>JARNME010000029.1:16266704-16866704 GCA_030179655.1 Scaptomyza flava
CATTGGTAAAAATCTTTCGACTTCCATAACTTCGTCAAATGTGACCCGATTTTCAAAAGCAATAGCTTAAAAGTCATGGTTTGGCTTCTAGAATAAAACTGCATTTAAGAAATTACATTTAAATAAAATTCGATTTTTGGTCATATTCATGTTCAAATTTTATGACCAAAAATTGACTTGGGCATTGGTAAAAATCTTTCGACTTCCATAACGTGGTCAAAACTGACCCGATTTTCAAAAGCAATAGCTTAAAAGTCATGGTTTGGCTTCTAGAATAAAACTGCATTTAAGAAATTACATTTAAATAAAATTCGATTTTTGGTCATATTCATGTTCAAATTTTATGACCAAAAATTGACTTGGGCATTGGTAAAAATCTTTCGACTTCCATAACTTCCTCAAATGTGACCCGATTTTCAAAAGCAATAGCTTAAAAGTCATGGTTTGGCTTCTAGAATAAAACTGCATTTAAGAAATTACATTTAAATAAAATTCGATTTTTGGTCATATTCATGTTCAAATTTTATGACCAAAAATTGACTTGGGCATTGGTAAAAATCTTTCGACTTCCATAACGTGGTCAAAACTGACCCGATTTTCAAAAGCAATAGCTTAAAAGTCATGGTTTGGCTTCTAGAATAAAACTGCATTTAAGAAATTACATTTAAATAAAATTCGATTTTTGGTCATATTCATGTTCAAATTTTATGACCAAAAATTGACTTGGGCATTGGTAAAATCTTTCGACTTCCATAACTTCCTCAAATGTGACCCGATTTTCAAAAGCAATAGCTTAAAAGTCATGGTTTGGCTTCTAGAATAAAACTGCATTTAAGAAATTACATTTAAATAAAATTCGATTTTTGGTCATATTCATGTTCAAATTTTATGACCAAAAATTGACTTGGGCATTGGTAAAAATCTTTCGACTTCCATAACGTGGTCAAAACTGACCCGATTTTCAAAAGCAATAGCTTAAAAGTCATGGTTTGGCTTCTAGAATAAAACTGCATTTAAGAAATTACATTTAAATAAAATTCGATTTTTGGTCATATTCATGTTCAAATTTTATGACCAAAAATTGACTTGGGCATTGGTAAAAATCTTTCGACTTCCATAACGTGGTCAAAACTGACCCGATTTTCAAAAGCAATAGCTTTAAAGTCATGGTTTGGCTTCTAGAATAAAACTGCATTTAAGAAATTACATTTAAATAAAATTCGATTTTTGGTCATATTCATGTTCAAATTTTATGACCAAAAATTGACTTGGGCATTGGTAAAATCTTTCGACTTCCATAACTTCCTCAAATGTGACCCGATTTTCAAAAGCAATAGCTTAAAAGTCATGGTTTGGCTTCTAGAATAAAACTGCATTTAAGAAATTACATTTAAATAAAATTCGATTTTTGGTCATATTCATGTTCAAATTTTATGACCAAAAATTGACTTGGGCATTGGTAAAAATCTTTCGACTTCCATAACTTCCTCAAATGTGACCCGATTTTCAAAAGCAATAGCTTAAAAGTCATGGTTTGGCTTCTAGAATAAAACTGCATTTAAGAAATTACATTTAAATAAAATTCGATTTTTGGTCATATTCATGTTCAAATTTTATGACCAAAAATTGACTTGGGCATTGGTAAAAATCTTTCGACTTCCATAACTTCCTCAAATGTGACCCGATTTTCAAAAGCAATAGCTTAAAAGTCATGGTTTGGCTTCTAGAATAAAACTGCATTTAAGAAATTACATTTAAATAAAATTCGATTTTTGGTCATATTCATGTTCAAATTTTATGACCAAAAATTGACTTGGGCATTGGTAAAAATCTTTCGACTTCCATAACTCCTCAAAAGTGACCCGATTTTCAAAAGCAATAGCTTAAAAGTCATGGTTTGGCTTCTAGAATAAAACTGCATTTAAGAAATTACATTTAAATAAAATTCGATTTTTGGTCATATTCATGTTCAAATTTTATGACCAAAAATTGACTTGGGCATTGGTAAAAATCTTTCGACTTCCATAACGTGGTCAAAACTGACCCGATTTTCAAAAGCAATACCTTAAAAGTCATGGTTTGGCTTCTAGAATAAAACTGCATTTAAGAAATTACATTTAAATAAAATTCGATTTTTGGTCATATTCATGTTAAAATTTTATGACCAAAAATTGACTTGGGCATTGGTAAAAATCTTTCGACTTCCATAACTTCGTCAAAAGTGACCCGATTTTCAAAAGCAATAGCTTAAAAGTCATGGTTTGGCTTCTAGAATAAAACTGCATTTAAGAAATTACATTTAAATAAAATTCGATTTTTGGTCATATTCATGTTAAATTTTATGACCAAAAATTGACTTGGGCATTGGTAAAAATCTTTCGACTTCCATAACGTGGTCAAAAGTGACCCGATTTTCAAAAGCAATAGCTTAAAAGTCATGGTTTGGCTTCTAGAATAAAACTGCATTTAAGAAATTACATTTAAATAAAATTCGATTTTTGGTCATATTCATGTTAAAATTTTATGACCAAAAATTGACTTGGGCATTGGTAAAAATCTTTCGACTTCCATAACTTCCTCAAAAGTGACCCGATTTTCAAAAGCAATAGCTTAAAAGTCATGGTTTGGCTTCTAGAATAAAACTGCATTTAAGAAATTACATTTAAATAAAATTCGATTTTTGGTCATATTCATGTTAAAATTTTATGACCAAAAATTGACTTGGGCATTGGTAAAATCTTTCGACTTCCATAACTTCCTCAAATGTGACCCGATTTTCAAAAGCAATAGCTTAAAAGTCATGGTTTGGCTTCTAGAATAAAACTGCATTTAAGAAATTACATTTAAATAAAATTCGATTTTTGGTCATATTCATGTTCAAATTTTATGACCAAAAATTGACTTGGGCATTGGTCAAAATCTTTCGACTTCCATAACTTCGTCAAACTGACCCGATTTTCAAAAGCAATAGCTTAAAAGTCATGGTTTGGCTTCTAGAATAAAACTGCATTTAAGAAATTACATTTAAATAAAATTCGATTTTTGGTCATATTCATGTTCAAATTTTATGACCAAAAATTGACTTGGGCATTGGTAAAAAACTTTCGACTTCCATAACTTCCTCAAATGTGACCCGATTTTCAAAAGCAATAGCTTAAAAGTCATGGTTTGGCTTCTAGAATAAAACTGCATTTAAGAAATTACATTTAAATAAAATTCGATTTTTGGTCATATTCATGTTCAAATTTTATGACCAAAAATTGACTTGGGCATTGGTAAAAAACTTTCGACTTCCATAACGTGGTCAAAACTGACCCGATTTTCAAAAGCAATAGCTTAAAAGTCATGGTTTGGCTTCTAGAATAAAACTGCATTTAAGAAATTACATTTAAATAAAATTCGATTTTTGGTCATATTCATGTTAAAATTTTATGACCAAAAATTGACTTGGGCATTGGTAAAAATCTTTCGACTTCCATAACGTGGTCAAAACTGATCCGATTTTCAAAAGCAATAGCTTAAAAGTCATGGTTTGGCTTCTAGAATAAAACTGCATTTAAGAAATTACATTTAAATAAAATTCGATTTTTGGTCATATTCATGTTCAAATTTTATGACCAAAAATTGACTTGGGCATTGGTAAAATCTTTCGACTTCCATAACTTCCTCAAATGTGACCCGATTTTCAAAAGCAATAGCTTAAAAGTCATGGTTTGGCTTCTAGAATAAAACTGCATTTAAGAAATTACATTTAAATAAAATTCGATTTTTGGTCATATTCATGTTCAAATTTTATGACCAAAAATTGACTTGGGCATTGGTAAAAATCTTTCGACTTCCATAACGTGGTCAAAACTGATCCGATTTTCAAAAGCAATAGCTTTAAAGTCATGGTTTGGCTTCTAGAATAAAACTGCATTTAAGAAATTACATTTAAATAAAATTCGATTTTTGGTCATATTCATGTTCAAATTTTATGACCAAAAATTGACTTGGGCATTGGTAAAAATCTTTCGACTTCCATAACTTCCTCAAATGTGACCCGATTTTCAAAAGCAATAGCTTAAAAGTCATGGTTTGGCTTCTAGAATAAAACTGCATTTAAGAAATTACATTTAAATAAAATTCGATTTTTGGTCATATTCATGTTCAAATTTTATGACCAAAAATTGACTTGGGCATTGGTAAAATCTTTCGACTTCCATAACTTCCTCAAATGTGACCCGATTTTCAAAAGCAATAGCTTAAAAGTCATGGTTTGGCTTCTAGAATAAAACTGCATTTAAGAAATTACATTTAAATAAAATTCGATTTTTGGTCATATTCATGTTCAAATTTTATGACCAAAAATTGACTTGGGCATTGGTAAAAATCTTTCGACTTCCATAACTTCCTCAAAAGTGACCCGATTTTCAAAAGCAATAGCTTAAAAGTCATGGTTTGGCTTCTAGAATAAAACTGCATTTAAGAAATTACATTTAAATAAAATTCGATTTTTGGTCATATTCATGTTCAAATTTTATGACCAAAAATTGACTTGGGCATTGGTCAAAATCTTTCGACTTCCATAACTTCCTCAAATGTGACCCGATTTTCAAAAGCAATAGCTTAAAAGTCATGGTTTGGCTTCTAGAATAAAACTGCATTTAAGAAATTACATTTAAATAAAATTCGATTTTTGGTCATATTCATGTTCAAATTTTATGACCAAAATTGACTTGGGCATTGGTAAAATCTTTCGACTTCCATAACGTGGTCAAAAGTGACCCGATTTTCAAAAGCAATAGCTTAAAAGTCATGGTTTGGCTTCTAGAATAAAACTGCATTTAAGAAATTACATTTAAATAAAATTCGATTTTTGGTCATATTCATGTTCAAATTTTATGACCAAAAATTGACTTGGGCATTGGTCAAAATCTTTCGACTTCCATAACGTGGTCAAAACTGACCCGATTTTCAAAAGCAATAGCTTAAAAGTCATGGTTTGGCTTCTAGAATAAAACTGCATTTAAGAAATTACATTTAAATAAAATTCGATTTTTGGTCATATTCATGTTCAAATTTTATGACCAAAAATTGACTTGGGCATTGGTAAAAATCTTTCGACTTCCATAACTTCCTCAAATGACCGATTTCAAAGCAATAGCTTAAAAGTCATGGTTTGGCTTCTAGAATAAAACTGCATTTAAGAAATTACATTTAAATAAAATTCGATTTTTGGTCATATTCATGTTAAAATTTTATGACCAAAAATTGACTTGGGCATTGGTAAAAATCTTTCGACTTCCATAACTTGGTCAAAACTGACCCGATTTTCAAAAGCAATAGCTTTAAAGTCATGGTTTGGCTTCTAGAATAAAACTGCATTTAAGAAATTACATTTAAATAAAATTCGATTTTTGGTCATATTCATGTTCAAATTTTATGACCAAAAATTGACTTGGGCATTGGTAAAAATCTTTCGACTTCCATAACTTCCTCAAATGTGACCCGATTTTCAAAAGCAATAGCTTAAAAGTCATGGTTTGGCTTCTAGAATAAAACTGCATTTAAGAAATTACATTTAAATAAAATTCGATTTTTGGTCATATTCATGTTAAATTTTATGACCAAAAATTGACTTGGGCATTGGTAAAAATCTTTCGACTTCCATAACGTGGTCAAAACTGACCCGATTTTCAAAAGCAATAGCTTAAAAGTCATGGTTTGGCTTCTAGAATAAAACTGCATTTAAGAAATTACATTTAAATAAAATTCGATTTTTGGTCATATTCATGTTCAAATTTTATGACCAAAAATTGACTTGGGCATTGGTAAAAATCTTTCGACTTCCATAACTTCCTCAAATGTGACCCGATTTTCAAAAGCAATAGCTTAAAAGTCATGGTTTGGCTTCTAGAATAAAACTGCATTTAAGAATTACATTTAAATAAAATTCGATTTTTGGTCATATTCATGTTCAAATTTTATGACCAAAAATTGACTTGGGCATTGGTAAAAATCTTTCGACTTCCATAACGTGGTCAAAACTGACCCGATTTTCAAAAGCAATAGCTTAAAAGTCATGGTTTGGCTTCTAGAATAAAACTGCATTTAAGAAATTACATTTAAATAAAATTCGATTTTTGGTCATATTCATGTTCAAATTTTATGACCAAAAATGACTTGGGCATTGGTAAAATCTTTCGACTTCCATAACTTCCTCAAAAGTGACCCGATTTTCAAAAGCAATAGCTTAAAAGTCATGGTTTGGCTTCTAGAATAAAACTGCATTTAAGAAATTACATTTAAATAAAATTCGATTTTTGGTCATATTCATGTTCAAATTTTATGACCAAAAATTGACTTGGGCATTGGTAAAAATCTTTCGACTTCCATAACTTCCTTAAAAGTGACCCGATTTTCAAAAGCAATAGCTTAAAAGTCATGGTTTGGCTTCTAGAATAAAACTGCATTTAAGAAATTACATTTAAATAAAATTCGATTTTTGGTCATATTCATGTTAAAATTTTATGACCAAAAATTGACTTGGGCATTGGTCAAAATCTTTCGACTTCCATAACTTCCTCAAATGTGACCCGATTTTCAAAAGCAATAGCTTAAAATTCATGGTTTGGCTTCTAGAATAAAACTGCATTTAAGAAATTACATTTAAATAAAATTCGATTTTTGGTCATATTCATGTTCAAATTTTATGACCAAAAATTGACTTGGGCATTGGTAAAAATCTTTCGACTTCCATAACTACCTCAAAGTGACCCGATTTTCAAAAGCAATAGCTTAAAAGTCATGGTTTGGCTTCTAGAATAAAACTGCATTTAAGAAATTACATTTAAATAAAATTCGATTTTTGGTCATATTCATGTTCAAATTTTATGACCAAAAATTGACTTGGGCATTGGTAAAAATCTTTCGACTTCCATAACTGCCTCAAAACTGACCCGATTTTCAAAAGCAATAGCTTAAAAGTCATGGTTTGGCTTCTAGAATAAAACTGCATTTAAGAAATTACATTTAAATAAAATTCGATTTTTGGTCATATTCATGTTAAAATTTTATGACCAAAAATTGACTTGGGCATTGGTAAAAAACTTTCGACTCCCATAACTACCTCAAATGTGACCCGATTTTCAAAAGCAATAGCTTAAAATTCATGGTTTGGCTTCTAGAATAAAACTGCATTTAAGAAATTACATTTAAATAAAATTCGATTTTTGGTCATATTCATGTTCAAATTTTATGACCAAAAATTGACTTGGGCATTGGTAAAAATCTTTCGACTTCCATAACTTCCTCAAAAGTGACCCGATTTTCAAAAGCAATAGCTTAAAAGTCATGGTTTGGCTTCTAGAATAAAACTGCATTTAAGAAATTACATTTAAATAAAATTCGATTTTTGGTCATATTCATGTTAAAATTTTATGACCAAAAATCGACCGGGCATTGGTAAAATCTTTCCACTTCCATAACTTGGGCAAAACTGTCAAAAGTCATCGTTTGACTGCTTGAATAAAACTGCATTTAAATAAATACATTGAAATATTATTAGATTTTTGGTCAGGATTCATGTCAAGGTCTTGTGTGAAAAAATCGACTTGTGTTTTAATTTTTCTTTCTATGTAATGAATTTGCGATTTGTTATGCCAAAATCAGCTTGTCAATAATATTTTACGATTACTTTGCCTTTGCAGTCTAGACTCAAATCAAGATGCCAGAATGCCTTATGTAACGAACTGTTTCCAGCTTCCAGACATGACCATTAAACACAATTTAATTTGTTTTTAGCTCTTTCCAATCGTTAGGCAAATATACCTAATGTTGATACGACAAACAAATTTGTTACAAAGTTACAATAAAATGCGCAATAATTTGTGCAAAGAATAATGTGAATTGGGGCAGCATTAAACTCGAATTGATTTCGTTACGTGGCCAAACACAAAAGACCTAAAGCTTAGCATGAAACGAATATACAAATTGATTGCGCTAATTTGTGGCGTTCCATATAAAAGTGAACCATAAAAATAAATTGAAATTAAATTTGTAGGTGATATAGGCGCTTAGAAAATCTTTAAAATAAATAACAAATAACTTAAAATTGTTGTCCATGAATATAGATTTTGTATGCGATTGCCATACACAAGTTTCTGAGTGAATTAACAAATTCAGTATGAACAAAGACCCTTGAATAACAAGGTATTGCAATTGTTAAGAAAAGGCTTTACAGTTATTACGTCTCAGGGTTCCGCTCTCAGAAATAAACTGTGAAATGAGTGTAAGGGAGCGAGATAGCGTTTTTGTTTCAGTTGCCTTTGCACTGAGCGGCCCGTCAAGTGTACGACAAGCGGCAGGCCAGGAAAGAATGAATGACCAGCAATTGCTAAACCGAAACTTAACTGTTTGTGCTCATCTATGCATATGCAGCACCCTTAAATGTCAGTGTGACAATTGTATATCGTTTATTGATCAGTCACAGCAATGACCATTTATGTAAAAGTTAGCAAAATTCAGAAAACAATTTTTTAGAGATTTCGATCATGAAAATATTTGAAAAGTTTAAATTAAGCAACATACTGGTCTTTTGAAAGTGTATTGAAAAGTTAAAAGAACAAATTTTATACATTGCAGCAATTAAAATTATTTCTATAACTGTATCCAGTCTAATTACAGTAATAGGGTGATTTATAAACAGGTTGATCAATGTAATATATAATATGCAGAATTTACTCACCGGTAGCAGCAACAACACAAATACATTTCAATGCAAGTGCTCTCTCTCCTCTCTCTTTTTTTCAATTAGCACTTACACAAAAACAAAAACCTCACACCCACACACAACAATAATTAAATGAGATGCATCTCATCTTTCTTTTCTATATACATATGTATGCATATTTTATTTTATTTTCACTGCACTTCACACACAAGAAAAAAATAGAAACAAAATAAAGCAATTAATACTGTCTTCAATGCTTATGCTTATTGTGGAGATTTTCGCTGCTAAACGCAACAACAACACACTCGTATGAGCGCGGAGAGGATAACCCTCTCTCTTTAATTTTTTTTCGCGACCCGGCAAATCAGCAACAAATTGGCGCGCGTTTGCCAATTTTTCATTTGCCTTAAAACATTTTAAAAAGCAATTGCACGGCGATTCTATAATTTTATTAACACTTACATATGTTCGGTGTGTAATATAAACACAATTTAACTATTAATAAAGGGCGTATCAATTTTAATTTAATAAAAAAACGGACGACAAACTGCCAGCGATGTAAGACGCGCAAAGTTCCAGGCTTACTGCCTTTGTAGAGAAGGTGGAAGTGGAAGGTAACGATCGCTCTCTGCTGTTATAGCAGGACAGTTCTTTTCATATCTCTATTCGCGAAATTGATGAACATTCGTGTGCAGCCATAGACAAATAATGTAACAAGACAGGAATGTAATGTTAATTAACATAAACGCAACCGATGGGCATGTACGTAGGGAAACAGCAAAAAGCTAGTATTCTCTTTTAAATGGTTGTTGTGTGCGGCAACAACTAAATAGGCAAGCATTTTTGTTTTTGCATGTATTTTACTACAGTGTTGCCAGGTTAGCTTATTTCAGGCTAGATCTAGCATATTTGAAAATGGAATAGCTTATAAAATTTGCAAATAGCTTATAGCTATAAATCTAGAATTTTTCAAAAGTTTATATAGCATATTCTAGCATTAAATTATATTCGTGACTTGAAAGAAATATTTCATAAATTTAAAGTGTTCCACAGCTTAAATATCGGAGCTTATTCATATAAAGCCGATTGTAACATAAACTTATTCAATATGAATTTGAAATGGTACTCTAATCGATAGTGTCATCGATATGTGGGCTGATGCAGGCGCGATTTTTATACTCGTACGAGGAGGGGGAAGGTGAAGGGGTCGGGTCGGGAGGTGAGGGTTGCGGAAGGGGGGGGGTGGGAAGGGGGTGATGGGGGAGGAGTGGTACGATCGATCGCACTGATAACTTCACTTGGGCAGAGCAAGTTCTGCTGAACACAGCCAATGGCCCGAGGCATTTGTCTAGGTAAGGTATGGTTTAGTGGTTAAACCAGTTGGGAATTACAAGCCCAAACACAAGTAAATGTTTCGAAGCAAACACATAACAGTCTTATTGAAGGATAATAAAGTAGTTGACAAGCGCTTCCCCAGACCTGAATATAGGTGGTGTGGAGGGGGGGTGGGCGTGAAGGGGGGGGAGGGCAGGTGGTAAGATATACGATCGATAACTGCACTTGATAACTTAAGTTGGGCAGAGCAACTACTGCTGAACACAGTCAATGGTCCGAGGCATTTGTCTAGGTAAGGTATGGTTTAGTGGTTAAACCAGTTGGGAATTACAAGCCCAAACACAAGTAAATGTTTCGAAGCAAACACATTACAGTCTTATTGAAGGATAATAAAGTAGTTTACAAGCGCTTCCCCAGACCTGAAGTTATAGGTGGGGGGTGGGGGGAGTGGGGAGGGTGAGGGCAGGTGGTAAGGTATACGATCGATAACTGCTCTTGATAGCTTCAGTTGGGCAGAGCAACTACTGCTGAACACAGTCAATGGTGCGAGGCATTTGTCTGGGTTAGCTATCGTTTACAACATAAACCAGTTGGGAATTACAAGCATTTTTTTCTTTCTTGCATTTGGATATACATAGCTTACTTTTTAGCTTGTTCTAGCTTATTTTTTCCCAAAATCTAGCTTATGTCTGCGCTCAAAACCTGGCAACACTGTTTACTATGCGTAATTAAATGCCGTCTTATGAACAACATACAGTCAAACTCCATTACGACTCAGGGACAAAAAACTCGTTAAAGAATTCGTTTAGAGAAGGGTTTTGACGATCAATTGCAGAGTTCTGATTTTGACTTCGTGTATAGAAATCGATACGAAGTCGTATATGGAGTTGACGTAGTACTGTAAGAAGAGCAGAGACCATTCGAGATAGCAGAGCGTAGCTTTCATTTCACTCATTTAATACATAGATGTACGTCGTACAGTTGAATTTCAGTTTTGCAATCGCTGGTCATTCATTCTCTTTAAAATTTTTAATTATATGAAACTTGCCAACTTGCCAATATCTTGTTATTAAAGGGTCTTTATTGTGAATAAATAAATATTTATCTAAGCACTTCATTCAGATTGCCATTACTAAAAAGAATAAAGATTTTAACTATAACGTATGAGTAAAATAAGGTTTGAAGTAAAACGAATTCGAATTACATTATTAATGTAAAATTAATTTATTTAAACATTGCTGCAAAAACCAGCTCAGGAAGAGACTTTCATAACAGTGCCACCGTTTCAAGTTTTTTAACGTGGTACTTCCGCAGCGCGCACAAACTTTTCCATTAAGGTAACGTCACTTGCATCTATCGTTTACGAGTCCAGCAGACAGTTATACAAAAGACAGCGCATTCATGCATCCTGTCATGAAAACCATCATTATCAAAACTACCATAAGCGAAAATATGTAGCAAGAGTTCTACCAAGAGATAGTATTTAAGGTTCTACTCAAAACCACACACAAAGTATGCACAAATTTCAACGAAGCCGCCAGCAAACCATTTAAATCTAATAAAATCAGCAAACTCTTTGGTATAAACAATTAATAATGATCAATGCAGACTAAATAAAAAGAGTGAGTGACATTTATTCTATTTACTTGCAATTTATGTATATATTCAAAGTATTTTGTTTTTGTTTAAAACTTTTTTCTTTACAAACTACATTAATTGTAAACATAATTAGAAATTTTATAATTCATTTCGTGTATTTAAGTACTTGTTTAACGAACAAACAATTTTTAATTTGAACTTGAATTTTTTTGCATAAACAAAAATTTTATTATCGATATACTACATACTTATTCAGCTTTGGTTTTGGCTGTATTTTTAACTTTTTTTTTTCATTGTTTTTACATTGAGAATTCCATATTTTTTCCAATGATGCGATAAAAATAATATAAAAACCAATACAATTTGCAAACCAATTATTTTGTATGCCATATCGTAAATAATATTCAATTTGAATTGATGTCATTTTGAGTACGTGGCATGCCTAGAGAGTTCTATACTATTTATAAAGATGTATGTATTCATATTGTAGTTGGACAAGAAATGAAATGAACGTCGTGAATTAAAGTTGCACGAAATAAAAGATCAAGATCGGTTTTGGATATCATTTTGGGTGTTATTTGTTTTCATACATTTATTATTTATATATACTAAACGAATTATGAAAGAGAGACGTATGTAGGGGGTACGTTGCTATATTTATTAGAATGGTATTTTTTATTTTTTAACCAGCTTAGTTAGCGTACTTAGCGGTCTGGATATTGTAAGTATGTCAGTTACATTTATACAGTTATGCAATTCGGTTTTGTTTAAGTACATTTACGTGTTAATTGTATGTGATGTGAATGTTGGGCTTATCGTTTATCGCTTATGTATGAATAATGTCCTTAGCTATGTAGTTTCTTGAATTGCTGTTTCTAGAATTTTGTCGCTTCCAATGGTATTTTTGTTTTGTTTAAACTTTTAATCATTATGTGTGTGGCGTTTGCATTGTGTTAAGTAGTAACAATGTCCTTGACAGATATTTTGTTCACTTACTCGCATCTTGCTTATACTCGTTTGTATTTTTGTTTTTGATATTACTTAGGCACTGTGTTCGTATTACATTAAAAAATTAATTAAAAATTTAAATTTAGGTATGTATAAATACATTGTAAAAAATTTCATTAAGTTTACCGTAAACTAAAACCTTGCAACTCTCTATATGTATGTATGTATTTCCATTGTATGTGCTTCTAGCATTTTTAATTTATTTTTTTTTATTTCTTACGTTTGTATTTGGTATTTTTTTGTTTTTGTTTCTTGTATTTTCTTTTCATTTTCTATGTATGTATGTAACTTGTCTGTTTTCATTACATAATCAATGCATTTAACGCCGTACCAGGTTCGGTTTAAATGTTTAATCTCTAAAATGTAGATGTAGAAAAGTCTAGGAAAGGAAATCCAAACTTAAAACTTAAAAATTTCATACGAAATTGTGAGAGTATGTGTGGGTGTGTGTGAAAGTGTGTGTTGATAAGTAATACTTTTAAGTAAACTAGGTAACCCGAAAATCCCAAACATTTACCACACAAGTCGCAACACTTATACGCCTAAGAACCGTTACAACTGGCTTATAAGTAGATGCTATATGTAAGTATTATATGTATTTATGTACATATATGTATGTCCGTGTGTGTTATACAAACTAACTGTTTTGGTTGTTACAGTGTTACAGTTATGGCTTAAAGTTATTCTTACTTAGCCTGCTTATGTTTGTTGTAATTAATGCTTAGATCGTCACAAATAAAACAACTATATATGTATTCTAGTATCTAAATAACTCTCTTCCAATTCTCCTCTCTACATACATAGTTAACAAAAAAAAATCAGCTGTGTGTTCCATTGTGTTTGTGTGTGTGTGTGGATGAGTGTATTTCTAACCATGCAAAGTGAACGAAAAGTTCTTAACGAAGAACCCGAAACTGTACGGAAATCAATGATACCCAAAGAAATGCAACTTTATCTTTATAATATCATATTATTGGAATCTTATCCTGCCTAAAAATAAATATAAATCATAAATCATAAAAATGTAAGATAAACTAAAATATTTGTTATTTGCTTGCCGTCAACGTAATCCTTACACGAACTTATGTAGGTAGCCTATTCATCTGAGTTTTCTTATATATCGTATGTTTTGTTTGTTTTTGAATTTACGAGTTAAGTGTTAGTTAGTTTTAAGCTTTACGTTTTTCATCTTATTCTCTGCTTCCTTTGTTGCATGTTAACAGTCTCAATTTTGGTTTTATTTTGGTTATTTTGCATAGTTTTGCTCTTTTTTTGTTTTGTTTTCTCTCGTTTTTTTTTGTTTTTTTTTTATTATTATGACCTTTAAACTACATACATATTAGTTTTGTTTACTAAATATTTCGGTTTGCTTGGTTTATTTTATTTGTTGTTTCGTTTGCAAAAAATAAAAATAAATAAATAAATAAAAACCATAAGATTCACATACATACCTTGTGTTTACAAGATCGAACCGAAGCCAAGTTAGAAATCAAAAACAAATTCACCAAAGACAATGTATGTATAAACAATTTGCTGGCATAATTAACAATTCTTAAACGACTTATGCACTTAGTTTCTTTTTATATCTCATATCTTAATCAATGCTGCTATGATTATTGTTACTTTTATCATATTTCTTATTTACTTTTTTGTTTGTTCTTAAATGTTTTGTCATCATAACGGCTCAAACTTGATTTTATTATTTTACGCGTAAGTTAGTTACAAAAAAATAAACAAGTACAAAGCATTCAACACACAGTTAGATCCGAATATAACCCTATTTAACCATGTGTGTGTTTTTAGTCTACATCTGTTAGATCTCTGCCATTTATTGTGTTTTCAATTTGTTTGGTTTGCCTTGCCTATAAATTTAGTCATTACAAAAGGTTTCTTAGGTGGAATCGTTCTGTCTTAGGAATTTAGCTTAGATATCTGTTAAATTTCCTTATTTCAAATCATTCTATTTAGTCTTTAAAGGCTTATACGACAGTACAGTTGAGTTCATAAACAATTGTGGGGGAGGGAGGGTGTTTATATGTATGTATAGCTTTTTAGCAAATCCAGTTAACTTAGCTTAACTATGATACCAGTCGAGATTGTTAACCAAATCAATATATTCAACTGACTTTAGCAACTACGATGTGTAAAAACGGTTCATTGATCTTATTATATTTTTGTTTGCATTTTCAGTTTTCCTTTATTTTTTGGCGCATCATTCGAAAGTATTAAGCTTATATGTAAAAAGAGTTTAGATCGTTTTTATAGCTATTTCATTGTCATTCAATTTAATATCAATTATTCAAATTGCCTTTTTGTAAACGTCAAATACTTTTTTTGAATTCATTCAAAACCAAAGCAAAAACATATGATTCGCTGAAATAAAACCATATAAAAAATTTGTCATCCATTCGATTTCCATAAAATTTCTTGCAAAAAACAAAAACAAAACCAAATACACGAAATGACATCAAAACCGAAACGAAAAAAGACAAACAGATCGAATATTATATGCTCTGAGTGCGTCGTAGACATACATCTTTCCTTTCCTTTTTTTTTTCTTGTCTGCTGTATGGACTTGCCACAGCAACAATATCCTTGCCACGCTTAAGTGTATGTTGCAATTTTCTACATTTTTTGCTTTTTAGCTTTTTCTGAAATATATTTAGCATAATTTTTATCATATGTTGAAGGTGCAACACTTTATAGTTTGTTTTTGTTTTGTTTTTTTTTAGTACAATATTTAGATTTATTTTTACTGTTAAATTGATATATTTATGCATATATTTATATGTATGTTTATAGTGTATATATATATATAATTGTATATAGTAGTTGTAATTACGTTTAGATGCATATATATGTAGTTCATTTATTAGGTTTTTATTTAAAAAATTTTTAACTTTAAATCATAATTCGTACGGATTTAAAAAGAAATTGTTTTACAATTAACAGTCAGTGTTTGTTTTTTTGTTTTTTAAAATTTTTTTTGTTTTGTTTTTTTTTTTAATTACGTTTACATTTTCATTACTTTAAACCTTGTTTTAACTATTTATGTATATTTCCTTGAATTAGTTTTTAATTTTACCATTACTTATTTCAAATTGTTAAACATCACTTTTTAATAATATTTTTTGTTTTGTTTTTTTTTTAATAATTTTATAAACTGTTTTCTGTATGATAAAAAAAAATAGAGTTTGATAATAAACGAAATAAGATATTTGTATAAGATGTAAGTATGTTATGAATCATAATTATAATGAAAATAAGTGTTTTTTGTTTTGTTTATTTATAAAATTACATCAGGTGTTTTGTTTTCTTAACTGATTTTCTTGACCAACACATTTTACTTCAATCAACTATTCTTGTTAGGTTATTCTAGTTGGGGTTTTTTTTTGTTTTCGTTTTTTTTTTTTATGGTTCTCATACATACATATGTATGTATCTAACTGTTAAATGTCTAGGATTAAGCTTGATACGTTTTTTTGTTGTTGTTGCACGATCAGCATTTGCTAGCTTAAAGTCGGCGGTTGTTGTTGTTTTGCCTGCTGGAAAAAACACAGAAATTATTTAAAGTTACAAGCAGAAATATGATGATGGATCGAAATATCGTTCGTCTTTCTCGCCACGTGTGGGTCGGTCCTGCTGGCCAAGCGCATTTTTCTTTCTTTTTTTATATTCTACAACAAACAATTTACGCACACACGCACGCACACACACACACACACACATACATACACACACACGCACATATACACTATCGGCAGCGAACAGCTGAGTTTTGTTGTTTAAATTAAAGGAAAACAAAAGAAAAGTTTAGTTGGTTGTTTTTTTTTTTCAAAATTTTCAAACGCTTTTCATACGTTCCACTTTACTATGTTGTTCTTCGCATTACTGTATATTTTACTGTTTATTTTGCACTTTTTTACGTTAGTTTAGTTTGTTATTGTGGTACTTGCTTTAAGTGTATAACTATATAAAAAATTTAAGCATATGTTTATATGTATATTTGTAACGAAATTAAATTAGGAATTTATGATTGTAGGATTTGTTTGCTAAGTAGATTTATAAAAATTAGACGAAAAAACACTATGCAATAAATCACCGAAAAATAAAGTAAGGTTTATATGTAAGTATGTATATTGTAATTGTAAATGTATCGTAAATGTTCGCGTAATCAAAAATTTAAAAAGTTACGTTGCCTTTTTTTTTGTTTTGTTTTGTTGTAGGAGTAGCAAAAAAAAATATAACTTCATATTTTTGTATTTAATTAATTATGTAAGTGTATAAATGTATCGGCGTACCTAAGCATATACATATATATAAAATACACGTATATATATTCATATGTATAAAATATAAATATACATACGTACGTACGTAATTGTTTTTTTTGTAATTATTTTATAATAAATTGTAAAATCGCATTAATTATTTAAGAATTAGTTTACTTGTTGTTGTAGTTTACAAAACACATTCAAATGATCATGTAAGTAATTAAGAGTAAATTATATATATTTATATATATAAGTATATGTAAAATATGCAAATATTTTTCTCATCCTTTTTTTTTTTTTTTGCGTGTATGTATATATATGCGTGGGTGTATGTGCGTGTGTGCGTGTTGCAGTTTGTGAGTCACACACACACACAAACACACACACAGTGACGGGCTAATTGTTGTTGTTTATGTTGTAGTTGTCTGCTTGGCAAACGATGAATATCTTAAAAAATGTGCAACGCAACTCAAAGCATCGTTTACTCTCTTTTTATCATTTTTTCTTCTCTATCTCTCTCTCTAGCTATTTTTTCGTTCTCTTATGACTTTTGTTTTCTATTCTGTTTTAACTGTATTTTTAATTTACGTTTATATATACATATATATATATCACATATATATGTATATGTATATATATATAGAGATGTATATAAGTATGTATATAGGTTTTTTATTCAATTTTTTATTCTTTTATGTATATTTTGTTTAGAGCGTTTCGTATTTTTTGTGATTTTTCTTTTTTTTGTTTTCATTAGCATTTTCATCAGAAGTAATCTTGTTGTTTGCGTTTCTCATCTGTTAATCTTCTTTAACTAAATAATAATTCCAACACTATATAATTCTAGTTTCAAGTTCAACTTTCGCTTACATGCAAACGACATACGACATACGCTTATTAATTAGGTTTCTTTATATATGTAGTTTAACTTTTAGCTAGTTGTTTACTTTACTTGGTTTTTTTTGTTTTTGTTTTTGTTTTAAATGGTAAATTTTTTAACGTGTTGTCGGCGCAAACAGCCTTAACAACTAAATGTCCATGCCAGGTCCCTGTTTTTGTTGTTATTTAATCTTTTCTTTTTCTTGTCCCGAACAATTCTGCAAACATTTACTGAGGCTAAGGCGAGCAGGATCAATCTATATATCTATAGTAGGTTCTATATATATCTTAAAATTGTTGTTTGTTTCCTGTATGAGCCTTGGCTACTGCTACACCTTGTCGCCAAATGTTTGCACTTGTTTCGCTAGGGATTTTGCATGCGATTTTTAAGTGTGTGTTTGTTTGTGTGTGTGTGTTATTTATGTATGTTGATGTGTGTGTTAAATTATGTTGTTGTTGTTGTTGTTGTGGGTACACAAGAGTTTTACAATAATTAATTTCAACATCTGATCTCAATTAAAAAATATCTATTAAAAATTATGAAACGAACAGACGACGCTTTAGCTTACAATTACCACCATCTTTTTGTCTTCTTCATCATTCACCTCATTCGGTATTGTGGGAGAGGGCCGCAGGATGACAGGGAGACAACACGCGCGCACACTTTTTCTCTCTTTACGGCTGGCTCCTTAGACGGCCTGCGAGGCGGCATACGGCGGCTGTGTGGAGCTATCGTTGCCGTACGCTGACCGCGGACCGGTGCCGTAATTGGAAGCGCCCTCCTGCTTAACATAGTTGCTATAATCGTAATCGTAGCCGGAGCCATAGCCGCCATATTCGTACTCAGAGCCCGATTTGGAGGCCGAGTTGCCAGGTCCTGTGCGCGGCATGCCGCCAACAGGTCCAGTTGTCGATGGTCCTCCCGCTGCCCAGGTCTGAGCACGTGAATACATGTCTGTACCGGTGCCAGCGCCAGCGCCTGGTGCTCCAGTTGGCCCAGCTGAATTCGGTTGTATGTTCCATGAGTTCCAGCCAGTGCCGCCCGATGGTCCCGATGGAGCGCCTGTCGATGTCGAGTTATACATATCGTAGCCGCCATAGCCCTGTGGGGTCTGCTGTGGTCCATAGTTCGACCATTGTGGTGGTGGTCCCTGGGGGCCAGGTGGTGCGCCCCATCCTTGGTACGAGCCCGGGCCGCTATTGCCATAGCCATAGCCCTGCTGCTGCGGCGAGTTGCCCCATCCCTGATAGTTAGGCATCATATTGGGTGCACCAATCGGCATATTCAGTGGCGGGCCACCCATCTGGCCGTTCTGGCCCTGCATCATGTTGATGGGCGCATGATGCGGTCCCCAGTGACTGCACTCGTTACCCAGCTTGCCATAGGCACCACCCACTGCGCTGTTGTTCGAGTTCTGGCCACCAGAACCATCGCGCGGTTCCGCCTTCTTAATTTCCACCTGCAAAAATCATAATGATCATTGTCATGTTTCGATTTAGATTTATAATACTATTACTATCAATTAAATGAGGAAATTTTTCCATACATGTCATAATTGTTTAAATAAAAGTTAACGCACCTGCTTGCCATTTAGGTTAATGTAACGCTCGTTGGTAACGTGCTCCACGGAGGACTCCTCCTCGAAGGACAAGAAGCCAAAACCACGGGATTTTTTCTTCTCTTGATCGTACATGATGACAACCTCAGTCACCTTGCCATAGCGACCAAAGAAGGTTCGCAGATCGGTTTCGGTTACGTTCGAAGGCAAACCGCCGAGAAACACCTTGTAGCCGCCGCCCTTTTTCGGCTTTTGCAGCGTACGAGGATTGCACGGCTTTGGGTCAATGGTGCGACCGTCCAGCGTGTGCGGTCCACTTTGGAGCACATGGTTGACGTTTGCCGGATCGGCAAAGGTGACAAAGCCGAAACCGCGCGATCTGCCGCTCTCATTGTTTTTCATGACGACACAATCAATGATGTCGCCAAAGCGGCAAAAGTAACGGGACAGATTCTCCTGCGTTGTCTCCCAGGACAGGCCTCCAACGAACAATTTGCCCCTCTCGTCTTCTTCCATGATGTTGTTTTGGTGGTTGTGAGCTATTGCGCCGGGTAGGTTTTCTATAATTGACGTAATTTTGCTGCTGTTTATGTTACACTTGTGGACTGAAATTAGTTATCGGTGTCTGTGTTGTTGTTGCTTCTTGTTTGCACTTTGATTTTTACACAAGTTGTGGTTGTTGTTGCGTGTTTTGGGATTGGTTTTAGTTGCCAAAGTTTTTTTTTTACGTTTTTTTTTTTATTGTTATTATTCAAAATAATTAAACAAAAGCCACGACGTTTACACGTAACTTTCTGGTGGCCCCAGGCGTCATTTGTTGCGAAAGTGATGAAAAATACAAACATGCAAAGAAAATACAAATTATTAGCATGAAGAAATACCAACACTTTAAAGTAAATCGTAACTAACTCTGGCCACATTGGGCGAGAGAACGGATGACAGCAATCAAACAGAGTCACAGACACACACTAACATACGTGTACACACTTATGAACCATACAAAAAGAAACCGAAATAGGCACAAATAATTATGAAAGGCAGGTAAGCTGCTACGCAGCCAGCGACCGGCCGGTATACATATCTACGCATATATGTAAGTATGAATGCACGCATATGTGAGTGCTTGTTTTTGCCGTCTAACTGCTTTTTGTACACGTTCACAAAATGTTTGGCGTTTGCAACGCTCTGCTTGCTCTCTTATGCGGTCTTCGAGCGCGCTAGTCGTTGATTGCCATTTTGTCTATTAACACTTTTCTATGAGAAAGTATATTTAAAATTAATATTATGGTTTTCTCTTTGCTGTGTAACAACATAGGCTATCATATTTAGTTGGCGTAGTCATGTCCCAGCCACAGCGTCATTCATTTTTCACACACACAGAAACACCTACACGTTCGCACACACCACAAGTGCCTACTGAAGAGTCGTGAGAACGACGAACTTTTTTTTACTCCAAGGTAAGAATGGTGAAAACAGAATGACGGACAGAAGGGCTAGCATAAAGCAAAGTGCCGGTTCACCACATTTGCGCGCCATTTATTTTACATATATTGCCAGATAATTTGGGTTGACCAAATAAAAACAATGCGTGTAGCTTAAATACAATTAAAAAAAATATATTTTTTTGGTAGATGCTTATGTCGGATCAACATATTTTTCAGAAGTAAAATTATATTTAACCAATTAATAAAATTTGCGAGACTGTAGTTACGTGCGGACATGGGAAGAAACCTATGTGGCAACGCCATGTGCTGTGTGAAAGCGAATGTAAAAAGAAAAGAAAGATACAAAAAGCAATGCCCTCAAAACGTACATATGTATTCTTGTATGTATGTATAAAATCAAAGTATAATTATACACTAAATGTCACACATTTTATAACTCTCACGTTTCAGATATATTTTTTTTATATAAAATTAAACTAGCATTGCGCTTAAATTCTGTATATTTACACGAACTGGAAACAAACGCAATGAATTGCACGAATTGCGAGAAATCCACCACGAACAGCAGAAGCAACGCTGGCGGCGCGACGGCAGCAAAATAAAAAAAAACAAAATGGAAGTCTTGCCGATGACGACAAAAATGCTTAACAAAGAAATCTTAAGAACTGATTTTGAAAAGACGCAAACATGAGCGAAATTATTTGAAATGAAACTTTGTCACATAATTTTATTGAGAATTTTGTAAATTTGTGTAAACTTTTGACCGGCAAAAGCGCGCATAACTTACACCATCATGTCACTTAAATAGTTTGGATAAACTAGTACACTTTCTAACTACGCAATTTTTAAAATTCGCATGATTTTTGTATTTTGCACCGCAATCTTATATGTGTATGTATGTACATGCATTCGCAATGATACTTACAAGCTCACACGTGGATATGTATGAACTAATGTATGTGTATGCGAATGGCCGATGTGTCTTGTGTGCATGTATGTATGTGTTAGTGTGCTGTTATACATTGCCTTTTTTTTGTATGTATAAAAATATGAATTTTTCCACTTAAATACTAAATAATATAGATTAATAGTTTTTTTTTAAAGTTAAACACAAACAAAATAAGATATTTTAGCAAAAGGCGCAGCGCATTATTGCGTAGTTAGCGGCATCGTTATTTCACAAAGCAAAACTGTGTTCTACACCAGACTGCTGTCACACATTTCATTTTGGAAAAGCAGGCAGTGGCTTAGTTTTTCTAATGCACCAAATTTGTTACATAAAATTCATAATTGCATTGCTCTTCAAGCTTACCGTTTGTGCCAAGTGTTCGTCTGTGGTTTTTTAAAGATTTCGCACTGCAAATTCACTAAATTTAAGTGTTTTTTCCTTAAAAAACTAGCTTATAAATAATTGTATGATTTGATGCATACGATATATAACCTAACTTATGATAGAAAACTCGCCACCGCCACGTTTAATGGTGGTAGCCATTCACAATTCACCGCGACTCTCTTGTTATCGGTAGCACATGGTTGCATTTCGTATGCATCATTAAGGGCGTCAGAGGTGTAATAGCAGTTTCAAGTGAATATGCAATTAATTTCTTACACTAAATTCATAAACAAATTCGAGAAAATTGCGTGTGTAGCCCTGATAGCCATGGTAAAATTCATACAGTGAATGTTTCTTTTTGCATCGATAATTTTCAGTAGCTCCGATCTAGTTTGATTGTTTAAAATAAATATATTTCTGTGAATTAACTTATATAAAAGGCATAGTTACTATGCTTAAACCTTAACGACATTGTTTTAAGAAATGACCATCATAGAAGAAAACAGGCATTGATTGTATGCACAATATCGATAGTGAGTAAACTCACCACGGTCTCGTCTTCGAGCAACGGTCACACATTTATAAAACTGGTTCATTTGTTATTTACATTTTGTTCACCCTGCACGGAAAAGAACAACCAGTGCTTCGTTCTGTGAACAACTCAGTTTAGTTCACGCACCTAACCATTTTGCGAGTCGGCAAAAACATTTTTTGTGCCGAAAATAATATTGTGCCTAAATTACAAAAAGTTTTACATCATTACCACAAAAGTAATGATAACCATCATTCATTTTCAATAACCGAATGAACTTTTAACAAAGGGCGACGGAACGCACAACTTTTGCACTCGAATCGATTTTTTCTGCGCTGCTTGCCATTTTCACAGCGCCCAAGCAACAAAAACCCAAGCTAGAAAATGTCGCGGCATCCTAGCGACAGGAAAGTATACGTTGGCGATTTGGGAAATAATGCACGTAAAAACGACCTAGAGTATGTATTTGGAGCGTATGGTAGTCTGCGCAGTGTTTGGATTGCACGCAATCCACCAGGGTTTGCCTTTGTGGAGTTCGAGAGCGCCAGGGATGCAGCTGATGCGGTCCGCGGCCTGGATGGTCGACAATTGTGTGGTCGCAGAGCTCGTGTAGAGTTGTCCACAGGAAAATATGCTCGATCGGGTGGTGGCGGCGGCGGAGGTGGTGGAGGAGGCGGTGGTGGTTTTGGAGGAGGACGTGACCGAGGTGGTGGACGTAGCGACGATAAATGCTATGAGTGCGGTATGCGCGGTCATTTTGCGCGCCATTGCCGCGAGCGAAAGGCTAGACAACGACGCAGGTTAGTTAACAATTTCATTTATAAATTTTACATTCTGTAAAAAAGTACATCAGTATGTACATATGTATAATGTACATTGTACATACATTTGTATGTGCCTAGATGTTGCACATCGAATTTTAAATTGTTGTGAAGTGCGGTGAGTTTGGGTGCGGTGAATTTTTAAAAGTGCGTACATATCCAAATTTATCGTAAAAGCGCTCGACTTTTTTACCATAGGATACAATACATAAGCTTAGCTACTTTCTCTAGTGGAATCGCAAACTGTAATGTAAAAATAAATTTAAAAAATAATTATTTGGCACTTGTGATGTTGTGGACTTATAGTACCGCGAAGCTCATTAAATTGTTATCGATATGTGTGGCGCAACTATAACTCACTATCGTATCTTTTCCGCGTAAAAAAGCAACACTGTCGCGCGCAGATGCACGTGTTTGCAGTCCTCGTTTTGGATTTTTCTTTTACACGCGGCGTCAGACTCTGAAAGGTTAAGTTCGAGTTAGCTGTGCGACAAAAAAATATTTTTCACATAAGTTGTTGCATTAAGTGTGCACAATGTTTGTGTTATATGAAACGCCGGCGGGCTACGCAATTTTCAAGCTGCTCGACCAAAAGAAACTTGAGCAGGTTGATAATTTGTATCTGGAGTTTGAGACACCCGAAAAGGCGAACAAATTGCTTAAATTAAAGCACTTTGAAAAATTCAATGACACTACAGAGGCATTGGCCGCTGCCACAGCAGCAGTCGAAGGCAAAGTATCAAAGCCGCTAAAGAAAACATTAAAAAAGCTGCTGGTTGATGAAGTGCAGTCATCACTGCTTGTGGCGGATGCCAAATTGGGTACAGCCATCAAGGAAAAACTTTCTGTGCAATGTGTCTACAATACGGGCGTGCAGGAGCTAATGCGTTGCATACGCCAGCAGGCGGACAGTCTGCTCGGTGGTCTGCCCAAGCGTGAAATGACCGCCATGGCATTGGGTCTGGCTCATTCTCTTTCCCGCTACAAGCTGAAGTTCTCGCCGGACAAGATTGACACAATGATTGTGCAGGCGCAGTGTCTGCTCGATGATCTGGACAAGGAGTTGAATAACTATATGATGCGCGCTCGGGAATGGTATGGCTGGCATTTTCCCGAACTTGGCAAGCTGATTACAGACAACGTTGCGTTTGTGAAGACAATTAAACTAGTGGGTACCCGAGATAATATGTCTACGACAGATTTGTCCGACATTCTGCCCGAAGATGTGGAACAGCAAGTCAAGGAAGCAGCCGAAATTTCAATGGGCACTGAAATCAGTGATGAAGATGTGATGAACATTCAGTGCTTATGCGATGAAATCATTTCCATCAACGATTATCGCACACATCTCTACGACTACCTGAAGGCACGCATGATGGCAATGGCACCCAACTTAACTGTGTTGGTTGGCGACACTGTTGGCGCACGTTTAATTGCCCACGCTGGTTCGTTGATAAATCTCGCTAAGCATCCCTCATCGACGGTGCAAATATTGGGCGCTGAGAAAGCTCTTTTCCGCGCACTCAAAACAAAGAAGGATACACCAAAATATGGTCTTATCTATCACGCCCAACTGGTGGGTCAGGCGAGTCAGAAAAATAAGGGCAAAATGTCACGTTCTCTGGCCGCTAAAGCATCGCTGGCTACGCGTGTTGATGCCTTTGGTGAGGAGGCCTCCTTTGAACTGGGTGCCGTACACAAGGTGAAACTGGAGGCTAGGCTGCGTCTACTTGAGGAGGGCAATCTGCGCAAGCTTTCTGGGACAGGCAAAGCCAAGGCGAAGTTTGAAAAGTATCAGGCTAAAAGGTATGATATAGTTCTTACCTATTTGTTGTTTATTTTGGTCAAGTAGAAACTCCATATGATGATTCCACAAAGGTTTCGCATTTTCCTGATTTTACAGTGACGATACACCTTGGCTGTCTGATTGAGTTTTTAACTTTTCCAAAAGTTCAACGTTTTTTCTGTTGACCATTTAATAATGAAAACCTTTAAAAAAAAATTTTTAGTGAGGTGTTCACCTATCAGCCGGAGGCGGACAATACGTTGCAGGTGAAGAAACGCAAACATTCAGAAACTGAAACGCCCGTCAAACAGGAGGCTGATGTTGAGGAGGAAGCTGCTGCTGATGAGTCCGAATTGAAAACTGAAAAGAAAAAGAAGAAGAAGAATAAGAATAAGCAAAAAGATGAAGAAGCACCAGCAGCTGAGGCTGAAGAGGCTGAAACTTCTGCCCAGCCCCCCAAGAAAAAGAAGAAGTCCAAACATCAAGAATAAACTGTTGTTGTTTTCGGAGCTTATCTATAGTTAGGGCTTAGGTTTATAGTTTTTAGCCGATAACAATTTTAGTTTTAAAGCATACAAATATAATACCGTTTTATTTGTTGTGTGTGTACTACATAAGAAATAAAAATGTAGCCTGCCAAACAAAACATCAACAATTAACTCTTACTTTTCTATTAATAATTTTTCATACAACTCCATCTTGTTGTGAGTTTCTATTTGTATTTGCGTATATGATTTAACACGAGAGTGAAAGGCTTAATTCTTACAATTATGAATAATCTGAGATCACAACATTGTGGCCCACTGTAAATTGGAATAAGTTTTATAACGATCTATGCCGCCAACAAAAAATAGGTGTTTAAATGCGCGATCAAGCGGCAAATTTACAACAGTTTCAGGTCGAAGATGTCTTGCATCACTCGAGTCTGCGGATTTTGCGGTAAGCTGATCCAGATATAAAAGCACACTCGATGAATGCCCAGAGCGCTCAGTTATTAAACAGAATGAGAGGCCAACTGAAGCTTCTGTTGGTGTTCGCGCTGCTGCTGACCTACGTGGCAGCAAAGAAGAAGGAAGAATCCTCCGAGGAGGAAGAAGAGGGTGGTGAAAAGCATGAGAAGAAGAAATATGGCGATGAGGAACACAAAGGCGAGCATGGCCACAAGGAGCATAAGGAATGGGAAGAGGATGAGAAGAAACACCACGAAGAGGAGGATCATGAGCATCATCATGGCGATAAGGGTGAAAAGAAGAAGAAACACTACGATGAAAAGGATGAGCACGGCGAGAAGCATGAGCACGGTGCTCACAAGAAAGGAGGCAAGCATCACCACAAGAAAAAGCACAAGAAGGGCCACAAAGAGATGGAATACCATAAGAAATTCAACAAGGACGAATACTACAAGGAGAAAAAGTTCTACGATGACGAGCACAAGGGCGGACATCACAAAAAGTACGGCAAGGAGCACAAGCATCATGAGGCGGATCATGGCGAGCACAAGAAGGGCGAAAAGCACGAGAGCGGCAAAAAGAAGGGTCACAAAAAACATGAGGGGCACTACAAGAAGGGTCATCACGACGAGGATCACAAGAAGTACAAGAAGGAGCACAAATACGGGGACAGCTATGAGGAGAAAGAGGAGCATGGCAAAAAGGGCGGCAAGAAACATGGTCACAAGCATTACAAGAAAGGCGGCAAGAAACATGGTTAACCGATCTCTATTAACCAATTCACACAAATTTTAATTGCTTTAAATTGTATTCAAATCATAATAAACTACAAGCTTTAACATTGTTTGCAATAAAGTTTACAAATAAAGTTATCTGTTTTTCTTGCAAGCATTTAAGACAAGATTTTTTCAACTTTAAAACGATATTATTATCTAGACTTCGTCTAAAGTCCTTTTTGATTTGTTTCTTTACAAAATTCATATTCAAAAGTTTATAATATTTAATTTCTTACCCATTGCAGAAGCAACTCGTTAAGCAGATCTCGCAGCACATCGAGACGTCGCCGCACTCGCTCCAAATCTGGCACTCGTTCGCGCAGCCGCTCCCCCGTCTCTGTGGGTCGTCGTTCGGGACGTTCACGCGAGAATGGACGTGATGAGAACGGATCGGTATCACGTTACAGTGACCATGATCGCAATGGCAGCGGTGTGGTTGACTCACCACCACCGGTTAAGCGACGCTATGATGAGGACGATGATGACAGAGATAGGGGCTCACGATCGCCGTCACCGCCACCGCGTCGTGGATCACCGATGAGACGTCGTGGCGACTCTTCTGTGTCGCGTTCCATGTCCAGGGATTAACGATGCAGGAATAAAATGATTTTGACCATAAACCAGTTGGGCTCAACCTGCTCCTTCATTCCTCAAATCGTAAAACCTTATTTGCATCTAAAAATGTTCGAGAGGCAGTAAATCATTTAGTTGCCCACATTCTTAGCTAAGAATATAATCTATAGATTAATAGACATACATATATATATATATAAAATCATGCATATTCCCTTTTTTTGTATCCGCTGCACGATTTCAAATTTAACTGAGCTGAGAGCACTTAAGTGTATAATTGCCAAATAGAACAAATTTCGATTTGGAGTTTATGTACACAAAGTTATAGAAAACAACCACAAAAACAATAGATCGAACCGAAAGAAACTTAGAAAGTCGATCTAGTCATACTTCTGATTATATTTATGTATTTCTACCTAAAACACACACACACACCTAAACTTCATACATATTAATACCGACAAATACATATATCAGGCTAAGAATGTTTTGTATTAAAAAAGTAATAAGGCAGCTTAAAAATTTTTGTAGGGATATTAAAATAAAGTTCTATTTCGACAACTGAAATTCTATCCTCGTGTCAATTTTAAAATGTAACTTATCACTGAACTTTGATTGCAGAATGCCCAAAATGATATTTCTTTTCAAGTTTGTAAGGTGTTTTTTTAATATTCATATAAATTAAGCAAACTAAATTGCAAATTCAGATTTCTCATACATTACGTCATAGTTAAGTATTATAATATTAATGTATGACTCTTTTGAAATGCGTATTTGCATGTACCAGATGCGTTAAAAAAAACCTACAATACATAATTATTCAATCAATAAATCAAATGCCAAAAATGTTTTTTTCTTAAAGTCTAGGTAAATTCTATTCTTTTCAGATTTCCAAAATTGGATTAGTCCCAATTGGTTGATAAAATATAATACATAAATTAAAGAAAATTTTAAAAAAAAATATAGCCAATTTCTTTGTTTTGACTGATTATACCACAAAGATATAGGAATTAATATCAATTAATTAAATTCATGGTAAATAGATTAAATGAAATATTATAATTACAGTTTATTGTAATAATTTGCAAAATTTAACTAAATGATCTAGGATAGCCTTGAACTTTCTAATCAAGTAGTCAGAAAAATTTTATTAGTTTGTAAAATGTGTACAAATCAAAATCAATTTTAATGTTTGCATAAATTCTCCAAAGTAACCGTGTGTGATCTTTAGTTTCAAATAATATCGATAGTTAATATCGCAGGAAATACCACACAAATCGCGGTGGCGTTGTTATACTGCAATCGGATCGCTCATCTTCATTTACATATATCGATACATGATCAATTGCGCTTCGCATTCCTACACTTAATGCTGTTTTGTGTTTTTGTTTTGTTTATTTTTTTCTAACTTGATTAATTTGTAGCAAAACTAAAAGAAAGTGCAGTTAAACAAATCGGAAGTGTATCGTAAATTCAAAGTTGCTATGGCCATGGCTTTTCGCTTGTCCAAGCACGAAACGAGCGTCATCAGTGCGGACGAAACTTCGCTCGAGCAGCTCGACTCAAGCGTCGAAATGCGATCCCGTTCCCCATCGCCGCTCGTATTTAATCCACGCAAACTGCGCTTTGCCGACGATGATTTTGACAAGGATCCGCAGGAAAGTCCGCTAAATAACAACAATAACAACAAGAAACCGATCGCTAATCCACAGCGAGATATTGACATGTCGCCGCCCTGCCAGAAGGTTCGAGCACTTCGTTTGTTCAATACACCGGCAACGCCAAAGACTATCTTGCAAAAGTCAACAACAAACTTTAGCAATCATTTGTCCGGAGCCGTTGCAGCTGAAAATGCCGGAAAGCAGCACGATAATCTCTTTAAAGTGACCGAACGTCCGCGTTCACTGCCGCTGCACAATCACAGGAGCATGCAACCGCAAGACACCGCTAATGTTAATCCCTTTACACCTGACAGTGAGTGATAACAACATACAATACAATTAACATATAACTTATCTCATGTTCTACTCCAAATTTCCAGGTTTAATGGCACACAACAAGAAGCGTTGTCGCACTCAATTTGGTCGCGAGAATCTCAAGTTTCTGCTCAGCGAGCCGAGCGGTGATGACGGTCCATCAGATAATGCGGGCCGCGCTGATGCGGCACGGGATATACATCAACAGGCACCCAAACGTTTGGCACTTCATGACACAAATATCAGTCGTTTCAAGCGAGAGTTTATGCAGGTCAGCGTCATTGGTGTCGGCGAGTTTGGTGTAGTTTTTCAATGCGTCAATCGTTTGGATGGTTGCATCTATGCGATTAAAAAGAGCAAGAAACCTGTTGCAGGCAGTTCATTTGAGTAAGTTGCGCTAAATGCTTAGCAAAAAGGAATTTTCATTTAATATCTGGCATTTACCAACACAGAAAGCGCGCCTTGAACGAGGTCTGGGCTCATGCGGTTCTTGGCAAGCACGATAATGTGGTACGCTACTATTCGGCCTGGGCGGAAGACGATCATATGCTGATACAAAATGAGTTTTGTGATGGCGGCAGCTTGCATGCGCGCATTCAGGCGCATTGCTTGGGTGAATCCGAGCTTAAGATTTTGCTAATGCATGTAATTGAAGGCCTACGCTACATACATTCCAATGATCTGGTGCATATGGACATCAAGCCAGAGAACATATTTTCCACAATGAATCCCACAGCGTACAAGCTATGCGCTGACCCTGCCAATCCACAGCAGAAGCCGCAACCAGGCAGCAAGGATGATGATGGTATGGACAGTGTATACGAGGAGTTGCGCAGTTCTGAGAATCTTGTTACGTACAAAATTGGTGATTTGGGCCATGTGACGTCTGTCAAGGAGCCGCACGTTGAGGAGGGCGACTGTCGTTATCTGCCGAAAGAGATACTTCAGGAGGACTATAGTAATCTATTCAAGGCCGACATTTTCTCGTTGGGCATTACATTGTTTGAGGTTGCAGGTGGTGGACCGCTGCCAAAAAACGGACCCGAATGGCACATGTTGCGCAATGGTGAGGTGCCTGCAATTCCAACCCTTAGCAAGGATTTCAATGAACTGATTGCGCAAATGATGCATCCAGAGCCAAATGAGAGGCCCAGCTCCATGTCCATCTATAGTCATCCGTAAGTGAAAAACAAAAATCGTTTAACAAATTAGATTTATACTTAAACTGAAATTGTTCTTCTTAATTAACCTTACATTTTATTCTTGCAGCATCTTGAGCGCTGTGGACTCCAAGAGCAAGTTACAGCTTGGTTTGGAACTGACAGTTGAAAAGCGCAAGAACGAGATACTGATGAACAAGCTAAGGGAAGCAAAGAAGCAAATTAAAATGCTCGAACAGCGAGGTAAGCTGGCTGAATAACAGCTCTGTGTTTCGATTTTATCTAGACTAATTACTTATTTACTGTAGTTTCCGTTCTAGCAACCACATCGGATCCACTGGACGGTCAACGTTGCCTGCGCTCCTTTACGAGACGCATGCGAACGCCGTTTGCATCGCATGCCAAATTTAATAATCTTAGCGATCGAAACAAGAATGTTATTGCAAATGTTTGACAATTCAATCAGCTTAACGCCGGCACTAATATCTTCCTCATTCAAAGTGAACAAAGCTCACATTCTTGTTAATTTAAGAATATATCATATTTTTTAAGTTGTTGCGCATTACGCATTTTCAAAAAGCCTCAATATCGTTGAAGCTTGTTCCTATTTTATTCTACAAAAGATAACCGAACGCAAGAATACCAACTTATATTTCTTAACACAGTGAAATTTATTGAAAAGTTAATAAAAAAAAGTGCGTCATAAGGTATTGCCTTAAATCTTATTATTTTTTTTTATCTCATTTTGTATATATATTCAGTAAAAGCTGTAAAATAGTATGTATTGTTTTCGTAATAAAAATATTTATAATGTTACATTGAAGGCAAAATTATGTAAGATCATTTCATTCGCGAATAAAACGAATGCTATTCATTAAGTCACTTCAAAATCTTTTAATTGGTTTGTGCCGTTTTACAGCCTATTTTTGCCCAATAAATGAAGTGGTGAAATAAACTTGTTTAATATAACTTAAAGACTAATAAAAGGAGTGGTGAAATAAACTTGTTTAATATGACTTAAAAACTAAAAAGACTTGATTGGATTTAAAAATCTGGTAATAATAGTCAAATCACTACTACTACGGTGATATAGTTTTCTGATGTTAATTATTTATTCCTCAATGAATGATAATAGTTTCAAATTACCAACCCCAAAGCAACGTGTGCCGCGACGTGTACAGCTATCGATAGAATTTTATACTCGCGCTATGCGCGATTTTTTGATTCAATGGTTTGTGTTGCGATTGTTATTGTAGGGTTGACACAGTGCCCCGCGCGAATGTTTTATTAAGAAACACCGCAACACCAAAAACTCATGTGGTTGCAAGTGCACCAAGCTGTTTTTGAATAGAATGGCCAAAATACTTCAGAAATACATCAAGTTTACCACGCAAGAGCTGGAAGAGTTTGCCGCCAACACAGAGTCATGCGTGCGTTGTGTTCAAACAGATCTGCACCTATCAATGAATCCATATGGTATGGCCAACTTCAAGCATGCTTTACACGAGTTGCTCGTCCGCACTAAAGTAGGCATATACGATGCTAAGCTGAATGGCATTGTGCTAGGCATGAAGAACATCAAGGTGCAAGGCCAGACAGCAGGATTACGCTCGGATGATCCAGCGTTGCACTTGGCTATCATTGCCGACTTCTACGTATTCAGGCCAGTAACTGGCGCTGTGCTCCATGGCGTTGTGCGACATATATCGAAACATCAAATCAGCGCCATTATCTACAGAGTATTTAACACAACCATACGTTTCACGAATAAGCAAGAAAACCGAGATGTTTTTGTCATGGATCAGGAAATAAAATTTCGAATCAAGGATTTTAATATAGGCAACGTGATGCCATATATTGAAGGCGAACTTCTGCTTGAAGGGGCCGAAACTCAGGTGAGTGAACATAAATAACATTGTAATGTAATATAAAGTTATATCGAATCATATTTTCCTAGAACAAATCTATTAAATTTGAGGACAGCCTGGAAGTCGAGAAAACAGTAACGTCCCACATAGAGCTCGATGCTCTAGTGGAACTCATTAAAACGGAGCCAATAATAGAAGCTGAGGCGTCGTTCAAAAAGAAAAAGGCCAGCAAACGCAAGAGTGTAGTTAGTACGGAAAATGTTGTGCAACCATTGAAAAAAACGAGAAAAATAAAAATAGAACCTGTTTAGTTTTTAAAACACCGAGTAGCCTAAACTGTTAATTGTACAAATTATAGCTAAGAACACCGATTTGATACACAAGCAAAGAAAGCCGCGAGAAGAACTTTTAAAATTCAAACTTATTTAAAGGTGATATGAAATTGTATATGACATACATATAATTGTTAGGCGAACCATTTTAATAATCAAAATTCAGTAAAAGTTTTCTTATTAAAAATTATTAAATTGAATAAACAACAGCCATTGTTGGCGTTTTGTTCAATATCACCTCAACAAAATACCGAGTATACATAAGTGTATTTTATTACATGTGTATTTCATACAAATAGATTCAATATTTTACAATACTTTTAATTGTAAATACATTAAGTGTATTACATATATATATATATGTATATAATGTGTATATAATATTTAGTTATAATAATTAAAAGCTTGTTAAATATACTTGTTCACACGTTTTTTTATTATTCGTTTTTGATTTCGCTAATTATTAATTAAATAACAAGCAAATATTTTAATAAAATATTTAATACTAACCACAATCAAATTAACATAAACTATACACACACATACATATATGGAAAACAATCTCAATATTCATAGATTATAATACGATCCAATAGTAATTATACATATATATTTTTATTTATAGTTTATGAAGCCTACATACACTTAATTAGTTTATGTACGCAACACGACTACAAGGAACATTTACATAATGTACAAACAGACAATAAGTACATACATATACACAGACACACCCATAACACATTTCCTTTTCTTATTTTCTTTGTTGGACACAAACTACGGCAAAGTAGAGATAAATTTAAGAAAAAGTCAGTGAAAGAGAAAGTAGGTCGAAACTCGAAACTAAAGCTTAAAGTTCCTTTTCATTGGTTTTTTGTTTGTTGTCTTTTGGTTTTTACTTTTCCGTACTGTAGGGATTAAGTACTAATGTGTGAGCAGAACTGAAATTCGATTAGCTAAATATTTGAGAGCCATCTGTTTTAGACAGAAATTTCCTGAATATGTACACGTTTCTTGCCGCTGCTACCCGATCCACTGGCTGCACCCGCAGCTCCCGCCTGACGCAGTATGCCCATTTGATGTTGTTGTTGTTGCTGCTGTTGCTGTTGGGCAGCTAGAAAGGAGCGTGGTGGTGGCGGAGGTTCTGGTATATCATCGTCCCGCATAATATCCGAATCCCCACTAGCTGCAGCTTTGACTGCGTCCTCGATGGCCTTAAAGGACATCTGATCGGATGACTGTACGGCATAATCAAACTGCAGCTGTCCGCTGCTGTCCAGAAAGGAGCCACGTTTGCTGCCAGGCACTGATGCATGGCTAGGACTTGCCTCCAGAACTGTTGCCAGGGGCATTGCATTGTAGGTAACCATCTCGATCTGACTGCCACTTGGATGAGCCTGTGGCCGCGTCTTGAGCAGATCCAGCGTGCTGGTAGAGCACGCCTCCCAGCTGTCCATCAGTAGTGTGGTTTGTGCCGCATGTGGCACTGGTGGCAGCTCCACAAGCAACTTCTCCTCCTTCAACTGTTTCGTCTTCTCATCGTAGCAACTATACTCGCCAAAGACCACGCCCATTCCACCACCCTTGCTGTCCACAACGGCACCACTCAACGTATAGGCATCACCGCCATCGCCAGCATTGAGTTTGAGCACACTGGAGTTTTTACTAGTATCGCTATCCTGCAGTTCCTCCTTCGTTTTGGCATCACGTGCTCTCTTCTCCCGCTGATGATAGATGCCCGCAAAGATCAATACATTGAGAATGAGCAGAAAGCATCCAACGGCCACAGTAGCTATTAATGCTGTCGTATAGCTTTGGAATTGCTTGCCACTCAAGCGACGCAACAGCTCCAAATTGCCAATAATGCCCGTTGAGGCTGTAGCCAAATCCTTATGTGTCTCGACTTTTGTATGAGTGCGATTGTCCTTGGGAGCTTGTGTTGTAGTTAGCTCGGACACAGACATTGCGCCATCAATGCCACATTCTGTTGATAGGAGGAAAAAGTAATTTTTTTTCTAAGATTGTTTAAATTGTTATCATTTTTTCTTTATGCACAACAAAACTTCTCAGGCTAAACATAGAGATAAAAGTTTTCGGAATTAGTTTTTATTTAATTTTTTACCTGTGGTTGCTGTTGCACCTGTTGCACTTAAAGCATTGGTTGCATTTGTAGTGCCATGCTTTGGGGTTTGTGGTGGCAAGGGAGTTGTGGTGGTGCGAGTCGTTTGTATTATCAGGATATTGTCATCTTCGGCCGGCTTCGTTTGCAGCTGAGGTCGCACAACGCCTAAGCATTTGAAAGTAGTAGTTATATCTATGTGTTGGGTGATAGTTTGGATTGGTTTTGTAGTTTACCTTCATAGAGATCGCGATTGTTGAGGTCATCCTGAAACTGATGATGCCGCATGGACTGATCATTAATGTTAAAGTGACGATGCAGCTGTGGTATTAGGTTTAGCCACATGGACAACTTATGGCCACGATAGTGACTTTGGATGTTTGCCTTGTTGCCTGGAAAATGAGTTAAGAAATGTTGTTTATAAAATACATAATATCTGGCTGTTTAAAGCTTAAGCCAATTGGGAGTTATAAGAAGAAATAGGAAAACGAGCAAATCAAACCTACCCAACTCAATGTACAGCTGATTGACCACATCGTAGGCATCCCAAAAGGGCAACTCATCGCCATCATAGCCACCGCCAGCCTCCAGCTCATTACTAAGACCTTGTTGTGTTGGGAAGCCATCGTTGCTACGCAAACGTCGCCTTATATACGAACGTTTCTCATGCATAGCATTGCTGCGACGCTGATTGTAGATGATAGCCAGATTGATTGCCTCGCCCGATGCCATTGCATCCATATATCGCGTTGAGCGTTTGCGTTGTGAATGTATTGGTACTTGACTTTGGCTGCTGGTGGACAGTCCAGTGCTTGACGACGATTGGTTCGGATTGCTGTTCGTGTGTGTGATGACAAATAACATTTTATTCTGTGCAAAAAGTTCAAAGTTCAAAAAGTCATACCCTGTTTTGGCGAAATTGGCCAGGTAGCGCAGCATGAGACGTCCAATCTGACGTTCCTGCGTTGTGTAGTTGTGTGGAAAGAGGGGCGAGACTGGCAATCCCAACCAGAAAGGCACATCTTCGCCGCGCACGGAACCAGTTCGCTGAGCACAAATGTAGAGCATCATAGGTCAAGGTTATGAGGTCAGAGTAAGAGAGCGAGAGAGAGAGAGAGAATGTGTTTTTATACAACCCACCTGTGGATATTCCTCCTCGATGGTGCGATGCTTAAAGTGCAAAAAATATGTTCGACCTCCGCGCAAACTGTGCATATAACCCAATTTGATTAGTGGCGCCGCCGTGTGGCCATCGCTCAGAAATTGCAACGTTGCATCCCGGGCACTCAACGGATTTCGTATGGCCTTCTCCCAGTCCGTATACTCGTTCTACAAAGTTCGTAAAAATCAAAACGATTAAGCAAACATTCAGTTTGTTTAACTGTTTGTCTATTTACCTTAAGCACTGCAAATATTTCGTTTAAATGATAGTGAAAATTGTTGCGTACAAACGTGCGCAAAATGCGATCCCTGCGGGTCTCATTAAAACCAAATTCAAGGTCCTGCGCGCTTAAATCCAAATACGATTCCACAGAAGTCAAACAAAAGATGAGGTCACGTTTGGGAAAGTTGGCATATTCAATTCCTGAAGTACTGTAGGTTTTCACAAAATTAATGAAGAGCCATAAGCTTTAGTAGTTAAATTTCACTTACCTAACAATAGCTGAGCCCAGAGGCAGGGCCGTGCTCGACATGGCGTCAGTGGTGGGCGATATGACAGTGCCATCCACAAATGGAGCAAAGCCAACAAGAAACCTGTGGATTGATAAGTAAGAGGTTTATTAAAAGCACCTTGAAATAAATACGATATTTCTATGGCTTATTTAAATAACCTTATCGGCAATGAAAGCAAAAGTGTGAACACAATCGACTCTAGGTTGCGTGCAACATTGCACGACATATTGCACCTTAGGCTTATCAAACTATCAAACTGTATTGCAAAATAGATGCTGATTTAATGTCATGTCGAGAGTGTCTAAAGTTGCGACATAAAAGTTGCATGCAACTAATATTAACTTCTTACCGCGGATGATCGATTTTAACTGCAAGTAATTCCGCAACGCTTTTGGTACGCAAGCAGGGCGCCAGATCGTCATAGAGCATATCGCCATGGCAGCCAGTTTGCTCCGCAACACGTCGCTTCACAAACAGCGGATTCTTCTGTATGGCCCAGGAGGAGAGAGCCGTACCACTAATTAACACAGCGCGTTGTATAAGATCTAGATAAAGAAAGAAAGAAAAGCAAATAAAGCAAATTTCTAGTTATTAAAATAGAGTAATGTAACCTACCACTGGCAACTGGCGACACGGCCAATATGTTGGCTAGGGAAGCGCCTGTGCCGTAGCCAAGCAACGTTATGCTCTGCGGATTGCCGCCAAAGGCAGGTAGATTCTCCTTGAGCCAATGGAGGCCAGCAACCAAATCCATTAGACCAAAGTTACCCTGTGCGCTCTCCTTGCCGCCGGTTTTGAGGAAACCAAAGATGCCAAGGCGAAAATTAATAGTCACAACGATGACGTTGCCATGTGCAGCCAGCTCGGAGCCATCATAGGGATTGCCCGAGTTCCACTCATACGACTCGCCTTGCACAAAAACAACAGTGGATAGCAACGGTTCCGAACTTGAACTCCAACTCGAGCTTGAACTTGAACTCGAACTATCATTAGCACCCTCATTATCAGCTGAAAAAGAAAAGAGAGAGAGAGAATTATAACATGCTACGTACATATAAACACATAAATATGTCAATACATATTTATAAGAAGAGTATTTATGATGTGTGTGGTAAAAATAGCTGCCAACTCTGCAGAGCATGCAGTAGTTGCTAAAATCAACTGCAATGCACTACGGAATTGAAAGTTACGTTGCCATTGCTTGACTCTACCAACCTTTCCGGCTCACATTGTTTAACTGTTTGTTCAATGTGAAAGTTGTATATATAAGTATATTTGATTTCCCTTAGGGGCAGCAACGCTCGTTACTTTTCGTCATTAACTACACTGTCAAAGGAATCACTTAAACTTTTGATCAAGCTTTTTAGTGTTTAATTAACAGTAAAACGTAAATAAATAATATTTAGAATTTAATTCTATTTATTTTGTTAATCAAACATATGAAATTCCATTTGCTTTGCATTTGCAGAAACTTGTTTTCATGTTAATACTACCATAAAAACTATCTCGTAAATATTTGTAACCTTAATTCACTTGCTTACCATAATAAATAAGTAAATACATAGTTGATTATTAATGAATTGTGTAACTTACGTCTGGCTCGCTGCGTCTCGTAGGGCACATAGATATTAAGGTATAAGCAGTCTTCCGATTGGTTCTTAAGCAGCGGCAAAAGTCGCCGCAATTGGGCGAGACGGGAGCGCGGGACCTCAAGCAGAGCCTCTGGACCATTGGGCGGTATGGGCACATTTTGTGGACAAACTGGCGAGAATCGATCCGAATTGCGGGCCGTTTTCCACGTCGATGGCGTTATGGGTGGCATAAATCTGCAAGTCAATGTAAATGGCCGCAATATGTGAGTATAAATATTCAGAAACTCGATTGCCCTCCCCCCCCCCCCCCGCTGAGAGCACAGTTCTGTGTGGTAATGGTAATGGCATCGAACTATCGCGATTACTTCCGTTTGGGCCATTTGGGGAAGGACGTTGGTGGTAGTTGCGCATTGAGGGGCATTGTTATCATATCGTTAGTCGGCGTAAAGGATTCGCTTATATAGGAACCAAATACTACCACCACCACGTAGCGCATCAATCAACATTCGCAACTGTTTTTGATTAATTGTGCATTTTATTGTTTTGCGTTGAATGCCATCGATCAAAGAGCGAATTGAAAGCCATTGGATGATGGCTTCAATGTTGATTTTATGACACAACAATTGACGCGAAACGTTTTTATTGTTTATATTTGGTTTTGTTTTTTTCTTCTTCATCATCTCATCCAAATAGCATCTGAGCAAGAATATGAAACAATGTAAAAATTCGCATATTTTGTACCCTTGCTCAGACAACGATTTTCAGAGATTCTTTTTAGCTGCTGCGTATAAGCAATTTCTTCATTCATTTCATTTTGTAATCAGTTGCCGCAAGTTGCGGTTTCTGGTTCAATTCGTTCAATGGATAAAAGCCAAATGCTTTCGAATTAAGCGCAGCATTTTGTTGGTTTCCCTTTTCACCATAACAACGATAACGAAGCAATAAATGTATCAATTTTATCCCCTACCCAGTTTAAACGTTGTTTTCAACTAGAAAATTAAAGCTAGCCTTTAAACTTAGTAACTTACTATAGTTTAAAGCCCTTCAATCTACATAGTTATTCGTGGATTTTTGTATATTTCTATGGAGGAAGGGTAAAGAAGTGCGTTTTAGCTTTATTTGATGTACACGTTAATCAGTGCACGACTTTTTCATAAAAAGCTCACTGCTGTCGTATAATAAGCCATTAACAAAAAGAAGTTAAGCGCTGTGTTCTTCTGCACATGTTGAAAAGATTTATGATACTTTTGCACTTGCGATTAAGGATTTTATTTTTATTTTTACTACATGCTCGAGATTTAAACTTTCAGACTCAAACTTTTTTACTTTTAAACTGCGTAGAAATAATTATGTTGCTTAATTATTGATGTACAAAACAAGAAGGACAGCAAAAATACTATATAATCGTTACGATTTATTTCCTTATGCTTTGAGAAGGCAAGGTTTTGTTTTGTGAATTTCTGATTAGGAACTTTGGCGACAGACAACAAGTTGTGGTTGGACGCAATGATTAATTAGTAATCGCATGCTATCCGGCAAATCGACTATTTGTCAAATAGTATAACGTTTATTTGTGAACCCCTTTGTCACCCGAATCCCTGTTGACGTTCCCTGGCGAAAACATTTGCCATTAGAGCATGAATAATTTGCGCATAGAAAGACTTTTAGCATGGTAGACGACGTGTCTTGGGGCTAAGCCAAACCGTTATTCAGTGGCATTTGATTAAGTTCTGTTGCGCATTTGTGGCAACTGTTGATGCTGCATAACAATGAGGCAACATTCATAAGCGACTTCATTTGACATTGTGTGCCGTCAAGTAATTAAAGAACAATTTGTGCCCCAAGCCAAGCTAAACAAGTGTAGCAGACAGGCAGGCAATGGGTATGCCACTGAAGCTTTTAATCAGTTCAAGCAACAAACACTTGTTGTGCATGCATGAGACAACACGTCAAACTCCGCTTGAACTTAAAGTTTTTAGCCGGCTAAACAAGCCGGAGGTTAAGTATGGTCATAGATAGAGGACACGCTCTCTAGCAATGTGCATAAGTGACAAAGTGTAGCAAAACTTTTGCAATATGCCGCAAAACTTGCATTAGATTTGTGTCTGGTTGCAACTACCACTTGCAATGCGCAACTCGCAACTCGCAGCTCGCAACTTGCAACAAACTTGACGTCTAGCAGCGAAAACCACAAATTTTGTTTGGGATCTTTCATTGAACTTTTTGGTGTGGAAATCGTCGCCCAACTCGCCAGAGACATGCAACTATTGAAGAACTTAGTTAGGGAACTAGGAGAAAGTCGTGATTACAATTACCTTGACAAACATTGTTAATGCCAAAATTTGTTCAAAAGTTAGCCGCGTTAAAACTATGTACATATATATACAAACCTAGTTTCGAGTGCTTAAATATTTTGTGACCAGAAAACAAACAGAGTAAAAGTTTTAAATTATTAATGATATTATACAAACTTTATCCACCCAGCGCATAAAATATAACAACAACAACAGCCGAGTTTATTATTGGTATAAAAAGTATAAAAGTAATTGAATTAATTTTTTTTATAACTTAAATTTATACACTATAATAAAATGTATAATAAAACTGTTGAATTGAATTATATGGAAAATTAAATGCCAAAAATTTTGTGATATAAATTCATCTTTCGGTCAAAAGTCTAATTCAAAGAAAATTCTTGAATTAATTATAAAGGACAGCTGCTAATAAATTAACATCATAAAATACTGAGACGCATAAATGCTCTTTTAAATGAAAGCTATTAAGTTGGTATCATTTGAAATTCAGTTTGAAGGTTTTTCAGTTTTATTATTCATCATCAAAATTAAACCGAATAATTATTTTTTTTTTATTTAAGTCTAGGATCTAAGGATAAAAATAGTTTTTCTCCAATTATGTTGGATTTTCTAGCGTTTAAAAATATATAAAATAAATTTTTTTTCTTTTCAATTTTAATGAGTTTCACGTTACACGTTTTTTTATACTAATAACAGCTGTTGGCCGTTTTTATGCTTGTCTATTGAATTTCTGAATGTTTAAGCCATAATGAGGCCATAATTAAACAAATATTATGAGTCGAATGGTAAAATTTTTGGTATAATTTAAAATTACACACTTTAGTGCAGTATTCATTGTAAATGAGTAATTTAGCTGGTAATGTTAAACAAATTTGTGTTAAACTTATTTTCATAAAAAAGTTTGCATGCTAAAAACTTATTTTTGTTGCCTGATTGTTGGCTGATTGTTGGCTGCTGTTGTCGGTTTCAACTCATATCATGCAAAGCTCAAAAAAAGTTTTGATGAACATAACTTTAAAGGCATGAACAAAACTAGTTTTGGCTAGTTGGTAAAGCTGTGTTTTCGAGAGAATAATAAAAAACTACTTAAAGTATAATAACATATCATAGTATGTGAGCACTTGAAAGGTTTCGTTAGGTTAACAGGCGTGTTTTATTACAAGCAAAGCTTATCCTGTTTGTTTCAAAACTATGCTCTTTAAAGTTGCTAAGCCCACTCGTCTAGGAGCAATCTAAAGCTGTGCTCATATTGAAATAAATGAGCTCGTTTACTGCTCTAAGCTTAATTGCAAAATCTTAACTCAGTTAGCCCCCATTGTCTAACAAAATAAATGTTTAAAATGCTGCCAACTGCTAATTGTAAAATAAACACTGAATGCAGTTCAGCTTCATTAAGAGACCTTTGGCAATTGCCCCGGCCAAAAGCCTTGGAACTTTAATCTGGCAAACAATGGTCGCGGCAGGGAGTTCTGCACCTGCTAAACGGAATCTGGCCCCGACTACAAAAAGGGCTAAGTGAAGCGCTATGCAGCTAAGTTGTATGCATTGCACGAATGTGCAAAGTTCCGGACATAGTACTTTGTGCTCCGGTGTTCCCACATATATATTTCATAAATTAAAATAATTATTAAAATTGCTTTGGCCTGGCGCAGAAGGCTGATAAAGTTGCTCTGGGCCAACTTTTGCAAAAATCTTGAGCACACATCCAGACAAACACCAACTGCAGGCAAACAGTGTTGACAAACGTTTAAAAAGTTCAAAGTAGCTTCCTCATTTGACTCAACTAATATCTTAAATATATATTTAATTAAGAAGTCGATAAATAGCATAAGAAATAAAAGAATAATATTTTTTCGTCATTTAAATCAAAAGTACGCAAAAGGAATTCTTAGAAACTCAAAAAAGTGCCGAATCAGGATTTTTGTTAGTTAAGAAAAATAGGATTTAAATACTTGTAACATGCATTGCATAACATTATTTATATTTTTTTTACCTTCAGTTATAGTTTTGCCAAAATAAAGCCAAATTTAACGGGAAAATTTAAGCGCTTGACAGCACTGCACTGAGTTTTCTGGCAAGTCAGCGGGTGAGGCGGGGTTGACCCGCTTAATCTGGTTTTGGAAACTCACCTGAGACTGCCCACGGGCGGCGATGCATACGGTATGCCAAGGAATGCCTCCACTAGCGGCGTGGATCGCACCACAATTCCTCGCAGCAGGCCATACTTGGTCTTCACAGTATTGGCGCTCAGTTTGGCGCCGTGCAGGCACTCGCAGTCCGGCCAGAGCGAGGATAACAGCAGCAATACCAACAGCCACGTGCTGCTGCATGTCTGATGGCGCCAACAGGACGCCAGTGTTGGTGTTGGTGTCTGTGCTTGTGTGAGGACCTGCGAGTGCCATAAATATCGCTTCCTGTGCGCTGATTGTTGCTGCTGCTGCTGCTGCCGTTGCTGTTGCTGCTGCTGCTGCTGATTGTATGTTGGCATTGCCAAAATCTGTAGAAATCTCTTTAATGTTATCAGTCTTATAATGCAAATGCCTGTGCGAAGCTGCCAGTTGCTGTCGCCTCGGATTTCCATTTTCATTTCCGCTGTCATTTGCAGATTTTTCTGCTGCTTCTGCTGCTGCTTCTGCTTCTTCTCCACAGTTGTTGCACAAATAGTTCTAATGCAGCTCATCAAGGAACCGACGAGAATGTAACAGTAAATGCGTGAAAAACGCTTTTCGATTAGCTTCAGCTTAGTATTTTCTTGTTGCTGTTGCTTTTTGCTCCTTGAATGTGCTTTAGTTTTTGTTGTTGTTGTTGTTGTTGTCATCAATTGGCTGTGCCACGCGCCCCCATTTCCTGTTTGTGTTCTTGTCTGCTGCTGCAGGCAGTGATTGGCGGCATTTTCATTTTGACAGCGGTGGTGAGCATGTTGAGCTTGTGATTTAGATAAAGTCGCGCCGACATGCTCATACCCTTTCGCTTTGATTTCAAATATTATATACTTAACACGCTGCCTGCTGCACAGTGGCAATCACACAAATCCTTTTTACAGCCGCCTCCTCGCTCTGTGCTGTAAATAACAAAGAAAAGAAACAAAAGCAAAATGTTAAGTATCCCATTAACTTGACTCTTGTTATATATATATACATATATGTGTGTGTGTGTGTGTTGTGAATGTGAGTAGTGTGTTCTTTATGGCCGCTTTGGCTCAGTCGCACCTTTTCACAAGCGAGTTCAAGTCTTAACTGTGCAACGCATCAGAGCGTGGCATCCTTAAATAGCTTTCGCCTCATCCGGGCTCGACGACAACGCCGACATATGTATGTACGGTACTGTAAATGCGACCTGCCACTGTGTGGCAAACTGGACTCAATTCATAGACGCCCGACTGCCACCCCAACCCCATCGCACCCATTGCCCTCTTGCGCCCCATTCGAAGCGATTGCTTCTTTTGACCTGGCTTTTATGCGCCATTTTAAATGCGCATGCTGCAGCTGCAGCTACAGCTTGCAGCTTGCAGCTTGTGGCATGGCTCAAATGGGGTTTATCAAGCGTTGCACACGTGGCGCATACCTCATGAACTAACCAATTGTATACGTACTAAGCTCAACTGCATTGTTAAGGACCAGCAAATTAACTTAACTCACTCAACCAAACGATAACAAAGCAGTCTTGAAATTCAACAATTCCTTTGAACCCCTTTTTCGTTTGTTAAAGTTAAAATGACTAAGAAACTTTTGTTTAAAGCTACTTTAAGCTTAGTTCAGTTTGTTCTATCATAGAATCGTATTCCATAACTTTATTGCATTACTGTAAAAAAAAAACGAATAATATTTATCTTTTGCCTGTAGAATATATATTCTTTTGCATTGGTAAGTCCTTAAAAAGACATGCAACCTCATTAAACTGCCAAGAAAAAGCAAAAAACCACACCATTAAAGGTTAACCCAAGCCCACAGTTAATGCAATATTTATAAAGTACCTGCAAATTTTTATATGAAAATTTTCTTTGTTGTGGTAGAACATGAAAATCCGTTAAGCAGATGGTATGCCACGAAGAGCTTAGTCCTTGAGAAAGAAAGCCCAAAATAAAAAGGAAACAAAACATGGCAAATGATGTGAGCGGTTAAGCTCTTTTGGGCTCATTAACAATACACACACACACACACACCCACTCATACATGCATTATTGTACATATTCGTAATGCTCAGACAAATGGCGAGTAGTGTAATTTATCTTTTGGTCTAAACAGACTCGTTTAAATCGTATATTTCTAAAGCTAAACAATTGACTCAAATATAACGATTGCGACCGTCTGCTGAAACACACACACACACACACACAAGCGCAATTTCTCTAAATTGAAGCTATAAAACTAAAGTTTAACTATGAGCCCCAAAAACCCACATACCATCTAACATGTACTAAGAATTCCCATGACCAGCTTCATCTCTTTCATTTCAATGTCTTCTGCGCGACAGCGTGTGTGTGTGTGTGTGTTATTGTGTGTGCGTGTTGACATCCAAAATGTCGGCACGTTTTTAACGAAATATTTTTTATACCCTGCAGCAATTTTTTTGAAATTGTGTAAATGTGGGGCTGTAATAAAAGTTGTGTAAATATAATAGATACAAATTTATAACAAAATAAATAAATTCCGGTGGTGGATGAGTAAGGAATATCGATTTGTGTATGTATGTTTACAGGGTAACTTTCAGTAAAAATCTAAACTTTAACTCAAGCACTCATCGTCTCATTTTTTACGTCACTTACTTGTAACGCTGTTTGTGGTGTGAGTCATGGCTATGGTTTGGAAAGAAGAGAAGGAAGCAATAGGAACAACCAGTCGTTGTGAGAGGCAGTTACAAAATGTTGGGATTTTCAAATAAATTACAACTTTTAAATTAACTAAAAGCATAAAATGGCATTTGGCTGCAACATTAAAGAGCCCCCCCCTTACAAACAGATGCGTGGAGTTAAAAAGAAGTTTTACGACTACATTGCCTTTGGCTAGATTCCTTTTAGTGGTTTCCATCATGTACAAATTGAAGTAGACGTTGCTCAAGCAACGCATGTTTCCGGTATGATAAATATTTACATTTTCGTTTGGCAAACGTCTTTCATGCCATGCGCTTTTCCCAAGCCCTAAGCAACGGCATTCTAAAACTCAGCTATGTAATTTTTGTCCTGCTTCTCCGTTTTTTTTTTCGTTTCTCTCCTTTATATATATATTTTTTGTATTTTTATGGCAAATCTGTAAAGACCGATAAAATTGCATATTTTTGCATGAAAGGCAGACAACGAGATGAGCTAGCATGTGAACAAGTGAATGAGATGAGGCAGAGGGAAATGTCGACACGCAGACGTAGACTTTACTTCAGGCATGTCACACGTCCATTCACTTACAAGGACGGCTGACGGACGGTGGAAGGGGAATAGAACAGACAGGAGGTCTGAGTGGAGCAATGACTGCAAATCATGGCAATGCAAACAGGAAATGTTGCAGTTGCAGCAGCACAAGAAAAAATGCTAAAGAAAATTGCCACACACACATACACACACACACACACTTGAACACATCCAGACGCATACATCCGTTGCGAGTGCAACTTTTTGCATTAAAACTCGAAATAAAAGTTGCAAGCGCATTAAAAATTGTTGCATTTTACAATTGCATTCACACAGTTGGCATACCGAACATGTTAACGGTGCGTGTCCCGATTGTCAGCACTTTTCTCCTTTCGTCGTGCTTTTTTTTTTATCTTTCAAAGTACGCTTGGAATGAATTCAACAGACGTAAGTTGCTCGAAAGAAAGCCTTGACGTCGTTCAATGGCATTAAAACTGAAGCGCATAAAATATTCAGAATGACGAAATATCAATTGCCTTTTTATTATTGGCCATATTACGAAGAAATAAGTTGGTAACTGTTGAGCAAGAAGTTGTTACACTTTTTTGTCGCGAACTTTTACTTAAAGTTGTGTCAATTTTATAATGTATTGAATGCATTATTATTCTCTACAATTGGATACAATTTACATACATTTGTTGTAAGGTTAACCAAACTTAATCCTGTTTAATTTTGTAGTGTCCTGCATAAATAATAAGCTGCAACAATCGGCTCATTGCCATAATATTTAATTTCATTACACAACCTTTGAGTTTGCTGTTTCACAAGAAACGTATTGAACATGAGCTGCCTTTGAATTCAGCTTCAGCAGATTGAATGACAATAAAGTGAAATCAAACACATTAAATGTATCAATTATCAGCTGAAATTTACGCAGTTTAAAAATTGAATTATTTATTAAAAGCTTGAAGCTCCTGACAGGAATAACTTTCAAAGTTAAGTAGCATAGATCAACAAAAAATATATATTTATATGTACATACATACATACATATATGTATTTATATATTTGAAATTCGCTTTGTTGCGCAATCAATGTACAAAAGTTATGACTAAAAGTAGCATCGAAAGTGCAAGCTTTGCACAATTTACGTCGAGAACTTCGCACAAAATAAAAAGAGTCACTGAATGGCGAAAGGCATCAGAGAGGAAAGTTCGCTTGGAAAACTTTTACAAGAAGTACTAAGTACATATGTGCTATATGCATTCACATACTAAGTAGTAGAGCAACGCATAAACATATACTTCAAGAAGTCAAGTTTTGTAGCACAAAAATAAGTTAGTCAAACAAAATTTTTAACTAGACATAACTATATTTTCCCCCCCTTTTTTTGTAGTTTTTAGTAGAAGCCATTCATAATGATAACAAATTTTTAAAAAGGAATGTTTCGCTTCAATAGTTAAGTAGCATTGATAGAAATGAAGGAGGGAATTTTACACAAATACAAATTAAGCTTTTCAAAGCTAGAAACTAGAAATCATAAGTTGAAATGAACAGTGAATCTCTAGAGATTTAAGTTTCTGTCATTGTAGAAGTTTGACGCTACTCAAGAGCTTTAATTCTCAGTAGAGATTAGGCTTTGTGTGAATCTTTGATTTGGCAAAAGAAACTTTACTAACTAAAAGCAGAAAACAAATTAAAACTTTAATTTGTTGAATACAGTATAAAGTTGATAAATAAATATGTCGATGAAACAAGGAAATTTAATTTCATGCCGCTCGTTCTAAGTAAGTGCAATAATTAGTCGTCACCACAAAGAAAACTTTATTTCCCCCATTCTACTATAATCCAATGCCCGTCACTTTTTAATGGCTAATTATCGCGTCGTTTCAGCTCATCTCAACTAACCTTTAGCATTCAAATAATTACAAGGAACCTTCATTTTAATTCTAATTAAAGCTAAACTTTGTTCAGTCTAGATTGTTTTGTTTGATTTTCTTCTTAAGCCTAAGACTTTGAGTTTGCCTTGACTCATCTTCATTTCCTTGATTGACAGTTGAGCCTGCTGCCTATTGCTCAATGAATCTTTTATTTTTCCCGTCGAGATTTCTTTCCTGGCTTCATTGGCTAATTTCAATGCGAAAATAAAACCAACTCGTGTTAAAAAAAACTCACTACTCTAAGCAATTGAAAAGTTTCGATTCAATTTGGCATACCTGAGAGACATTCGATTTATATCCATGTGGACCATTTGTAATAATTCTTTCAATTTGAGCCATTTTGCATAAGATGGCGACAGGGAATTGGCAAATTGCATGGCATGCAATCCAACAAAAAGCCTATTAAAAAGCAATTTCCCAGCCTGTATGTGCCTGGCGCGCCAATAATAATAAAAAGACGTATTCCTGACTTCAATATGTCGGCCAACTTGTTTTCGATTTCCGCTTATAGAATCCCGGTTGGCATAAGGCACGCACAGGATGCAAGGACACACACACACACATACGCGCAGGGCAAATAATTTCATGCTTCTTCCTGGGGTTGGCCACAAGCCGCAGCCAAAAATAAAACAGAAAAAAATGTGAAAATAAGGAAACGGAGAAAAGCATCAGAATTGTGCCCTGACATTGGACCACATAAATCCGATTGTCAACTGTTTGCAACTTTCTCATATTGTTCGCGCACAAATATGATTTTATTTTTCTAATTACGTACAGTAGAATAGTAGTATGACCTTAATAATATCCTGCTTGAATGCCAAAAGAAGCAAAATAACAAATTTAATACCAAAATTGCACAGTAACAATATGTGCCAGGATATTGTGTGTGCGTATAAGTGTGTGTTTGTATTTTCCTCTACGAAAGCTGATTTAAAATGCTTTATTGACAAAAATTCGCTAGCATAGAGAACAGAAAAAGTCAACAAAAGTTGCATTTCCGAATGTAATTCGCCAACTTGGCGATTCCTCTAGAGGGATACAAAACACAAAAAATAAGGAAAAGAAGAAATGACTCACACACACACGTATATGAATATATATATATATTTACAAAATATATATATTGTAATGTCGAAAAATGGGAGCAATGTATTTCGAGCGCTTGCCAGGCGGTGTCTCATTCGGTTGTGGATTCAAGCAGGCATGTAGCCTCGTTTATTTTTTGCCCAGCATAATGAAAGGGGAAAGTTCTGCAATTTCACCGCCCATGGTTCCGGCAATGCCATCCAAAAACACACACACACACATATAGCTCAAGTGTGAGCTTGAAACTGTGTGTGTAAGTATGTGTTTTAGGTGCACTAAATGGCATTTGAAAATGTTTTGTAGTTCAACTTTGGTGCCGGGTGCCCGGTGCCGGGTGCCTTGTGACTGGCGGCTGGTGACTGCTGACTGGGTTTAGGGTGACGCTAGTTTCGCCTTTGCCATTTAGTAAAGAGAGAGAAACTTGCACAAACAAAATACTAGCTCTGACAGCAGCCGGATCGGGAAAGGACAGGACAGGAGTCATTCCTTTCTTTTGGCAGGCAAATGCAGACCCACTCACAGGCATTACAAATCATTTTAGCGTATATAAGCACACACACATACACAGACACGCCGACACACACCAAAGAAAAAGGTCAAATGTGAATTATAATTAAAAAATACAAAATGAATGCGTTATTCTTTGCTAGGAAATTGAAATGTGTGCCCTTTGTCGGCCGCTTGTTGAGCGCCGAAACCTAGAAGCTAAAGTTTCATCTCCAAAAAATTTCATTTCAGCTTTTCCCTTAATTACGGGCCGTTTTCATAAATAATGATTAAGACTCACTTCCGATTAATTTATAATTGAATAAGTGCTTCTCTTTGCTATGAAGTTTTCATCAACTTTTGTTTAGAGTTTGTATGATTAATTTTTGTGTATTAGCCCAAACTTTTAAAACTGGCTTTAAAGGCATTTTATGAACTGGTATTTAAGCTGAATATTAAGCGTACAAAAACTAACTCGAGGAAAAGTTTCAACAGCTTATAATCAAACTGGGATGAGGGATAATCTGAAGTCAACAATGCTTTAAGTCGCTAAAAAGTATGCAATAAAATTTTCCATTGCATTATGAAAACGATAAGCGTACGCAAATTTAGACAAGGAAAACATCAAACTTAAGGTAATACTCACTTATGATGACCTTAAACCAAATCAACTAACCATTTAATTGATATCGTCTTATTGAATCTAATGCGCCTAATAGCTTAAATGCAATTACATACTTATAATATAACGAACAAAAGGCGATTTTCCAGCTAGATCCTCTTTAGAGACTGCATGAATAAATATGTTCATTTTGGTTGTCACATTTGCAAATGTGCAAGGATCTTAACATAATACGACAATCACTTTGCCAAATCTCTATTGTAAAATTAAATTTGTGATTAGTGTGGGTAACTCCATAACTTACATGTACACACACACACATGCATACATATATGCATTAATTTAATATGCGTTGGGCACTGCACACAGCTCTAATTAGAGTCGAGGGACTGTTGCGCCTTATGTTCTCGGTCTCGGTCTGGGCCAGGGCTAGTTTCGAAACATGTTCCAGCAGCTGATTTACACTCTGCATATAATAATGCATTACGTTTAGTAGCAAGCAGAAGCTGCAGAGATGCGGCATTAACATGGAAATGAAGATGAAGACATCAGATGCTAGTTTGTTTTTGGGGAACTACAAGCCAAAAGTTGTGGGTGGAGGAGCGGTTGACCAATTCACGCATGCATAAATTATTTATGAGCGCAGCAGGATGAAACATGCGTGCGAACATTGTGTATGTGAGTGTGCGTGTGTGTGTGTGTGTGCGGATATCCGCAGGCAAATACTCAAGGATAGCTTGTACATATGAGTTAAGTACCATAGTTATACATACATTGTAGTGTAGTGGAGTTGGCTGCCAAGTGGGCAATAAGGCATTGGCATAGTGGTCTCAAACCCGGCCAAAATGTAAACATGCACAAACTACAACATCAACAACAACAACAACAACTTGGCTCGACTGTCGTATTTACTATGTACTTAGTATAATTAAATGGGCTCAATGCAAATGCCAACGTTGTTCTGCTACACACAAGTTTGTATTCATCATCCCGCCCGGGTAGACAGACAAACGTTTCGAACAGATGCTCTACAGGATGCAAGATATACATGGGACATGGACATGGACGCGGGAAAAAGGACCGCCCTTGAAGCTTTTTTAAGCTTTCTCTCTGTTCCGGGAAAATATCTTGTTTTTCGCATTTTGTGAGTGGATTTTGTGCGGAAATGCGAGATCGTTGGTAATTTAATGAATATGTAAATTAAAGGATGCACTTAATGGCAAAATCACTATACACAGACACACACACAGACACACAAGTTCCCCAGTGTGTTCTCATTACATGTACAAGTATTGTCTTTACATATATATAGATATATATTATAGTCGTAAATTTATTGCTGCCTTGAAGCGGAAAGTTTCAATCGGTGCCAATGGAATTAATCGCACAAAACACAACATGCTTGCCATTAAGCATTCACACACATGCACACACACACTTATTAAAGCATGCATGTTTCTTGTGTCGTTGTGTGTGTGTGTGTGTGTGTGTCAAGTGTAAGTCTTTTATAGAGAGATAACACAGGAACGACAAGTACTGTAGCACAATTTTCTTCATTGTCTACGACGTAAATCGTTTGTTAGTGTTGGAAAGCATCCTGAAAACAATTCGGTTGCTGGGTTTTAATTTCCTCCCTTTCGTTTGGCGAAACTTAACGCATTGATGAATATAACTCAACTATTCAAAAGCTTAGCTAACAAGAGTTATTCAATGATATTAAGCTTGAAATTGAAGCACCTTTAATGTGTTGGTAAACTCAAATTGAATTTGAATTGGATTTTAAAGGAAAAACAATTTGTTATGATTTAAACACTTTTACATAACTTGTCACTGTCAGGAATTTCCTACCTATTTTTAAATCAAATGCTTTCAACTTGTGCAATGTTTGTTTTTAAATAACACACATTTCTAATATGCAATTTACATAATTGAAGGCAAACGAAACGATTCGGGCGTAAAAATAATTACAATTTATGCATACAATGTTGTGTTTTTAACGGCATAATTAAATCAAAGGGGCTTAACCACGATTCAGAGGTGTGGTTAATTAAAAACAATCTAAAACTGGGAAGGCGTTTGTTATTATACTTTTTTTTTTATTAACATATAAACATGTTAAAGTACATTAATGGTTGCACTTAACACCATTTAAGCATGTTTTTTTTCTTTTTATGTTCGAGGATTTCCTCTTGACAATCTATTTAAATGTTTATAATACGAACAATAGCCCTTTAATGTGCATTGCGAAAACAATAAATAGTAAAAAACGTTGCAAGCTGTGATTTTTAATGCTCTTATCGTGTAAAAACATTCATCTGAAAAAAAATTTATATAAAGATGTATTTTTTAAGCAGTTTTGTGTTAACACATGTTTGGCAATAACAAACAATTAAATAATTATCCCTATCCAAGAAGAATAATAATGATTTCAAGTTAAATTAATTTTACAAACAAAACTTCTCCAAAAGTATTAATTTTATTTTCTTTTTACTTGAATTGAGCTCGTAACATAATTAAAAAAAAAGATCAAAAGGAAAAATAATACAAATAATATTGATTTAACTTTATTTTTAGCTACAAAAAAAAGAATTGTAAATAAACTTTGTCGACTTGAAATTTAATTAAGTCTTGAGCACTTACTTGACGAGAACACCAAGAAATTTATGCAGTTCAGCGTTATTTTTATGTTCTTTTATCATCTTGGTAACCCAGTTACATATATTTTAAATATGTATTTATGTGCGGTATGCAGATAACCCCTGCCTCTTTTGGCCGTTAAAATATTTTGCGTCTATCAATTTGCATATTCATGTTCGGCTCGAGTGTGTGCAAATGAGTGCCCGTAAATGTTGACAATGCCTGGCGAAATGTAATCGTAGTAATTGGTAAAACCCGTAACACACACACACACACAAACACGCACAAAGGCCAATTCATTAAAATAAGATAATTAACATGTAATCAGAGCTGTAACGACTTTTGCTGTGGAGCCAGACTCGTTAATAGTATATCAAGAATTTTTATTTTGTTTAAATTGAATGCTGCAAGTGGCATTAATTTTATTTTGTAGCAACAAAGTTTGTATGCTTCTTTTGTGGCACGTGTGATGATGGCATTTAAGAAGATAATTGTGCAATAAAAAACAATAAAGTTGAGACTGTTAAAATCAACTGCATAAATCAGTTTGTACGTTGGCTCTTCTCATTTTTTATATCGCCGCGTTTCTGCATTCGCTCGTGCGTGCTTGCGAGGCGGGGCTAAATGGCATATCAATGCGTGATTACGTATACGCCGCATGGCCCCCCTCCCCCTCTACATACAGCAAATTGGGGACATTGGGCCGGCACAAGGGGTTCCGGTCCCGAAGATGGGGTTGAGGTTGGACGGGCGGGCTTGTTTTATTATACCAAATGCCTACGTGCACTACTTATTTATCAAGTGATGGCGCCTTTATTAATGGTAAGCTCAGTTTCCGCGTCATCAGAGCCTCTGTGCGGGACAGCCAGAAGGACGATGTATATAAAGTACAGAAAATAGGCAACGGCCTGTATGTATGTGTGTGTGTGTGTGTGGTGCTGTTGATAATGAGTAAGGACGAGCGAGTCTGGCTGCTTATGATGTTTACGTTTGAATAATTTATGACACAATAAAAATGAAAAAAAAACGTACAGGAAAACCAAAATAAAATGCGTGGCAGGCGCATTGCAATTGCCGCAAGGTGCACGCTGCTATGGAAATGCCATTTAGATATATATCCTGTGCGCACTAGAGTCAAGGAGTCACTTTTATTCATTCCGAAAAAACAGAAATGGTTGGAAATATGAAAGCAAAAAACAAAAACAAAAAATATAAAATGATAATTGGCTACACGTCGACGAGACTAAAACTGACAGGCAAAAAGGATGGACAGCTTAGGCAGCAATTTTCCGTTTGCCGGGATTCTTTTCCACGCTCTCTCTCTCTGTCTATGCAGGATGTATGTGGGCGTGCAGCAGTTTTTGTATTGCGTTTATGTTTGTGTGTCGGTCAGAAAACAGAAACAGTCGCGGAACGAAAGCTGTAGCTAAAAGTTGAATGGCATTTGCGGCAGCATAGTGCAAGAACCAAGCAAGCAAGCCAAAAAAAAAAAGGGAATATAAATTGCCTCTTAAATATGGAATAAGTGCGCAAAAGTCTACAACACAAAACATGCACATAGATAAACTATATAGCCTGCTGGCCAAGATAAACACACGCACACACACACACACTCAGTTGGACTGACAAATAACTAAGATGTATCCGTTTGCATAAAAAGCCTTCCAAATAGCTTGGAAGAGTTTTATGGAGCGGCATCTCTCTGTATGATAAAGTCAAAATGGGCGGCACCACTTTTAGTGGGTGTGGTGTGATGTTGTTGTTGTTGTTGTTTTGTGTTTGGAACCACCTTTGAAACGTTTTTGTGCCCATTTGCTTGGCACGTTTTTCTTTAGTGGCTTTATTTTTTTGTGCTCGCTCGAATGAATGAGTGAATGAAAATGCTTAAGCAAGCAAAACGAAACTCAATTCAACTCGTTTTGACTCGCTTCAACTCATTTGGCAGGCAAGTTATTCGATTCAAATTTTTATTAAAGCCACACACACACACACACACACACACACACACACACATTGTAGCCACAACAGAAGCAAATGAATTTGGTGGCGCGTGCACCACATCAAAAGCTTATTTAGATTTATGTTGGCCAATCAACAAAAATATCTTTCTGTTTTTCTTTTTCAGTTGTACGGCTGCAAGTACTGTAATAATTTTCCGCCTCAGTATTTTGTTCAAATTCATTTATCATTCGGGCCTAACGAATCGATTTGAATTTAAATCAACTCTTAAAATATGCCATAAATTTAAATGAATCAATTTATTTGCCAACGAAACGAGTTACATATGTTAAACAAATACATTTCGAAGTCAACCAAGGTGTTGGCTTCAAAAAAACACAGGTAAGTTTTTCAATTTATTTCAGCCGTTTAGGGATTAAAGGATGAACCAGAGTTTGACAAAGTTACAAATAAAAGAACAATAGAAAAATAAACAATTTAGTTAAAAGTTCAAAAGTTTATTCTTTATTAAGATAAAGTGACTTAAACTGTCAAAATCATCTACAAAAGTTTGTTCAGAAAAGTATGCAATGAAAATCCAACAATATTTACATGCATTACAAACATTTTGAATATATGTTAGCAAACATCAATAATCTGTGAGACAGCTGAAGGCATTTCGCAGATACCTTATACATAAATTAAATGCTACAAATTCTAATCCAGATCAAACAATGCACAAACAAGAATTCAATACATGAAAAATTCCAAAAATTGTTTGGCACTTAGTGTAAAGGCGTTTGGTAATTGCTTGCCATTGAATATGCAGCTGTTGGCTATTTGGCTTAGCGTTGATAACCTTTGTAACGTAACACTACACAAAGAGATGCCTTAGTTGAGGAGGAGCAACAACAGCAATAACAACAGCTTTGCAAAGCAATTTGTACGTCAAGTTTAAAAATGGTGTTGTTACAAATACACAAAGACACAAAGACTCATTCAAGATTGTATCCTCTGTAGGGTGGAGAATGACAAGGCAGGGCAGTTAAAGGACCTTCCACACGACTTTAGTCATGACTGGCAAACAAAAGATGCCGCTGGCAAAGATACGCCATAGCACAAACACACAAACTGACACACACATGTGAGACGTGTCGCTGGCATTTCGACTTTCATGGCCTTGCTTTCCGTTTTTAGGTGCCACAAGCACACATACACACACACACACACACATACACAGAGCACAAGTAAAAAAAAGTAAAAATAAAAATCCAACTGCACATATTTCAAGCAAAAATTTCAATTAAGACTTTTACTCTGAATTCATTTTGTGTTTTATTTTTACTCGGTGCCCGCCATTTTGTTTGTCTTTCGCTGCTTCTGCCGCTGTTGTCATTGCCATTGTTATTGTTGTTGTTGTCGTTGCTTTGTGGCGCCCTGTTGGAACCTATCCCGCTGGTCTTGTGTGCGTGGTAATTGTTGTTATGATATAAACGAAGCCAAAACACTTTTGTTTGCAGCCAACCGGATGCAATTTTAATCTGTCGGAATGTGGCTGCCGAAACAAAAGAACAGACAGCGAAATAGAGAATGCGAGAGAGAGATGTTGAGGAAGAGAATAGAAGGGCAAGGTATGGAAGAGCAGGGTAGCCACATAAAATATTGACTGCCAAACCGCAAATACAAATATATTTAAACGAGACGGAAAAGAAGAAGCAGAAGCAGAAGAAGATGTGGCAGCAGCACACATAATATTTTAGTTTTTGACCCAAAAATGTCAGTGGGACATGAGTTATCACCGTTGGACGCTATTGCTGCTGACATCAACGTGCTGTAATTGTAATTGTTATTGTTGTTGTTGCGGTTGTTGTTGTTTGTCTGCGGCTGTTGTTATAGGCTTGCAGTTTGCTCTTTCTCATCGCTACAGCTTCAACAACAGCAAGCAAAAACAATAACAACAACAATAGTGGGAGAGCTCAAAGACGTTGGTCTTCGTGCGTGCTCGCAAATTACGCACGAGCACCCACAATACACGACTACCAAATACGAACACATATACATACATATATGTATTGTACTTAGTACGAAGCTAAAGCTCAAGGCGCGCTGCTGTCGCCTCTTGAGTCGATTGGCGTGGCGACGACTGTCACTTTACAAGTGAAAAGAAAAAGGAAGAAACAAAAAAAAAAAAACCATAAGAATCTGTTTCGGGGCGTTTTTCGCCTGCCTGCCTGCCTGCCTTTCTGACTGCCTGCCTGCTTGAGATGTGTTGCCTTTTTGCATGACTTATTTTGTGCTCACCTTTCGTGCTTGGTCTTCTGTGCTTGTGCCTCAGCTGCCTCTTTGCTGCTGCTGTCGAAACTTGCGCTGCTGTTTGCCACCAGCAAAGCTGCTTAATCGTCTTTGTCCTTTTTAACTTTTGCGCCGCCAATGTTGTTGCTGTGCGTGGTTTTTTTTTTTCAACCTCACTTGCCCAACACTTTTCAATAAACCTTTCTCCTCTCTTGCTTGGCAGGCGTGTGTATATAAAAATTTTGTATTTGCATTAGTATTAAGTAGTTACACTAACACACACACACACACATACATAGCGCACATAAAACGGTATTTTTGTGTGTGTTTCTTCACTTTTGCTTTCGATTACTTGTGCGGACGCAGCAGTATTCAACAAATTGTTCGCGCTCGTCCCTTTCTTTTTCTCTCTCTCTCTCTCTCTCTCTCTTTTTATATTCACACCTCTCACCAAACACCTTTGTTCATGATGCAGTTGCTTTTTTACAGTTAATTGAGCCGCTTTGCTACGTTTTTGTAGCTACTACGTTTTTTTTTTTTTTCGTTTGGGCTTCCTTGCTCCGAACTCTCACTGACTCACACATTAACACTCAGTAGCTGCCGCACGTTTCGCTACGTTTTATGCAAAAAATTGTGTTTGGAGTTTGTTTGATGCTGAAATATGGTCTAGTTTGTGATTTTATCCGTGCGCCGTGTCCGTAAGCGTGCGCGTTCGCTCTGGATCTGATGCGACGACGATGCCTTCGACTCTAATTGCGTTAAAATATTTCTTGCTCCCACAACAACACAGCATCAACAACACCAGCAACAACAATGATATCTCACTGCTCTCTCTCTCTCTCCAATTTGTCTATGTCTTGTTTGAGTGCGCCAGCTGCTGATGCTCCTGCTTATTCTTCTTTCAATTTGTACAGTTCAATTTCAACTTGAAAACTTATTTGAAACACTGTCTCACAGACACCGACAAACAGACACAAATTTGACTTTCGACTCTTTTGCTTGCTCCCGGTCGCCGTTTACCGTTCAATGCGACCGACTGACTGCTCACTTCGTGATGCTACATTTGTCTATGTGTGTGTGTATATATTACTTTACAATTTCGTCATTGTTGTTGTTGTTGTTGTTCTTGTTAGGAAGCTTCGTTGAGAGAGCAGCATCGCTTTTACACATTCCAAATTTCGGCGCAAGCTCAGTTTATTGTTGGCATCCACTGTTGTTCTCACTTCCCTTGTTATTGTTTTGTTGTTGTTGTTTTAGCGGCTGCTGCTGCTGTTGTTGTTGCTGCGTTGGCATTGCCATACAGGCATGGGTCCTTGTTGCGCTCAGCATCCACTTTTTTTGCTCCCGCTCCCGTTGCTGTTGTTGTCGCTCTGTTACTTCGTGTTTTTGGTATGCTCTCGTTTCCCAGGCCCGCGAGCATTACGAGCGACACAGCGGACAATGTTTGGCGCCATGGGGCATTATCGGAACATTGGAAACGGTTATAATGCTATTAAAATAACAATAAATTGTGTTCAAAATTTTTTTGGGTTAAAGGTTGCTGTTATTTTATGTGTAATAAACTAGTATGTACTTAAATTATGCTGAAGTTTATTTAATGTAACTTTCTATAGTTTTTTTTTATGACACATGCATGATTTTTTATTGAATTTTATTTAAAACGTTTTCAACACAATGTGAAACAATTGTAAAAAGTAAATATTTATCGACAAGCTTTCTAAGAAAATTGCCTTAAAATACTCAAAATATTTTAACCCTTTAATTTTTTCACATTTACAAAAGTTATACTATGCATATTTTTATGATTTAAATACAATTAGTTCAATACTGTAAATTCTTCAACTTTTTCTCACATCACCATAAAACTCAATTAGTCAATGAAATAAGCACAAAATGCACACAGGTGCAAGAACACTGAACATTCATATTTTCTATTTTTATTTATTCTTCACGCTATTTACAACACCTTGGATGTGAATTCCGCCCCTGGGCGCGTCTATGCCACTCACTGCCATTGTTGGCTATGCTCCATATTATATGCTCATACACACACACACACACATTCACATTTATACGTACATAGATATATATATATATATTTCGCATACTTTCCCGGCTGACTGGCATTTGCTGTGCGTCGTTCCCCTTTTGTTGTTGACGTTGGCCGCTGACTGCTGTCTCTGTCGCAGTGACTGTCGTTGTCGTTGTGGGTGCACGGGTGTATGGGTTTGTGAGTGTGTTTGCGGCTGTGGTTGTTGTTGTTGTTTTTCCTTTGCTGTTGCTATGGTTGTTGTTGTTGCTGTCAAGCACCTGGTTGATGCTCTGCTCTTCTTGTTGCATTGTTTTTTTTCTTTCCATGGCTTACAGTCTGAAGTGCAAATTTGCTTTAATTATTCCGTGGCAAGCGTCAACGGCAACAACATCTGCACCACTCTTATCACCCACTGTCACCCACTGATGCCCCAACAGTGTGCACATACTAGCATCACTTTACCTCCAAAAACAACCCACAAAATCGCTTGTGTACATGACCGTTAGTGGAGCCGGTGACAACGACATTTACTTTGGCCCGCGAGCTAAATTTTCTTCTTTTTCTACATTTCTTTCAATCCTTTTTCATCTCACAGTGGGAGCACACACTATCTACAGTCTGAAGAGTATTTTTCTGGTATTATTTAAGTGGTGTAGAAAGTTTAGCAGCGTAAACGACTGCATTAGTTAAGGCTAAGATTTTGTTCTTGTTTTTCTTATACTTATTACCCTTTTTTGACAATAAATTTTCTGTGTGGTTAAGTCCTTGTGTGCAGAGTATTTCACACTAGAGATGGTCGCGTGTTGAAATAAAGTATTACTAAAGAATGTTAGAAATTTATATAACTATTGTATTCTAATCCTTTTTTTTTTTAAATAAAATTCTTACTTATGGAGAGCTTCCAAAACTCTTCAATCCACATTGCTTTCACACCTTCAAAGGACACACACACGCTTGCATCTTTAGCCGCAAGTAGTACATTGTGTCTTTGTTCGTTGTGTTTGGCTGAAATGTAACTATTCGCATCCGTAACTGTGCCAACGACGGATCCATCCACCCACAAGCAGCGATGATGCCGCATCCGACAGTGTTGCCAAATTGCTGGATGTCGGTCGTCCTGTGTGCATTGGTGGCATCGTCATCGTCATCGTTATTCTGCTCGTCGTTGTGTTTGACGCTTGAAATTGTTGGCATTCGATATTGGTTGTAATTAGCTTTAATTGAAATTGCTCCTTTGCCGTTCACTAGCTTCGTGATTTGAGTTTTAATGTGCAAATTTTGTGTGTGTGTGTGTTTGTCTTTGTGGCTATCTCTGTATGTGTGTGTGTGTGTGTGTGTGTTGTTTTGCCAAAGTTAATTTATGGCTACCCATGCCCCATTCAAAAACAGCCGCTGTTCATCAGCAAACTTATCCGACCATTAAAATTTCTGTTTCTTTTTTTTTGTTGTTTTTTTTGAGCTTTGTTTTGTTTTATTGAGATGATTAGAGAGAACGCAATTAAATAAATACATCTAAAGCTTTAGTTTGTTTGTATTTACAGAGTTCAGTTTTTTGGGATTTGCTTTTATGTGTATTTAGCGGAAATTTAAACAGTTACGAAAAAATAAGTGAACGAAATTTAAATGTAAATTTACATTTTATTCGTGTTTATGTAAATTTTCAACCGAAGTGAGTGCGAATTTCTGCATGCAGATGCGAATGTGGTTTTTGAATGCAAATATTTCACATAACCACGGATGCAAGGACAATAATGTGAATATTTTAATTTAAGAAGATTTTGGGTTTTTTTTTTCGTTCTCCTTAACAAATTGTATATATTTGAGTTTAATTAAATTCAAGTCATACATTTCTCAGCTATATTGAGTCTTAGCTTAGAGTGAAGAAAATATAAATGTGCTATTTTTTTTAGATAAATAAATTATTTGGCATTAAAATTTCATGCTGCAAGCTGCATAAAACAAGCGCAAGCCAGTTCAATTAAAAATGCAATACATGATAAGCTTAGAATTGGTTTTAATTGCCTTCTAGGCACATCGTAAATAATGACCAAAACAGTTTTGTTGCAAAATAAAATTAAAGCCGAGCAGAAAATATATATATATGCATATGTCTGGCTCGAAAACTAAACAATGCAGTCATAAAACTGTATGAGTTATGTTTTAAGCTTTGAAACTGTTAGATTTAGCTGTTTTTTTTTGCAAAGATTAAAGAGCATACTAGAATATTTTGAAGCTATGGGCATTAAATTTATTATTTCTACTCGCTGAGAGTGAATTAGTTTTTGATTTTTCACGCCTTGTGAATCATATTAATATTATATAACTTTACGATCTTTGAATAGAAAAATGTAAATTTCCATGTTGATTGTGATTTCAAACATACGTCATAGATAGGTGCATACATTTATTATGATAATTAATGATAATTATACCAAACTGTTTGTTTACCCAATCAAGTTGAAGTGGAAGAATTGAGTTTGTGAACGACGCGTCGTTGCATAAACAAAAACCCCATGAGTATCATTTAATGTTATTCCGAAATATGAGTAAGTAAACAATAGTACGTAAAGCAATTTGTATTCCTATAGATACTCTACGCCAGTTGTCAAAAGTTTCTTTTATCGTACCGAACATGAATTTATTGCGGCTTACCGATAAGAGATTCGTCAAGCAAAGCAGCAATAAAATACAATTTAAATTAAAATGTTGTGCATATAACTTTAACAAAAACTCATATTTAATCCCAGTTTAATTTACACGCTAATGAAGATAAGATATGCGAAAACAAAATCAACAAATTGTTGCCAATGCTTAAAACCCGTTTGGAGACATGCTGTCTGTTCGAACAAATTATTGTTTAAGTATCAAGTGAATATATCATCTATAATAAATCGAGTTAGTTAGTTAAATGCAGAATTATTAGAAAATAAATAAAACATTCTTAACATTTAATTAGTCTTTGACAGCTTTAAAATTTCAATTAGTCAACAATAAACAAAATATTCACAAAAATAAAATAGCACTGCAATAAAATCATGAACATTGTTGTATATTTTGGTTTATGAAATGTTTGAAGGCAAACTAATTGAGCAGAGTCAACATTGTTCAAAAAACAATCTAAGCCATCAATCATTTTTATTGCATACTTTTGCGTATCATGTATGCGTCGTATCTGAGCATACTCGTTAAGTTCTCAGATAATATTTACTTAAGTTTGACTTGATAATCGCTTTATGTATTTGTTGATATTTGGTGTTTGGCAAATTTAATTTGTGTGCCGTAAATAAAATATATTGAAACGTTATTGTTTGATTTAATGGTGCTTGTAATTAAATGAATTATTTAATCAAACGAAGTAGTTACATACTGATTTATGTGCTGCTCTAATGTGGTTCGCACGCCTATCAATATCAATTCACTAAGATACTATTAGAAGCGAAGACGTATCGAATTCTCTTCGTGCACGATCCGAAAGAGCTGTGATTGAGTTAATCGTTGCTTTTCGATTCTTTTTGCCATTGTGCGAGTACTCGTATTTGCTTATGAATAAGTACGAGTAAGTACACTCATACAAACGATATTTGATGGCAGCACTTGCTTGTGTATGTGTGCATATATAAAGAGCTGACAAGAATTTGCAGCGATTTAGTCTTATTAAAAACGGAGTCACGCTCGGGAGTCCGGAGACCGTGGATCGTTATCGACTTAAGTAAAGAAAACACAAAAATCGATTTCTTCGCGTTTCTCGCAAAAGAAAAGTAAAAGTTAATTGTTACAATCTAATTTCCAGCCTGGAACGAATCATAAAAGTAGGTTCCCTCAAAATAATGCTTTTTAGTATATTTTTTTTTTGTCTTAAAGTTCAAATTTTGTGCTTGAATATGTCGTTGGGACTAATAACGTGAATGTTTTATTAGCATTTTTGTACGTGTTGCTGATCAATTAAAATATGCAAATTGCATTCGTTAATATTGAAATAAATGACAAGTGAACCTACATATATATATAGTATGTATGTACATGAACACCTACGAAAATTTAAATACATATTCGTATATACATTTATTTGTTAACATGTGCAATTACAATCCAACTAAATTTATTTCAAACAATTGCAATTAAGCTGTGATATCGAATAAGCGAATTGAATTAATTCTGGCATCAAAAGTTTTAAATTGCATTTAGGTGAATTCTAACGGAAGTCAGTTCAATGACATTAATATTTGCATGCAAAGGTTCAACTGGTTTTTTATTTTAATATTCAAAAATATAATTGATAAACAATTTTTTTATTCATACTTAATTGGCATGCCTCGAATAATCCACAATTTTACGAGTATTTTTATTTATTGATTTATTCTTTATTAAATCATGTTTTTGCGCTAATTGAACCATTTAGTTTTGTTAATGGGCTGGCAATGGAAAGTTTTGGATACACCCATTTATGAATACGTAATAAAGATTCAAGACATTATTCGTTGCTTAACGTGTTGATAAAGTGCGTTTTCGGTTGGTTGTGTCACAGCGAACAGAATAACAATCGAAATTCAAAAAGAAAACCAATAACACCGATAACATTTGTGTCAAACAACAGGCATTAGCTATGTTAACCTGTTTTCGTACAACACAATTACGAAAGTCACGCAACAAACCTTTCAGGGCTGATTTATATTCCAGTGAAGATAGCCTCTAATCAAACACCAATAAGTGGAGTAATAACCAAAAAAAAACAAGATCCGATCGGCAACTAGCAATCCATCCATCTGGATGCCAAATCAATCAAAATTCGCTGTACACAGCGGTAATTAAAACAAACGCCACAAGAGTGCAATATAAGTCAATTAACTGGCATTCAACGAAAAAAAAAAAAAAAACGATAAGACAACCGAAACCGAACACGCATTTTTGATCGATTGCGGGACGAGGCTTTATATGCGTAAATCTTTTTAGTTACTCAAAGGGTGCAAGTTTGTTATCACTAAGGTGAATATGTAGTAGGTAATAATTTCATTGACTGTACGATAAGCTGCGACCGAGTGGCTACTTAGCCAGAGTAAATAGCCATTTGTTTGTGGTGCCATTAATCATTGCAGGCCGTTTATGAGGTGTTTTAAACGTTTCATCTGATATAATTCTGAAAGGCTCTATAAAAATGCTGTTAGAGTCAAGTCCAGCTGCAATTGGCTAGAAATTATAGAGAATTAAAGTACTTTCATTGGACATTCAGACCAAATCAATTGAGAAGTTTATAAGCAAGCATTTCTTTTGACGTCAACCATAACTTTAAGCGAACTACTCAATGATAATAGGCCAATCAACTTGAATTGATGACAAAACAATAAAATGCAATCAATAACATTGCATCTTCATCATAATTTTCCATTCAATAATCAACTTTATGTTCGCAGAGATCTGATTTGAGTAAGCGTTAAAACATATGAAATAATACTTGAGCGTTACTAACTTGAAATATTCGAAGACTTAAGATGTGAAAAGGAATATAGCTGTGATTAAATCTGCCCGATTGGAACTAGCACGATTTGAAGTGGCAGTCAAAAGACTTTTTTTCTTTTTGTTCATTTCGCTTTGAAGTATTATTTTCTATAATGATAATCTATATGTTATACACATAAAATACTTCATTCCAATTTTTTGAAGTATTACTATCTATGCCGATTATCTGTGTATAGCAATAATATTACATAAATAATCAGTGAGGTGATTAGATTAACACGAAACACGCTGCTTAAACTTTACAAACGAAGTGGAGACATAAATAAAATAAATAGTATTTGTATATATGTTCATGCAATGCTGAAAGAGAAACTGACCCACTGAGAACACTGGATGAATACAAACTAAGCGTTCGGTGAATACTCATCCAACTGTGTTGTAAATTGTGGCTTCAAAAAGTAAAGGAAAAATCAGACAAGCTATTGTTGTCAAACAAGGTTGACTAGCTTGTACCTTATAGCCAAGTTAACAAATTTGCTAGCTAAACCAAAGTGTGTCATCTTGGTAGGACTGTCTTCTACTTTCGAGATTATCTATAGGATAGGGTTTCCCCACATTCTACTTGGTACAAAGTTTATTTGTTTACCCCGATTACTGATTGTTGAGTTTATGTTTGTTACATTGTCGATTGTAACACTTACTTTCAAGACTCTTTGTTTATAATTGTGATTGTTATTGATAATAAAAAAAGCGTGGGTAGATTACCAAAATTAAAATAGTTCCGAGTTCAATTTGCCCTTTTTATTTTATGCTTACTTCATTTATAAGTTTCGCATACCCTTTATCAGAAATTGACTGCTTAAAGGGTACTAAAGACAATATTAACGGTTTGGGAACTGTGTGCGTCGTCCGCTAAAGTGTCGACCAGCAGTTGACCCATCGCTAACCAAGCTTGCAAATTTGCTTATTGCCAACTGGGCAACTGGGCTGCGGTACTCTGTACAACTAGGTGGCTATCCACTTTGGCAAACAAGTCACGTAGAACGATTTTTCGTTTCGGTGCCAATGCGACGCGCTTTTTTCGTGGTATGCCACCTCTGGCAAGGTCAGGCACTGGCAGGCAAGTGTCGCGATTTATAGACGAGCTCTCATTTAAGCCGACAAACAACTCCCATAACAGCAATTAGCCTAAGGCATTATGTAAATCGCAAACATTCACTAGACAAGGGTGAAAAGTGTGAAAAAGTGAGAGAATAGCTAAAAATTAAATTTATATAAATTTTCTATATGCTCTATTTGACTTGTGCCATTTACACGTGATCGTGCCCCCTGTATAAAGTGTAAACAATTTTTTGTTTTTTTGATATCAGAATATGCATTATTTCAAAAACAAAAAAACGCGCTTAAAAATGTTTTGCAAATATCACCGACATGTTAATTAATCTGCTTTGTTCGCCGTTCTATATGAGAGACGCACGTGATGGGGCCCGTAGAAATGTTTGTTGACCAACGCACTTGCCAGACAATCGCCAATTAGACTCGATTCGTACGTCGGCGTTTCAAAATTAGCTTGCTACGTGTGTCGATGTTTTCGTAATTATATCATACTACAATTTATCTTGATAAAGTTTGAATTTAAATAGCATTTATTTGAAACCTCAAACCGCAAGAATAAACTTCTTATCAGTCTTAAGACTACTTCTTTTTTGGGGGCATCGCATTGGGATGCACGACTGTTGGAACTTACAATCAAATACACGTCAGTATCAACTCTCTTTATTCTGTGAATTACTCATATCAACGTTGAAATGTCGTTAATTACAGGTGAAAATTGAACAAAAATTGAGCGTGTCTGTTCAATTATGCAGATTTGTTTGCAAACAGACATTGATTGCTCTTGTCACCGACCTAAACCAACAAACGTTTTCGGTTACATTCGCTTGTATCTATATTTAGAAGCTTTATTAGAGCGTGAATTAAACAAACAACGACGCTTACTTTAAAGCTAAATTGCTTTTTTTTTCTTCTTTTTCTGACAGTTTTTGGGGACTGTTGAAGATCTAGTTAAAAAAAAGTAAAATACTTTGCTCACAAACGAGCAATGAACACCTTATGACTGGGCGCACATAAAAATAAATTTAGTTGCTCGTAACAAATAAATTACAATAAATCATGCTCATCATTTTGTATACTTAAGCTTGATGACATATCTGTTTGTTAGTTAAAAAACGATTTGCTCATATAAATATAGAAAATTGAAAGCAATGTGTTAGCAAATATTTTTATGATCTGCTTTAACTTAACCCAACTTATTGTGATTTGTTTAGAACGAATACTAGTTGAGCTAAGATTTTTATACCCTTCACACATGGGTATATGAGGTTGTCATGAATCTGTAACGCCTTAAGGAAATGATGGAAGACCCCATAAACTTTATATCAAAATGATCAGGACGAGCGCAGGAATCGAGTGTCCGCCCGTCCGTCTGTATGTTTCAACACGATTTCCGGCCAAACTGCTGAACCGATCTTGATGAAACTTTCACAGATTGCTTAGATCATGTCGGATTTGTTCGCTATGAAATTTCATCCCTCTCGGAGCATTCTACGACATAGCCACCATACAAATGAAGGGTATCTAGTCTTGGTATAGCCAAAATTAACTATGCGGCATTTGTTTTATATATAGTTTTGTAGAAAAAACTACGGTAGCTTTCATTTAGTAAAAAGTATAGCATTACCTACAGTTATAAAGAGAAATATACTATATAGATCAGTCGGCAAATCTTTTTATCAAACCAATATTTGGGACTAATTTAAAACGGAATTATTAGCCGAAAAACATTTAGCATAAAAGAAATGAGCAAAACTACAACGAATTTGTTAATTAACCAACATCGCAACCAGGATTGAAATCCCTTTCCTTCGATATTATATAACGTGTTTTACTTGCTTAATCATATTAAGTTTCGTTGAGTTTAACCGGAGCTAATTGGTTTCAATATATAAGTATATATAAATATATATACAATTTTGTTTTTATTTTTATTGATGATTGCTCTCGCTGTTATATATATATATTTAAAGCTAAATATTTGCTTTAATCTTTAACCCTTTCACAAGTTTGTGTCAAATTCGCACACTCGCGAATACAAATTCACACTATTACACACACAGTCATTCAACTGGCCTGCATAACTCCCACAGAGTGGCGATCTGAAATGCCAACGCCGAATGATAATGAATTTATTTCAACGCTAAACGTTGAACGAGCTAGTTGTAAAAATCGCGTAACGCGAAGCAAAATAAACGTTAAACAAGTAGCCCAACGGCAGAAACAAAATAAATTTGTATAGATTTTGATAAGCGGACGCATCTCTTCCTGCAGAGCACGACACATAACGATGACGGCAAACGGGGAACCAGGCGCCAATAACAGCGAGGAAAGCAACATGACAACCAACCTGCCAATACCGGATATCCGCGCTCTACCAATGCCCAATGGCAACAATAGCAATCACAAGAGCACCTCTGTCATCGAAAATCAGCCCAAGCGACGTGTCAGCATTATAGCGGATGCACCAATGATCGGGGTCGGTGGTGGTGCCATCGGTTACGACAATCCCGCCTTTGAGCAAAATCCCAGACGTAAAATATCCCAGGTGAGTCGACATCTACTATGTAGTCATCGGTTTGGATTTTCGTCGGTTGCAGTTGGCGCCGATAGCGATTACCATCAATGGATGGTTAATGGGCGCTCGTAAATTTGGATTTATGTGTTTATATACGTGCTGGCCATAAACATGAGAATCGAGTATCGAGAATCGACAATCGCAGCAACAATAACAGTATATTGATTATTTTCTTGGCCAACGTCAACGTATCAGTGCATATAGATAATCGTCTGGGATTTCAGAAAACAACAATAAAATGTCTTATCTTTAAAATCAACTTTATGGATATGTTTTTTATTCCAAACATAGACCTCGACACATTCGCACACCGAAATCGGTCCATCACGAAGGAGAAGTATCTTGAAAGAACCAACACTGCATAATAATGATAACGAAAGCGATCGCGGGTCCACGCACAGCTTTGGTAAGTAAACAAGCAATTCCGAGCTTACGTTGCGTATGTGTAACTTAGGAAAATTCTCGTGATCATATTTATTGATTTCAGAGCCATTCTGCATAATAGTATATCGTCTGACGCTGTTGAAATGCCAATTTCAAAGCTAGTTCCGAAGGCCAACTTGGTAGTATGTCAGTTAGCAAAAAGCAAATACGTTTTTACGATAGGTGTCTGTTTGAGCACTTGTGCTTCTATTGTCAATCTAATTTGCCATCGCACAGCTAACATTATCAATTAACAGGCCGGAAAGTGATTTTCAATTTTCAGTTAAAGCATTATTCGTTAAAGGGGTAGTTGGGGATTCTGTTTTGTTATCAAAATAAACTTCATGTTGAACAAACTATCCACACAATACAGCAAATATTTAGTTCCGAAATAATAATAAGATTAAATATTTTAGATCAACAACAATGCATAACTTTAAGTCAAGCATTTTGCTAAAGTCTTTTAACTTGATTTGTTGATTGTGTGTTTCAACGCAGACACAATCAGAGTGCAATGCTAAATGATAATATAATTTGTTTGGATACGAGTCGTAATCAATGTGCATAATTGTGGTACTTTTGCACTCGGCATATTCATTATCTGAACTTCCAATTGCAGAAAACTATAGGCAGAGTGCATTGGATATACTGAATGGAAAGTACCAGGGCCATCAACAGCCAGTTTCCAGTTCACAGGACACGAGTGGTGCCAATTATGTGGAGGAATCGTGGATTTACACATTCTGCTTGAAATGTCGTGGCGAGGAGCCATCCGAATCATGGGAACCACCATTCTGGCAAAAAATCTTCCCCTATCCGCTCTGTCCTACTTTCAGAACATTTTCTCGACTTACTGTTCTCATTTTGATTGGTTAGTAAGAAATATTTTTTTTCTCACTTGATTCGATTTAAAATCTTGCTTTAGGTCTGCTACTTTGGATTGTGGCATTTGTGATTATTGGAGATACAGCGGCGCCAGGCGGGCAGCTCTTCAGTCTGGTTGTGCTTACAGTGGCTGCCAATTTTGGTGGCTATCTGATATCCTTAACTACCCTGCCACGGCTGATTGGTATGCTGCTGGTGGGCATACTCTTTCAGGTAAGATTCAATGCGATTCTCAAACTAAGATTGGTTAGTTACACAACATCTCTACTCCTTTCAGAACGTTGGCTGGGTGGATCTCGATGGTGACTTCTCGAAAGTAACGGGGCATCTGCGCAAGCTTGCCTTAACCATAATCCTGTCTCGAGCTGGTCTCGAAATGGAACCGGAGGCCTTTAAGAAAGTCTACAAGACCATTCTCAAACTTGGCATTGTGCCATGGATGGTGGAAGCCGCTGTCATGACAGTCATGTCGCACTTTCTGCTGGAGCTGCCCTGGATTTGGGGCTGTATGCTGGGCTCCATTATTGCTGCCATCTCACCAGCTGTTGTGGTGCCCTGTCTATTCCGTCTGCGATCCAAAGGATATGGTGTGGTTAAGGGTATACCCACTCTGGTGGTTGCCGTCGCCGGAGTGGATGATGCGCTCTCTGTGGCCATCTATGGCATTGTCAGCGCGATAATGTTCTCCGACAAGGGATTGGGCTATCAGATTGCACAGGCACCAGTCTGCATTCTGGGTGGTTTGGCCTTTGGCGTCATCTGGGGCTCGTTGGCACGCATCTTTCCAGAAAAGGGCGATGCCTATGTTGTGCCTCTACGAACTATAATGCTCTTCTCCGGAAATCTGGTGGCCATCTATGGAAGCGAAGAGTTGGGCTTCGAAGGCGCTGGTCCGTTGGGAGTTGTCTTCTCATCATTCGTATCGAATCTGTTTTGGTGCAAGGATGGCTGGGAGGTCGATGAGAATCCTGTCTCAACAGCCTTCGAAATCTTCTGGATGATCTTTGAGCCCATTCTGTTTGGCCTGACCGGTGCCACCATCATAATTAGCGAGCTGGACTCGCACACAGTCTTAATTGGAACAGCCTGCATATTTACTGGCGTCATCATACGCATCTTTGTCACAGCTGGCATAGCTGTTGGCGATCGTCTCAATACGAAGGAGAAGTTTTTTGTGGGCCTCTCCTGGATGGCCAAGGCAACAGTGCAGGCTGCTCTCGGTCCAGCGGCCTTGAAGAATCTGGGCAGCGATGCATCTCCTGAGGAACGCAAATGGGCTGAAATCGTTCAAACAGTTTGTGTGTTTAGTATTGTCCTGACTGCCCCACTTGGTGCCATTCTGATATCCGTTACGGGCAGCCGTATGTTGACCAAGACGAAGCAGCCACAGATCTTGTCCGGCTGGCGACGCAGTCATCGTCCCTCTATACGCGATATTAGTATTATTGATGAGGAGGAGGAGCGTGAAGATCCCGAGCTGCCCAGGGACAAGGAAACGGACGATAATACGCAAAGTAATGCCCATTTATCATATACCGCAAATAAGTAATTAAAACCCTTAATGGTATTTGCGTAAAACTCCAGTTTTTGTTGTATTAAGATATGATGTTGATTGTTATTATACAATACTTTTTAGCATAGTGGATGAGCATTCCAAATAAATATTAAGTTATACATATATAAATCGGTGTTCTCACTCATGGGAATATAATTTGCAGACCTGATTGAAGTTATCCAATGGAAAAATATGTAAAAATAAGGGAACATTTTTTTAATGTTTAAGCATTGAGTTTAATAGGTTTGTTTAAGCTTTTAAATCACTTTGATGCACAAATATTAATTTCCTTTTAAATTACCTCTCCTTTAGAGTAAATTTTCTTGATTTGGTTTGTGTCTCCGCTGCAGGTCTTTGAGCATTTGCCTGGTTGCCTTTTGCATTTATATAGCATACTTTTTGGATTAGGATTAAAATGAAGAAAGTAACAGAAAGAGTGTTTAAGGTGTTGATGTTAACAAATAAAATACATGAGTCGAAGGCCCCAGCAGCCAGTATGTACTCCTAATACTAGTATTAGCCTGAGTCTTGTATAATAGATAAAATTTATTAAATAATAATAAATAAACCTTTAAAAGCCCAGCTTAAGCTTATATAATGGCCAATAAATTAGTTAGTTACAATATTCTATAAATTAAAATCAACACAATAAATATCAATGTAAAAAAAACGACTCAAAGCTTAAAAAAAAATCAAGTAAACTTCCAAAAAAACCAAAAACAAATTAATTAAGAATGTTGAAAAACAGCAATGGGTGGGTAGAGTTTTTTTTTTTTTTTTGTAATTTTTTGGTTGCTCAACAATATGATAGGTAATAAAGGACAACTTTTATAATTTTTTTGAATCTTTAAATGTTGAAATTTTACAATTTAAATAAGCAAATTATTGAAAGCTGTGAAAAACAAATGGGATAAATAAATCAACTATAGAAATTAATAATCTACCGATTATTATTCGCATTATAAACATTAATTAACGAAATCATTTCGCAGTTGCGCAATTTAAGCGTAAAATTCTTTTCACATATAATTATACATTTTTATATTTGCACAAAACTAACTGTTATTAAATTAATGATTTTTTTAAATCTAGTATGCACTAAATGTGAGCTTTTAACGGGTTTACCATTGCGTGAGTAATAAATAATTAAATTGTGACGCAAAAATACCCTGCCAATCCTCATTCGACGAGATTCTAACGAACCGCATGACTTGGTGTCACATTCACAGCTGGTGTCAAAAAAAAACTAACCAAAAACTCAGTAAGAGTTCATAAGAATGACACTACGCGACTGGGAGATACCATAAGCTTTATACTTAGCGAATCGAAACTAAAACTAAAAGCTTCAAATGCGCTTGAGTCTATATTTACGTATTGATATAGGTCAAGAGTTTATTTACTTTAAAGTACATTGAACATGCTGTAATTATTTACTTATTTATCTGTTGCAGGGTATAACAAAAAGCCGGGTTAAATAAACAAACAAAACAAAAGCAAGCGAGACAAAAAAAACCGACGTTACAAATTTCATTAAATAATTAAGGCAGCTTCGTTATTATGAGACGATTGTCTGCTGGTTGGTCACGTGAATTTATTTAGATAAAGTGCGTCACATTTAAGCGACAAACAATCTGATCAAAGCAAAACCGACAGATGGCCGGACAAGGTTTACACACACACATGCATGTATAAAAATGTATGTATGTTTATGTAGAACCATGGTTTCCACTTCGATTCCAGTCTTCTTAGGTGTCAAATAATTAAAGCTAATTATTAAACACTTTCAATTTGGTTTATGTCTAGCTGTTAGTTTTATGATTTTTATATAAAAAAAAATAAATACTTATTTGCATTGATCTTTAACACAATTCACTGACACACACACACACACACGCTTACAGCCCGTGCCATCAAGTCGACATAAAGACAAGCACCCCACCCAAAAAGGCACGATCAGAATCGACATCCGCTGATGAATTTATTTGAACGCTAAACGTTGAACGAGCCAGTTGTAAAGCCCGCGTACCAAAATCAATTCGATTGTCGTGTGTAAATATATATATAAATGACATGTTTATAGTAAGCAGCAATAAAATCTGATAAATCTATTGTTGCTTAATTGAACTCGAAACTCTCTGCAGAGTCACAAAACAATGACGGCCCATAACGATGAGGATAGCTCAATAGGAGCAGGACCTCTACCAACACTTGTGGTGCCCCATGACGAACAGACAACATCAACCCCAAACCATAAAAGCACAATTGTCATCGAGAGTCAGCCGAAGCGGCGTGTTAGCATTGTTTCCGAGGAACCAGCGATAGAAACAAATAGTAACTCTGGATATGATAATCCTGCCTTTGAGCAAGCAAACGCACATAAAATATCACCGGTAAGTAGCTATGAGGATGGTTTGATCAGTGGCCGTGATTAAAATCGTAAATTGGGTTTAATGAGTGTTTTTACGACCAGTCAGTCGAGTCATATCCGAGTACTCTCGTAACGTTTCAGCTACTACACTTATCGTGAATGACGGCATTTATAATGATGATCGTAATTGTTCAACTAATCATTGTAATCAAGTGTTCGGTGATTTACGCGCACTCTAAACTAATCAACACTCACAAATCTTTCATTAAAAAATATGATATCATTAAAAATTTGACAAATCAACAGAACTTATACATTCCCAGCTTGATATTGGTCCGCCAGGACGAAGAATAAGCATTTTAAAGGAAGGTTCGGGTCACGAATATGAAAGCGATCGTTTCTCTACGAATAGTTTTGGTAAGTCGATCACATAAAAATAATTGCCAAAAGTAAAATGTACATACTACCATATCAATAACATTGTTTCGAGTTAAATACGAAATTATAATGATAAAAATGTTAATTAAAACTTCTACCATCCTGGTCATATGTCTATTAAATTTAACATTATAAAGTTGGCATAAGCAATTAACACGCGTCGGAAGGTGACATTTGAATTTCTTGTTTTGTCTACGAAACATGTGCAGATGCCACACTTATCACCTAATTAACGTTAGATGTTAATTTTACGAGTCTATATATAGCTAACACCCTTGATCAATCGATCGATTGTTCGATCTTACTTTTATTTTACAGAAAACTACAAACATACAGTTCAAGGATCGCCGAATATCAGTGGCAATTACGTTGAACGATCGTGGATATATAATTTCTGCCTAAAGTGCCGCAAGGAGGAACCAACCGAGTCATGGGCACCACCGTACTGGCAAAAGGTCTTTCCCTATCCCCTTTGTCCCACCTTCAGGACATTCTCCCGCCTGGTTTCCCTCACAGCGATTGGTAAGCTTAACCACCTAGTTTTTTAATTGTAAACTGATTTAATTTATTATCAAAGGTGCTCTACTTTGGATCATTTCGTTTGTGATTATTGGCAATTCGGCTGCACCTGGCGGGCAGCTTTTTGACCTGGTAGTACTAACAGTGGCTGCCAATTTTGGTGGATATCTTGTCTCGTTGGCAACACTGCCAAGGCTTATTGGCATGCTCCTGGTAGGCTTATTATTTCAGGTGAGTTTTGGCAATCTATTACGAGTCCCGATTCAGTTAGAACTCTTGAATGAAAGGTTTTTTTTTTATAACTCCAGAACGTTGGCTGGGTAGATCTCGATGGTGACTTTGCCAAGGTGACCGCTCATTTGCGTAAATTTGCCCTCACCATAATCCTAACACGAGCTGGCCTCGAAATGGATCCGGATGCCTTTAAAAAGGTGTACAAAACAATTCTGAAGCTAGGCATTGTGCCCTGGTTTGTGGAGTTTGGTGTTTTAGTGGTCTTGTCACACTTTCTGCTTGGATTGCCATGGATCTGGGGCTGTATGCTGGGCTCCATAATGGCGGCCATTGCACCTGCTGTCGTGGTGCCTTGTTTGTTCCGGCTGCGCACTAAGGGCTATGGTGTGGCCAAGGGTATACCCACGTTGGTGGTTGCCGTATCTGGTGTGGATGATGCCATTTCAGTGGCCATTTTTGGCATTATTACTACAATCATGTTCTCAGATCGGGGACAGCTCTATCTATATTCCCAAGTGCCCGTCTGTATCGTTAGCGGTTTGGGCTTTGGCATCATTTGGGGCTCGTTGGCGCGCATCTTTCCCGAAAAGGGTGATGCCTACGTGGTGCCGATGCGTACACTGCTGCTCTTCGTTGGAAACCTGGTGGCCATCTATGGCAGCGATAAGCTTGGCTTTGAGGGCGCTGGTCCGCTGGCTGTTGTCTTTTCGTCGTTCATATCGAATTACTTCTGGTGCAAGGATGGCTGGACTATCGATGACAATCCAGTGGGCACGGGCTTTGAGATCTTCTGGATGATATTCGAGCCGATTCTCTTTGGCGTTACAGGAACCGCAATCAAACTACGCGAACTTGATTCAAGCTTAATCTCCATTGGTGCCCTCTGCATATTCTCTGGCGTTATTGTACGCATCTTTGTCACAGCTGGCATTGCAGTTGGCGATCGTTTGAATACGAAAGAGAAATTCTTTGTGGGTCTGTCATGGATGGCTAAGGCAACGGTTCAGGCCGCCCTGGCACCTGTGGCTCTCAGACATTTGGGGCCCAAGGCCACAGACGATGAGCGCAACTGGGCAAAAATTGTTCAAACAATTTGTATTTTAAGCATTCTACTAACAGCCCCTTTAGGAGCTATTTTAATATCAGTGACTGGTCCCCGAATGCTGACAAAAACGAAACAGGCTCAGGCACTTACCGGCTGGCGTCGTCCTTCCATACGCGACATAAGCATTATCGACGAGGAAGAGGAACGTGAAGATCCCGAGATTCCAAAGGACAAGCAGACTCAGGACAATACCCAAATCAATACACATATTCCAAACTATTCGTTTACATGCAACAAATGACGATTTGTTAACTTTTTTTTTAGTAATGCAGCAATAAAAGTTAAAAAAATGTTTATATAGTTTGATACATATAAGGTGGGTGCCTATAAAAAAAATTATGTTAGCTTCCGTTTTACTACTTTTTCTAAATATAGTTTTAGCAGTTCCCAGAAAGCTATCAACTTCCCCCGACTTAGTGCCAAATGCATCACAAGACTTTCCAGCTAAGGGCGTATGGTATAATTATTTTTAATATTATATTTTTGTGCATCGTTTAGCAATAGCTCTAGTATTATGGCACGAGATAATCGCTAAAGTGTGCACAAGACGCAACAAAAAAATTATGTTGAGCACAACGAAAGTAAATTGCAAAAATAGTATATTTTATTTGTCATTGAATCTATTTTGATATACAGCCAAGTTGTTCACTGCTTGGTGTATTAACATTTTTCAAGCCATTTTTCATGACGTTTAATTGGGAGGCATTAGAAGAACAGAATAAAATAGTTATCTTACCCAAGCACAGTTATAGTAAAATTGCAGCTCATATCAGCTTACAAATATTTTTGCACAGGTTCACCGAGAATAGTTTCTAGTTCTTGGACAGCAATGCGTGTATTTTTCTCCACACGTTCGTGTTCATCCTCAAGGAGTTCGGCTATGAAAGGCACCGTCTCTGGCAGCAGTGGAGCAAAGCTTTCACCCAACTTGCGGGCAATGGCAACGCTGGTGTTGAAGGACAGAATGCGAACTTCAGGTGTAAACTTGCGCGTCTTGAGCAGCACCTGAGTGTTGAGTTGCTTCCACAGCACATCATTGCTGGCAGCTGCCAATTGTGCAATGCAATCGCTTAGAGTTTGCTGAACCTTCTCCGACTCGCTGGCCAGCATCAGACTGTTCTCCAGCTGGTCCACAAGTGGACTCATCAGAGTATTGAAGCGATGATCGTTTATGAAACCACTATTGCAGTGTAGGAACACATGATGCAATGTGCTGAGAATGGCTGACAGCAGCTCAATAACATCATTCGAGTCGATATCGTCAGAGAACTCTGGACGTATTGTGTTGTGCTCGTGCAGTAATTGTGCAGCATCATTAAAAAACTCGCCAGCAAAGAGCACAAACAGCGATTTGAGTGCCTCGGCAATGCGATTGGTCAGCAGGAAAAAGGTAAGCTTTGGCTGTATCTCATTGCGTTCCATGGCCCACTTATGCACCCGACTGTACATGGGTCGGAAGCTTGACTCGGATAGCTTCAGTATCCATGCAACAAATGCTTCACTTACGGACGCCTCAATATCTGCAATGCGCTTCCGGTGTAGTTTTCGTCCATGCACCTCCAGGCGGAATTCGAGCGCTTGAAGGAAAAGCTCCGAGAGTGCTTCCTGCACAGATTGCAGATCACTATTTGAATTGTGGCGTATGCATGGCAGTAAAAGCTGTCGCATTAGCACGCCCACCTCCTCATAAGCATGTGCCTCCAACAGACTTGCATAGGTCTTGGCACAGGCTGGGATCAAAATACGCGCCTCAACGCCTTGCGCCATCGCCGTCCACACATTCGCAATGCGTAGCTTAAGCGCCTGCGTCCGTTTGTCCTGTGCCAATAGGGAACCTTCCAGTTGCACCGATAGGCGTATCAGCGCACCAATGATTTCAACCAAATAGGGACCCAGAAAGAGTGGCAGCGTCACAAAAAGTTTGTGCATGGCTAGGAAGAGAAGAAAACGGTTTAGAAATATTTCAAATTATCTAGCAAAATTAAAAACTCACCTGTTACCAAAGCAGAGCAAACATAGTCGGGCGTTTGTCGTTGGGTAAGCAGTAACTGCACTTGTTCCTTAAGTAGTTCCGTTAGCTGTGGCGCAAACTTGGGCAGCTGAGCCAAAGCGTGTGCCTTGATGCTGCCACAGATCTCGACGAGTGTAAGCACCACATTGCCCACAACAGCTTTGGGTACATTAGCCCTACGCTTGACAATGCGCGTCAATTTGGCTAACAGATCGCGACACTCCTCCAGGTAATCGCGCCCATGACGATTGGCCAGCATTTGGAGGGCTTGGAGAGACGTCTGCTGCAATTGCGCCTGCTGTGCATTGCTACCGCCTGTCGTGTCCAGAATTCCATCAACAATGGCGCCCAGTGGCTCGAAGAGAAGTCCGAAATGTATTGACTGGCATTGGGCAAAGTATTCGTTGGGTGGCGTTAGTTTGATGACGAGCAACTCCAGCACCTTGATGCGCACATGGATGAGCTCGTGCTGCAGCAGTTCCGTTATCGCATCGAGGAAATGTTCGGGTGTAAGTAGACCAATAGCATTGTCCAGAACATCGTGCACATGATTCCCTAGCACATGCCAATATTTCTTTAACATATTATCGGCCAGTTCATGGGCCTGTTTGACAACAACTACATATGATAACGTTTTTAGTATGAAGTGCTGATAGAGTTCCAGTTGATTCTGCTTGGGATTGGCCAGCTTGGCATGGAATTCTGGTGAGCTGCTTAGACTGGAGAGGTAATCCATGATAAGATATTTATAATGACGCAACTGCTTGAAGGTACGTGATCGCGCATCAAACAGCTGCTGTTCCGGTGAAATTTTGCCGACTGAGGAGCCTGAGGCCGCCTTAGAAAGAGCTTCCTTGCTCTGGGGCAGCGTGACCAAATAGTTGAGCAACTGCACACAGGTGTCAACAATGACATCCGGTTGCTCAAACATTAAAGTCAAATCACGAGCGAAGTCCAAACGTTCCTTGTCCACTGGTTTGCCTGGCATTGCCTTCTGTGCCAGCAGCATCTGCGACTCGAAGACAATGCATAGAAATTGCCATAGATGCTTGCGTGGATTGAGCACACGGAAGAGCGTATCGTAGAGCGGCAGGCGGCGATGCAATGGAACATCTATGCAGATATCAGCAAACACCTTGAGCACTGCGATGACCAGACGTTCACGCTGTTCACCCGGCTGGAGAAGCAATGTAGGTATAATGGTCTCGACCACATTGTTTATTATGTGCAGACTGAAGGCATCATCGTGCCGTGCCACTGTCGAGCCGACAAACGTAAAGATTTCAACAATCTTGTGCAGTACCTGCTGCGGGTACAATGCAGCACATCGGGTGAGGAACATCAATGCATGTTGTTGCGTCTGTGGATTCTGTGTGTTGCGAAGACACAGCACAACCTGTTCGATGCGGAAACAGGACTCGGGCAGCACTTTGGAAAGCTGTATGCCGGCCGCTTGCGATGTTTCACAGCAGTGTATTAGGCTGGAAAGGATTAGTTGCTTGGGATATTCCGCGGCGCTATGCTCCTCCAGTGTCAAACACAACTGCAGCAGATCAAAGAGTGAGGGTATGAGAAGTTCAGCGTCTTTAAGTTGTTCCTTATGCTCCAACAGCTCCAGCAATGTCATGCCCTGTTTCCAGGCAAAGGATGTAAGATCCAGTTTGGTATCTTTTGCACCACGAACTCGATGCTCAGCCGGCGCACTGATACGCGTACTCCGACTCAACATGCTGGCCAACATGGGTATCAGGGACTGACAATCGATGCTGCAACGCTTGAGTAAACGATGTGCCGCGAGAAAGATGCTATCATTATCTGAAACAGTGGCTGCATCTACAATCATCTGTAGCAAGGCCACCTTATGTTGACTTTGCAGTTTTTCATAGGTCTCGGGCAATAGGGAGTTGAGCAGGACACAGGGCAATGGTTGTAGTTTGTGCTCGAGTTCTATATAAGTGTTGTAGCGCTTGAAAGTCGCCTCAAGCAGTTTCCATGACTCGGGATGACGCTGTAGCACACTCAATCCAACAGATCCCCCAAAACGTTCAATTACCGCACAATAGATATCACTTTGTGGCCAGCTAAGCTGCGCCAATTGCGCTGTCTCCTTGCCGTGATCGATCGGCACCACCTCCTCCAATGCTGCTTCAGCCAATGGTATCAAAGTCGTGAGCATGGCCACATTATTCATATGCTTCAGGGCCTTCAGCAATGCTGCCGTGCAAATTGCTGGTTGCTTATCACAGACCAAGGCTAGCACACTGCGACGCAGCTTCGCTAGCAAAAGTTTCTCTCTCGGCGTGGTCGATTTGTTCTCCAAAATGGTGTATAGTATAAGAGCATACTGCTCATGATCCATGGCCAGTTCACTTTGACGCTGCAGCAGACACTCAACCAGATGTGCTACATGTGGCTCCAGTTTCTTCTGATCGATCAGCTTAAGAGTTTGTAGCGCCTGTTGTCGCAATGTTTGAAGCGGAGAGTTAAGTGCGTTGGCTATGTGTATAACATGCAATAGGCTGCAGTTCATATCGTCTGCTGGTGCACGGAACAAGGCCTGCAGCAACTGGAATCCACGCACACGGAACAATGCAAAATCGTTGGGGTTGCTAAACAACTCGGGCAATGTTTCGTACACGTAAAAGTTGCATAGGAAATCAAGCTTTTGTTGCGACTCAGGCAGCATAAAGTTTACGCAATCCTTTAGAGCACGCGTCCATTCCCTGCGCTCAGCTGGCGCACATTGCTCGGCATACACCTCAACGCATATTGCATCAATCAATAGGAGACACAGACGCAGCTCATCCGTTGAGTTATTCCAGTGTGTAGACGCAAGTTGTGTGAACTTGGTGTTTTTGGCGAGTGTTGTCAAAAAGTCCGCATAAAGCTGCAGTGGCACAAAATTCTTGCTGTGATTGCTTTTGCTGCTCTCCTTGGTCAGGCGAAACTCAAAGCCACGAGTGTAGCTTCCCAGGCGCTGCAACATTTGTAGACTCTCAGAGGCGCCTAGCTCACGTTTGGCATAAGCTGTCAGCAGGATAAGTAGATGGGTTAGCTGCGTCGCCTCGCCACGTAGATAGGCAACGCCACCATGCTGCTCCACGCTGTCGAGCAGTGCCATCTGTTGTTTGGCAGGTTGCCCGGCGCTGGCAATGACATTTAGAAATTGCCGGCAATGCTGCCAAACATTAAATTTATCGTGTTCAGCGCATACGGTGAGTTGTCCCAGAAATGGCAGCTTGGTGGCAAAACTGCTTTTCAAGATAATCAGGAGTGCGGCGTGTTCCTGTACACTTAATGCATCGGATGGAAACAGATAGGGCATCAATGCGAGCAGCAAAAGATTTGCATCATAATGATTGCATACAGCAGCAGTTGTTAAATGCTGCACAGCTTGTGGCACAATTGAATCCCATTGGGTATTTCGTTGATGGTGCGCACGCTGCAACAGTTCACATAGCGTCTGGGCAAAGGACTGCACGCCGAGCAGCTGGACAAAGTCATCGGTGGTCAGTGTGAGCAGCTCCGCCACAACAGCAGGACTATCATCTTTGATCCGATCGGGCAGACATTCCTTAAGCAGGCCAAAGCAACGCTCGCGTCTCTTTGGTACATTCAGATTTAACAACAGCTGCTGCACGGCGCTCAAACGCCAATCTGCGTTGTAATGGTAAAGTTTCTCATACACACGTTTTGTCTTCTCGTCCGCTGTGTTTAATCGAAAGCCTGCGAGAAGAATTCAAAAGTTTATTGTTATTAAAACCGCAGTGAGTTAATTCACCGACTTACCCAATGCTAGTTTGAGTGCCTTTTTCCGATTGGTTGACTTTGATTTGGCGCCTAAGGCTGCCTTCACACTAAGATCAAATGCATCCGGATAGCGACGTTCGAGTTTCTCGAGATACTCAGTGTACCATGTCTGAAAATTGGTTTTGGCTGGTTCCATTTCATCATCAGAATCAATAATAATTGTACTCTCGTCATCCTCAGCCGCAGTGGTATCCATTTTATGGCCTTCCTTATCAGCTTCCATGTCCACAAAGGTATCCAGGAAACAGCTAAGCAAAAATGGGTTAAAAATGATTAATTTTATGCAGAGAAATTACTTGAAATTCCTTACTTGATTAGCTGCTGAGCGCTAGACTTAGAAAATGCCACATTGGCAAGCAGATTATCGAGAAACTGCTTATGCGAAGCTATTGATTCATCTCCCTCACGTATGGCTGCAACGGCGCCGCGCATTAGCGGCATACAAATGGGTAGAATGGCAATGTTCTCCTTGGCCAGGGCAGCCAATGCGTTTATTAGCCACTTCTGGCAGACCACATTCAACAAAGTGTTTGGAGTGAATTCCGGCTGAACCGACTGCTGTTTATCCTGGATCGAGATGAGCAGCATCAGGGCCGTCGTGTGCAGCCGTTCAAAGGTGCAGTTGGCCACACGCTCTAGTAGCGCATTGCAGACTTTCGTCTTCAGTTTGGTGCGTGAAACGAGCTGGGCAACGATCACATAGGAGGCAGCCACAAAATCAACCGTGTCGGAGACGAGACCTTTTAGCAGCGACTCCAATATAGTTGAAATATGCCAATCCTGCAGTGGTTTAGCTGTCTGCAAAGCACCCACAACAACAGTTGCATAGAAATTGATCTGTGCCTGAAGCTGATGAGCACGGGGACCAAGTTCCTTAACTGCCTTGTGTGTGCTGCGACAAACAAAGCTGAGGAACGACGGCACGCTGGCGGCACGTGTCACTATGGTCGTCTTGGAAAGAGGGACACCCGGACGCTGGAGTCGACGCAGCCAGTACCAATCTTCATCGGATTTAACAATCGCATCGTTTGCAGCACCTGAACAAATATGTTTGTCTCATGGTAGGGCATTATCAAGGCCATCACTTGCTCCCGATTGTACTCGTGCACTTGGAATCGACGCAGCAGCCACTCGAAACACATGTGCGCCGGTCGCAGCAGAAAATATGGCGACAAAAGACGCAAGAATTTTGAAATCGCTGCATCAAGCAATTGATTGACTTCCTTTTGCTCGACGGCACGCTCTAGCGACAGAGTAGCCTCATCGAAAAGTGTTAACTGGAACTCCTTAAAAGTGGGATTAAAGGCTGTAAGCTCAAGGAGACCGGTCAGGCCGATTTCGTAGATGGCTCGTCTGTCTTTTGTGGCCGCCTCCTTGGGTTCGAACAATATTGAGGCGCGACTGCGTGCATCTATTAGGGGAACGGATGTCTGCGGTGCAGCCAACTTTTGTAGTTGTTGAGCCAATGACGTAGCCATTTTAATTTGGCTCCTTTGTGCTTAAAAACACTGAAAAATAAACGTGAAATTTGCGACGACAACTTTACACGTGCTTGAGCGGTAAGTGATTAATTAGAGATGGGCCGATAAGTGTTCACGCCGATATTTGATCGATACCAAGGCACGAACATGTGGTGTCACAAACTGTGCTAGCTGCACAATGCTATAATGACATTTGCTTAAATGCATGACATTAAGAATTCATTGTCTGATTAGAAAAAATGATTAAAGTGTATTATTTATTCAATTAGAAAATTAAATCATCTATTAAATAAAAAATGTTTATTTCTTGTTCATATTTATAAAATGTAAAAATTATCTTACATATAAGTAATCTCACAGAGGTACAAGAATGTTTGTTGAGCATACATAATACAATAAAGAAAAACTAATACAATTTCATGACAATTAAATGAAGAACGCTCAAAACTAATGAGATGTAATGTGGACTTACTATATAATACTAGTTAAACATGTAAAAAAAAACCTTTGCAACAGTTCAGAATGCATTAACTTTAAATATAGATTCATATCTTTGTTCTTGTTACTGTTCTGATTTAAAAGTTAAGACGCTTCAAGGAACGCTTGCGACTCAGTTTGGAGTCATATTTTTGGTTGCGCTTCGGGGGCGTCACCCTCTCAGCGGGCATCATTATCTTGGATGGTGTGCCCATCTCGGTGACCAGACACTTTTCCCCTGGATGCGGTGTTCCACAGCAATGCACACAAAAACGAAATTTGCAGGAAACACTCATGCATTCACCCACTGAGTAAGGTGGCGACGAGCTCTTTATCTCATCCAAGGAATAAAAACGTGTCAGAGGCGGCTTCGTTTCACTAAATGCTCCAAAAGCATGTGGTAATGTTTGCGAAAGTAGGGCAGTAGTCCTTTGCCTGGAGATTGTCAGTGGCGTTTGCTGTTCGTCCGCCTTGCTGTAGAAGACCCTGCTGCACTTGCCGCAGCGCGGACACTTGATGCGCTGCATCTGTTCCACAAGCGCGCAATTGTCCTGCAATGGTGTATGCTTATAGCTTAAATCCTGTGTATGATTTGGTTTCTGTATGGCATTTGATGGGTTGAATGGCACGAGTTGTTTTGCGGACTGTCGACGCTTTATCGTCGGATGACTTTCAGCGTTCTCCTTGGTCAGGCTCATTTTGAAGCGATGATTTAGCAGACGCTCTGTTGCACGCTGGCTCCTATGCACTGCCTGCGCCCAGCGCTCCGATACCTGCGTCATCACGTCCAGCGTGGGTGAGCTGACATGCTGCAATATGCATTCCAGCGCAGGCAGTGTGTTGCTCAGCATGCCAACAATATCCAGCTGCTCGAAGCCATCGTAGTAACGAGTGCGGCAGATGGACGTCGGCTCTGGCTGAGCAAAAAGTTTTTTTTTTGATTTTTTGGGGCTGCTATGGTGGGCCAATGGCTGATTGTGCGACTTGCGACGCTTTGTGGAAAGCATTTGCGAAAATTTGGAATCATCCTCAATGGCCTCAAGCAGACTTAAGCTTGATTTGCGGCAATGTGTGGAATTGCTGGATTCGTTGCCCGGTGTTTGAAATTGCATTGAATTAAAACTTAATTTACTTTGAGTTGCAGTCGTGTTGGATGCATTGCGGCAGTTTTCAGTCTCACAGTCGCGTTCAAATAAAAATGGCGCCTCTACGGTTGAGTTGTGCAGCACTTTAAAGGACGCGTAGCCCGACTCGTCCATAGCACAGTCAGTTGAATCAAAACTTGTGCCTGAGCACATTTTCTTCAATACTTTTCGATTGTAGGCACTCATAATGAGTTTGGAATGAGAATGCCTAATTGTAAAGCTTAGCTTTTACATTTGTCTTTTTGTTTTGTGTGTTGCTTGGTTTTCTTAAAGCAATTGGCGTCGATGCAAATATAAGAGTTGCTCAAAAAATATCGATGCATGTGCGTATCGATAGTTTACTGTCCATCACACAAAGCTGATTGACATGTCACTCGTAATGTGCATATTGTTGCAGGCTAATTTGTACAAAGTTATTTGCTAAACATTTAAACAAAGTATTATTTTAAAAATACAATAATCATAATTCGATTGTAATTGTTTATTCCGCCTACATTAAACAGATATAGTAAAGTGAAGTCTGGTATAATTATTTTAAATAAAATAAAAACAGAATAAATCTTAACTTTCGCGAGAACTAACATCTGAATGCAATCGCTTCTGCCGAGACCGATTAAGATGAGGGCACTTGGCTATAATCTTTGGGCATCAATGTCATCAAATTAACAAAAATCCCTTCATAATTTATCATTTGAACTGTTTTGTTGGGTTGCCATCATAACTTGACTCCCGTTCCATTCTTCTCATCTGTCTTTCTCTCTCTATTTCTCTTCTACGCGTTTTTGCCCCATCTAACAAATTTTGCCACCTCAAGTTTTGTGCAAATCATGCCGAGGCATAGATTTCGAATTCATGTGAAAATCATGCTGCCCACCGCAAACAACCCCTCATCCCATTTTCCTTGATAGTTTCATCAGTCCTTATGGTCCTTTATGCCTTTTGGGCGCTGACAACCAACACAGCTTCATCCACTTGTCGCAGACAGACACTGAGAAAGCAATACAGAGAAGGAGAAAGGAGAGAGAGAGAGAGAGAGAGAGAGAGAGCAAAAGGAAAATCAATGAATGATATTTCTTTATGAGGCTCAATTATTTGTTGCGGGGATTTGCTTTTCTGTCATCTGGCTGCTGCTTGATTGTCCTTTTAAATGCTTTGGCAAAATATTTTGGCTATTTGTGCAGTGGCCCCTTTTCCTAGTCACAAACAGAACAAAAAAGGAATCACAAGTCGGCGGCGCCTGCGTTAATAATTTATGAATATTTGCTCATTTATTGTTTTGCATTATTTATGCGTTTATTATTATCCTCCCTTTACCAGGACATAGCAAAGGAAGGGCAAAGATTTTGTTTTGATTTTAATTAAATTGACAGACGCACACATCGGCTTAATTTAAAGCCATTTGTTGGCCCTAATCCCCAACTTTGCGGTTTCTAATTGCTTGCAGGAGCTAAGACATTTTTAATATCTTTCAGAGTTTGATATCAGTTTTATAGACAAATTTTGTGATTTGGCTTTAATTGCTTCATTACTTAAATATCTACTTGGAGAAAGAAGAGTTGTTTTAAGTTAAGACTGTATGAATTAATTCGAAAAGTTCAAGTACAAATTTAAAATTTTTTGTTTTCATTTGTAACTTCTAGTTTTGACTAAATATGACTTTCTTTCCAGGCTCTTGAGATCGTAGCTTAAAAGACTGAATATTGTATTAATATCTAGTCTTTATTTATTTCCTTGACCACTGAGCCTTAACTAAATAGATTCGGTTTTGAATGCATATGTTCCTTAGTACTTATTTATGTTTTGGAATATTTGGTATTGAGATTGTTTAGGCATATGTCTACATATAGTATGTATAATAGGCATGTTTATATCATTTGTGTGAATTGTTTGCGTGTGTAGATTGATATACCAAACTGATTAATTGGGTGGGGAATGCCGTCAATATTTGCACACAATCCGTACATATGCTCTAATTATGATCCTTTTAGTTGTGGGCAGTGCCGTTCCGCATTATGTTGACATCGATGCCGTGTGACCTGGACACAAATACAAACGCAAATAAAAACCGCCTCGTTGGTAAAGTTGCTGATCAAACAAGAGTGGACACCAAGTTTCCTGTTTCTGGTCTATTTCAAATCAACTAATTATGGTAATTTCCCGCGGAATGTCAACAAATATTTTGTACCCGGTTACTTTATGGAGCTGGGCACGAGTGAGAGAGAGAGAGATACAGTCGGAACAGTCAAAACGGCTGACAAACGATGTTTACCCGCTTGTCATAACAGTATAAAACAGTATATGTACTTGGTGTATGTTGCAAGTGTGTCACTGTCCTTGGTATAAACACGTAACGCTCGATTCCTTTTTAACCAACTAACTGGACAGTTGAACCGGATAAGGTGGGTGTGTTGCAAGGAATAAGTAAGTATATATGTACATAAGAGTACCCAATTCGCTTGATTATGTTTGATTTTGGCCGCATTTTTTATGCCCCGCTGCCCGTTAATTCACTTTTAGCCAATAAATCGTTGACCCGTTGTTTATTTTGCTTCTCTTGGGCGCGGCGCCAAGCTGATTACGGCCACAATATTAATTTGAAGGTAATACGCTCATAATCGCACTCATTTATCATCTTATTGTATTCGTTTGTGTCCTCAGGACGAAGTCACCTTAACACTGCTCCTTCGAGTATGCCGTTTCATATTCTAATCGCTGCAAATTAGTCTACTTGATGACTCTTCAAGATTGGAATTGCATTAAAGGTTGAGCGGGACTTAAAGGTAAAGTTAGTTTTAGGTACTTTATTAATACCTTTAAACCTTATGAGATAGTTAAGTTAGTACACAAAAATATAAAATCACTTTAAAAATGATTTCAAACTGGAACACTTACGAAATTCGCGAAAAGTGATTGATTTGCAAATGCAAAAAACCAAATTTTGCAAACATCAATCAATGCAATTTTTTGACGGAGGCACGTGCTCTATGCAATGATATACGATGAAACCCAGATGGGCAAATATAAAAAATATATTACATTTTAAAATTTCAATTAGGAAATTGGAAATGGAGTCAGAACCAAGGAAGTTTTGAGCCATATCAAATTTCAACTAATTTCGAAATATTTTTAATTTAAATAGAAGTTCTGTTGTTCTTCTAAATATCCATCCTGTTTAGCCACAATTAGTCAAGTGGCCGGTTGAAAAAAAAAGAAAAGAAATAAAGTTAAGTACTAGTTAACACTGGAGAAGGGTTCGTTCGCGTCATGGGTTAAAATTAATCATGGCCACAATTTAAGTTAAAAAATGCGAAAAGTACACTCAAAAACGGCGAAAAGTCGTCAATTTAAATAATACTTGTGAGCCCAAAGGGTACGCCCCAAAGGGTGTCAAAGGGTTATGTTGTAGCGCAGTAAAGAAAAGGTGTCCGTCTGGCTTTTTTCTTCTTCTTTCTACTGTGTCGGTGTCACTGTCACAGCTCATTTGGCATTCACAGCAGGCACGCCTCTCTTGCCAATTTCATTTAGCGGCATCATTTCTTCTCGTGCCTCTGTCATTTTTTTGTAGTATTTTTTTTTTGCCTTTCTCCCGGATCATAGTAATGGAAAAACAAGATAAATGATTTAAAACTCAACTTTTCATTTCGCATATTAGCCGAGACGTGAGCCACATTCAATTGCCAGTTGTCGTGACCAGTAACTATATACATATAGTATATTTTTAACCCTCGCATTTTCTCGGTTTGTTCTGTAATTGTTTTCTATTAACAAGCCTCGATTTGTTCCATAGGACCTCAACGAGTGACTTTTACACAATTTGCCTGATCAAAATATTTCACACTCCCCCTTCTTCGGGTTGTACATACGTACGAATGCTTACCTACCACTTTGTGGACATATGTTGCATTCATTCGTATGATATTAGAATTTATGTCTGTGTGTGTGTGTGTGTTTTGCCTTCGTGTGACTGTTGTCAGACACCCTCTAAAAACAATACAATGCAATTGGTAAAGGCTTTACAGTTATTTCGTCTCAGGGCTCCGCTCTCGGAAATAAATTGTGCAAAAGTTAGAGAAATTCAGAAAATTTTTTTTTAGAGATTTCGATCACGAAAATATTTGAAAAGTTTAAATTAAGCAATATACTTGTCTTTTGAAAGTGTATTTAAAAGTAAAAGAACAAATTTTATACATTGCAGCAATTAAAATTATTTCTATAACTGTATCCAGTCTAATTACAGTAATAGGGTGATTTATAAACAGGTTGATCAATGTAATGTAGAATATGCAGAATTTACTCACCGGTAGCAGCAACAACACAGATACAGTTCAATGCAAGTGCTCTCTCGCTCTCTTTTTTCACTTAGCACTTGAACAAAAACAAAAAAAAAAACCTCACACCCACACACAACAATAATTAAATGAGATGCATCTCATCTTTCTTTTCTATATACATATGTATGCATATTTTATTTTATTTTCACTGCACTTCACACACAAGAAAAAAATAGAAACAAAATAAAGCAATTAATGCTGTCTTCAATGCTTTTGCTTATTGTGGAGATTTTCGCCGCTAAACGCAACAACAACACACTCGTATGAGCGCGGAGAGGATAACTCTCTCTTTATATTTTTTCGCGGCCCGGCAAAGCAGCAACGAAATTGGCGCGCGTTTGCCAATTTTTCAATTGCCTAAAAACCCTTTAAAAAGCAATTGCACGGCGATTCTATAATGTAATAAGCACTTTGAGTATGTTCAGTTCGTAATATAAACACAATTTAACTATTAATATAGGGCGTATCAATTTTAATTTAATGAATAAACGGACGATAAACTGCCAGCGATGTAAAGACGCGCAAAGTTCCAGGCTTACTGCCTTTGTAGAGAAGGTGGAAGTGGAAGGTAACGATCGCTCTCTGCTGTTATAGCAGGACAGTTCTTTTCATATCTCTATTCGCGAAATTGATGAACATTCGTGTGCAGCCATAGACAAATAATGTAACAAGACAGGAATGTAATGTTAATTAACATAAACGCAACCGATGGGCATGTACTTGGGGAAACAGCAAAAAGCTAGTATTCTTTTTTAAATGGTTGTTGTGTGCAGCAACAACTAAATAGGCAAGCATTTTTGTTTTTGCATGTATTTTACTACAGTGTTGCCAGGTTAGCTTATTTCAGGCTAGATCTAGCATATTTGAAAATGGAATAGCTTATGAAATTTGCAAATAGCTTATAGCTATAAATCTAGCATTTTTCAAAGTTTATATAGCATATTCTAGCATTAAATTATATTCGTGACTTGAAAGAAATATTTAATAAATTTTAAGTGTTCCACAGCTTAAATATCGGAGCTTGTTCATATAAAGCCGATTGTAACATAAACTTAATCAATATGATCTTGAATTGGTATTTTAATCGATAGTGTCATCGATATGTGGGCTGATGCAGGCGCGATTTTTATACTCGTTACCGAAGGTGGGCGGTGGGCGGTGGATGGTGGGAAGGGGGAGGGGAAAGGAGGAAGGCGAATGGTGAAGGGGGAGTGGGAAGGGTAAGGGGAAGGGGAGTGTGAAGGGGTGGGGAAGGGGGGTTGGTGATGGGGAGCGGAAGGGGGATGGTGAAGGGGGGGGGGTGGGGGGGTAGGGGAAGGGGAAGGGGAGGATGGTGAAGGGGGGAGGGGAAGGGGTGAGGGGAAGGGGGAGGGGGAAGGGGAGGATGGTGAAGAGGGGAGGGCAGGTGGTAAGAAATACGATCGACAACTGCTCTTGATAACTTATGTTGGTCAGAGCCACTGGTCCGAGGCCTGGGTTAGGTATGGGTAAACACCTAAACCAGTTGGGAATTACAAGCCCAAACATAAGTAAATGTTTCGAAGCAAACACATTACAGTCTTATTGAAGGAATATAAAGTAGTTTACAAGCGCCTCCCCAGACCTGAAGGTAGTGGGAGGGGGGTGGGTGGGAGGGGGGAGGGCAGGTGGTAAGAAATACATTCGATAACTATCATTAGATCGCTGCTCTTGATAACTTATGTTAAGCATTGCAACTACTGATGAGGCATTTGTCTGGGTTAGCTATCGGTTACAACATAAACCAGTTGGGAATTACGAGCATTTTTTCTTGTATTTGGATATAGCTTCCTTTTTAGCATATTTTAGCTTATTTTTTCCCAGAATCTAGCTTATGCGGGCTGTCAAAACCTGTCAACACTGCTGCACACAACGACCACTTAACAAAGAATACTAGCTTTTTGCTGTTTCCCTACGTACATGCCCATCGGTTGCGTTTATGTTAATTAACATTACATTCCTGTCTTGTTACATTATTTGTCTATGGCTGCACACGAATGTTCATCAATTTCGCGAATAGAGATATGAAAAGAACTGTCCTGCTATAACAGCAGAGAGCGATCGTTACCTTCCACTTCCACCTTCTCCACAAAGGCAGTAAGCCTGGAACTTTGCGCGTCTTAAAATCGCTGGCAGTTTATCGTCCGTTTTTTTATTAAATTAAAATTGATACGACCTATATTAATAGTTAAATTGTGTTTATATTACGCACCGAACATATGTAAAGTATTTATAACATTATAGAATCGCCGTGTAATTGCTTTTTAAAGTGTTTTAAGGCAAATGAAAAATTGTGAAACGCGCGCGCCATTTTAGTTGCTGCTTTGCCGGGTAGCTAAAAAATTAAAGAGAGGGTTATCCTCTCCGCGCTCATACGAGTGTGTTGTTGTTGCGTTTAGCGCCGAAAATCTCCACAATAAGCAAAAGCATTGAAGACAGCATTAATTGCTTTATTTTGTTTCTATTTTTTTCTTGTGTGTGAAGTGCAGTGAAAATAAAATAAAATATGCATACATATGTATATAGAAAAGAAAGATGAGATGCATCTCATTTAATTATTGTTGTGTGTGGGTGTGAGGTTTTTTTTTTTGTTTTTGTTCAAGTGCTAAGTGAAAAAAAGAGAGAGGAGAGAGAGCACTTGCATTGAACTGTATCTGTGTTGTTGCTGCTACCGGTGAGTAAATTCTGCATATTCTACATTACATTGATCAACCTGTTTATAAATCACCCTATTACTGTAATTAGACTGGATACAGTTATAGAAATAATTTTAATTGCTGCAATGTATAAAATTTGTTCTTTTAACTTTTTAACACACTTTCAAAAGACAAGTATGTTGCTTAGTTCAAGCTTTTCAAATATTTTCATGATCGAAATCTCTAAAATTGTTTTCGGAATTTCTCTAACTTTTCATAAATGGTAATTATATATATGTAGCTGAGACTGGTCAATAAACGATATACACTCACATTTAAGGGTGCTGCATATGCATAGATGTACACAAACAGTCAAATTTCAGTTTAGCAATTGCAGGTGATTCATACTTTTTCCTTTTTTTTTAATTCTATAACACTAGACACAAATTATGCCATCGCAATTTATGCAGCGATGTCATTTGCCGACACAGAAAAAAGCAAAATATGAAAAATAGCTAAATTATAGACAAGCAGGCCCAGCAAGAAGTGAAACACACGAACACATACAGTGACAAATTCTTACCGTTATTAGTTGCCGCTGGCCTGCTGCTTGTCGTACACTTAACGGTCCGCTGTGTGCAAAGGCAACTGAAACAAAAACGGTATCGCGCTCCCTCACACTCATTGCACAGTTTATTTCTGAGAGCGGAACCCTGAGACGAAATAACTGTAAAGCCTTTTCTTACCAATTGCATTATCTTCTTTTTTGCTGTTGTCTGATTGTCATGGTCAGAAATGCGACGAACCATTAAGTGGTTGCTACTTAGTATTATTGGAAGTTGGACTTTATTTTTGTTTGCTGGAAAAAGATGAAAATCAAAAGGATAACAGTTTTTAGTTATGAAACATTGAAAAAGTTTATAAGTTATCAACTTCTAATCAACAATCATAAATAAGTTACCGATATAAATAATAATTAGAATTGATTCTAGTTAAGAACATAAATATGTACGTATTTAATGAATTATAAAAAACTGTCCCCTTGAATAGTTTGTTTTGGGCAAATAAAAATTGAATCCCGCATTGCCTTGTGTGTGTGTGTGTGACGTGTGTCGTTAAGTGTTTTCATTAGACAATTTATGTAATGTTTACCGTACCAATAATAAAACAGCGGCATTTCGTCTTAATTAAATGCTTAGCCAGGCCAAGAAATACAACACACACTTATCTTGTCAAAAAAAAACAGACACTGACACGTGGCTGTAACACAAGTTCTCCTAAAAAGGCACCCAACTCAGAAGGCCGCTGAGAAATTTTGTAAGATAATGTGACAATCGGTCGACTGTCATTGGAAAGTCAATAAGGGGCTGGGATTATGCGCCACCACCATAAGCACTATACTTAAGAGGAACCAAATGAAAAACAATACAAATATTGTGTTGATGACTTAATTGATTAAATGAATAAAAAACAGTTGCCACCACCATCGTTCCATCTGTTTTCATTAGCCCTGGGAATGACAGGATGACCCCTAGCAGGCATTAAGGTGAGAACCGAATCTGCAAAATAAAGGCGCGTCGCGTCAATCAGACAAACAAACAATCAAGCAATATTCTCATCAAGAGAACAAACGAAATGAGGCAATCACACTTATAAGTATCTTTATAGCGTATGCTATCTAGTTACAAATATGCTGGTATAAAAAAAAAACAAATACATTTCATAATATGAAATTATTGTAATACGTTTTAGAAGACAGTGTTGTTGCCAATAAGTGATCCTAACTACTCGATAAATACACTTTTACGAAGAAGGCCTAATTAGACTAAATGCTGATAGAGCAAGCGATCAAAAAAGAGACCTTGAAGGTTAACATTGTGATTCTTTCAAAAATAAATCATTTATAATTTAAAGTTAAGATTTAGTTGAAGTTAATATTATTATGTGACCTATAGAATTTTCCCTAGCAAAAAATCATTTCATGTAATTGCGTGTCATAAATTAAATACCACACAGCAAAATAAGAAAAGTACCCAAATGGTTGTGCTGATTGAATGGAATGTTGCGTGGGGTCCTGGCTTTCAATTAAAAGTTTTGCAGGTGCGTAAATTGTGCAAGTTATTCGGTGCCATTTGCCACAGAGGAGCCCACTTTGAAGTGACTTTGAGATTTATGACTCGAAACGGCACTTAAGGGTGAAAACAAAGTGCAATTGCTGAATATTCGTGCTAACAAATATCAATCTGTGTACTAACTGCAACAACAACAGCAACAACAAACCAAACAGAACACTTTTCCTACAAAATTTCCGATTCGAATTGCATTACGTATATTCAATTTTAATTTCAATTGCCATGTTGTAGTTTGTATGTGTAAGTACACATGGCCCCCAAGTCCTCTTGCCCACTTTATTGTTTGCGTCTGGGGCACTATGTAAACCATTTAGGCATAATTCTTAATGTTTTGCTTTCAATTTGCTAAGACTACTTAGACAAAGTCGAATGCAAAATCAATTTGCATATGCCATTTCTTTTCTCTCACTCTTTCTCATTGTCACCAACGTATATTCATATTTGGTTTACATTGCACAGCCACAACAGTTGGCAACAAATGCATTTATTTACAAGAGTTGACAAGCTTGTTTCAATTACATGCCTGACTTGTATCCTACAAGTTCCCCAAGGCTGACCACGATTTGCTGCAGTGAATATTGCAAAATCTTAAGTCGTTTTACCCTGGAAGAATATTCCTGCAAGGCAATATTCTTGCAGAAGAGCAAAGTAGGGAAATTATAAAGACACCCATTAAACTTTTGAATTTTTGGAATCACTAAATACTTTCAAGGCGAGCTTTAAGCTTATTGTGTTTTAATATTTGCCTGAATATTATGTTCCTGTACAGGATATAAAATAGCCGAGTTATGCTTATACATCTTTTAAACTGATTTGTTTGGTTATTTGTATACTATCCACAAGTCAATGATGCTGATTTTATTGGAAAAACATTGTGTTTCAACTAATTTACAAAGATTTCTTATCTCGTTAAGATTAAATTAAGATAAATATTTATATCGATGTCGAACAGGTTTAACCTTATAAAAGTTTTATGATCTCTTCATGTATTATTGATATTTTCAATTGGGCTTACAAAAATCTATGAATTGTTAGTCAAAGTTACTTGAAAACTCGTTTATTCTATAAGATCTAGGAGTAGGCGTTGAATTTGGAATCCCTTAATGCCATTAATGGCATTTCTATTGCGGATAATTACGGGGGTTGTCTACAATTAGAGTCTGCCTTGGCTTATTCACGCCTTTAAATTTGCATTTAACTCCAACCTGAACTCACCCCAGCTGACGCACAAACACAAAACCCACACAAAACCCCACAGCAGAGGCACATTTTGAACTCTCTGGCAACTCTCACCCTTACCTTTTAACATTTACATAGAGCTTCCATGTAAATCATGATGCCAGAGCAGTTGACAGCAAAAACAATTGTGTGTGTGTGTGAGATAAGTCGAAGAGTTGCTCGCTCGCTTAGGAAGATTCGTCAGATTCGCATAATTAATTGCAAAGCTTGGGGAGCGCTTTCTATAGCTTACAGCACAAGTACTACAACCTGGCCATAGTCGTGCTCTGGAATTTTGATTGTATGTTGTGTGTAGATAGGGGTGGTTGGGGTTAGGGGAGGGGCTGGCATTGATATGGCTGCCTTACTGCATGGTTGTAGCGATTTGTGAACGTAATCAGGTGGGGAATTGGGTAAGGGTAAGGGTATGAGTAAGGGATAGAGTAGATAACCCCTTCTGAAATACAACACACAAACTCACCTTTGCGCCCATGTTTGGCATTTGGATGGCACACAAAATTAATTGCTTTTGTCATTATACGGAATCTTGAGGACGCCTCGTTTCTAATTTAATGTACTGCACTGTTGTTGTTGTTGTTGTTGTTGGTGATGGTAACGGTGACTGCAGCTGGCTTGTCTGCCGCTTGATGTTGTCGACGTTGTTGATTTGTGATTTATGAAGATTAATTTATTGCTAAATAGTTGAGCATAATTTATTTAACATTGATTTCAACTTGGATTAGTTTTACACTCAGGCACTTGCACACACCTGAAAGGTCTCTAAACGCCTGTCATGGAATACTTGAAATATGTTCTCAGCCTTGTGCGCTTAGAAGATCATGTTGCCGAAGGTAAGCCGGTGGTAGTTATAGTACAAATGGTTATGCTGCATATAGATATTTTAGCATAACAACTGTTGTTAGTAGTTTTTTACTTAAACAATCTCTCTCTCTATGCCCCATAAGGACTAACCCTTAGAGTACTAACTATAAACACTTGACAATATGACATGGGCTTCTTGGCAAACCCAGACGCTAATTTAAGGAGAAGCTGCTGAAAACCGAGCAGACTGTTTTGGACTCACTTAATGGTTTGTTTTTGGTTGACAACTTCTCGTCTGCTGGGGCCTGAGCACTTAGCATTTGATTAGCTTGCGGTTAGCCCGAGAGAAACAAAGAGAATAAGAGAGAGGAAGGGGGAAAGAGCATGGTCACTGACAACTAATTTAAAGCAATTATGTAAAAAGTTTTTGGGAAATTGTGGCAGAGGCGCATATAAAGTTTTTGATAGCCACAAAATGGTTCGTACGTTAATAGTTTTAATTAAATTTAACCAAATTATGACAGCAAATTCACTTAATGCAAAAACACATTCAAGTTTATATTTAATTGTTGCCGCACAACTCGCAAAGTGAGTCGCAGCAGGGTTGAATTTGATCCTTAAAAGGAATGCAGCCAGACAGCCAGTCGAATCCCAGTGCGTATGTTCATAAATCTCACTGGCATTTAGGATCGGCTGCTGCTGGAGCGCTGCACTTGTTCAAAAATTATAAAAACTAATCATAATCATACATCAAACAGGAAAAAAAAAATCTTTGCAATAATTTCATGGGAATCTCGTGGTAACTCTCCAGTTTTTAGCTTTGTGCTGTGCCACGTGACCATCAACGCACTTTGATTAGCCTGGCCATGGTCATACTCCCATTCCAAAGCAACGCAATCATCCGGTTATAAACAGTGGCAACACCCCTTGCAACACTCTCAACTTGTCGCACCAGCCACCAGCTACCAGCCACCACCACCAGTTACAGCCACCGGGTTGCACCAATATCCGATTGCTTATGACTGGAGGAGGATAGGACAGGACAGACAACGACTGGGATTGGGATTTCCACTTGACGCGTGCTTGGATTGTGGGAAGCTTTTCGAGTGTCAAATTTTTATGACTTTGTTTGATTTCTGGCTGGCGCAACGCCACTAATGGAAGGCACTTGCTACAACTCGTCGAAATTAAAAAAAGATTTCTTTTCACAAAACGTTAAAACAATAAATAAACAACAAACTATGCTTTGTCATGTTGAAAATGTTAATGTAAATGAACATAAGTAAATATTGTTGTGAAAAGATTCAAGTGCATTAACGGGCTAAAGGTAGATCTAGTCTTTTGTTTGGATACAATAAAATATTGGGCAGAAATGATGTTTCAACATTTCTATTGTTACACAAATGCATTATATATTTATATTGGTAAACAATAAGGCTGTAAAGGTTTTCCCTTCTTATGAACATATTTTTAAATTTCCCTGCAATAACTTTGCCTTGCCAATTAGCCAACTGCAAATGCCGCAAATGTCATTTGTAATTCAATGCGACTTAAGCGACCAAAATGAGGTTTGAAGCATGTGTTTGCAACTCGTTGCTAAATTTGTGGCCATTTGTGTAAATATGAGATGAGATTCTGGTTTGGTCCATATAATCTCATTGGATGTTTCATATTTCAGATGTGTCTAGCAACACTTTCAATCAGAAACCGAAAGTGAAATCAAAATGTTACAGAAACGGAGTGGCATGCAACAAAATAAAACCGAACTCTGATTGCTTTGGCAATGCGCAAATGTGATTTATAAGCATCGCTTCATGTTAAAATGTCAGCAGCAATTTCAGTTTCGAGGTGGAAATTAACTATAGCAAAAGATAAAGAGAACGTCAGGCAGGCTCTGGACAAGCAGCCAGTAAGCCTGAAAGTCGAGACGTGTCCCGTAATTTAATATCAAACAAAGCCTACGCTTTGGTTCTACTAGAGCTCTAACTGTTACTGTGACTGCGGCACAGAGGTCACATTTGGTTGCCTGGAATGGTAAGTATTCCCTTGAGGAGCCAAGTAATTTGCTACCCTTGGCACTAAGCATTATTGTGCATTAGAGGGCTAATAAACAGGTTCGCAACAGCAACAGCAGTGCCTGTCTTCCCATTCCTCTTGCCGGTTTCATTGTCGTCTTTTATTCATAGTTTTGTTCTTGCCCAAGCTTTTACCTACCACGTGATTTACGGCAATAACTCATCGGACTCATCGGACGCTGGGCGCAAATCAAGAGACAAATAAATCACGAATGCTAAATTAATTTACTTTATTTTTTTAATTAAAGCCAAAATAAATTTCATTTGGCGAGAGTTTAAATTGCAATAACTTTTTAAAGTATTAATTAAGAAATTTATGGAGAGTACAACTTGATTTTGAATTAATTATTATGGTAACATCCAACTTGATATTCTTTTTAGTTAGCATTAAAACAGTTGAAACTAGAAGAAACATAAAATGGTATTTGAGTCTATTATTCACTTTATAAAATCCTTGTTTTTTAACAACTGTTACTTAAAATAATATAAATCATTTGCCAGCTACTGTTTTTAGACACATTGTGGGCTTAAAATCAATTTGCAGTCTGCATTTATGAGATTCAACCAAGGGGTGGGTATATAATACCGACTTATGACACCAAAATATTTAACTGCTCAATTGTTGGGCGTTGCGCTTTTTGTGTGCCAAGGGTGTGGTGGGATGAAAGTGGGATAACAAGGGGTTACACTTGAATTAGTCCAGTGGGATTATCTGGCCCCGCGGGCGGCGGGAGGGGTGAGCCTGTGTGTGTTTGTTTGTTGTTGGCAACTGGAATTGGAACTGAAACTACGGCACAGTCACTTTGTTCTTGTGTAATCACGCAGCACGACTTCACAGCCGCATTGGCAACACTGTATTGTTGCTCTTGCAACAATTGAGATGTTCAATTGGCAACAAGCGGAGCAACAACCACCCAAAACAAAAGCAACAACCACCGCGACATCGAAAAGAAGAGAGTGAGAGAGAGAGAGCATCGTTGACACTTCGATGTTGATGTTTGTTGTCCCGCTGAGCGTGCGATTAGTTTGGGAAGCTGCCTGATGTTGCGCATCCGTAAATTACTATTGCGGTTCGATGTGGTTTACGGGCAGTGAGGGTGGCGATTGCCAAACGGGGGTGGGGTCACCCATATCCAAATCTCCCCAGTTGTGCGTGTTGTTCTTTCTGTTCCATGCACTTGAAATTGTCAGCAGGTGCAGCGTATGCATTGTAACAACATTTACAGATACAAAGATACACAGTTACAGATACGCAGATACTAAGGCTACTACATGGGAGTGAAATCAATTTAAGCTGCAGCTGATTGCCATGGCGGAGGTCATGATGCCTTTATGTTCGGGCCATTAATAAACATTTCATCGACTGTTTGTGTAATAAAAATGCAATTGTCATTAAGTGCTGCGAATATGTCACAACTGCGATACTTCTGCTTGTTCTTCTTCTTCTGTCACATCTATGGGGCAGTTAAATGTCGCCAGATATTGCATGACAAATGTCAAAAAGGTGAACTGGTCAAGAGCAGTGATAATGTTGCAGATCTATCATAAATACAAACAAATGTTTGACTTTTACTTAAGTAAGAATTTATCCCTTTGACTGCTTCGGGATTTTTAAAGATGAAATAAAGATAAATGTAATCCCAAAGTTAAATCTTCAATGTAGCATTGTTACCATACCTTGCTAAATAAATTTTTAGTTTATTAACACTTAATTCGACAATGAAATTTAATTAACATCCATTGTCTTATGTGTGGTTGAAGCTACCCCTTCGATTTGCTGCACCAGCAGAATTGTATACTTAAAAAGGGTGCAAAGTTGTTTTCAAAGAAAAGTCTTGAGTCATCTTCACGAACAATCTTCATGTCTGGGCGCCATATAATGATGGCGGCAATAAATTCGCATTAAGAGCGCCTTGGAACAATAATAATCCCAAGTATATACTACCCGTTACATGATCTTTGACAATGACTTTAAAAATTGAAAAAACCATGAGGCGACCTTAAATCATACAAGCTGCGTGTTGAGGTTCCGCAATAATCAGCGATCCTGATAGGTTACCCGACCTCTCTCTCTCTCTCTTCCTCCATTCCCAAAACTCTTCGCAAGCCCCTCAAAAACAAAATAAAAAAATACCTTCACTAATTGCGCTTAATTCGTTCAAAGAGCCCGCATGGCAACGAGTGAGGTTTTGGCTTTTTGTTTTATAGCACTTTACATGCTCGTAAAACAAAGCCAGTATACTGAACATTGTGGAACTAAGATCTCAAGCTCAACGACGGAAGTTGCTGATTTCAATTCGTAACTTCGAATCGTTTAAGATTGATTGATCAATGTTTTTATGATCACCTACACCAACTACAACCGGTCATCGACTCTTTTGGCTGCTTTGCTTTAGGTCTCGTTGATCGGCAAACGTTTGTTGATTAAATCGCAGGATGTTATCGATCATTGCATAAATTAATATTTGTTTGGTTTTGCTTGCTGCCTTCGGGTCCCAGCTCTTCTATTTTTCTATTAATTTTTATTGCTGCCAGTGGTTGTTGTCGGTAATGAGTTGCGCAAAGTCTCTCTAATTATCGATGACATATTCATAAATCTATCAATCCCCCAAAATTCTGCTGGTTCATATAAATATTAATTGGTACACAGCATAACATTTTCTAACTACTGAAAGCTTAATACTTATGCTTGACTAGGAAATACCTAACCGACAGGCTTACTACAAGTATTTTGTTCTTTCTATGAACTGCTAACAAAAACTGCTTTATACATTATTGAATACAAAGTATGTACTTTCTGACAGACGTATCGAAAACCTAGTTATTATATAACTCACACTTTGTTTTTCAACTATTCTGTTCAAGAAGAATCAACCATATTCTTTATACACGTGTTGTAAGGTAGACAAAATATTTTTTATTGATGAAATTGGTTTTGCCACGATTCCATTTGCAAATGTAGACAAGTTGCTTCTTTTGGCTGCCTCTGCAAATTGCAGACTTGGGAATAAATGCGCTCATGTGTATTTGGAAAAACGTCTTTCTCTCCCCTCCGTGCTTGCCCATTCGACATTATTATTTTTTATTGTCGAATTTGTTTAGAACGAGTGCGACACGGGGCCAACATATTTACCTTCGTCTCGTACGTGCTATCCGATATTCGACATCGAATACTTTTGGGAGAGATGGGAGGAAGTATAAGAGAAAGCTTTTTCCACTTATGACTTTTTAATCATATATGCATGTAAGTTTGCTAGTAAGGAGTTTTGCATATTTAACGAGTATTCGACATTCAAATATCTTCAATTCCTTGTACTGTCATATCCCTAGACAAAGGCACTGTCAGTTGCCGTACAGCAAAACACTTTTTTATTTACAAATATCTAACTCTTTTTACAGACAGTTTGACTTTTATGATTGCATTTCAAATTCAAACACTTGTTTCAATCGCAAAACAAATCGAATATCGGAATTCTCTATATGTTCTTAACATCCATCTTTTTGGAACCCCAATGGTATTCTTTACTTTTGAAATAAACACAACTAAATAATATTTTTTAATTGCTTAATAAATTTAATTTATTGGAAAACATAAAAATACTTAATGCCTATAATAGATATATATTTGTTTTATTATTTGTTGAACATTAAAATGAAAATATATTTATTTAGCATTTTTGGTTTGTTTCTTTTTATTTAGTACTTGGTTTTTACATACATACACATACATACACATATATATATGTATAAATAAGTTAAAAATTTATTAATTAGACTAAATTCATTGGAATGATATAATATCAAAATATTTGCATAGTACAGCGTTTTAAAATTTCACAACTATCTAGAAGCGAAAACTTGGAACATGTTATTTTTTTTTATTTATTTAATGTTAAATATTTGGTTTTTAAAATTACATTTTACAAGTAGTACACCTAGGATTGATTCATGGCATTGATATTGAATTGGATTTTGCATCTTTTAGCTCTTAAATTTGTTAAATTGTTTTAATTTTTATTATTTAATATTAGCAGCTATGAAGTTATACACAGTATTTCTTGTTGAACGAATTCCATGCACATTTATCAAAATACAATCAGACAAACACAGATATATCGAAAGTACATATATAATTAACAAAAAAATAAAAAAACGATTTTTGCGGTTATCTTGAGAACGTGTTAGAGAGAGAGAGAGATGGCTTAACATTTTATTTATTTTTAACTGTTAGCATTTTGTCTTTGGTTTTATAGATTTTCGTTTGTGTAGCTATTTATTTGTATTTTTTTTTTTTGGCAACAATGGAAGTTTCTTAGTTTTTGGTTTATCGACTTAAAATATTCAAATTTTGTTTAACGTTCATATTTAATTTTGATTTTTAACGTGAGGCTGCAAATGGATATGCATGCCGAACATTTAAGTCGGCTGCTATTGCACAATGATTCCGATTGATGGGGGGGAATGGGGTATGCAGAACTGTAACTGGAACTGGAACAGATACCGGCTGCTGCTGTTATGCCAGCAGTGATACTTTTTGGCAATTCAACGAGTTGACAGGCGTGCTAGTATTGACTGGTGTTCCTCCACCCACTCCCGTTTGCGGTGCAGCAGCGGACATGCCCATGCCAGAACCTGGTGCTCCATTCAGTTCGGCTGCAGCTGCGGCGGCGGCGGCTGCTGCCGACATAAAGTCCACCTTGCCCAGATGGACACGAAGATCTGTATGCTGGGTCTCCTTGTGGCGCCGCAAATCCACCTTGCGCTGGAAAGACTTGTGACAGAGCTTGCAGGAGAAGGGCTTGTAGCCGGTGTGCTTCCTCGAGTGCGTTATCAGGTTCGAGCTCTGACTAAAAGCCTTGCCACACACCTGACACTTGTGCGGTTTCTCACCTGCAAGAGAGATAGGTAAAGAGAGAGAGAGAGAGAGAGAAAGGGTTGTTAATACTAAAAATCGATAGGCATTTTGCATGTTTTGCAAATTTTGCATTGCAAGCAGTGCGCGCCATTTTAGACGAGCTTTGCTTTTTCTACAAAGAAAAAAAACCACCCACACACATGCTCACAAGCAACCCCCAAAAAGCGTAGTCGTAGTCAGACAAGCACACCCCACCGCATCCCCCTTCTGGCTTCTCCTGTAAGTCATCGTCATCTTCTGCAATGGCGTCGACATTGCTAACCACAGCGACACCCTCCAACCTCCCTCAAACGCTCCCCATCATACCGCCTGCTATTTCTCAGAGTTTTTAAATTTTAGCTTTTTTTCTTTTCTTTTTCTTTTTTTTTTTGGTATGTGGCTTCATCTGTGTGGTGTTTGCGGTTGAGCACTTAAAGCCAGCAAACATAATGTCCAAAAAATAATGCTTAAAAGAGAATTTCAACTGGCAGTTTAAAGCATTTTTACTGGCTTTTACTTCACTTAGTGCTGTTTTCTTTTCTTTTATATCTCATTTATAGCACATTTTCATACTGTTTAATTTTTCATTAGAGATTTGTTCGCTCTTGTTCTTGCGCTTTGTTTTTACCATACTTAAAATTGTGCTTCTTCCTTTTTTTTTTTTGTGGCTTGACGGCGCCAAGTGCTATCAAGATTTCATTGAGATTTGATTTGATTCGCAGTTATGAGAGTGGAAATAATGAAAGTTTAGCTTTACATATATATTCGTCGGCATCTGGATTTATCTTAATGGGTTCTGTGTGTTTGATTTCGACTTTAACTCTCAATAAGTAAATATATTTAATTTCTACTCGTATTTAATAGTTAAGGTACTATTTCATTAGAAGCTTCTTCTCTAAGTGTATTTATATGACTTCAACTTGATTTTTACCTTTGGAATCAGTGAAATTGTCTTTGTGCAAAGCAAAATGCCAACTGTCCGTAACTAAAGCCACATATAAGTATTATCATTTGACTAGGTTGTCTATTTTGTTTTATATATGACAGTTTCAATGGAAGCACACTACAACAAATATGTGATCTTATCTATGGAACCTTTACACTTTGGCCAGCAGAGATAATGTCATAGACTGCATAACAAGCCTACATAAACACACACACACACACTCACACATCCACATATACAAACAGACACAATGGCAACAATATAACGACAACTTGAGTTAAATTTGCGAGCATAGGGGAACGGGCAGGGAACAGTGAACATATATAAAGTAAACACACGCACACAAATAACAATAAAATGCGCCCACTAAACAGATACAGACAGTTGGGTTTCCTATACATAGATATAGATATATATGTGCATATATTTCTGTATGTAATACATAAGAGAAAGGAAGGGAAATGTTGTTGCTGTAAGTATATAATGGAATTGCAGCGACGTGATTCTGAAACATTCGACCGTTGGGATGTGCTCTGATTCAACTTTGGCTCCCGCGGCAGAAGTCGAAAGCGCTGCTCGTGCTTAAGCAGAAAAAGGCAAGGAGCAGAAGGACCAAAAGCAAGTTGTAAAAAATTGAGTAGTCATTTTGTTGTAGCTGTAGCGCTCGGTTTGCTCGACTGCTCGATGAGTGTTCGTCTCGTCCTAACGGAGCATGCCCTGCGTTCTGTGTGTAGCGCCAGTCGAAAGGGGTTCCAGCAGGGAGCATGGAACTTTGCTCGGGGCACGTTCGTGCACTATCGGCACAAATAACGTCACGTAGTCGCAGAGATTATAGAGCAGCTTTTATTATTTATCACGGCAAACGAGCAACGAACACTAACGAGACCCAAATCCAAATCCCGTCGGCCGTCGGCAGTTCGCAAAATGTGGGAGCTGCTTCCTGCTACTGCAGCTGCTGCTTCTACTATTTCTACTGCTGCTACTGCTCCTTCTGTTGTATATCTCAGCGCTCAAAGCTGGCACATGATAAGTGGGAGACGATGTCTCTGGTTAGCTGCTGCTGCCTGACTGCTCTAACTAACACGCTCGCTTGTTCCAAGTCAGCAATATAAATATACTCTATGCAGACGGGGTGGTCTGGGTGTGATTGGGGGCGGAGGGGTTCCGAGTGCCCAGTTTTTGTATGTACTGATTTCAAGGATTTTTATTGCATCACATTGTGGAAATTCTTTTAAATCTTAGCTTGCTTCTGCGCTGCTTTTTCTTTTACTCTTCTAAAATTTTATGTCTGTCTGTCTGTTTGTCTGTATCTGTGTGTTTGGGTGTGAGTCAGTTTGTGTGTGTGTGTCGGATTTTGATTCTTAGAAGGATACTTGGCAAATCCTTTCAGTTCAACACGTTTTATATTTCGCTTTGCAATGCGTGTCCTGTTTCTTTAACTTTAACAATATAACGCATACGCAGCGTCGTCCAGAATGTAAAAATATTGCTACAGGAAATATTTTAATACAATATTACAAAATCAACAAAAAACCTTTTTAAAAAACAAAATTTAAGCTTATTTCAAGGCTCTACTTTAAAGACCTTCAAGCTTTAAGATTATTGATTATTTTTTAGGTACGAAAATGTATTTTGTATGTGAGGGAGAATTTTAAGTCCCAGATCGAAATGAGACTCATGAATAAGTAAACAATCGGCACACATATAAGCAGAACAAAATTATTTGGTTTGCTTTTTATGGTGCATAAATTTATAAAAACGAAAAATCTGAGGCGAAAATAAATGCGAGCTTAACACAAGAAGGATATAAACACGAGCCCAAACGTTAAGGCGGAAATGTACAAAAAACGGGACAAGGAAACGTTGAGGCAAATCACATCAATGTGGAAAAATCTGCTTTCTTGGTTATTGCTGGCAATAGAAACTCTTCGCGTGAACACGAAACATAGGGAGGAAAAAAGAACTAAGAAATAGAAATGGAAAATGGGGAAAAAATTAGGAATGGTCGTAAAAAGAAGCACGCACAGAAGTTGGAGAGGACGAGAGGCGTAATAGAACTTAGAAAATGCCAGAGACTTTTACAAATCCCGAGACTTTAAGGATCCGTTACTGTATACCTTGTCCCATGTGTGTGTGTGTGTGTGTGTGCAGCAGCTGCGGGAACGAAGAGTTGTGAGGGGCACACGTCCTAAATCGAAGACGCCAAACGATAAAAATGTCTGAAATATTTGCACTTTTATGTGTATGTGTGTGTGTGCGGAGTCGCTTTCCACTGATTTGGCCAGACGCTTGCTTAAAACGAGTGTCTGCGGGGGTTGCTAGGGTTGTGAGTCGGGGTTGATGGGTGTGGCCAGATGGGGTCTGAGCTTTGGGGGCCTGCTTATTATAAGGTTATTACCTTTGCAATTTGCAAAACTGATTTAAGCACAAACCAACAACGAAAGAATTAAGAAAAATAATATTATTTGAATGAAATAAAAGAAGATAGCCAAAAAGGCCGATGAAAAAACAATGGAATCTAGATTTTTTAAGCTGAAATACATATTTAAGGTATTTTTAACTCAAAATGATATAATTCATAATAAGAAAGCATTTTCTTTGATATAATATTAACAAAATAAATATTTTACTACATATTTGACAATTATTTTTAAACCAAAATATTCATGAGATTAGTTGAAAAAAACAATAAAAATAAAATAAAAAGTTATATTCTTTCGAGTTGCAAAGTTTAATAGCTGATTTACTGAGACACTAAAAAAACGTTGCATAAAATAGAGTCGGTAGCCAGCCATATAACAGTAAGTTTAGTAATCGATGCCTATAAGGTATGCTTAAAGGCTACGACGAACTTAATGGCGTCGCCAAAATGCGCGGCGGCAGCGCTGTTGTTGCCTGCTTTGGCTGAGCTTTGTTGTTGTTATAGTTATAGGGGTGTATGCGCAATATGCACATACACACACACACATACACTCACAATTACACAGCCTCGACGAGTGAAAGTGTGTATGTGTGTGTGTGGGTCGTGTTTGTTATTCGTGTGTGTGCGCGCGTATAAAACAGAAAATCAAAATCTCTTGACTAAATTTTTCATTGGTCGGCTGTGATTTCTCTGCCTCTCTCTCGCTCTCTTTTGTGCGTTCAAGTCGTAATGGGAGTCTCTATCGCTGTGTGTGTGTATATTTTGCAGTTGTTTCTGTATATCGTTGTCTTTCCAATGCCTCTCTCCCAAGCATTGTATATAAGTTTGGACCTCAGTTCTGTCTCTTATCAGTTCTGTTACATTTTGTATGTGTGTTTGTGTGTGTCTGTTGGGTGCTGCTGCTCTCTCTCACCTTCTCTCTCTCTCTCTCTCTTGGTGTTTTTTGTGTGAGTGAGCACGCGTTTATAGTTGGCGCTCTTTTCAGCTGATTTTTGCGCTTTCCTATCACCGTCGTCAGCTCCATTTTTGCAAAAGCGTTCGCACTGCCCTGCCCTGCCCTGCCATACCTCGACCATTACTCTTCCGCCGTTTTGTCAACTGTAACTGTAATTGGAACTTGAAACTGTGGCTTTACGCTGGTGGTTGTTGTTCCTGTTGTTCGTTACCGCCACTTTAATGGCGCCCGTTTCTGGGAAATATTCCCCATCTGCGTTTATCGTTTACCATTCTCTTTAAAAATTGCATATCTCTTGTCTACATATGCATGTGTGTGGAATATGTATGTATAATTTCGTATTAACTATTTAGTATGAAGATTAGACTTTTGACAGATTTTATAAACAATATTCCTCTTACCACACTATTGAACAAACATTTCTAGTAATTTTAAGTTCATACTTAACCTCTTAAGCTAAATCTTTTAATCACATTGCTTAACTTACCGGTATGAATGTAGGTATGCTTTTTCATATCACTCTTTTGATGGAATCGCTTGCCGCAGTAGCTGCAGGGATAAGGCCTCGTGTCGCTGTGTATGAGCAGATGGGTGGATAGGGTGCTGGAGCGTTTGAAGCGTTTGCCGCACTGTTTACACTCAAAGACCTTTTCAACGTTGTGCACCGCCCTAAAAAAGAAGTGGCACAAAACCGTATAAACGTCAGGCGGCAACTAATACACATTAAGTTGTGTGTGGAATAGCTAGCGGCTATTTGGTGTAATTAAAGCCAAGCTTGTATTCCCTGGAGCTAAATAGTACAACCACAAAGCAAACATTTGGCCAGGCTAAGTCCAACATTTCAGCTAAATTAAGTAACGTAAAACTGTCCCTGCCCCAACACTGTCCACTCATTAAGTATGCAAACTAGAAAGAGCGGATGAGGGGGGCTACTTTGGACTGGGCCTGGCCAAAATGCTTGTGGTCGAAACGAAACACTTTGTACAACATACCTGTGCTGGCTAAGGCTGACCTCGTGCCCGAAGGTCTTGTTGCACAGCTCGCAGGCATACGGTTTCTTGCCATGATGGGTGCGGCGCGAGTGCACCTCGAGTCCATGCGGTGTGGAGAACATTTTCTCGCACTTCATGCACGAGTACAGGTCGCTAAATTGATGCAGGCCCGGCCATTTTGCAGCCATATGATGAAAATGCAGATGCGGCGGATGTGGCAGACCCAAATGACCGGCACCGGGTGGCACGCCTACGCCCACACCAACAGCTGCTGCTGCCGCCGCTGCCGCCGCAGCCGCTGTGGAGCCATTTTGGCCAGCGGATTGCAGTGGCACCATCAGACTGCGCAACCGGAAGAGATTTTCCTGTGAGTCCGGATGGTAGCTGTGCAAAAAACCCGAAAGAGCAGAGAAAGCGAGAAAGTATTAGCTTTGGGATGATGCACTTAATTGAGGCAGCTTAATTAGGATAGGTGTTTAAGACCACTTTAAGCACTGAGAGAAATTGAACTGGTTAAAAACAATCATGTTTGAATAATAAAGTGTTAAAATATTTTCATAAAAAGAAATAACTTTAAAGATATAAACTAATATTTATGGTTCTGGACTATTTATTTGAAAAATATAAACTTGTTGAGAAAATCAATCCTCATGAATAGAGATTTAAGCTAAAAGCATTAAGAAAAAGTTTTGTAAGAAAAACAAGTAAGAAGGCTTTAGTCGGGAGAGCCCGACTAGAAGATACCCTGAACCCAGTTGCAATAAATATGTAAATTAAATTTATAATTGACTTTGGTATACTGACTTAGCTTCAATCGATTAAGTTCAATATCTCCGGTGTTTCTTAGCCGATTTGGACGAAATTTTCAGAAAAGTTCTATTGTTACCCATTACTTCAACCCTCATTTTTAGATTTTCCAAATTCGATATTTTATTGTTATCGATATTATGTGTATATCGGAAACCAGAATAGTTATCGATAATTTGAAGCAAACTTGCTCTGCTCATGGTATAGGAGAACTTAAATACAAAATCAGAAGTCTCTAGCTCTTGTAGTCTCTGAGATCCACGCGTTCATACAGACAGACAGACGGACAGACGGACAGACAACAGTCTCGGCTGTTGATGCTGATCAAGAATATATATACTTTATAGGGTCGGAGATGCTTCCTTCTGCCTGTTACATACTTTTGCACAAAACCATTATACCCTTATTTACCCATTTTATGGGTTAAGGGTATAAAAAGTGAGAAATTCTTAAACTTACCTTGTGACCAGTCCTGATTGCTGTTGCTGTTGCTGCTGCTGTCCCTGATGAAAGGCAATGGCGGCAAAGAAGGGCAGCGCCGGTGAGAAGATGGGGCGTTGAAACATGGCCGCATCATAGTTGGGCGGGTAGCTCTGGCGCATGACCTCTAGCGGATTGGTGGGCAGCGCTGCCAGCGCAGCACTTGAGGCACCTGCCAGGCCAAGGGGTGGACTGCGTGGAGCGCGTCTCGTCGATGGTTCATCGCGACGCAGGAGCGCAGATACTGAGAAGAGATCCGATTTCTTGGCGCTGAGGTTGCTGTTCGCTGTGATAAGCAGCTCGGAGGCAGAAACGGAGGCGGCACTGGGAGAACTAATGCTGGGACTACCTGGTGGCGAGTCCACCTCCAACTCTACCGAGGAGCTGCTCGAATGCGAACGGGAGCGGGATCTGGAGCGGGAACGCGATCTAGAGTGCAGCGAACGTCGCGAATGTCGTGAATAACGCTCATGACTGCTATCCGCATCATCCATATCAATTTGGGAAGAGCAGTGCGAGGCGCTCCTCGAACGTGATCTCGAACGGGAGCGAGATTGACGCAGTTGCTCACTGGCACTCAGATAAGGCAGCAGCTTAGGACGCTCCTGCTGTTGATTCTTGCTCAGCATCGAAATGGAATTGTTGTTGTCCTCCGCCAGTGCGACGCTGTGCGCCGGCAGAGGCAGAGGCGGTGGCGGCTTTAGGCCCGCAGCGGCCACAATTGCCGTCAGGTGTTCAGTCTTGACCAATCTGCTTATGCTAAAGGGGTGCGACGCATCTGTAAAGGCAAAAGCGAACTATTAGCTAAATCAGAGCAAAGGGCAGCTCATCATCAATCAAACACACACACACACACACACACAGGACCACCTGTATTAAACACACACACACACGCACGTATGTACATTCGAATTCGCATTCGCTGGCAGTTGGCAGCATATCGAATTTCAAATGTAATTATTTTCGTATTCAATCGCCTAATCCACCTTACATGACCATTAATTCACCCTAATCAAGCACACAGCAGAGGAAGCCGGAACAAAAACAACATATTCGACTCGATATTACCGATCCCGCTTTTTCCCGTTCCGCCTTTGACATCAACGCGTAGTCATCATCATCAACAGGACTGTGTCACCCAGTATAACACCCTGGGCACAACGTTCCTAGCCACCCGACAAATTAATAACAAATCGAGTTCACTTTTTATTTTGATTTTGTTTCTAAACAAAATATTTTCAGTAAACAGCAACATACTTTTTTTTATTTTGTTCTTATTAAAATTTTTGTAGAGGAATTTTTATCTTTACAAAATTAAAAGAGTTGCTCAGAGGCTATTTTTTTAATACTGGAAGTATGCCTTATATGAAATTTGTTAGAAACTGTATTCCTGTTTATTATGTCTTAAATATTTTTAAACAAAAATATAACGCATATAGAAAATCTAGTATGAACTTGAAATCACAAAACAATAATCAATTGACTTGAGTATCATTTCACTAAACAGTTTCTGTTTTCATTTTTGACACATTTGTTGGGTGCACACAAGACGCAAGGGCTGCCTCAGATTCGCCTGTCGAAATGGAATAATAATAATGTGCGTTTAAATAGAACATCTGTTCGGTCCACACTGGGCTAAATGGAGCATGACAAAACAGAAAACACACACAAAACAGGCAGCAGCAACAAGAACAACAACGACGACGACATTTCGTGGGTTGACGACGCAGGCGCGCAAATGCGTTGTGTGTGTGTGTGTAGGGAAAAGGGGTAAGGAACGGAACAAAGTGGAAGGGGATTCTAGCATAGCCCAGGGGCTTGAACGAATCCAAATCGAATGAATGAATACGCATCGCAACAAAAGAATAACAATTTGACAACATTCTAATTCGCCACACAGATAAAAGTAACTGCTATGCCAAAAGCGGGGGAGGGTGGGGGTATGGCGAAAAGGGGGCGGATTTTGATGATGCTGCTGCTTTGATTCTTGGCAGCCAGTGAGGCGGCAAACGCAAAGCCAAATAAATATAAACACACAAAAACCCACGCAAAAATCGCCGACTGAAACTGAAATGCGGCGCATTTAAGCTACAAGTTTGCATCCGACAGATACATTTGCTCAGATACAAAGAGACGCACAACCGTTTTATTATTATTATTATTTATTTCGGGGTGTGTGGTGAGACGGCCTTCTGGCGTCAGAGTGTCAAGTGTTTTTATTGCATTTCTCTTTTGTTGTTGCGGTTTCTGTTGTTCACTTTTAGTTCTCGATGCTTTTAAGTGCTTCTTCACAGGGCAACACTTGACAAAACACTTCGAAACTAGAGGTTCTCGAAACAAAACAGAAGCCGACTGTTAAATGAGTTGGTATAATAAAGCAGATTGACTGCAGATTTTGTTTAATCAAGTCTGCAAAGTCTTTAAAATATATTTAGATGTAAAACATGAAGGATAAGTTGCTAAAAACTAAAGGTAAAAACCTGTTTATATCAAAATCTAAATTCATGATTTATTGAATTGTTAATTTAAATTTTAAATCTACTTTTCTCACTTCTCGGTCATAAATGTCTGCTGAAAGCGTTAGACAAAAAACAATCATATAAATCCGACCCCAGCTGCCTTTCTTGAAAGTAGGCAGGCAATTTTTAATCATCGCCATTACAGCAAATGTCAATTGCAAACCCTTTATTCTAATTATGCACACAATTGTCCCGGGAGCATTGCCCATTCTACGCTCTCTTCCTGACCATTCAGCAGCCAAGAGAAAACCAGAATACCCAACAAGCCAAACGAATTGCGAATACAAAACCACCCACTGGAGCCACACGACTACCAGCAATGGGCGCTGCCTTTGGAGAAAGGAGAGATAGAGAGTAAGAGAAAATCAGAGAGAGAGAGAAATAAGCCTTGAACTATAGAATCGGAAACGTTTAACGCTGAAAATTGGTGGCAAGTGCGTTATGGTCCAAAAATCAACCCCACAAAGACGTGGGATGAAGGGAGGGCAAGTATCTCCGGTGGGCGCACGTAGGCCGACTGGTTTAAATGATAATAATGAGCTTAAGCATGTGCCCATGATGCTCATCGACAGGGTGGCATTGTGCTGCCCCCGAGGCTGACAATGTTAACAGACGACAAGCAGAAGGAGCAACAACAAACCGCCCACACCCACACCCACTGCCACTCGGTAGTAAAGTCATAAATTTGTGCACATTAGACATAGCCGTCGTCCGGACCTTACATTGGACTGCTACCCCCGGGTACGACTGCCACCCTACTCTCTCTTTTTCACTTTTCGCTTTTCATCTGTTTTTATATACGCCCGGGAGCAATATTCACGCAATATCCGCACGCACTTGTTCACAACAATATTCAGGGGCTGACTGCAGAGAAAAAAGGTAAAATAATTATTCGACACTGCATGGTAATTGAAATCATTGTTATCATGTTTATACAACCTCTACCCTCTCCCCCCGTCTCCCCGACCATATCAATTGATGGTCTTATGGCAGGATTATCTTTGTTTCGTGTCGACTTTTGCTACAGGGTTCTTTTTGTACCCCAGAACAAGGTGATAATTATATCAAAAACGTTGTAATCTAATTTCTAAATATTTTAAAGTATTTCAATAAAATAATACTACAACCTTAACTATCCTAAATCTACATCAATATGATGAATGCATAGTTTACGACATTATTGTTGATTGGATGGTCAAGCATGGGCCAATTAATCAAATGGAAGAACAGTAGTTGTTAAAAGCTCGACCTGATAAAATAGCTACTTTCGGCAAATATGAAAGTAACTAAAACCACCAAAAAACAACAACAAGAATGTAAAAAAACAATATTTGTATGAGTAATAAATATAGAGCATGGGTCTGATATGCCAAAAGTGGTTGCCATAAACTGTGGCCGATAGATTAGGGCCATGATTTGGTCACTGGCTGCCGACAAAATCATGATGCATGATTTACGTATGCGTTGAGATTTTGATTCCGTATCAGTTGAGGGCTGCGAAGGGAAAGGTGGGGTAACTTAAGAGGGTATGAGTGCGTCAATCCTTTAGCATAAGCTCCCCACTAGAGGCGCACTCCAGGCGGCATTAGATGGGGATTGCGTATTCAAACACATACTTCCCGGCTAACGTCTCAGCAACAGTTGCTGCTAGTGCTTTTGCTATCAGCAATTCTTGCTGCTTGTCGGTGAATGCGCTTTGAAATGCGTCTCGAAACGATTGAAAATAAGCCTTAGCGCAATAACATATTACATATTTATTTTTTACACACACACACACGGCAAATCAATCAGGCACAAAACGCAACGTTGTTAAATGCCAATGTTAACACTCACTGTCCAGCTTGTTCCCCTTTTATTCGCCCCGCACCCTTTGCTCTGCAGCACCCCTTTTTGCTTTAGCGCTCAGCTGTGGCTTATCGCAAGGGCTATAAATCAGAAGGCTATCTAAACTTTAGACTCAATATTTTTTTTCTTGTGCTGATAAATGACATTTAATTGGTGGTCGCTCTGACAGCCGTTGTCGCAGCACGTTTTTACTTTTCAAAACAACTGCCAAAAAAATAACAATCGTTTGACTCACACACATTCCTTAATTGCAAAGTCATAAACCAAAATTCCTTACCTAACTTAAATATTATCATACGAATTTGTGTTTGGTTTAGTTTTTTTTTTACGACACTTGGTAGAAGCTTCTTTATTTGTTTAAATATTTTTGTGATTTTTTCGCTAGAATTTATCAATAAATAACCGTTGTTAAACAACCCATTTCCAATAATCATTTATCAATGCAATTTATTCGCGCCATCATTTATATTTATTGTTGTTATTAAAAACCTTATCGAGCCTGCTCAGAATTACGTTGGATACACTTTTCTATATAGTTTCTGTAAATTTTAAGCATTACTATTTCATTTGAGTTCGATTTTCGAGCTCATACAAAGTGTATTTATTAATGAATCTCTATTACGTTCTACTTTCAGTTGGGTTGGCTGTAAAATGTTCCTATTACAGCCATAACCTGATATCGTACTGGTAGCGTTTATCAGGTAAGTACGAAATCAATGATATTATTAAAACAAATCGCAGAAACTCATACTAAAAAATGCTGTTATGGAACGGTCTGTAAAATTGCGATAATAATTATATGATGATATTGTACAATAATTTATTATGATAAAGGTGACAAAACAAATTGTGATTTGTGATTTTGACACCTTCACCTTCTTTCCAATGAGAATTTACAGTCTTTTCATATTTACATATACTTTTGTTGATTATCTGGTTTTCGGAGTGTAAATCTGTTCCAGTTTTGACAGCTTGGAACGTGAGGAGAGAGTTTTGTAAGGGTTTTAAGGGTGTACCATGCTTAAAAATTGATTTTTCTTTGTCAAACAATGCAATGACGATAAACTGGACAAACATAATCGGATCATAAATATAACTGAACTCTTTTTTAATGTGGCATTAACTACGCGAAGAGTTTATTTTTTTCTTTTTTACTCTTTTATTTATATATATGTATATATATTTTTTTGCGGTCGGCTCAACGAACTTCTTGTTGTTGGATACTTATCGCTGGTTTTACGATACATTTACTCATTCAATTTTACAACTGGGCGAGGATATTGACATGTTTAGATGTCGTTACCTATTTACCTTCGGATCGTAAATCATAACGCGTGTGCGGTTCACGTAGTTATTAGCGACTGAGTACACAACCTGGACATTCATAGCTGCAAAATGTATCTTGTAGATACACTTAAATGGTATATTGTTGTTGAAATTGTTTATTGGTTGCTGTTGCTAGCTGTTTGGGTATCTTTATAGATTTACTTGGGAGAAGTTTTGAAAGATATACGACAGGCGATGAGTTTCCAACGATTACGACGTGTGCCATAAATATTTCATAAATATTGCTCTGATTTTCGTTGCGACAATTTGTTATTGATCAATAATGTACGAGTGCCAAAGGTAGCTTCAACACCTATAGCTTATACACTGAGCGTAAGTTTGAGAACTTTCAATCGATAAGTGTTTAGTTTCCGCTTCTTTTCAAATAAAACTTTTTTCAGTGTTCTCGTATGGGCTATGTTAATAAAAGTGGTTTGGACTTAAGTCGTTTGACGAATACCCTACAATCAAAACGGGTGCAAAAATGTATAAGCTTATCATTTTCTACAGCGATTACCAAACCACTTAAGATTATAAACTAAGCTGTCATCGTGATTGTTTTAATGCATTGACCTATTCATAATGATTCATAAGCAGAAAAGATAAGCTTAATATCTTTATAAGAAGGGTAGCTACTCTGAATAGTCGCTAAAGCCCTTTGTCAAATTTATATTTACAACAATTGGAGATGCGTAAATTTTCCCGTCACTGATTAGAGTGCTTTGGTATTGTGCATTGAATCGATTTGTATATATTGAATGCATACGTATATTCGATAGGATATTTCGATTGCTCTTAATTGATTCGAATCGCTGTTCAATTGTTTGGTGTGATTGAAAATAGCCTTAGAATTTATTATTGAATTTATACCAATGCTCTATATATTAAGCTAATCACTGGACATAAATAATGTGTAATATCAATAAATATTTAGTCGAAGGGACAAGAAAAACCTTTGGTATAGAGAAAGGGGTAGGGTTCTGGAAATGAACTTCGTTATACAGAAGTTCGTTACATGGAAGTTCGACTGTATATTTTTATGTAGGGGCACGTAGTTCAGTACTCCCCTCTCTCATTCTGATATCATATAGCAAGTATGCGCAGCTGTTGTTGCTCCCCCGTAAACATTATTAGCCTATATGAATCAGTGCGTGAGTTTCTTTGATTAGGCCATTTGATCTCTGACCAAAATGACTCGCGCTCAACTCATATGAATATCGTCTATCTCTTAAGAACATTGTCGCGGGCGACTCTAGACAATTTTAATTTAACTTAATTCGTGACTCACTTTGCACTACGGTAACTAACGTAACGCAACGTAACCCACCCCGGTTTCTCAACATTTTCTATTCTTTTCGACGCGACGATCATTAATTGAATGATAGCTTAGATAACTTGAGTGCCAGGGGGTGGGTGTTTAAGATGTTGTTGATCCATTTGGCGTATGTGATAATTTAAATTGTTTGTCTTCTCTTAATAGGAAATCGAGACGGAAATTAGCTATGAGTGTGTGTGTTTGCGAGGGTGTTTGTGACCTTTTTTTTCGCAAGGTTATGCTTAGAATTAATAAGTCCGGGCTTAGAATTTAAGTTTGTAATTGACGAATTAAGTAATTATGCCAGCTGCAAAGCACTATATGCATGTATAAGTGAGGCGTGTAGTTTGGTGCTCTATTGGAAAATATCTTTTTAGAAAAATATTAAACATCAAAGTTTTTCCTTTCACAAGCTTCATACCCAACCCGAATAAAAGACTTCTTTATCATTAACACAAACAAAATTAAAGTGAATTTAATCAAATTTGCTTTTAAACTGTTAAGATTTTTATATGTACGTGTGTGTGTGGAACGGTCACAAAAGAAATCCATGCGATGATTGCGAAACAGCGACAACTCGACAGGAGTGGCCAATCAGTCACCAAAACGCGTTGGGGACACACGCTAAGCAAAACCCGTAAGAAGGGAGAGCAACGCTCTCCAAACTTTTACCAAAAAATATTTCAACAAACAAAGCGAAATTCATTTTTGCCAAAAGCAAGAAATGAAGAAAAAAAATATAAAATAAATAAAGATAAGGAAACAAACCAAACAACAACAGAGAAAAAGTAAACGCATGGAGACTGTGAAAATGGTAGAGAAAAACGCAGAGTGGAGAAAGAAAAACCCGGAAAAAAAAACGTGGCGCGCCAAACGGAATTGAAAATTCTGAACAAGTATGTGTGTGTGTGTGTTTGTGTGTCTGTTTCAAGCATATCCATGTCTGTGTTGGGCTCAAGCTGTGGAGCTAAAAACATATCCGTTGGATATACTAGTATGTAATGCCGGTAAATGAAATCCGCTTGTCGCTGTGTGTGTGTGTGTGTGTGTGTTTCGCACACTCATTCATGCATTCAATGCTCACATTTGAAATTCAACTGCGATGGCGACGACAACGTTGACTGTCAGATACACAAACAACACAGATACACACATACATACATACATACATACACATCCATCCATATGCCTGCTGCTGTCTATCTGTCTGGTCGTACATCTCTGTATCTATGAGTTTGTCCGGTTTTTCGGTTTGTCCGTTCATTCACTCGTTTCCGTATCTGTGGTTCGCTATGGATTTTTCAATCCCCGATATCCATTTGTCCGCCATGTCCACACAGAAGATTTGCACATTAAGCGCCACACTCTCACACACACACACACACACACACAAACGGAATAATGAATATTTTTCAGCAATCCTCAACATCGCTCACCGCTCATCCCCTCCCCCTTGCCTGTTTTTCACGTTTCACACACAGCGCACATTGAATTTTTTTCAATTAAACTGACACCGTCCGGGGCCTTGTTGGTGGCTTTTGGGCCAACGTCGACTGGTTGAACGTTTGCCTGTTGGGCATTGTCAGAATTGCAATATTTTAAAATCACACATTATTCAAATAATTTTTTAAAATTTTACCTCGCTTGTCGCCATTCTGTTGAATGTTTTAACACGTGTGTGTGTGTGTTTGTGTGAGATCTGTGGCAATATTTTTAATTAACTTGGGAATATGAAATGTGGCATTTGGGAAAAACCTTCTGTGACTTCTCCATCCTCACATAATACTAGTAGCTCAGTTGGGTTAGTTAAAGCTCTGCCATAAGCGTTAACAACAATTTAATCTATCATGTAAAAATAGTTTATCAGCTTTAATATCTTTAAATCTGTTGAAATAAAACCTAAAGTAAAGTATATAAGAAGAGAAGAGATGAAAAACATAAATAAAAAGTAAAGTACTTTTTCCCCATATCATAAAACGTTCGCCTTTTTAAATTATTATCATTATTATTATATATTATTAAAACGATTAAAAATAAAGTTTTGGAGAAATCTTTCTGGGATATTTTAAAGCCAAGCAATCTTATTATTTTAACCTTTTTATTAATTAGTTGTTAATAAAATGTTGTGTATGTCCGAACTTCGCTTTAAAGGTTTCACTTGACTTTTTTGAATATTTCTATAGATTTTCAATGTTTGATTTTTTTTTGATATCTTAAAAACATAACAATTTTTTTTACATATTAAATAAGCATTTAAGTTATAATTCTTTGGAAGAGTTTCAAAAGTTCGTGATTAATTAAAACAAAATCGATTAAGTAGCCCATAAAAATAAATAAAGCGTCATTTTTTAAAAATGAGACGCAATTTATTTTGCGAAGTTTATTTTAATATTCATAGAATTCAGATTAAATAATGTTTATAGCAATGCAAAAATGCTTATAGGATCAAGAAAACAATCATACTCTTAAGGATTTTACTGATGATTATTGGAAGAGACCAATAGTTTTGAGGAACAATTTTGCACACACACACACGATTCCGAATTTTCATAGCACACACACACTTTATAAAGTTTAGATTCTCTGTTTCTTGCTTACCGTCGGTATTTCGCTTTTTGGGTAAAACCGCCTTAAAGGCGGACATGGGCGCATAATCATGTGGTGATGTTGCCGCCGGCGGCATTTGTTGATGCTGGTGTTGCGAGTGTTGGTGCTGCTGCTGCTGCTGCTGATGGTGTGCATCGACAGTGATTTGGGCCGGTTGCATGCGCTGATGGAGCAGCTGTGTGGGCGATGGTATCGCTGCCATTGTGGTCAAGGTGCTGAGATCACGCACCTGCAGCGAAGCACTCGAGCTGACAATCGAACTGGGCGATGTGGAGGAGGATGAAGAGTGCTGCTGCTGAGGACTGGCGACAAAGTGTCCGCCGGGAAAATCGGCTGCAATGGCGGGCTTAAAGTTGCCCAGACTATAATCGATGGGCAGATGTAGTTGTTGCGTCGGTGGTGCAGCTGATGCAGCCGGATGCAGCAAATGATGCTGATGCTGGTGCTGACCAGGCGCTTGCATCTTGCCAACGTTCATTGGGTAACGGTTTTTTTTTTTTTATTTGTTTCGTATGTGTTTTTTTATTTTATTTTTGATTTTAGTTAAGTTTTAGTTTTGGATTCGCACACGCGACGGCATACGGAAGGAAGTGTGGGATTCGGATTTACGAAAACTGATTTACACGCGCGACTTACAAACGGCTAAGAACGGTTAACGGGAACAGATTTCTTATCTGTGTTATTCTTATTTTTTTTTGTTTTTTTATTAGACGGCACACGCGCCATGCAAGCAGCTGCTGGGCTGTTGGATAACTACTGTTGTGTTCGGCGTCATCGAGCGGACTGAAAACCGTAAAAGTTAATCACGGCTAGTCGCTGGTCGTTGGCGCTGAGTGGAAGCCATGGAACGCAGCTGAACTGACGCCGGCGCTAGCTGAGGCTGAGAGACTGAGAGTTTCAATCTGGCTGCTGATTGAAAACTACAACAAAAATAGCGACGAGCAGCAGCAGCGAGTTGCGAGAATGCTGCACTTGACACAACAACGACACCAGGGTGGGTGGGTGTTTGGGTGGGGGATAGCTTGTTCTTATCGCCAAACACACACTCAGACACAAACACACACACACAGAAGCTCACGCAAATTCGACGACTATTCCAAATTTGTTGCGATTCCGATTTCCCAACCAAGATTGGAAGAAATCAAGTTTAGCGTCGACGTCGACAGTGACGCCAGCGAGAGGCTGCGAGAGAGAGCAACTGCACAACAAAAAATCAACAACAACAGCAATGCGCTCGCACTCGTTAGCTTTCTTCTTTTGCGGTTACACTTAGTGTGTCTGTATGTTTTCTGAGCGAGCTAGCGTCCGGACACCATAACGAACCGTCTGTGTGCCTGAAAGCACAGCGACTGACGACAACGAAAGCAGCAACAATGCGGTAGCAACAACGAAAGAGACTCACTCACACACGTACTCGCTCTATCTCTCTCTATTTCTCATTTGGCTTTGATGAGCCACCACCAGTGCCACCCAAGTGACATGTGCGAGTGAGAGGCATAGCTAAAGTAAGCATTCCAGTTGGAATCACAGCCAGCTGGAAGATTATGTGGCCCACCACCATTGCTGCGTACGTTCTCTCGCTCTTTCTCTGGCACACTACTTAGTGTTGCCTGTCTTTCTCGCACTCGCTGAGCAGCCTGTTGATTTTTGGCTACGCCCCGTTTCCAGATGGTCACGCTTTATCTGGATTTGGTATTGCCTTCTTGCTTGTTGTTGGTATTTTTAGTGCGCATACCGCTTTGATTCGTTCAAATCAATGCGCCACTCACGGTCTAAGGGTATGCATCGATATGGCGAAGGGGGGAGCGAACGCATGGGGGTTATGCTGGCAGTGTGTGTGTGTTTGGATCGCTTTTGTTTTTGCGGGTTGGTTGTTTGGTCCTCCATCGCCATCATGATTGCCACACACCGTATTGTAATCGCCCTTGTCTTCTGATGCCTTTTGTTCAATTCTCAGTGCGTTCCATTTTCTAATTTCAAGTGCTTTCTGTGGCACCTTACTCAAGTGGCCCGCCAATAACTTTTTGACTTTGACTTGCCACTTGCCACAATCCCTTACATCTTTGCTTTCCAATTCAATCGTTTAAGTTGCCACCAAAGCTATTAGAAGTGCTTTCAAGTGTAAAGGAAAAGTGAAGGAGCCAATAGCAGATGTCTGTTTTTACATACATAAGAAACATATAACTCAAAGGATATTTCTTGAAATATGTACCTTAAATACATAATAATCTTTTTAAGTATTTGATTCAAGCATTTTGTTCAAGTACAGATATAAAACAGGTAAAAACGAAAGGATTGGTCAAGGCTTAGAGGTTTCATTAATAGATACGGTCAAACTTCCATATAACGAATGTCAAAGGGGACAAGAAAAACTTCGTTATAGAGAAATTCGTTACATTGAATGGGTTTTTGACTGGACCAAATGGCAGGGTTCTGCTTTCTGACTTCGTTGTATAGAAAATCTCGTTATACGGAAGTTCGTTTTATGGAAGTTCGACTGTATTTTCTAACTAAAATTAACCAAAAAAGTAAAATTTATACACTTAATTGCACTTTGAAATTTTTTGTAGAAACATTGCATAATTATGGCCTTATAATGCTAATGAAGCTTATAGTAAACCTAATCTGATTTATTCTATAGTTTTCCACTCATTTTTGAAGATCTGAAACGCTTCTAAAGTCTGAAAATCTAATACTAATATAACAGGTTTGCAATCATACAATATTGGACTCTATTTTTATAGATAAAGCTAATTAAATAAGATTGAAACTACCACAACATTAACTTACATAGTAGAAATTAAATGGATTCGCGTTTGTCTTTTGCATGTCAGCCAGATTTCTGACTGTCTAATTGAGTCTTCAGCGTGAAAGCAAAACACAGAAAGGGGGTTGGTGAGGCCTAGATGACAGAAATGCAGTGTAAGTAGGGCCACTTTTTAAGACTCGGAGCTGACTTCACTGACTGCCAGACCGACGCGGAGACCCATGCTAAATTTAGTGTGTAATTCTTGAAATCGTTGCCATGTGTTGCAGATGGCGCCCGATTCGGAAACTGACACAAATATTTAATGTAATTTAGTATTTGTGTCTTCGAGCTGGGATCTGGGCCGAGAATGAAAATCTGTGACGAAAAGCTTGGCGGGAACGGGAGCTCATAACACTTATTTATGTGCATGTTGAAATGGGAGCATTAGCTCGCAGTGTTTGTAAATATTTGTCATAATTTTGTTTTTGGGTTGGGTTGGAGAAAAAATAAACATATGTTATATAGGGGCACAGTTGTCGCCAGTCTCCAAGCCCAAAACTCAAACTTGTCGCGAGGTCTTCAGTTTTTTTTTTTGTGGGGAAGAGGCGTAGTTTTTTAAGTGTTTGCTGTGTGTTATTTGTATTGAGAGTCGGGCTTTTAATGTCGCAATTAAATGCATGAGTTTTTAAAAATTAGATGCTTGTCAAAATTGATTATTTATGATGCTCCCAAAAGCTTCGCTGCGCAAAATGGGCTTAGAAACTTTAGAGAAATGTTTTTCATAAGCACACAATCAGCATAGGAGGAGTAGAAATCTGTGGCTTACTTAGGAACACCCTTAATGCACTTGTTCCCACATTAAATGAAGATCCCAAGTTAACAATTTTGTAAGAAAACTTTGGTTTGCTACTGCGAAATAATCTTTTATGAGAATAATCTTTACGATATAATTCATATTGAAGTCTTAATTATTTAAAAAAAAATCTATATGGAAATGTTTATAGTAGAAGGTGAAACAAAACGTTTTGCGATTGTAAGCTATAAAGTATTGAATTGATGTTTAACAATGGGTAATAAAATATATTTTTGACATGAATTTTCAATCAGAATTTTAATAGCCCTTTATAATAGCAATGCTATCAGCTATCAGCGCGCACAATCGGTTATCAAAGTAATTTTCGGTGCCTAGCAAACCTCAACAACAATCATAAGCACAAGCCACTAAAGCAGATCGACGGATCGACGGCAATCAGCAAAATAAAAAAACTCGTACTGATTGTCCCGTGTTTGTGCGTGTCTGTATCCGTCTCTCGAATGCAACTGTGGTAAGGTGAAGGCGGTGGTTAGGGCGTGGGTAACTGGTGCTGGTGCCTGTACACATTACCTCTGTGTGGTGGCAATATACCACCACCGAAGCTATAAATAAATTATTTACAGCTCTCGACTTCAGTTGAACGCGGCATTTGCTGTTTGCTTGTTGATTTAGTGCCTCTTTATAGATCGATAGATGTGTGCGTGTGTACTGCGATCTGGATGCATTAATGGGAGAACTTTACCACCCACTTTCAACTCCCATCTTCATAGCATAGCATAGCTGCAAATCGGTGGTTCGTTGGTTCGTTGGGTCGAGCCTCCTGTTGCCCCTATACGGTGCAATGCGTGGTTTTCTGTTTTTCTTATCTAATCGACAGCAATGGTGGGTCACAGATCGATTCGAACGGTTTGGCTGATAGCCCCATATATAAAACGCAGGGGCGGCAGATTGAAATAAAACTCCGGTTTTATAGCCACCACAAAACCGCAAACGTCCCACACGGGTGGCAAGTCCCAACTCCCCAACCATGAGACGTAAATATTTATGGCCCGATTTACACAAACAGCAATTTATATTGTAATTATTGACTTTTTTCGGTTTCCCTATCTGATACTGGAAGCTAACAACTGGAAAAGTATTTTTCCATTAACTTTTGTACGAGTTCCTAAGTCCTTTATACAGTTTTAAATAATTTTAGACAAGATTGTTTAAGTTTTCCCAAAGATCACTCATGTGTTAAACTTATATATCTCATCTCACACCAAAATTAATTATGTCGCTAGTTTGTGGGTGAAGCATATAGCAATCAGGACAGGCAAATGCCCTACAGCTTTATTGAATGTTATTTGTACAGTTTATAACATGTAACTCGACGTCTGCAAACAAGTTGTAATGTCTACATATATCTGACTCCCAACCTGGCTGGCGATGGCGACATAAAGTCTACGAACTCCAGACACGTTTACCCTTGTAAACGTTTCAGGAAAACCCACTGTCATTAATAAATTTATGATCGGGTTTTGTTTGCTATCACCACAACCTTTACTAAAAGATTAAAGCCTAGATACACGGAAACTCGTACTTTATTTATTCAGCAAATTGATCTGGATAAAAATGAAATCATGTTATATTTATACCAACTACAAAAACCAAAAAAACAGATAATGGTTGGGTTTTGCTATTTAGTGTTCATTTGTTAAGATAGAGAGACTTTTAAAATAAATCCATAGTTTGCTAATCTGAGTATTTTTTAAGTGTTTAATTGAATTACTTTAGGTTCGAGCTATGAACTTAAGTCCTTTAAAGATATAATGTCCTTCAGAGCTCATTAGCTACCCGATATGTCATGGAGTGGTTTTCAATGAGAACAATCGTAGTAAAACTATCTTACTTAAAAGAGATACTAAGTAAAAATATTTTGTTCTTAGCCTTACAGTACACAAATGTCTATATGATAGACGCCTAATCACGTGTAAGAATCACTGACCCCAATTTCAATATAATTAAAATGCAGCTATAACAAAATGTTCGTTTTGTACACTTTATCAATCAATATGACAAATATACCGACATGAATTTGATTTCAAGTTTCAACAGTTAGCTGCAAATGTATTTATAAGCTTCACATTGTTTTTCTAACCGTGAAAATTGAAATTTGTGTCTTTTTGTGTCGTCGTCGTAAACAAAATACTCGAACAAAAACAACCAAAATATTGTTGTCCAAAAGCTAATTACCGAACAAACGAATTCGATTGAATCGATTGATTTTTCACTGAGTCACACACACACGCACACACACATACACAGGAGATAACAAGCAACCATTGTGGGGCCCGATTAAGATTTGTTATCTGTGAAAACAGAGGCGCAATCGCAATCCCTACCATGCGCAGTGCCCGAAACGCTGTGATTGGGTCGCCCCAACGCCAAAAGTGGGAGGAGCTCTTTAACGTCTCACCTCGCATTGGTGGCTAGCGACCCGTCCACCCACTGACCCCTCTCCCCTATGGACCCTTTCGCTTCATTTGTGTGCGTTTATCCACAAAAAAAAACAAAATAAAATAAATTCCAATGCTTATGCCATGTTTGGGGCGGAGCCAACTCATTGTTTAAATCAAGGTAAAACAAATACAAATCGAACAAAAATATTTGTGCACTACACATATATAGAAAATATATATAGTTTATGTATACATATACACAAATGTAGATGTGTGTTATTCAGTTAGCCGACAAGGGCAACTTTTGGAATACATTTTTGTTCTGTTGTCTCGTTCAAAATAATTGAGTACTGATTTAAATGTCAACATTGAGCTGCACCTTTTTTGTTTACATTTACTGTCCCTACAGCAAATAAACTGAAAAACAATCAACAAATGGGAAATAAATATGTTTATACCTTGAAGTTCGACAATGTGTGTTCTATTGCGAGCAATAAAAAAACCTAGGCTATAATAATAATAAATGCGCCTGAATATAATCTAATTTTAAGTAGTCCTCCACAATACATTATACTATTGCATAATTTTGCTAGGATTATACGTATATTAGTAGATAAGGTTATAAATTCTATTGAACTAAAAAGAAAACAAGGAAAAAATTGATTTTGAAAAATTTATTTGGATTGTTTTAGGGCTGAGGACAAATATTATATAACACATTTACTGCTTATTTATCGCAAATAAAAATTTGTAGAAAAGTTACAGTTCAACAACGCAGCTTTACACTTCAAAAGTTTTGTACTCTAAAAGTTAAGAGTTAAAAATAAAGCAAACAAACTTTTCGCATCTATTCTTATGCGAGCCACAATGCATCCGATAGAGATAGCTGGAGAGTTCATAGTTGACACCAATTAGATAGAACCAGCTCCCATTTGTTTATTTGCAGCTATATTTAGAACCAGTTAAACATTGTGCATAATTATCCAATGTAGCACCAACTGCAAAAGTGATGATGGCAATCTATGTAATTAAGCAGTTCCATTGTCAAAAGTGTCAAATGTGCGGTTACTTAAAAAAAGTCTCTAGCTCCAGATCCCACGCCCATTGCAGTGCAGAACCGTTGGGAGGCCAATCAATAGGGATCATACATGCTTCACACCCATGCATCATGGAGTCCACTAGAAGATCTCAAGCTGTGGCTCATCATGCAATTAAACAAGAGGGATAGAAGGAGAGAGAGCGAGTGAGAAAGACCCGCAGAAATATGTATGATGATGTCATATTATGCATAGGTTCGTGAATACTTTAAAAAAGTTCAAATATGAACTCTCGAGTCTCGTACTATTTGCAAGCATTGTTAGAGATGATCAAATGATTTTGAGAGGTTGTGTTTTGTTGTTGTTGCACCAAAGCAGAATCCATTTCATGTACTCATTAATTTATCAAACCAGCCAAACAAGCCAAACAACCAACCAGTCAACAGCAGGCAGCAATCGGTAGACAGAATCGACAGTCGAGGCAAGTTGTAATGTATCTCATGTATCTGTATCTGTAACTGTATGTGCTGCTTTGAGTTGCGTCGGAATCTAGACAGTGTGGCCAATTTAGTCTGCTTTGGCAAATCAATTAAATTCAATTAATCCCCCAACACTGTTAATGGAGCCTAATGAAAAGGGTGACATGGCCATATCGCATATCCACAACGCAGTGGGCGCAACATCGAACAACGCCAACAACGGATATATTGCGTTCCGGACCGGACCGGACCGAGCCGAGTAGAGTCGAGTTGAGACGCACCACACTGTTGCTCCGTAAGTCTTTCTGCAATTGATAGAGTGACAAAAAAATCGCATGTCTGAAACGATTTGTGATCTACACTGAAAACGCAAGTTGTGAAGTTGTATTTGTATATTGAATAGTTTGATTGTTTTTTTGCAAAAATAAAACTTATTGAATTTCTATTGCAGATATAATAAATATGTTTAGGAAGATAGTTGATCGTACTTATCATGTCCCTTTTTAGAGACTTTTTTTCAGTGTATTGTCATTTTGTTGCTTCCCACAATTGCAACTTTAACCGCATTTTTAATTGTAAAAAATATGTTCTCCTTCTCTGGTTTTGATTCACTGCAAAAATATTTCTCACGCTTTGGAGTTTGACATTATCGAACTTTTGCATGATTTTAAATTTTTAATTGTTTTTAACTGTACATATACATATATTTCCGAGCAAATAGTGATATCGCGATGCCAATTGAGAACACAATTTACAACTTGTGGAGTCATTTGGAGCAGTTTTTATATGCCCATTGTCGAGGTTACTATAAATTTATCACGATATGTCTGCGGCATTAATCCAAACGTCATAATGCACATTCATATTTATTTGATCTGTCAAATGTTTTCCAACTAAACGTACTTAAATCTTGATCTGAGTTTTTCTTTGTATTCCATTCCATTTTTCGCTCTCGAATTGCCAGTTTCTAGGCATTTGAACCGTTTAATATAAATATATGTTTAAATCAGCTAATCTGAAAATTGCTCACAACATAGCGACATATGACGCACTGTTGGCAGAGGGAACAGAAAAGGGTTCTCCCAGCTGGAAAGCTTTAAAACAATTTTCGGAAAATCATGAATAAATTTTGCGGTTAAATTGTTGCATAAATATTGGATCAACGAGGCGATTGAATGGTACAGAAGGCGCACGTGCGCCCAAAAAGCCAAAAAAAAAAAAAAAAAATACCCACAACATACGGAAGCCCTATAATTATGGGATAATGTTCGATCAGGCACCACCAAAACAAGGAGTTGTGCTGCAACGGGGCGTGGTAGCAATGGGATCAAAGGGTAAGTCTCGATTTCAGCAGCTAAAAACACACACAAAAGGAACAATCAGCGCCTCAAGTAGCATTTAAGTTACATATGTATGCAAACAGAAGTGCGCCTAAACGTTAACAGGAGTCCTGGCCTGGCCGTTGGCTGCTGTGCACCCTTTATTTTTCATTCTGTTGTTGTAATCGCTTTGCTTACGCCTCAGTTCACATGTGACAAAATAATAACAATGTGGCGATGGTGGGAGAGGGGTGGGCAATGAGGCACGCAACCGCAGAGTTCAAACTGTAAAGAAGACAATGCGGGCTAATGGACGACGACCAACAATGCAACAAATTGAGCAGCAAGGGGATAGTCGAAGAGAGTCGGAGGTATTTGCCACGCGAAACTGGGTTAAACGGAAGGGGTAATTATTTTAATTACAAGCAATGCGTTGTTTTATGCAAAAATGAAAAAAAAAAAACTGGCACCCGCTGACATATTCAGCTGTCAAAAGGTGGCGATTAAAGGCAAAAGAAAAGACGCCCGCCCACACAGTTCCGCACCTTTTCGAGCTAGTTTCTACTTACATGTTAAAGTAATTAACTAAATTACTAAAGTCCAAATACCAAAAGATAAACGAGCTGCAAAACACACAACAACTACAACACTTAAATGTGTTAAAGTCATTCATTTTGTCAGCTGGCATGCCGAAAGAGAGAGAGATATTCCCCAAAGAAATCAAGCTAAAAACTATACACATATTGCACCTCTATGCATGTGTGTGTGTGTGTGGCTGTTGTAGTTTTAGCTGTAGATTATTTGCATATTATGTCATCAGCAGTCCATCAGTGTTTTGTGTTTTTGTTGTGTTGCCTTTTGGGACACTGTCAGCTGGCCAACAATTCCATTTTATACTGTTATCCTTCATTGTAAAGTTCAGAGATTAGTTTAGTTCGGGTCTCTTACCCTTTACTCATACCCTCGAACAAACCATAACTAGTTATTAACGTCATTTTGCTGACCATCATTAGCATTCACGCCCAATGGACTGTCATTTGTTGTATGCTTGCAAGTCGTAAAGTTAATAATAAGTTGTTGCGGTTAAGTAACGAGGTTAGTAATGCTTACCCTACTCTTAAATACCTAAGGGAAATACACACACACACACATGCATCATCTAATATTTAAACTACTTAACAACAATGTGTTATAATAGGTCAATTATATTCCTTATATTCAGACGTTATGTTTTGATATACAAGATGAAAAATGTATTATAAGTATCTATACATTCATTTATTCATTTAAAGGACCAGTTTGTTTGAAGAACATATTTTTTCCTGATAAACTTCCAAACTATAAGAAATCGGTATAGTTATAGCTTGAACCCATCCTACACCAATCTTTAGATCAACAACATATTGATAGATCGAGTGATTTTCACAACGATGTTTATTTGTATGTTCTATCATTGATTCGACTTAAGCGAATCGAAGGCGTTGCGTGGGTGTATCGTCACTTTTTAGTTTGATTTGTTTCAATTGAAAGAAGCATTTTTCTATAAAGAGACACCCGACATGCCCACAATAACCTCCAGAGTCGAGAAAAGCTAAATCGAGTCAGTTGCAACTGTTATAAATGTGGTGCACTTTATGGTGGTTGCGTGACTTGAAGCCATATGGCATATGGCAGCAACGATCATTCAGTTGCAATGACGCTGCAATCTCCAGAGTCCAGCTTGTAAGAATTGGAAAGTGAAAAAAATAAAAATAAATAGGAGACGGCATGAATCCCTCTTGAATCACTCCCTCGCCCTTTGAAAGCCAATGCTGTTGACCAATTAATTGTCATTAAGCGTATTTGAAGATTTTTAATTAAAACAAAATCTTCAGCTTAATTTAAATTGATCGTCAGCCAGCCCCGAATGTATTCTCAATAACATTGCGCACTTTGAAGCTGAGGATCCCACCGAAACGAACACTGACTCCGGGGTGAATTGGTGTGGGTGCTATTGAACGTCAATATGCTTGATGAGGTCGGCATTGAAACCAAAGCGAAACCGCATTCACAAATTCCATTAAACGAGGAGAGTTTGAAAGTTGGGAGCTATTTATCCTTTGTCGAGAAACTGTTTTTAAAGAAAGCAGTAAGATAAAGCAACATAAATGAATAACATTAATTGAGAAAGCTTTAAAACTATTATTCTCCTACTTTCAATAATGTTAGCCGAATAAAATTATTTGCAAATAACATATATATGATAAAGCATCAAAGTACAACTTTTTATGCATCCCAATTGTAAAAGGTTGTTGATAATTTTTTTTTTCGACATTTAGCTTATTTTTTGGTGCACAGTTAATCATAATTTTCATTTCAATTGTTTTGCTTCGTATGCTCGGATGATTTGAAATCAGCAGTCGCAGTTTTGACACAAGAGGCGGTGCCCAAAGGCAGCAACAGAAGCAACAATTTAAATGACTCGTAAAGCCAGTCAACCAGTTGAGCAGCCCATTTATTTATTCATTTCTTCAATTCGTTTCTTTTTCGGCAATTTAGTGGGTAATTTTTATGTGCGCATTTTTGATTGGCGGTATATTTCATGTTTTTTTTTATTTTGAGCGTATTTCGCTTCATTCATTATTATTATTATTTTTTTCTTGAATCTAATTTAGTGCACAATTAGGAAGCACCAAGTTCTTTTGTGTTCCATGCCGCTAACTGAACTTTTGCTCCCAAAAACAAAAAAAAAAACGCTTAACCAATCTTAATGTTCAGATATGATGATAAGACGCGAACAAGCTTACGATAACTGTTAAGCTATTTTCAGATAACACCCAACGCAAATAGTCATAGTCTTTACCACAATGGAACCTGTCCAGAGTCCATGTATAAAAATAAATGACTTTAAATGATTTTGAGCGACTTTTATCACGGACTATCAAACACAGTTTTTTATCTGCGCTTGTTGGTAGTTGCTTAGTGGCGTGAGAGCATAAAACCATAAATGAAATCTTTTAACAAATCGTTTGGCAAGCAGACCATTCAATAAACCTTGCTTAACGTACGATATTTTATATTGGTAGGAATCAGCTATATTTAATTGAAGATAAAAAGGAGTAAACTAAACCAAAAGATTAACTTTAAGGTCGACTTGTAACACATAAATAACGTACTTTATTGATGCCTAGAACTATTTCCAACATTGACTATGAGAATGAGTGTTGATTCAAGACATGCATAATGCATGTGCAACAGAGTTACGATTTTTTGAGTAATTATTCATGCCAACAATAGCAGCAACAACAACAAAAACGAGACAACACCAACAAAAACTGTTGTAACTCAATTTGAAAACCAACACGAGAAGTAAACAAACAAACAAACAAACAAGACAGATAGACAGCACAGGACTTGAAAGCCATAGGCAGGACCTCAATCCCAGTGAATCCCGTTTGCATAAAGAGTGACGCTCGAGTGGGCAGCACTTAAGGACGAGCCAAGCGGCAGGCCGCACAGCAAGTTGAACATGTGGCAGTGTGGAGACGGAGCCATTACTTAATTATCATAACAGCCTGGCCGCAGAGAACTTTTGGCCAAAATAGACAGGCAGAAAGGGTTAAGCGAGAGTGGCCGTAAAAATTGCGCCACACCCAGCTTAGGCCAGGGAACTGTGTAGGCAAACTGGTAACCGGAATGAGTAAACACACGCCGCTAATAAAATAATAAATATCCTGACTGCCAAAGCCACAACTTGAGGAACGAGGACCACCCGTCGACACGCGTCGACTGCAACGTCGCTGCTCGTCGTTGGGCTAACGAAAATTGTCGAAACGAAAACAATTTCATCAAAATGGGCAGATCAAGCACGAAAGAGTTACGCTATAAATTGTCATATTTTATGCGAGCGTTTCACTCCTTTCTTTTTGTCAATTGAAACGCAATTTTCATAAAACACACGTGCGCTGTGCTCTCTCTACACGTATCAGTCAGATACAACATTCTTGCGCTTTTCCACCCATTTTGTTGCAAGCTTTCGCTATGGCTTGCTCCGACATCGAATCTAACTTTGGCTGCTGTTATAGCCATTGCCCCCAGCGGAGCACTTGCAAATGCGACCAAAGCACGTTTTGGCCAAACTCTAATGACAGGCAAATAAATTTCATAGAAAATATATTTCGAAAAATTGATCTGACGTGTCACGCGAGAAGCAAATAGAAAGAGCAGCAGCAACAGCAGCAACCACATCGCGCAGTCCATATATGGATGTGTCCTTGTTTGTGAGTTTATCTCTGGTCACCACATTGGCCACCTCAGGTAAACAAACAGACAAAAATTGCACATAGTAGGGCAGATACCAGATACTCAATAAATGAACATTTGTCCGTGTATCTATTTGCAATTTTGATCCGGGGTATCGTATTTCTAAAAGGATTGCTACTCATACAGCAAACGAATAAAATACTTCTGCTCAGCATTCACTTTAGATAAGTGAAAACATATGAATCATATTGCGATTATGGTTTTCACGTTTATTTTATTTTAACTTACGTTTCTAATTACTCAAATCTGTGTTTTAAATATTACATGATTACCATATATAAATTCTTTAATCAGACATCTCAGAAATTTCTCTTCCATAAAATCGTCATAACGAAAAGAGTTGATTGCTCACAGTGTTTTGGCAATTCAATTGTTTGTCCTAGTTTTGTCCCATGGAATATGCCTTAAATAATACTAAATTGTCGCCAAAAGGTTCGCGTTTTTTTGTTGTTTTGTCTGCAGAGGTAACGAGCTATAAGCAATAAGCTTTTTTATTGCCCATAAGAGAAATATTTTATTGTTCATCGATGGAGAAAATGGCTGCAGCAAAAGCATTCAACAGCAACTTGAGTGTGAATGTCAATTGTGAGGCAGCTAAAAAAAAAGAGAAAAAGATACAAAAAGCCGTTAGATGGGATAAAGATACAGGTACTGCGGCTTTTTGGCTTAACGGGCGGACAATTTGTTTTAGCCACGAAGCCGTTCCCCGGAGGCATTCGAGAGCGACATAATGAATTACCTTTATTGACAAGTTAATGTTTATAGGTGTGCCGTGCCAGGATGTGGCAGCTACCTGTGGCAGTTAATGGCAAATGGATAGGCTGTTGATGTGCCTCCACTTGTTGTCCCCAAACAATTTTTGGCAGTCGAGTCTCGAATAATTTAGTGAGCAGCTAACACGAATAAAATGAGATGCGCCTCGTTCAACTCCAATTGAAATCAACCGCTGCTCAACGATTTTGCTGCATTATTAATGTCCTGTGGCAATCAATTGGCGTTGACATTGCCGCAACGGGGTGTGGCATGTAGCAGCACACAGTTTTAGTACGCATCTTCTTTAACAAGTTTTTTTTTTTTTGTGTTGGGGGATGGCCAACACACGCGATGCCGTTAACTGTTGTAACGGATGTTATTGGCGCTTCTTTGAGCGATTTGATAAATTGAAAATGAGCTTCTAATTAACAGCCAAGTGCTTTGAATTGACATCACACAGAGTTTAACATTCTTTGTTCATGGTATTGGTATACATATTTAGTTTTGTAGATACTTTTTTTTCAATTTGAAAGACACAAAAGGCGCAGCTTTTGACTATTCCTTTATATAAATATCTACAAAAACGACAAGCCATGTATATATCCAAGTTTAAAAGCCAATTCAAGCGTTAAACTAAACGGTTTTCAACTTTTTGCCATGATAAGTCTGAATTTGTGGCTGGAAATTACAAAACGACAGCTCGGGGCAATTTCTTGAGACTTTACGAAGTTTACATCAAAGACGAACCTTCTGCAAAGACGTTGTTGGCTGTGATGGTATTGGTATTGGTGTTGGTGTGAGCCACTGCAATTGGGGTGTGGCCTTATCCTGGGCGGAGTCTGGCTTCGTGTGCAGCAGCTTATATTCTTATATATAAAGCAGTATACTTTTTTTGTTTGTGCTTGAGAGTATACCTGTGCGCACTTTTGGTTCAGTTTTTATATAAATCTATAAGCATACATATGAAAAAGCAGCTAAAGCGCATTTAATTAATTAACCCTTTGCGTGCTTAGCGGTTACGCTTCGTCTACCTTTCTTGTTTAAGCGCCTGTTTGTGCAGCGTGAACAAAACATTTTGCATACTTTTAGGCAACGCAATCGAGTGCGTACATGTGTCTATGTGTGTGCTTGTGTTAAAGGATTCGTTGACAGGGAGCGGCGTTGTTGTCTTGAAGCTTGTTGGGCGCGGTCCTTAGCATGTCATTCCAGCGGCAAATGCGCCAAATCACGTTTGCTCAACAAATATTGAGGTATTCTGCTTTGGCGCGTGCCTGTCCCTTTGGTCTGTCGTCCTCGACGGACCGTCCACGCACAAATTAGCATGTCCACTCATAATTGTCCTTTCGTGAAGAGATGACCCGCTGAGATAACTTTCTATAGTTGTAACTGATTTTCGCCTGCTCATCAGCCCCAGCGCCTGTTAATTTTCTTTTCTAGTGATTTGCCATTTCGTTTTTATTCGAGTATCGCGTGTTGCTAATGAGCGGAACTATTCCGCTTATCCTTGCAGACATCTATCCATAATTATTGATTCTACATGAAGTCCAAATGTTTCAAATGTCGACTCGAAGAGTTAAATAGTTGGATGATAGTAAAACATTGTTTACTTTAAGATTTTGAGTGTCTATTCGCTTTTATTATTAAAGGTTCCAACTACAATTATAAACGAATTAAGCAACATGTTACAGGTGTTATCTTTAAGTTTACGTCAAAACTTTTCAACAAATTTATCTTCAATATAAAACCAATTAGCAGGCGAAAACGAAGGCAATTATTCAACGGGAAACATAAATGCGAAAAATGGTATTTAATTATAGCCATAGATAGACCTTAATCCCAGACAAGTTTTCTGACAGCGGTGGCGCAACTTTTTGGCTTTTACGTTTTGAATAAATTTGCATTTCACTTGAGCTGTCGAGTTGGTTGAGTTTGCTGAATTGGTTGCCAACAAAAGATGCGCGAGGAGTGGCAATAAAAATAAAAGATAACAACAATAATAAAAGGCAATTGAAAACTTTTGCATAAGTCGCAACAAGCTAACTTTATTTAACTCGAGCGGAAGTTGTTTAACGTTTATCTTCTCTATGCCTCATCCGACCTCATTCTTCGAAGCAATTGAAGCTCAAGAAGTTGTCTAGCCTTTTTGCTGGCAGCCACTAGACAACCACACAGCATACTCCCAAAGAGTCGGCGCACAAAATGGAAGTTTAATTTCTTTTTATAAGCACAATTATCATATGAAATGGGTATTTGGAGCAATGCAATGGGACCCATAAACGGCTAACCGAACTCGGCGCAAAAGCGAACAAACAGCAACAAAAGCATTTTTTAACATACTTAATGTTTTTGTGGCAGCTTTATTTTCTTTTTCTTTGTTACCCATAATTGACTGTTCTTTTTGTTTTAAATATATTAAGCAGCCTAAGAGTATGCTTCATATATCTATATTCTTTCTCTTGCTAAAGCACAAAAGTTCCACCACAATTTGTTTTTAATCTTTTAAGTATTCGTTGCAGCCTTTAGCTCGCGAATTATTCGGCATTTAAGAGTAAATCAACAAACAATGAGGTTCCTTGTGCTGCAAACAATAACAAGGCAAGCGAATGGCGGATGAGTGAAACAGATGAATGGTTTGTTGGTTGGTTAGCTGGATAATCCGAGATCCTTTGCCATTTCGCTCAAACATTTCAATAACGCGCTTGTTTTGAATTACTTTGGACCGTTGCTTTTGTTGAACCCCTTTGTTTATTTGTTTGCCACGCGACAAGCGAACTCACACAGACAGCTGCATGCACCTTGCGGCTAACGGCAAGTGCATCCATTTCCATTCCCAATCCCAAACACAGGTCCATTCAGTCAGGTTTCATCCAGCATGTGGCACAGCCATTACAATCAAGAAACGTTTTCATTTTGCGTTTTGTATTTACGAATTTTCGATTTTAAATAAAACCAATGCGACCAACGCGGCTGCAAGTCATGAAGGGGTTGTGGCAGGCAGGGGTTGGATGGCAATGTCCTCCATCTTTTGGCTCGCAGCGCCTTTCTCGGCATTTGGGAATGCGCAGGTGTCGCTGAAAAACAAAAACAAACACTGAAAAACAGCCAACGACCGTTAAACGATTTTCGAATGAATTCAAATTCGCGATTGTTTCACAGTCACAGTGTGTGGGCTGTTTGGGGATCGAATTGAGTTTGGGGTTGGGAAACAGCGGGATTTGTTGGAGCACTTGCGGACAGGCAACAAAAGACAGCGGTGGCTGAAGTTTGTTGCGCGTGTAAACAATTTGGCGGATTAAATGAGTCCCAAATGTGCCGTTCTTTATGCCATGTCATAAACTCTGACGCATCAGGTTCTAATCCGTTACACAAAGTAATACGCAATAAGCCACAACATTTTTATGCATTTTTCCTAAATTTTCCAAATAAAATCGTATGGTATATGGTTGCATAAGAGAATCGAATCAAAAATGTCCAAAGAAGCTCAAATATCACTTTAAAAACTCAATAAAAGCATTATATTAATTATTTATAATTTGTATTTAAATATGGCAATTACAACAGGAATAGGATTCTAGCTTCTGTAAGCAATATTCAGTCTAGAGTTCACTGGCAAGTTGATTGAATTCCTTAAAAGAAAGACTCTCACATGACCAAGTCGAATGTCAAAATTGAATTATTTCTTTTCAATATTGAATTTATCAGCAGGCATGAGACAAGTCCGTTACGTGTTCGGAATAGACATGCTTTCATGCCACCAAAGTAAGCAAAAATGGGGCTTTCCGCCCAGCTGACACTTAAAAGTGTCGCTTGTATTTAAATATCCAATTGACGCTCTGATATGGATGTTGTGTGTGTCAGTCAGCCAGACCTAAAGATCTTGGAAACATTTAAAAATGCGTCGAATGGCGTGTTGGTTTTGACATTGCTCAAATTCAGTTATGCCAACTGCCAGTTTGCCTTATGGCTGCTGTTGTTGTTGCCCACGTAAATGACACCCGTAGTGCCTTGAATTTTAAAATCCGTCCAAGAACCGTTACTTTGGGAGATGGGTCAAAGGTTGGGGCTCTCTATTAGTAAGGTGTAAGAGACGTGTTTCTATTTTTCGAATTTTAATGCGTATTTCGAGACGACTTAACATTGTTAAGGGTGCGATTTTGCCATTATTTTTAACATGCCATTGGCGCAGTATTTGTTGTTAGATATTTATTCAAATTGAAACATTAGACAAATTAAATTTACACCTATTTCATTTGATTGTTATCGCTTGTATTGTATATACATATATATACATATATACACTTAATTATGCAATTCACAACTGGATTCTTTTGCAAATGTTTCATTTGCATATTTCAATACACATTCACATTTAGCGTTATTGCGACGAGCCCACACAATTATAGAAATGAAACTATTCCAGCTCGTAAAAGCAAATGTTATGTGAAAAACTTTTAAAGAGTATTCTTTATCTCTATCAAAGAAAAGCGTAATAATAATCCCTTTATACGTTTACCTATATTAATGCATTCAAAATTTTACCTAATGAATTTTGAGCATTAGAAGGAGTTTTCAGTCAGAAGTATTAAATTTTATGTTTACATAAAACTTATGAATAATATATAAAAAACAAAACTCTTGAGAAAAATTTTTGGTATTAACTAAATTCAAAGTAAAAGAGATAGAAATATAATGGATGATGTAAGACAATTGCAATATGAAATCAAATGGGATGTGTGGGAGGGAATGCCCATAACAGATATCCATTTTAAGCAAGTTATAACAATGGAAAATACGTGAAACCATCTAACTTAATGTTTTCCAATAGAAACTATGATACTGTAATAGAATTTATGTGGGAACACTCATTTCATCAGAATATCGTATATGAGGGGCTGGGGCTACATGAGTTGGTGGATATGAAGGCTATATATACCGATTATTGTAAGCACATATTACGCAACGAGTGTTCCATTATGGTAATGAACGAGGATGAAACACAGATCGTAGCTGTTGCTCTACTTGAATGGATGACTGAGGAGTGGCATTCATGGTAAGAACATTAAGGCACATAATTATTAACAAACTAAACGATAATTTTTAATAGGGTCTTCCTGCCCTCAACAGTAGCGAAGGGTATATTCCAGGAGCTTATCCTATTAAAGAAAGCACTTATAAGTACCTTTAAACAGAACTTAGGTACAAGTACCTTTGATTGTTTAATGGTGCACGAATTGGGCTTACCACATGCGCTATTTGAGGATCAATCGTTTCAGATGTGCATGTTTGATGTATTCGGATCGGTTGCCCAACATATGCACATGCCGCGGGTTTGTTTCGTAGCTCTTACGGCCAAGGAGCAATACGCCGCCGATTTGGCTGACTATACGGAAGTTGGACGATCCATATACTCCATCTATAAGGTAGCCAATAAGCGACCATTCGATTGCCTGCGGGACTTGGATGAAATGTATGCTTTGCTCTACGTGCTGCCTCTCGAACCTATAGTTCACTATAAGCTTTGGCCTGGTTTTGAGGCATTCCACGAAACTCTGAAGGCTAAGGAGGACAAGGAGAAGGAGGAGGAACTCATGAGATCCAATTCTTTGTAAAAAACACATGTGTCTTATTTAACTTTTAAAACAAGGGCTGCCAATTTCAGAACTAATTCACTTTTGAATCAGTAGAAGTACGAGTCCAAACGTTCACAAAACGCTTCATTAGCGATAAAGCGAATTTGATAAGAGCTCTTTATTGTTTATAGTATATATTAGTATGTACGTTTGCAATTAATATTATTACAGCAATTACTTGATTTCTGCTGATAATAATTGCAATCAGATATCTAAGCAAAATGCTACAGCTTGGAGTTAATTTGTGCAGCGAGCAATAAAGCTAGGACATCATCGGCACAGCCCCAAGCCAAGGTGACACCACTGCCACCATGTCCATAGTTATGGATGAGCAGCTTGTTGCCACGCCTCTCCGATTCCAGACGCAGATCGTCGCGACCCGGACGCAAACCAACCCAATCAAACAGATGCTCGGCATGCTCCAGACTCGGCATCAAGCTGCGGCAACCATCGATAATAAAACGTTTATCCTTCTCACAGACTTTGGTGTTATAATCCTTCACCTGATGAGTGCCACCAAGCACAACGGATTCGGTGCTGTTGAAAACAAAACATAGTAAGAAAGGGAAAGGGTATAAAAGGCTTAAACAAACTCCTACTTACTTTGGTATAATGTAGTTGCCAGCATCACTCTCATCAAGGATGACTTTGTACACCCAATTGGCCTTGATGCGACTCACTTGACCACGAACAGAATACATGTTGTCATCATTAAGCAGCTGCCTGGAGCCAAGTCCTGTGCAATTGACAATCACATCATAGTGAGAATTTCTGACAAAGCTCTCCAGATTTGTGACTTTCTGTTGCTCAATGCATCCACCTCGTCGCACAAAGCGTTTCATCAGATAGGGTAGCAGTTTAATCGGTTCGGATGTGTAGGTAACAAACTGCAGTCCAGAGCTTTGTGGTCAATAAGAAAAGTTAGATACTGCTAAATAAATCTAACATACATTTAACACTTACGTAAACTTGACATCTCTGTTTATGTTATAAGCAGCCAATTGCTTAGGTGTTAGATCTACAGCTCCGTAGACAATATCACGCCAGAAATCGCCAACCTTAGCATTTGGATCTGTGCTCAAGCGTACGCAGGGAATGAGGCAAACACCCGCTTCGCCAGCATCCTCACTTTGCCAAATCTTCTCGAGAAACATATGCATATCTTTAGCCCATTTACTGTAGAAAAACAATATTGCTTTAAAGCATTCAAAACAGGTTTTCACTTTGGAACTTACTGAACTTTTGACTTCTCTGTGCCACCCAACAGGTAAGGACCCCAAAGTCCCGCTGATCCATCTCCCGTTGTATTTGGCGAAAATTTATCAGATATGATTGTCACCTGGACATTTTTCTTGTTTTCATCTTGATAGTGCTCTAATATTTTAATTGCACTCGCCACACCATTAACACCAGCTCCGATAACAGCTACTTTCAGCATGATTCCGACTGCAATGCATACCCAAACAATACTAAATAAGTGCATGTTCTCAAGTGGGACCTTATCAGCTTAATGTTTGCACTCGAACAATATAATTGATAACAGCTGTGAGCACTGACACTTCGCTCAATTGGTTTACATATTGCGACCCTGGATGCAAATTTGATTTTATAAAAATATAAATGTTTAAAAGTGCTTTTGCACTGATATTTAAATCCCGATAATTAAAAGTTTCGATGTTTTGCTTGTGATTTCGTAGTAGGCCTTGAATTTGAACAAACATTTTTTGGGGTCCAGGCTTTGGGTTTCTAATAAATAATCATTAGTTTTCTGTCTTTCGATCCTACAGCTTCGACTAGCTTCTAAATTTTGAAAAAAAATAAACACAAAAAAATCAACATCAAAAAACCAACAATTTTATTTTCCTTTAAAAAATAAATCAGTTCAAATAAATTTATCCAAAATGTGCGGAGGCGGATGTGGTCCATGCGGTCCCTGTGGAGGTTGCGGTCCATCTTATCATTGTCCATGCTGTGGCCCCCATAGTCCGCCATGCGGTGCACCAGCGCCAGTTCCGTGCTCTCCAGCACCAGGCTGCTGCTGTCCGCCACTGCCTGAAGGTGGCATTCCCGATCCACGCGTTTGGAACTGTTGGAATACACCACCAACCTATCCATGTAAGTTTTAGTGTCCGTCTTCAGAATTGCTACTTGTTAGTCCGCTAATAAATCCGTTTGTCCGCTCGTCGTCCGTTCACCGCCTTGGCTCCGAACTAAGCGCGCCACAGCATTGGTCAAAACGCATAATTTTCGAAAATAGCTTCTAATAGAAAGTTATATATTTAAGGCTGCTGTTTTTGTCCCGCGCGCTACCTGATAAGAAAAGACAATGCACCCTGTGTTTGGTGTGCACCATGCAAAGCTCATTGCTACAACACACCACCAAAATGTTGTTGCTAGCTGGGCTTTCGCATGTTGCTGCATAGCACAACTTTTAAGGAAAATAATAGACAAACGGTATTTCTGTGAGTACTTGAAGTAGCACTTATATTTATTAACTTATTTCTTGTGTGCTTTTAGGTGGATTTTAACGGACCAGGAAGCTGTTGAAAAGCAAGCAAACCTTCAATTTAACCATAGTCCGAAGTCCATTTGTAGCGAATTTATCTGTAAAGCCTTAGGTTGGATCAAATTTGGAAGTTAGTTCGAAACCTAGGAAGATAATATCGTGGCATCATTAAGAACACTCTAGCCAACATGAAGACTTAACTATTCCCAGAAGGACATTGAGATTGTACCTGAAGTTGTAACATTGCGAATCAAATGCTGATTGCAACCGGGAGCGGAAAACAAAATCTCGTGCTCTTCTGCAAACTTTTATAATTTAAAAATTCTAAATTCTCAGTATTATAAAATTTTCGACTATTATTTTATGTACATTTGGCAAAATATAACTTGGAACCAATTTAAATAACCTTTGTAATTTTTTGGGTTGAGCTTTTGGGCAGCTAAATATAATTTCTTTCTTGATAATTAAATAAAATACAATTATTTAAATTAAGATTATTTTTAGATGTTGGAAAAGTTTTTGAATAAGAATCTGCAAACGTCTTAAATGAAATCTTCTTGTTTCTAAAGTGGGAGATTCTATGATATATTAATAATTTCTAATGGGACAAAATGCGGCTTTTGTTAATAAAACAAAATTTACAAGAAATTCTCCAAAAACCCGCCTCGATTTGTTTCGGAAAGAGTGTTTGCTGTTTTACCAAATTTTACTGGGATCAAAGATCAAGATTCCATACATATCTGAACACACAAAAATCTCAATTTTTGCTTTCGTAAAAGAAAATTAAAAAGTAGGCCATGAATTTAAACTTAAACGATGTTGATATTTTGCTTGATAAGGCTGGAACTTTTATAAAAATATGTATTAGTTTCCCATCTTTCGGCCTCTTCACTTCAAGCCTCAAAATTTTTAGTCAAAATTTGAAATTTCCTTAGAAATTTAACAGTAAGTGTTATTTTATTTTGTGTGTTTAAGAATTTTGTATATTTTGTAAATAATTTTCGTTCGTCATGTAGAAATTTAAGCAAGATGTGTGACCCATGTTGCGGACCTTTTGCGGTAAGAAACCGTTTTAAAAGCAATTCATTGCATAGGTTATAGTATTGTATTTATTTATGGTTTGCAGCCCAGGGGCTGTCGCAGTCGCGAACTGCGTATGGGCATTCTGTATACATCCTGCGACTGTATCAAGCGTAACGGCCTGCAGGATAAGTGCCCCAGGTCAGCATGCCAAGGACGGCCGCCCTGTATGTGCTTCCCATTCCCCAACTGTGGACCCGCCGCCTTTCCGCTACGCTTTGCCAACATGACGATGGGTGTCAACAACAAGCGAATGCGTTGTGCCGCGACAGCTGCCACCTGTGCGGGAGGTGGTGGTGTGTCTCGTGCTTGCGGTGGCTGTTGTGGTGGTAGATTATTAGATTAGTCTAAGTTTTTATTTTTGACTTTAATCTCTAAATATCTCTTCTAAGGCTGCTGATTGCCGGTTCCTGGAAGTACAATGCACCCTGTGTTTAATGTGCATTTCGCAAAGCTCACTGCTACAACACCTCAGCTAAATGTTGCTGATGTAGTCCGCACATGTCACAAATAGTCACCAAATTTGTTAATTTTTTAGGGAAATGAATCTAAATTCAAAATTAATTCAACAACCGGCCTTTTCTTCGTTCTAATCTGCTTAATATAAAAACTTTCTTGACATATTACATGCTGTTAGAAAAAACAAGCATTTCTCGAGTCGCTTTCGACGGATAATCATTTTAAATTTTATATGTAAAACTTTTTTTTAAGCACATTTTAACAGTAATAAATTGGAAACTAATTTAAATTTACGTGTTATTACTTTAAAAGGCAAAAGGCGAATTTATTTATTTTTATTATATCTCAAAAGACTATTTAAATTCACAGCATACTTTAGAGGCTTTGAATATATGATTTTTGTTTTTTTGCGCCATCTATCGGTGCGCAGTAGGGCTGACACAGATATTTATTGGCCACATTGTTCTTCAGTTCAGTGCTGCCTATCTCAAAGCCAATATTACTCAATAGATGGCGCTTCAATTAGTATTTTATCTACATGAAAAGCATTTGAATATTTTGTTTATTTGTAACAAATTTATTGCTCCATTGGGATTTACTTAATATTTGTTCTTTTTATCTTTATTTGAATAATTAATTATATACAACAATTAAATATAAACTCGTTTTGTTTTACTTAATTTGCGCTCATGTCTTGCTTTCTGTTTATGTTTAATGTCTATAGCTAATGGATGGAATGCTTTAAGTTTCTTACACAAAACAACGTGGGGCGTTCGTCTCTCGTTCGTCGGCTAACATAATCTCGTCGCGTCGTTTTTTGTTTAAAAATATTTTATGCAAAATTAAAATTTAGATGTAAATAAGTGGAAGAGAAATGTGATAGGGGAGGGAGGAAAGGAGGTTAGATCCATTACATGGCCGTCTCTAAGGGTTGGCTGTGACTGCGTCCATTTGTGTGAAGTGGCATTAGACCACCACCATCACCTCCCTCACTATCAAAATCCGTCTCAAGTAGCGCCTCCGATTTGGAGCGATGATAAGGATTGGCAGTGGGCGGCGTGGCCACCGACTTTACCAATGGCAACTCTGGCGTTGCAGTTTGGTAAACAGTCTTTGGACGCGCTGTTTGCACAATGGGTGCTGCCGGCGGCTGTGCCAGCGGCCTGGGCGTGCGATAATGTGATGCTGGCGCCTTGCTACTACGCACGGCCGTGTAATATGAATCCGGACGTCGCATGTCCGCCGGAGATGCTTGCTTTGGCACAGCAGGCGCTGGTCGATAAAGCGACGATTCTGTTGAGTAGTTAAACTGATCCAGTTTCTGATCAAAGGGCAGCGACTCTCCACTGCTGCGTTGCGGCATAAAGCTGCTGTGTGAACTGCGTTGATATTCTGGCAAATTCTGTTTCAGCTCGCTGAGGAAAGCTAAGCCCAGCTGGCCGCGACGTCCGACCACGCTGCTACTGCCGCCTGTATCTGTGCGCAATGGCAGTGTGCTGGCATTGCCATAATAATCGGAGCCTACCTCCTCAGCCTCAGCCGCATCCGTTTGATGAATGATGGGTGTGTCTTCCGCGATGCTGGTGCTTATGGAATTTGCTCTGGTGCCACCGCCATAAGTTGAGTTGTCGCGGAATCCCTCATTGCGATAGCTCAGCTCAAAGGCATCAGGTTCTAGGGCTGCTGCCGCAGCTGCAGCGCGGGCACGATGTGAGGTACCTTTGGAAATGGTGGCCACCTTTTGGGGCTGCTGATGCGGATTTTGTGCGGTGGCGGCTGGACGAAGAGAGTTTTGATTGACATACTCATTGTAGTGAGGCTTCTGCTCGTAGCCCTCAAAGCTGCCCGCCTCCGAGCTGAGAACGCTCTTGTCCATGGAATCGATGGAGCCATTGGCCACCATCTGTTTGTAGTCCTGGCTCTTGGACAAAGTGCCATTGCTGCTGGACATGTTCTGTAGCAGCAAGCATAAATTAATATAAAACGAAAAACAAAGAAAATAATGCAAATAAGAAAAATACAAACTAAGGTAAACTTAAGCAAAGAAATCATACATAATTTGGCCGACGTCGCAGCGATCCTTGAGGATCGATGCTGTTGAGACTGCGCAGGCTCTGGCGAATGCTATTGCGTCGCTGTAGGCGCTGCACATGACGATGCTTAGACTTGGCGAACCAACAGAAGGCTACCAGAATGAGCAAAATGATGGCCAACACAAAGGCCGATATAATACTTATGGCAAAAATGTCTGCACGCCACGATAATGGATCGATGATGACCTATGGTATAAGATAAATGTTGTAAATAAACATTTTGAAGTGCTGCCATCTTTATTGATCTCACCCTCGGATCCATTTCGCAGATGAAGCCTCGCTCCTTACTGCAATCCTCCACCTCGATTTCACCAAAAACGAAACTTGTGCAGCGTTCAATGTGATTGTAGTCCTGTATCCAGACCTTCTCCGGGTACTTCAAATGCCGCATTTGGCTCTGCAGATACTTCCACAATGTTGTGCTGTCTGTGCGTATGAAGGGCATTGTCGAATTCTCAGAGCGACAAAAGTCACGTGCCTCATGGAAAGTCATCGGTGCGCCAACATAGATGAAGCAAGTGTCATGCACCAGGGTCCAGCCGGGTGGACACTTGCCATCTAAAATGGTCTGATTGTTCATTTGGAATGGCACTGCCAGTACCTCCAGCAACATAGGATCATCTGAAAGAAATTAATAGAGATTATCACATGTTTTTATAGGAAAGATTTATATTATAACGAACCTGACTTATCCCTTATGCGTGATTGAACTGAAATGGTGTTGTTGTAGCTCCAATAATTGTGTCGAGCATCTATCTTTGAGCTCCACGTTTCAAAGGTCCTTTTGTAATATAAGAGAAAAATTAGGATGCATTTTTTCTGTTCGTATGGAAAGTATGTGAAATTATCTTACCTGTTTTCATAATCAAAGCTCATACTACATATTTGAGTAGAAGGAGAGAGCAGGAGTGTAAAATAGAAAAGAGAGAGTAGATATAGTTTGAGTGTTTATCATAAGTAGGATTCAAATTTCATAGAGTTATCTAGGTGCGCAAGAAATATTGCAAGTACGATAAGTTAGGGATAAAAAGATTTGTAGATGAAAGTTAACACTTACATTGAGTTATTGACTGTCAGCAGTTCGTAGTCATTCTCATAGTTCTCAAATATATTGTCCACGTATTGCTGACCCGCAGTACCTGCTACAATGGTCGCTCGAGACATCCAGTTTGTGGCCACATTCCTATAGAAACCATTATGTGCCGTTGTCTGGTAAATTTGCAGTCGCACCTTCTCAAAGCCGGACACTTCCATAATACGCCCGCCAACATTGCTGTGCACATAGTTGTAGCTAAAGTTAGAGACAACCTGGCAAAGTCGAATGACCTCCTCGTAGCCTGCCATGTTCTGGGCAAAGTAGTTACGGTACAGCTCGACCTCCTGGTACGGCGAGGACTGGCGACCCTCTACAAACAACGCGGGTCGATTGCGATTCCGCATAAACAAGTTGTGATGTACAAGGCCACGTAATGAAGTCGCTGTTCCACGGGAATCAGCGCGAATGCGTAAGCCACCCTGGTTCTCAAGTAGAAGATTGTTCTGTGAAAATAAGAGATTTATGAGCAACTTAATAAATCAAAAAAGATTAGATACGAACCATAAAGTACAATGAGTTCATGTTCTGCACGTCCAAGTTGATGGCGGAGGCACAGGTAGAGAAATTACCATACAGCTGTTTGCAGTTCCTCTCAATGCGGTTGCCAATAAGCGTTAATGTTGGGGTTACCTCACCGGCTGAGGCATAACTTACAGCGCCCTTCATAGCACCAGAGATGTGCGTATCCGTAATGTTGTGCAAAGCATCGCGATCTTAAAAAGGGATAATCGAGAAGTAAATAGAATTCAAATTATTTCAGTCCAATCACCAGACTTACATTGTCCCAAAGTGGAGATGGGTACCGTCACGATCTCTGCTATGAAGCCGTGTGTCTCTGGGGCGCCACTCGCAACCAATTGTATGCTCATCGTTGGACCTTTGGTCTTGAAGAAAGAGCGCTGATTGTTTGTGTCGGATTCAATTTTTCCCAGATACGTAGCTGTAATGTTATAGATATCTCCATCGAAGAGCTTAATAAAATCTGTGCGTCCATAAAGTTTTGAGTGGTTAAACAGATTTGATTGCAGCAGTCTGAAACCGATGGGCTTTGCGCGAAAAGCTGACGTAAAGATCTTGACGCAGTTAACGGGATTATTGTCGTACTTGTAGTACACCAGCATCCGCTCCTCAATAGTCAATACCTTCTGGGGATCACAAATGTCTACCAAGGAGAACAGCTTATAGGGCAAATCTAGTTTCTTCAAAGGCGTAAAGCTGGATTCATCGCTATCGCGACCCTCTCCACTAAGCGAAACAATGCTGATGCCCGTTCCGAGCGTCTTGTTGATATTCAGGTGGTTGAGGTTAAGCTTGCCGCTGGGAGCTATTAAATTGATGCCATCGTTTGCTGAGTTTGTAATGCTGACAGAGCTTATGGATGGATTTTTGTGAATCGCCTGAATGGCAGCAGCCTTGTGATTATGCAAAATACCCGCCTGCTCTATGCGCACAAACTCCAGTTGACTCTCGCGCTGTTGCATCTGTCCGTGGGATCGTGTGTTGTGCAACCTATGTTCGTACTGAATCTCCTCAAACTTGGAGTTGGCAAACCTTATGCCACCCCAGTAGACCTCATCGTCGGCAACTCCGTTGCAGCTGACAAAGACAAAGACATCATCCCAACGGCATTCGTGACGATGACCGTAAAGCTGTCCGTTGAGTCGCTCGGCACAGTCCTCCATGCGCTCCTCATCGCCACGGCACTCCAGGGGCTGCACCCAAGACCAGATGCGTGTCAGCGAATTGGTGTGGAACTCAATGCGCCTGTCGTGACCATAGTATACATTAAGCGGATCGTAGCCCAGCTCCCGGCAGACGACCTGCGCATTGCGTTCTGTGAACCGACCATCGCAAATGGGCACCCACTGAAGTGTCGTGTGATTGAAGTATTCCAAGAAGCCCTCGTTTAGTCCAAACAGACCGTCCGCATCGCCTGTACAGTTGCTGGCACTCGTGCAAAGCCGTATAGAATCGAAGTCCGTGAGGGCAGCGCTCATGTCCTCCAAGGCACGTTTACGAGGTGGCGGCGCTTGAACTATAGCTTCCTTAGAGGCATTTCTAAATGGGCGCATCACAATCGGTGACTCCTTGTAGCCAATTGCCATAAGAGTGCCAAGCACAAGAATACCCACATTCGGCTCAAACTCTAACGTTACGCCATGCTGTATGGTCAGAGTTGTGCCTGGCATCACAGTAATATCCGAAGTTATATAATAGGGTGTCGACTGCTTGGGTAACGATAGATCCCGATAGACGCGACCTCCTCGATAGGTAGCCAGGTTGGTGTTCTCATTAATGGGCGCTACCACAGAGACGCTTGCATCATAGCTGTCTTCAATGAGGAAGGGCTGATAGATAACATCCGCATGATCGTTCCAGTTGTCAAAGTCAAAGATCTTTGACTCAATGTAAGCCACGTCCTTCGCACCCCACCAATTCTCTGCGGCATAGAAGTAGTTGCTTAAACGCGCTGATCGCACACCTGCTACCAGATTGTAGTCCATTTCATTGTCAGCAATAAGATTCCTATAAAGTCTTACATTCTGCACGCCATCCAGTCGGATAACTGAACTGGGCATCTGATGCTGTTTACGAATGCGTCGGGCGGCTCTCATATAGTGCCTGTAGTCAGCCACCATTGTCACAATGTTGTTTCCCTTGAAGGTGTTGTATTCAATGCTGGCGGGCACTTGACCTATGATCTCACTTAAGCTGTCCGCCTTAAAGAGCAGCACAAACTTGGCACTGTTTGCCTCGAATCCATTGTTATCAAAGCGTAGACGCTTCTCCATGCCATCTAGAGCTATCAGGGCACCGGGGCAGTTATTCTCGCGGAAAACATTTGATGTGATATTAAAGACAGCATAGTGACCAAAGACGCCAATATGAAAGTTGCGATTACGCTGCCAGGTACTGTTTCCGAAGTAAATTGAGTGTGTAAAGTTTTCGTTGTACTGCCAGACATAGGGAAGGGCCACCTGGAAGCCACCATGAGTGTTCTGCTCCACTGTGCTGTCCTGAAGCACGTAGTGAAACAGGTTGTTGGAAGACCGTAGATCCTTAGACAGTTGTCGTATGCCATAACCGTTCTGGCTGATTAGCGAGCCATTGATTTGTAGGGTGACTTCTGAGAGGTTACTAGAGATGACATCCCAGAAAGGTGATTTGATCAGTATGGCCTCACGCTCATTAAAACTTAGCTCCGAGTTGATAAGTTTTATTGACTCGTTAGCCTTCCGCAGGTAATACTCTCCATTATCACCGATATACCGATTATAGTAATAGCCCGTAATGCCTCGTAAATTTTTTTGTATTTTGGTGGAGCGTACAGTTAAGGTGGGCACCGATCCGCTTACAATCCGATTGCGTATATTCTGAACAGGTGCCGTAACGGTGCTAAGCATAAGAACAGCACCTCCAAGAGCTTGTAAGCCACTTTCGTAGTAGATAATAATACCATAGCTGCTGCTGGTGGCAGGGAAAACATTAAGATCGCGTTTCACTTGCCACAAATCACTGCGTATGTTCTCAGTGCGGGCATTCAATATGCTTATGCTCTCCGTGGATAGATTGTGAATGGGATTCAGGAGCTGTATGCCAATAACATAGCCTGCGGGGCACTGCACTACAATCTTGCGACTGATAGACTGCCCTAATAGCTCCTCAGTGCGAATGTACTTGTGCTCAAAAGTGCCCAAATCAATATTCGAGATCTCATGAGGCAATAGATATGGATCATAATCCGTATCGTAGGCATTAAAGTCTCTAGCCATATTAAACCAGCCGCCAATTTCCTTTTGATCCAGCGAGGAAATTACCGCATCGTGGGAAATACCACTGCCTCGATTATCCTTGATGATAGAACCGGAGATGCGAAAATCAAGCTGCTTAAAGCTAATGCCACTGCCACGATTTCCTGAGAACTCCGAGTTTTTGATGTTGTTCACCGATTTTCCAGCATATATATCTGCATAGATGATGCCAAGGCCATCCTGTAAATTGTTTACCACTCGCACGTTTTCCAAATTGTGTCGTGCATGATCCATTTGCACTGCAGGCTTAAAGGAATTGGTGGTGTAGTCAAACAGACCCGCCTTCTCCACGGTCACGTACTGTAGATCGGCACGTTCCGCCAACATGCTGAAGCGTACTCCTGCCCAGGCGCCTTCATAACACCTTAAACCGACATCGTTCTCATGACTGCAACTGTTCTCGAAGTCGTACTCCGCCCGGCACTTGGTTATATCGCGATCATGCGGTGTACAGCGTACATTCGCCACCAGAACATCCTCAGAGGTTCCTGCGTTGGGTAGTTGGGAACGGAGTAGTCGCCAGTCCATCGGATTAAGAGAGTAGCCCAACTGATGACACACAAGGGCCGCGTTCAGCACGCTCCAGCCGTAGTCACAGACAGTGCCCCAGCGTCCTTTAAGGTAGAGTTGAAGGCGACCCTCATGTGCACCGGTACCACCCACTAGGCGAACTGGCACACGAGGTACCCCATCTGCAGGCATCACCTCTGTCTCCATGTCGACGGCTTCCGTTTCGGTATCTAAATCAATAGTTTCCGTTTCGTTGTGCTCTCCAATGATGGTTTCCCTCTTAAGGGTAAAGAGTATATCGTCAGGACGTCGACCACGTGCCTCCAGCTTGCCTGCCACCATCATGCCCACACTAGGCTCAAAGCGCAACGTTGTGCCTGGCTGCAGGATAAGCTTACCACCAGGACGAATGTTAATATCCTTGGTAACAGTGTAGGTGCCCGCTGGCACCATATCTTGACCGTCCACCTCGCCGCCAATGATGTCACTACCCTCGTGGAAGAATTTTGGAACGACTGTAGAAACAGTGATCATTGCAGTGGAGCCAGGATTCGAGCTGTGCAGCAGATAGGGTAAATAGTTTATCTTGGCCAGATTGTAGCGATCGTTGCGATGGAAAAGCCTTGCATATATTCGATTCTCATCTGTATGACCAAGCCAATTGCAGGTGGCATTGATGATCTGACTCTGGTCTGTTAGCTGGGAGCCAATCTCATAAGCAGAGTCGAGGTTATGCAATATATTCCGGAAGATGTCGACATTGCTAGAGCCCACCACAACGGGAGCAGCGACACGTGAACGAGGATTTAAACGTCCTGCCCCATCGCTGCCTTCACTTCCTGCTATAAGTGGTCCGAAAGCCTCCGTGATGTTGTTACTCCTTACAAAATTCCGAGTAAAGAGTATATACTGGATCTCGGCACGGCTGGATGGGGACAAGGCTAGTGAGACGACATGCAGACCACTGTTGCGCATAAAGTAGTTGCTCTGAACGAGAAGTTTAACAGGAAAATAGTTAAACTCCGGATAGATGTAGTCGTTGTTTACATAAATACAACCATAAGTTCCATACCGAAACATGTTGTACTCGATGCGACCCTGTAGATTCAAAGCAGGACTAAGATATATGGAGTTCGCCTGGCTGTATTTGAACATGTTATGTCCCAGCTGTAGCTGCATGTTGGGCTGCCCATTTGCAGTGGCCTGGTAGCATGACTCAATGAATATGTCGTTCTGCTGGCTGCCATTAAAGCTATTTCCTGTGATATTCACCCAAATAGGACGACAGAAGTTGCCATGAAACACGCCCATTTCAAGATTACCACCAATCTGTGAGTACTCCACCACAGTGGTTTGATTAAATGGTATATACTCAATGCGTTCCACATCGCTTGTGTGGTTTAACCAGGTTGCTAATCCATAGCCCCGATTCGAGCTGATAGCCGAGCGAGAAATGTTCCGATTACCGCCATAGTAAGTGATATTTACACCCGCTCCATTATTAAAGCTAATGTTGCTGCTGGTGATGTTAACATCTCCGGCACCACTAGTCACATGTACTCCAGCCACATGACCATTGCCGGAAACAGAGCTCGCATGCACGTGCAGCTTGGAGCGTATATTATCGATGGCCACGCCACGTCCACCATTATCCTCCACGGTTGACTGTGAGACACGCAGATCGTAGGCAACAGAGTCACCCGAGGTGATTCTAAAATAACCACTCAACTCCCGACGTGCATCGGCGCGTATGCGCACAAACATTTTATCCCTTGTGCTGGTCACACTTTGAGGTCGTGTGTAGTTCCTCGCATGCCACACGAACAACAAGCGATCGTTGGTCGAGGCACCATCAAAGATTTCTATAGTAGCAGTTTCGTTTTGCATCAACATAAAGTGCTCGAAATGCAGGGTAAGATAGTAACCTGGCCGGGTAAAGAAGTATTTGCCGCATTCCTTTGCAGAGCCGGAGTAATACTTTTGTGTGTAGGATAGCGAGATGGGATACGTTTGACCCGATGTCGTGGGCAGAGTGCAAAAGTCATAGATGCTTGCGCGATCTGTTCGCTCTGTGCCGCGCAGATCGTGACCCACATACTTGACACCGTCAGCAGCATTGTCGACTACCGAACAACCGTCGAGCTGCACCAGACCCTGGCTGGAATTAACAAAGATGCCAATGCCATTACTTTTTCGAACCGTTACATTCTGCAAATGGAATCCTGCCCAGGGTCTTGTGCTGTTGAAGCCCGTATATGCCGAATGACTTATCACCACATGCTCCATTTGTGGTGGTAGGCCCTGCACTTCCAGTGCTGACTTTGCACTGAAACCAGCTCCATTGCCAGCTCGTATTATGTCCACATATTTGAGTCGAGATTCCGATTGTGCAGCATAAACTGTGTTATCCCTGCCCAAGGACTTCGTTGAGGGTGCATTGTCAAAGTATAGGCCACCCCAATGACCCAGTGGCTCCGAGTGCACCGGCTGGCACTGAATGCCCAAATCATTGTGATAATCACACGATCCGGCGCCCATTTGTCTCGAGCTCCAAGCACAGTCCAGCAAACTCTTCTCTCCACCTCGGCATTTAGGTTGCTCATACAGCAATCTGGGATAGATGCCAGCTGTCCTTTCCACCCAGTTCCAAAAACGTCCGCCCCTATAACCCATCTGCCTGCAAGCCACGGCATAGTCAGCTAGAGTCCAGCTGGAAAATTGAGTTTATAATTAATTTTTGCAGTAAAAGTTATTGTAATAAACGTCGACTTACTTTCTTGAATTGGAGCAGACTGAACGCCAGGCGCCTTTATGGAATAGTTGCAGTCGTCCCTCGACAGGTGTTGGTCCATCCACTAATCGTATACCCTTCTCCTGATCATCTGGCAGTTCCATTTTATGGTTAGCGGTATTACCTTGCGATTTCAACACAATACGCGCTGTGGGAGTGCCCTATGAAAATAGATGATATAAAAACTTTAGTAGCAGTACTTAAGAACATATAATTTGTAACTTTAAATTAAGTAATTAAGTTCTTCAGAAACTTAGAGCTCTTAGTCTGCTAATAGGTGGCATATTTGAAATCAGAAAGTGTCTAGAATGCAAATGAGATGAGAAAGTTGATAATGGAAGTGCCAAATGGCGTTGTCTGAAAGAAAACCACTTTTTTTTTACATTTTCCGCATACTATGCTTTGTGTGAAATTTTCATATAATTAGCAGGTGCGATTATCTTTTAGTTTCACCTTAGCTTTTGGCCTCTCACACGCAATTTTTCACTCATTTTCAATTATTTTATTTTTCTCGCGTCGGTTGGCCTTCGTTTTCCAATGAAAATTATCTTTGTCATGAGCTTAGGTGGAAGAAATATGTATATATGGCTTGTCTCAATTTCTACTGTTAATTAACACCTATGCGTATAATACTTGATCATGATCATGATGATGCTGCTGCTGCTCAACAACGCCCACAGAGAATACACAATTGACACAACACAAAACAATTTTTTTTTTTTTTAATTAAAACCAGACAAGACAAGAAAAAACACTGACAGGTCAAAAGATGAGTTCGATGATTCAGTTAAGTTATTTTGCATAGGAAATTAGTAAAGAAAATAAATGTACTTTGTAGCTCCTTTTGTTATTTTGGCAGCTTAGCTTGGCTTTGACTTGGATCGAAGCAGGGCAAGAGCTAATTTGCCCATTTCCAGTGCAATATAAAGTAAAAACATCAATTATGCGTCGTCGTTCACTTAAATCTAATTAACCCTTAATGACCCTCTGACCGCTGATTAAGTGACGGAGCGAAACGGAAGGGAGAATGGGAGGTGTGGTGCCAGAGCGGACATGCAAAGTAAATGCAACAACCGAAGTAGCAGAAGTAGCCGCTTAAAGAATTGCTACTTTGAAGTCGCGACGTTTGGTAATTGTTATTGTAATTGGAATCGTGCAACGATTCATTGAGGAAATGAACTTGCTCTGACCCAATTATGGGCGAACCTCAAATGGAGCAACGCATGCGCTGATGATGCCCTAACCTACCACTACAACAAAATAACACTCAATGCTATCTGAGCTTTTTTTTTTTTAAGGGTCGCGCATGGAACTTTTATCGCATTCTGCAATCTTATCAGTTCAAGCGTCAACAGAAACAAAAACATATAACAATGTGAATGCTACAAAAGCTAATGCGCTTATCTATCATTAACGTTACTCACCTGCTGTCTGATAGCAACAGGTGCCCCGCCAGCGCTTAATCATTTTGCAATAGAGCGAAAAAAAAGCGTTGATAAACTATTAATATACCCTATTTTAGATGTTTTGATCTTTAAAAATGAAGTATTTTCTATCTGCCTGCTTCAAAAACATCGAATATTATCAGCATACCCCATCATACATCATAAACTACAGGGTACAAAATCATTTGTTCTGATTTTTCTTTCGCTTTTAGCACTTACCACAGCATGAAGCACGCCACGCACTTTAAGACCCTTGGTGGGGGCAAATTCAACGGTTACGCCTGGCTCGATGGTCAAACGTCCACCCCGCACCACTTCCAGGTCATCGCGTGCCATATACGGACTCTCGCTCAGTCGCAATATGCGCTCGCTGAGAATTTCGCCGCCTTGGAGCTCCGTGTAGGAGTTGGATGATGATGTCAGCAGTAGGGCTGGCGTTGATGGTGGCGCCGCTGTGGCGTCTCCGCCATGACGCGTTGCTGGCAGCAGCTGTGTGGCGCCATCGAGACTAGCGAATTCGATATCGTTGTCATTGTCATTGTTGTTGTTGTTGTTGTCGTTGTCCTGCAGCAGTTCAACTATTTCCACTTCCGAATGGGGTGGCAGTATTGGCTGTTGTCGAAGTTCCTTTTGTTGCTGTTGCGCTCGACCTAGTTGGCAGGACGACAACAGCAGACAAAGGGTGAGGAGTATTGTGCATATGTTTGCCCATTTGGGGGCAGTTGGTAGGAGGCAGCTTTTGTATTTGTTGTTGTTGTTGTTGGTGCAACTATGTTTACTTCGTTGTAGCAAGTTAGTTTTATGACGTTGCAGCGTCATTTGTGCATTGTTTTTGTTATCGACTTATTGACGTGTAGAATAACACAAATTATTATTATATTTGTGAATTGCAATATTAATTATGATTTTGACTCATGTTTTTCACATTTCTCTGGCAGCTTTTTGTTATTAATTAGCTAAGGAGTATAGGAAAATGTTTTCACAAATTCAAAAACAAGTTTCGTATTATTTGCGCACTTATTAAACGTTTAAAATTAACAGCTGAAGGCCCGGCAGCCATGCTAACCCACTGCTAGCCCCTAAATTTGAATTTTAAGCTAGTACTTATACAAAAATTAAAAATATAAAATTTTTTTGAAATTATTTTAAACACTTTTATCTATTTCTAGTTATTATTGTGTTATTATATGTAATTTTTGAATTAATTTTTTTTAAAACTTATTTTCATTTGAATTAATGCTATTTTCTGTAACTATTTTTCTTTAGCTTTTTTCACACGTATCAAATTTGATTTTCACAAGGTTTTTCATAGTAATTTTCTTGTTGTTAATTTTTGGTCATTATAAAATCAACATTATTCGGAGTTTCATATTGTTTTTGGAAGCCACAAGTCTCTAGCATTGTTACCAATCTCCGATAAGCCGCCACAAACTGGCCCTAAAAGCCAACACAAACACACACACACACACGTACCTAGCCACAACTTGACAACGTTTCCAAACCAAAACACACAAAATACCAATACATCGAAACGCTTCAACAACAAAACACTAACTCACTCGGTGGGTCGTGTTGAGTTCCCCACCCCACCCTGAATAACAACAGAATATAAATGTACGTTATAAATATACACGAAAAACACGTCCGTACGCAAAGAACCGTTAGCAGTGACTGAGCGGTTTACTTGCATTTAGTATTATGACGAGTGTTGTGGAGCGACAACAACAAAAACAACAACTAAAAGCGAAGAGGAAAAGTCTAACAACATGTAAAGCAGTTGGGGAGCTGCTTTTGTTGTTGTTGTTGTTGTGGATCCACGACGCTGTGTGCTTTAAAGTAACTGTAAAAGTGTAGGCATTTCATTCATGACGTGAGCGCAAGAGAGAGCAAGCCCTACAAATAGAGAGAATGCGTGTGAGAGTGATTGAGAGGGGGTCACAGATAGCGTCGCACGCACCGCAAAAGGTAGTTGTTGGTTTTTTTTGTAATGTTTGGCTACGTGAGAGAAGAAGATAAAAAAAAAAAACACAATAGATAGAAAGCATTTCTAAGACTATCTGTGCACGCCCCAGAGTTTTCTTCACATTTGGTTGCCTCCAACTAAAATGTTTTATTTATGTTTTATGCAAAGCAGCTTTATATTCTGTTCTTAAGCTGCGGGCGCGGCTTCTACACTGAGTGAAAATTTATTGTTTGCTATTTAAGCTGGATAAGTAAAACAAATAATTATTATATTCATATATATACTTTTCTCAACGGTGATATCTTTTTTATCAAACATTTATTTATTGATATTCTTTCAACGCACTCCTCATTTTTTTTCAGTGCATGTCTGAGTATCTTGGGGCCTTGTGCGTTATTATCGATGTGCCTGTGACTCAGCTGCATGCTATTCCCAGTTAATGTTGTTGTTTTAAGTTGCGTTGCACTAAAGTGCATTCAAAAACTTTGTTGTCTGCCTTTTTATGGGTTTATTAACATTGTTTGGCATTTTGCGTATGCCAAGGAATTCATTTTGCTTAGTTAAGTGGCTGAAAGTGCTGACTAAAGTTCTTGTTAGTATTTATGTATGTCTGTAATATGTTCCTCTCTGCCTGAAGGTAAAAATGCTCTTGTAATGCTTAGATGATAAGATAGCAGGGCTTTAAAATCAAAATAACTTATTAAGCGAGCTATAAAAATTATTAAATTTTATGCTGCAACGAGATACTTTGAGTTTTGAAATATAAGCACTTTAAGTGAAACTTTTTGTTGTTTCTTTTATTGCTTTTTGGTTAACTTTTGTTAGTTGTGCTCCAAATTTTTTGCATTAGACGCAGAGAAATGAAAAGAATACGTTTTTCTAACCGGCACAATAAACTCGAATTAAAGTAATGTTCCGGTTTGATGTATGTCAAAATTGGCCAGCTGCAATGGATTCGTACGTATGTATGGGTGTTTCTTATGTGGTTTCCAATTCATAAACCAATACTATTACTTATTGTTCGTTACCTTTTGCCATTGACATGACCTGGTTTTAACAATTAATTATCTCATGAACATTAAGTGAAGCGTTTTCTTCACATAATTAAATATTTTTTCTCTTCTGCCTAGTCAAATGATATATTAAGCCTTTCTTCTAGTTCTTTGGGGCATAATTAGGAGATGCTGTGAGTTCTAGCAATAGGGAGCATAAAAAAGATTATTCATTAAGTTCTTAAACGCTTATTAGTCATCTGTAATCATTTGTTATGCCGGTTTGTGTTTTTGTTGTCGATTTATGCACGTTTGGATGAGCACGCGATTTGCATTGTATCTGAATGACTAATACTAAACCAGATTCCACAAACACATTGCTTAAGCTAATGCAAAGATATAATTTGCATCTCTCTCTCTCTCTCTCTCGCTCTCGCTCTCTCTATCTCTCTTTCTATATAAAAGCGAGCTTTACGTGCAAATTTGCCAAATCGCTTATCGCATTTTAGTTATTTTATCGTTTGTCTTGGGCCAAGCGGCCAAGCATTTAGCTGCCATACTATAACTGATTGATAATGCTCACTTCCTTTTACGTACATAACGACGCATTAATTAACCAACACCAATAACAACAACAACAACCAGCAAGCTAGCAACGCGTCATCGGTTCGAGCCCAATGGGAAGTGAGTAACTAGCAAATGTTTGTTGTTGGTAATGTAATGCAAGGCAAAACGGAAGTTGACAGGGAATGTGGAACTAAACAGAGAGAAGCAACAACAGCAGCAGCACGGCAAGTGCAGCATGCAGCGCTGCTGGCGTCGCTGTCGCTGTGACGTCTGACTGAGCTGAGCTGCATGCGAGTTGGCGAGTTTGTTGAGTTTATTGGCCACAAAAAATAGCGATAGTACGAATTGTTGCTGCTTTTGTTGGGCAATTAAGCATTCATGAAAGCGTGCAAGTCTTTAAAATCGGTTTTGGATTCGGATCCACTTTTGAAGTTAAATCTTAACGCGCCGTTGCATTATATTCGCACTAATGAGTTTTGTTTCTTAACGGTTTTTCTTACCACGCTACAAGCCATAAAGTTCTAATTACAAGAAAATAACTATATTCTTTTGAGGCAACCTCAAAAAGTCAGCTTAAAGTTTTATGCGCATGTATTTGTGTATTTTTGTATTTATGCTTGTGCTTTGTGTGGCTTTTTGGTTTGAAGTTGTTGCCACTCGCATTTGGTGTATTGGTATTGGTGTGTGTTTGGTAACAGTCGGTTGGCCAGAAAGCGAACGACGCACTAACACAACCTCACTTTTTGCTTCTTTCAACGAGTATTTTTCGGAGCTTTGCATTTGCAATTTCCGCAACTTTACGCACTTGTTGCACTTTTTGTTAGACTTTTGTTATATTTTGCGTATTTATTAGCTTGATTTGGGCTTAATGAAATGACGCTATTAGTTGGCTTTAAGGCGCGGTCAACTGCGATCAAACTTACACACACAAACACACACCAACTTTTCAATATGTGTGACAACAGAGAGAAAAAAAGCACCGTTGAGATCAAATTTGTTTGCGTTTAGCGCGCACACGTCTGTTCGACCGCGTCGTCGTTCACCTTCTGAGCGCATTGAGTTGCCCAGAGAAGCTTCGCAGTCATAAGTTGTGCTAGCTCTCCCTCTATCTCTCTCGCTCTCTCTTTCATGCGCACACCTCTTACCACAAAAGTTCTGCAGTCAAAACAGTCAAAACACCCGCCGACTTGATGTGAGAAGCTTTGCGAGCGAGCGAAACGAATAATCAAAATTCGCTCACAGTGGACAAAGCGAAAATGTCAGTTGAAATGTTTCGATGCTGTTGTTGTTGAGCGGGTTTTCAGCTGAGCGCGTCTGTGGCAGTTACCTTGGCCGAAATGACAACACCAGCAGCTTTTTCAGCTTTTGAATCATTACCTGTTGCTTTTAAAGCTGTAAAATAAACGGGCGGCAAATGTAAGCTGTGTTCAATTCCCACTGTTAAGCTAACAGTTTGCTGAATGTTGTTAACAGCAGCAACGAGTATAAACACACTTGTTGGTTCAAAGCTGTGCTAAGTCAAATAATTTAACGAAAATGTTTTTGAAAGTAAAAATGCTGCGGTTTGCATAAATATCAATTGAGCTATTCAAAAAGTTTCTACGTTGCGCACCATTTATATTTAAATTTTATTGCATACTCTTCGGCGTGCAATTAAATTTTCGACCCCTGTCACATTCGACTCTAGCTAAGTTGCATACTTTGAGTCTTATCACCATAAACTAATTTAATTTAAGAGGCTTGTGAACCTGTGGCCGGCGATGCTTATTGTTATATATGTTAATGAGTACTATCCTGAACATCGTTGTGCTTATGGTATTTCGCATAGCCTTGTCTATCATATGATGACTCATTTGTTTGTGTGTTAATTTTATGCTACTTATTAATTCACTTTATAAGATTTTGGCGACTTCCTTTTGCAAGACTTTGCCAATCGGTGAACATTCTCACGCATTCAAACAATCAAATTTTCAACACGCAGCTCACGTGCGGCGGCAACTGGTGATATCATCATTGTTTCATCTCCGTTAATATAATAATTTATCTTTTTTGAGCAATTTAAATCGTCAAGGGTAGCTAGAGAGCTAGGGAGAGCGGTGAAGGGTATGGCACCTATAAAGTTTTCGGAAAATTCCCGCAATAAGCTGGTGACAGCAGTTTACGTGCCACATTAATTGAACTTTCTACGTGTTCGAGTGCGGTACTCACAATCTGCCTTGATTTGAAAGCCGAATTGTGCGTGGATATGTTTAAGGCGTAGCCCCCCTCCCAAAAATAAAAAAAAAACCACACAAAACCACAAAGGTGTCTTTGGCAAAACGTGCCTGAAGTACAATACAATTTTATAATGGCTAAAATCGCTTGCCGCTTGATTGATGGGGTTGAATGATTCACAAGTGAAACCCCACAATAAAAAAACATTAAGCAATTCATTTTAATGCAAACTTTATTTCAATATAGATATGTGTTTATTTCTATACTTACATATATAGGCATATATATTTATAATAAATGTGGCTTTTCAAAGTCATTTAGAATTCAAGGAAGACTATGGAATGCTAAAAGGATGTACTATTAAAACTCTAAGAAAATACTTAAGATTGCTATAAATTAAGCCTATTAAAAATTTAACTGGAATAAACGGCCGCATAAGCTGGCCGAGCTTGATTTTTTGTTTCTCGTATTTCTAAGCTACTTTTACTTTCAACCTTTATTTCCCTCAGCGCGTATCTTGATCCACACGATTGCTGTCAAGATTGTCTTAAGCACTAAAACATAATTTATAGTTGTATACAAGTATTAAAATAGTATTGATTTTTTTAATTACTAACTAGACAGATCTAAAAAGAAACAAACAACACTAAGTGTTGGCCTAAACTAAATGGATAGACTCTCGCATCGTATAGCTAGGATGTTCTAAAATAGGTTAACTGCCATGCACTAAAAGCACAATGCTATAGCTACTACGCGTATCTTAGTTATATGTACTAAAGGCATGATGTCATCCTTCAATTACAAATGCATCAACAGTTTTGTGGCACTTCGTAACGATGTACTAAAACTGAACTTAAATTATGTTTCTTATTGCCTTGTCGAAAGACATTGTACTAAAATGTACTAAAAGTGCGCTTATGGCTAAGTAGCGTTCAGGTTGTTATAGATCAGAAGGCAGGGGAGCTCTAATCTTTATTAAGATTACTTCAAATGCCACAGGATCTATGCCAAGCCTTGAAACAATCCTCGCTTAGTGTACTAAAAATTTAGTGGATGGGATTCCTTTATTAACGACGCATTATATCCTCAATGCTGAAGCCCGTGCGTCTGGGTGGTGCTGGTGCTGGAGCAGCAAGAGCTGGCGGTGCAACAGCCACAATTGGTGGTGGCTGTGGCTGTGGCGGTGGTGGTGCAACCACAACGGTTGCGCTAGGCGTTGATGCAGCTACTTCCTTCTCGGCTGAAGCACTTGTTTCCGTTGAAGGCGGCTTGCACAAAAGCTGTCTGGGCGGATGGCGTGACATATTCAAGGCATAGATGCTCGGATTCTCCAGATACGAACGGTGATGATGATGTTCCACCAGCTCTACCAGCGGTGGCGGTGGCGGCAAAATACGTTTCCTTACCGGTATAGAGCCTAGGAAACTGGGCATTGCCTCGTGTGGCGAGTGCAGTGGTTGGGATGGTGGTTGCGGTGGCTCAGTGGTGCTACTGTTGTTGGTCACAATGGTTGGTGGTGTCGCGGTTGCTGCAGCTAATGCTGTCTTGCTAAGGTTCAGTGTCTTATGGTGCAAATCGCGACGCACATGCAACATGGGCAAATAGGGATCAGTGTTGCCGGGCGGCAGCAAATGATGATGTGGTGGTCCGTGTGGTGGCACAGGTCCCCCTGGCGGTGCATAGCGTAAGCTGGGCATAAAGGTGGCACCTACAGCACCGCCTGCCGCTGAATGTGGCAGCTCCTCGAGGTGTCTTTCGCCGTGTGGCCTCATGGTATAAGTCTCTCCACCTTCATGATGGCAATGAGTAACTCCCTGACGTTCCGGCTTGGACACGGCAGGAGCGTTTGATAAGGGGGTTGAAGCTTGAGCCGTCTTGTAACGAGCCACCACCAGCGCCACTTCTGCTTTCTCTTCCTCTGTCTCCGCCTCGAGTTCCTCATCTTCAGCTAAGTCCAAAGCGCCAGCTTCGTGCAGTTCTTCCTCCTCATCGTACTCATCGAACTCTTCCTCGCTATCGTCATGCTCATAGCTGGCACTGCTGCTGTTGTTGTTGCTAGCCTTCCTCTTCAGACGCATACGTTCCGCTTCGTCCTTTTCGGCCTTCTCGCTCAGATTGTGTACGGGCGACTGTCGTGGGGAGTCCACCTCCAACAGGGAGTCCTCCTCATCGCCGCTCAACTGTCGTGCCTCATCTTCTTCGCCAACATCAACATAGTCGGCACTGTTGACCTCGCCCACAGCATGAGTCAGCGCATGACGTCGTAGATCGCAGTTGCGTCGGAAGACTTTGCCACAGGAGGAGCACTCGTATGGCTTGTGATCGGTGTGGGTGAGCAGATGGGTCTTCAGATTCGAGCGCTGGTTAAAGCTGCGACTGCAAACCGGACACTTGTGTGGCGATTCCTCCATGTGCAGAATCTTGTGTACGGCCAGGGTGCGTGACTGGCAGAAGCCTTTGCCACACTCCGTACACTTGAATGGTTTCTCCTTGGAGTGTATATACCTGATAAAGAGAACGGAGGAAACAAAAGAGAGCGGGGGTTAACATTTATACATATGACTTGGCTCATTGCGTGGGCGTTATTTTGTTATTGTTTTGGTTGGTAGCTATTAGCTGGTAGCTGGCAGCTCAAGTTGACAGTTATCTTCCATGGAGGGCATTATCTCTCCCTCTTGGTCCCTCCCTTTGCTGCGGCGCAGATAAATTGAGCTGATATATTTTATGTTTATGGCAGCCATCTTTGAAATGGCGTCCACTTGCTGTTGGACCAGCAGCAGCAGCAGCAACAACATCAGCAACATCAGCAGCAACAGCAACCAGCAGCAGCTGCTGCTGCTGCGACTGGTAAAAAAAAAAAAAACTCAAAACAGGTTCTTGGCTTAAGATCTTGGCTGAGGTCTGCCTTTGATTTTTGCCTTTTAGCTCGGGGGGCTTCATGGCGCACCGAGATTCTTCTTGCTGTTATTTCTTCTTCCACTTGCCCTCTCTCTTGCCCATCTCTTTGTTGTTGCTGCTGCTGCTGCTGAGAAATTAGCCCCGCGGCAAAGCAAACAAACGACAAATGGACCGAAACCGAACGATCAAAAGACACAAGACAACGTCTTGGACAGGCCAACACATACAGACATACACACACATGTGCATGTAAGCAGGCATAAGGCCAATGCCAACCTGCTGTCTGCTCTTGCCCGGTTCTCGGTACCGAGTACTGAAGTATGGAGTACCCAATGCCACCTACCCGCACCCCTTTTTAAAAAGGTTGTTGCCTGGCACCCAAATGTAAAGCCACAAAGTTAATTAACTTTGTCTGTTTGCGGCTTTTTCTTCGCATATCTTTGACTTAAAGTCGGAGCTTACTGATTTTGTCAAGCTCTTGGATTTCTATTTGTGATTTTAATGGGAAATATTCATGTAAATGTGTGAATACTACTATTAAACGATTTAATGGATATCCAAGAAAGTCACACTAAAACTATTGAATATTATTCTTGCCTTCATCTAATATTTAAAAGCCTTTGCCAGATTTACTTCTAGGGTATTGCAGATTCGCCTTAGCAAACTGAAAACTTGTTTTCAAGTTCTTGCTCCTTCTTCTTGCTACATACCTTGGGGCATGCAAGCAATTACGAGCGAGCAGACACGCCTTGTACCTGGCCGTTCGTTTGTTGCCCGAAAACTTAACCTTCTCATCAACGTTGCCTTCTCACTAACACCAAAACACACACACACACACACAACTCACCTGTGGTCCCTCAAGTGATCCTGACGCCTAAAAGCTTTGCCGCAAATATCACAGGAATAGGGCCGCTCGTCCGTATGGGTGCGCTCGTGTATCAACAGATTGTAGGACTTTGTGAACTGTCGATTGCAGAACTTGCAGATGAACTGCTTCTTCGGCCGGGAGGCACGACCAGGTGCGCGCAGCAGGCGTCTATCCAGACCAGAATGCATGCCCGCGGCCAGTCCGGGTGGAAAGAGGGCAGCTGCTGCTGCCGCTCCTGGTGGAAACGGAAAACTTCCAGCGGCCGTTGGCGACGGACCCGGTCCGGTCATATATGGCGGTGGTGGTGGTGGACCATAGAGCACACCGGGCGGTGGCACACCTGGTGGCCCACCCGGAGGACCTCCACGTCCGAGCATTGCAGCAGCTGCAGCAGCCTCCCTCAGCGCCAGCTCCTTGCGCTTGTCAGCCATCATGGCAATGATCTCGTAGTTAGAGTTGCTGCCAGCGCGAGCCTTTGCCTCGAGTGCCTGACGAGTGGGCAGTACCGGCACGAAAGCGGAAATCTCCCGGTGATGCGGAGGCCCGCCGTGCAGACCCGAGGCCGCCAAATGCTGCTGATAGGCCAATTGGGTTTCGTAGGCAGCTGCTGCTGCCGAGATCCTGCTAGCTGATGAATTCCTCGAATCTCCGGCGCTACCCGAACCATCCGAACTACCAACGGCTCCCGAACCGGAGCCATTAGCACTTGCCGCTGCTGCCACGGCTGCCACCGTTGACATAAACTGATCCATGCGAGAGGCGCGCAACATTGGTATGGCGCCTCCGCCATCGCTGGCTGTGCTATCCGTGGGCATATTGACGGGTTGTTCAGCTACTCACATGCCGTCAGACCTTCAGCTGCAGATAAGGATGGAATGATAAGAGAAAGAGAGGGGTAAAAATAACAATTAGTCAAATGTTGTGTTAATTGTTCGCGGCTTATTGGGCTCTATTTCAATTGGGCTTATCTTAATTGCTCGTCAAGTGCAATTAAAATAATAGTTTTTGTTTTTATCTAAGTTTGCTCCGTTATTATACCCTTCCGCCAGTGGGGTTTGCTGGCAGTTCGTGTCATATTCGAAAAAGTTTACAGCATTTGTCTAATATGGATACCGACACCTTATTATATTGTCATTTTAATGAGTTTTATAAGTTTCTTATGAAACTGGCTTAATGGGGGATTTAAATACATTAAAGTATCATTTGCACATCAATGTTATATCGAAATCATTAATAAATACACAGTGTTAAACATGCATTTGATTTAAAGCTCATAAATGTATGTTTTACCATTTGGATTATTTCTATTAATATTTCGCTTTTAATTACAGAAATATTTTCCACAAGGCACAAATAGTTGTAGAGTATATACAGGTATATTAATTTTAATTCATTTCACGGGTAATATTTTTTGTTTGATTTTCGTTATAATATTGCTGTTGTTGTTGTTGTTGTTTATAATCAGCAAACGGCGGCGGCAAGTGAAACTAAACTGAACGAGAAACGAGTCGCAACCGCTGTCCCCCGTTTAGAGTTGTCGACTCTGCCAGGTTAGATAAGATTGTGCGTCTAAAAAAACCTGACTGACTGAGTCAGTTAGCGAGGTACACACTCCATCCGCACAGTAGTGGTAGCGATATAAATACACACACTCACGCACACACACAAAGATACACATACAAAGAGAGTGAGATACACACAGACACACATATCAGTATCTGTATGTAGATAGTAGCATTTGGCAGCCATACAAATGCAACTGGTAGCCTAAGCGAACTAAACGGCAGTCAGTCAGTCAGTTAGGCAAGCCTTGCCTCTCGGTAGCCGAACCCGAGACCGAACCCGAACTCGAACTCGAACCCGGGAGACTCAAACTAAGACTAAGGGGATCCGACCCGATGCGACCCGCTCAAGCGTTCAAGCGACTGTGACTGCTTACTGGCTTTACGCAACAGGAGCGCTTCAGCTTCTGGCTCTCGGGGAGTTTTTTTTTTTTTACTTCATTTTTGCATGGAACGTGATCATCACGATTATAATAACAGTCAAATGATGAACAAGAAGAGAAAAAAAAGTAAAAGAAGAGTGGAACAAGTAATGATTATGATAATGACGCTCATATTGTCGCTGGATCCGACCATAAAACTTTAGCTGCATTAAAGCCACATTTAAATACATAGTATGTATGTATATGCATACGTATAACCAGTTGCGAGTCTGTGTTTTCCGCGATTCGGTTTACCTTGCTAGTAATAAACCCCCTTCCCCTTTGTACCATCCCTCCCTCTGTCTTGTGCAATGACAGTTTTGCTTATCATTTGCTGGAAATGTTCTTAGCTTGTGACTTCAAATGAGTTTTCACATCGTAAATTTTTTATTTGATTTTATTTTGTTTTTTCTGCCTGTCTGCCATGATAAGTAGATAGTTGGAAACTGCTGCATCATTGCAGTACGTAATGCAAAGCGAAGATTTCGTTTTGATTTTTGTTTACCATGTGGACGTTGGGTTAAGCTAGAGACAGTTCCTCATGGCTAAGACGTTAAGTGTTGTTGGCAAGAAATACTAAAGATGTTAAAGATGTGGCTCAGTTGGCTGTCGTATGGCTGTCAGATTTGATCTGTTCAAAACTAAGATAGATAGCTTACAGCGCTCTCTGATTAGAAATTATATTGAATCTTCTTTAAATTGGCATATAACAAGTGACTTGCAGGTCTGGAAAAGACAACTTTACTTGTTTAAAGCTAGTTGTAAATTCTGTAAACTTTCATTGCTTACAAAATTTCTTTATTGTATGATAGTAAACTTGACTTTACAACTTTTATTAAATTCAGTGTTTATCTTTATACTATTTCTTTGCCTAGTATTTCCCATTCACCAACTGAAGCCTGAAATTATGCTTGATAGTTCTTGTTTAATCTATTCACTTAACTACGCACTTTATTTGATATCTTAATTTACGTCTTAAGTAATTATTTTATATTTCCCTGGCAAATATTTGCCAGCAATATTCCGTTTACAATAAACGCTTAGTAATCCCCCCAACATACTAATTCCAAGTAACTGAACAACCATATAGCGCATACGTCAGTAAGTATTTGTGTACATAGAGTATATCAAGCACGTATCTGTGATAGCCTCGAAAAAAAGGTAACTCGTTTTGGGGGTTTTTTGGAATCGTTTTTTTAACTAGGTTTCTGTCGTATTTTTCTGTGCACTTATGTATTTATGACAGTGGAGCTCGGTGTCGGTTTAAACAGCCTTTACTGTCTAAACTGTCTGAACTGTCTAAGTGTCCAGTTGTTGGACCCTGTCTGTCTAACTGTCTCGCTCTCTTACTGTACATACAATGCGATTCAGCGTTCATTATCATTGGAAACATCGGCACTTTTGAAACGTCAAGCCAAATAAGAAAAACAAATAAAATTAATGTAAATAATGGACATCATCAGCAAAATGCGAAGTCGGCAACGTTGCACGTAGTACTCGCTGTAGTTGGCAAGAAAGAAAGAAAAGGCGAGAAAGAGTGCGAGGAGCAGAGCGAGGGAATGTAGAGAGAGAGCTGTATACTTTCAGATACAATATAAAGATACGGATACACACGCACACAGAAATGGAAAACGTTTGCGCAAACGGTTGCCCAGCAAATGAAGCCAAAGGCTTAAATGTGTGTATACATATAATAAAATGAAGCAGAAAGAAAAAAAAAAAATGTATAAGAAACAACAACTACTGGCAGTAGAAACTAAAAGATATCGAGGAGCAATTTGGCTGCCACTCTTTCTGCTGCCTGCCAGAAGACGAAGACCTGGCAATAGGTCTGGGTCTGGGCTTTGTGTAAACAACAACCAGCAACAAACAGCTAAGGAGACCAGCAGACGCGCTTACCCACTGGAAAAAAGGTTCAAAGCAGTTGATAAAAAAAAAAAATAACAGAAAAAACAAACACACACACACACATCCATCGACTTATACAGATATGAGACAATAACACATGCGCAAAGGGATTTAATATTTGTGTAAAAACGAGACGAAGTTTTTGTATCCATATATCTTTGGTTGGACCAAGACGCTTAGCGCACTACTTCAGTTTGCTTACAAAACAACCTACAACAACAACAAACAACACACGACAAAAAAGGGTCAGTGAGTGTTTTAATGTGTATGTGTGTGTGTGTGTTTGTCCGTTCAGATTTAATCCCTTCGGGCCAGGCTCGCCAACACGGCAAAGGTAGCTAATAATCAACAACCAAATAAAAAAGAAGGAGGACAAGAAAAGAAAGAAATCATAAAATAAAACTAAGAGCAACAACTTGTAATTATAGACGCTAGCCGCTGCATTAATACCTATACATACACAATCTGGCGTTAGTCTGGCAACTCTTTTTAGCTGGGATAATAGTCAAAGCCATTAAAAAATCTCTAGCCATAATCATCAGCGCTTGTAGTTTGGTACTCCTCAGCTCTAGCTGCTTGTCTATATAATTTTCTTGATTAATATCTATGCGATTTACACATACTTCACCCTCCAACATGAATGTGTGTGTTGTGTGGTGTGTGTAAGTGCGCAGTCATTAATTTAAAAGCTTTGCTAATTTTGCAGCCAGGTTGAATGCATTTCTTAATTTTTTTTTCTTCTTTTTTTTCGAACAGCTCGAAAACTGCTAATGAAGTTTTATGGGTTCGAAATGCAGCTGCCTGAACAGACAGACAGTTCTATAGATTACTTAGGTTGTTAACTTAAATTGAAAAGCATAATTTATAATTATTGTGATCAAACTGCTATGAGAAGACCATAAAAGGGAAAAACTGGCTTGCAACCAGCATGATTGATGGCTTGGTTGTGAAAAGTTGATAGAAACAGAGTAGACTAGTTAGAATACAAAGAGATTTTACTTTTAGTTGGGATGGGAAAGTAGCAAAGAGTCTTAGAACTATTTGTGATACATAAAAATTGAAGTAAGCAGAAGTAGAACAAAAACAAGTATTAATATTATATGTAGATTTATCTTTTTCTATCATAAAACATAAATTTCAATTCATGAACTGACGCACGTTCTTAAGAAATTCATAAACTTTTGGCTATAATGTGCTTTTTATTTAAATCTGTAAATTTATGACCTTATCTTAATGCGGAATACAATTTTTTTCTCTTAGAGTTTTGTACGAGTATTCTTGTTATTTCCATAAACAATTTATTCTACAGACTGTGCAGCATTTAAATCCCCTTAAGCCGATCATTTTTCATGCTTCTTATGGCTTTTCAATTCAAGCGATGCCCTCAATAAAGATTATATCCCTTACTTCTATTTGCATGGACTCTTCATAATTCTTAATTTTAAGCTGCTTTACAGAGAAAAGATATATAAATGGTATATGTATTATCAGCTCTGTTAATTATTCAAGTTACCTGCCTCGCCCCACACAATATTGTTAAGTATTGAATTTAGTTTAACCATCAAAGCGATTCGGAAATGTTTTAAGAAACTTGTCTAGTCTAGCAAAAGATATTTAAAAAAAGCACACGTGCCGAAATGGGAGTGGCAAACTGTCCAAAAAACTAAACCTTTTATGGCCAATTGTATGATCTATTGTATTTTTGTCTTTATGGGCGAGTTTCAAGTGTTGTCTTTAGTTTCACTGAACATTTTAGATGCTATTAACTTGTTTTGGTTTTTAATTAATTTCTTTTTTTATGGAGCGCCATTTGAATCCCTCAAAGAACTATTCACCTACCGTTGCATCAATATCAAAACTTGATATCAGGGAACCCACCCAGAAATATACCGATTGCAATAAATTTTTATGTGCCTATTCTAATGCTAAAATGTTGGAGACCACAACACATACACAGATTCCAATAGAGTAGCCTATAAACAAACAATGATGATGGAAAATTCAAAGAGTTTCGAAGCGCTCCAGCTTTAGTCAAGCGAGACAAAAGCCAATGGCTCTATAGAACCGCAACGAATGGAACCACGAATACCAAATACTACTCAATACAATACCCCATACACAATTCCCCAATACCGCCAGATCGAAAGCACAACAAAATCTGAGAATGAGAAAAAAAAACTAGACTGTGGGAGCGCGGGAGGCGTTTTTAAAAACTAAAGCATTTAAACGAAATCAAAGGAAAAAAAGCACAAAGATGCTGGAGCGATGTAGATGGCAGAGCACAGATGATGGTGTGGTATGGCATGGCATGGTATGGTATTCGAATCCGAATCCAAACCCCAAACCCCAAGCATCAACAGAAGCTTGCGGCAATTGCGTTTCCTCTTTGGACACACGTTCTGAACAATTAAAGCGCGCAGCAAGCCAAGCTGGCAAGACGGCCAAGACGGCCAAGACGAGAACGACGTCGACCAAGTCCAAAAAAAACCGGATTCAAATTGAGCACGACGAGAGCTGCTGAAACTAAAAACTGATGCTGCTGCGACTGCGACTGCTGAGAGCCACTGGCCACTGGCACTGGCTACAAGTGAACTGGTTTACGGCCAAAAAAAATTACGCTGAAAAAAATACGAATGAAAAAAAATTCCAAGCGAAGGTTCGAGCTGCAGACCGAACCAAGAGTCAGAGTCAGAGCCGAAGCCGAGCGCCAGGCTGCTGCCTGTCAATGGAACGCAGGCACCACACTGAGTTCGGTGGCAATGACAGTGGCACATGCAGTTGTAGTGGAAGCCGCTGCGGCAGCCGCCGCCGCCAGTCGCCCAAAAATAAAAAAAATAACAAAACCGCCAACTGTGGCGGAGAGCCTCCAACGCTGTGTTACAATACAAAAATGAGTGTGTGTGTTTGCCTCTCTGTGTGTGTGTCTGTGTGTGCTTGGAGCAGGTTTTGGCAGTCAAACTTTATTTTTTATTTACTTTGCTACTCGTTACAGTTTGCGCTCAGATTTGCTCTCCCTTTAGCGCTCTTTCACTCTCCCTCTCTCTCTCTCTCTCTATTTGAAAGAGCCCACTCGCTGTGGCTGCTTCTCGCTGTGATTTGCTTTTGGCCAAAGCAAAAAATCAAAAGAAAATAATTAGCTAGACCCTAAAAACAAAAAACTGCGGAATTTTTTCGTGTGTCAAGTTTCTTGTTTCTTTCATTTTTTTTTTTTACTTTTTTTGTAGGGGGTGTTGCCTGCTTGGGGCGTGTGGCTTACCTGTAAACAATTTTGAGAGCGCCTGAGGCTCTTTCAAGCTTGACTTTGGCCAGTATTCCAAGTAATTTTTCTTAACAAGCTTTTTTCTTAGTTTTTATTTTATTTTCTTTAATTTTTCTGCCACTTTATTGGGCAACTTTTTTTGTACGATTTCTGGAAAGCAAACGAATTAGAAAATTAGATTTTAGGCTTAAAAGCGTGTTTATAATACACTTCAATTAGTTTATAGTTTATTTAGCACATTAAAATTGTTTTTGACTTGCATTTTGTTAAGATACAAGCACGCTCATACAGATACAATTGTATCTACAGATGTATTTTCGATGCAATCACGGCACGATAAATCGCGAGGGATCGCGGGTGTTACGGAAGCAACGGCAGCAGCAGCTACCACAAACCACGTAGAAACCGAGCAAAAACCGAAAAATGAAAAAAACAAAAACCAAACCACGTACGAAACCAGCCAGCGAAACAAGCCGAGGGAACGGTCCAACAACACACGAACGAACGAACTAACGAACGAGGCAAGCAACAAACGAGATACGGCAGCTGAAATGTGTTTTTCTACATTTTGTTTGAAATAGGAGCTGAAGCCAGTGCAGCTACCAATTCGCTCCTCAAGTAGTCCCAAACTCTTCCCACACACACACACAGAACACGACAACGACGACGACACGCTTGGAAACGCCGACTGAAAAGCGCTTTTCAGCGATCGATGATCGGAGATTGGTGAGCGGGTTGCGCTGCGTTGCGACGTTGCAACAAGTTCACTGTGCCTGCATTTTTTCCCCAATATGTAGTATCTCACAGACACGCACACACAAACTTAACACATACTCAAGCACACATACGTATAAAATTTTCCACTGTGTCCACGGATCCGCGCGCAGGTGCGTCAGCAACGATCAACTCTCGAAGACTAATCCAACATTCGCCGAGCCGCTGTCACCGTCGTCGTAGTGGTCGTGGCTCATTCAAACGCAGAGAGTGAGAGAGCGACTAAGTGAGAGGGTAAGCTGTAGCGAGTAACTGGAGAGATCGCGCTCAAAACCAGCCAAGTAAGAAAACCACCAACAGCAACAACTACTACAATAACAACAAGAGCAACTGGCAAACCAACTAACCGACCGCCAGTCGCACGCTGCGGACAGGCAGACTGAGCTGACAGACAGACACGGAACGTGCATACGTACGACGAGTTATTGTCAGTTAGAGAGCTACCTGTTTACCGACTGCTTACCGTTTTTTTTTTTTTTTTTTTACCGAGGGTAGACGCAACAGCGCAACAAAACTCACGGGTTGCCAGATTGCATTTAGCAATCCATTCAGTTTACTACATTCACTATGGGCTCTAGTGAGGGAGTAAATGCAATTGCTGCTGGAGGGTCGTAATTTTTATTACATACTGTATGGTGTGACCTGAAGAACTTTTAATTAAATGTGACAGAACGGTATCAAGAATACTAACTGCTCTTAGCTTAGTAACAGTTAAAAGTTTTTCTTATAGTATTCTTAATCAAAATCTGGTTGATTAGCTCGTATCTATCAATGATATTATAAGAATTGTACACTTAAAATAACAACATACTATTCAAGTCAAAGCCCAAATTTAAGGGTTATTTACATCCCATAGGTTTTCTGACAATCCAACAGGTTGATGGCTTAACAGTCTGGCAACCTTTTCTCCCGCACATGTACTACAACAAAGGTATGCGGCTAAGTATTAAGAGGAAAAGCAAGAAAGACGAAAACACAAATAACTTTTCAGGGTCTTAGCCCCTACAGACTTTGTGGTCCAAAAGAAAGGGAGTTACATTTGACGAAAACGCCTCAAAGATGCTGCTTCTGCTGATGACTTTACAGATGATGATCATCACTGACGTACCTGATGATGGCGGTGGTGATGATGATGATGATGAGAAACCACCAACTGTTTTCAAAGTAGCAAAGAAAATTCAAAGAAATAAATAAATAAATCACAGAAACAGAACAAGTAGATGCAAAAGAAACACAAAGACTGAAACTTGAAAAAAAAAACAAAAACAACAACGAAGAGATAATTAAGGCAGTGGCAGGGGACGCACAGTGGAACTAAATTGTTTTTGTTGTTGTTGTCGTCGCCGTGACTTGAATCTGAAAAAAGTACATACCCAGAGAGGCATGCAGTTAAAGACAAGAGGTACGAATAGAAAACACTTGGCCAAAAGATGACGAGGTAGTGAAAGAGAAACACAAGTCAAATGAAAAAACAGTAGCAGTCTCATAGGGCGAGCGAATTGTTATGCTAGTCGTTGACTTTTCCGGATACCGGCAGCCGTGTGCATACTATTTTGCCACTCCTAACGATCTTAAAAAAAATTACTGAAAATTTGTCGAACATAAAGGCTAACCAACCATAGAGCTAGCTGGCCAGAGTCGGCGAGCTGACAGGTTCATTGATCGCATTCGAAATGCTTCGTTTAGGCCTGATGAACTGGGCCGAGAGTATGGGAATGGGAGAGGGTATGCTGTGCAGTCAGCTCAGGTAGGAGTCGAGTTCGTTGCATCATTGAGCCTAATTAATGATGTTTACTCGCAATATAATGCCCTCGAGCTGTCAGCAATCAACTCTTGTAGTATTTGTCATTTTTAATGCGAATGATCTTATTTTCGTGTTTGTCCATACTTTTAAGCTAGTGAATAATCTTCTAAGATCCTTGCCATAAAACAAAAACTTTTGATATGTTCTTCGTATATTCTTTATTAATAATTAAAGCTCTTATTTAGTGTTTTTTTTTTTTTAATCATATTATTTTTTCGGTATTTTCTTTCTTTTTTTTCCACATAGCATAAAAAATGGCTGTCATGTATACATTCACATATATATTTAAGTAATAAGTACTCGTATTATCTTAAGCAGTTTTAAACATATAAAATATATATGTATGTATATATATGTACGTATGTGTGTGTGTATATAAAACGTATGTATGTTTGTAACAAAAAATTGTATTTCACACTGATCCACAAAAGAAGGGAAATCAGCATTAATTTAAAGATCATATATTGAATATATGAAAAAGTAACTACTGGATTGTGAAGTATATTCAATGTACCCAAAAAGTATTTTCCATAATAATATTATTGAGTCTTTGGTCAGACAACGATGAAAATCCAAAAAACTCAACCTATCAAAAACTAAGCTTAGCTACAATGCGGTTTTTCTTCCCCAATGTGTATAAAAAATCTATACATATCAATAATAATTGTGTCTAACTAATAAACCATTTATGTTTGTTGTTTTTGTTTTTTTTTGTATTTTTTGTATGCAAAACTTGTGTTGTTGCTGCTGTTTCCAATAAGGACGAAAACCGTTTTCACTTATATATATGCACAATAATTTTGAATTTAATCTGGAACTAAGCATTCGAGTATTAAACCATTTAACATTCTTATCTAGTTATATTTTCATGATTTCTCTAACTTTCATTAGTCACTATTTTGGATTAGCTGCTTTGTGAAATTGGTCATGAGTACTTTTAAGCCAATAATTAATGTTCAATTGTTTTCTTTTCTATGCTTTTATAAATAATTTCCCAATGTTGAGATACCCGTCTAAAATGGTTTTTAATCGGCATGTGGTTTGAGCCTTTAAATACCAATCTATAGCCTAATAAATGTAGTTTGAACTCGAACACACTTTAGACAATATATATATATTTTTTGGTCTGCTGCATGCATTTACGACTAAATGTATATTACTAGATCATTAGCTATATATGTATGTATATTGTGTGTGTGAGTATGTATGTGTGTGTGTAAGTGTATAACAAGACAACCTCACTAAACATAAGTATGTATAAGCTATAATAAGCATGTAGTATATAACAAGAGTGCACATCAACATCATTCATTAATGTTTGCGCATTTGAAAATAGTTTTAAACCCGATTCAACTGACTGACTGCCTTAGTAGCTATACAAATTTTGGATTATTTACTATATACTACTTGGTTGCTTTGTTTTTGCTTAAGTGCTAGTTGGTAGTACCTATTACCCGTACTAATGTCCCAAGTTTGAATTCCAACTGCTCATAAGATGAAAACTAATCCATGTAGTAGCTAAAACTGCGACGCTTTCTTCGACTACCTAAAGCCGATTTCGAGCGTGTTTTTAACCTTAGTTACCCGGACTTTATCCAACGATCTATTGAGTACTCCAGTGCGGATATCCATCTAATAATCAAACATCGTGAAAAACAAATATCAAACATCTAATGACAACATTTTCACTTACCGCTTCTTATCCATTTCGCTTTCGGTGCAAAAATAATAATGACGCAATTTCGCTTCTGGTGGCATTATCTCAAATGAATTCTTCTTGCCAGACGCATTTGCGGACATTGAGGCCACTTTGTAGCCGTGCAAACAGGCCATGCCTAGACACAACAGAAGAAAATACAACAAATTGATTCACAATTAATTAATTAGCCCCATGCGTTTGCTGTCTGTTAAGTTTCTTGTTGTTGTTTGGATACCATTGAAATTAAAAGTGTTTATGAAGGGTATGATCCTTAAGTTGATTTTATATATTAATTCAATTTCTGGTAATGTGTTAAACTGAAGAAATATGAACAACAACCAGATTAAAATTGGCTATTCTTCAGTTCTATCTTATTATCTTAGCTCCAACGTTTATAGAGTATCTCGCTCTTTAATCATTTTCTACTAAAACTTTCTAGAGCAGACTTCAATTTTGTTTGTTTTTGTTGTTGTTTGTGTGACTCACCAAATGCACTTTTGCTATTTGCATCTTGATAAAAATAGAGGCAGGCATCCTTAAGTACACAATAGCGTTTCGACCATCCACACCACCTTGAGCCCAATTTTAGCAAATAACCAAAGCAATCCGGTCGCACAATGCTGCCAGGGCTCTGATACAAACATCGGGCACTAAGAGTGAGATAATGTAATTGATTTAGAGTTTTCTACAAGTTTATCAAAGCTCGTTAAATCTCTACCTCTTATCCAGCCACTGATTATCCTGTGTGGCCGCTTGCCGCAACAAGTTCAACCATCTGTTGGCCAGTTCTTCGGAGTCTGCGGCCACATACATAGGAATACCCTCACCGGAGTCCACTTTAAAGCCAAAAGGCTTACCTATGTCGATGGGACACAATTCCACCGTATGCTTAGCCATTATCATAGCACCAACGGGCTGGGAGTCCTAAAGAAAAGAGTTGGTTAAATAAAGTTTTGCAACATTTCTCTTTGTTAAATACATCTTCCGTTTTGTAGTAGTATAGACAATTGTCTGGCCTCAGTGAGAACCAACGTCGCACCCATTTCTTGGTATTTGGAGCACCCTTTGCCTGACCGCTTTGACGCCACAGGTAACCACTGAAAATAGGCTGACTGGGTGGTTCCAGTTGTTCGTGCATGAGGACGCCAATGGTGCGTGCCACTTGAAGTTCAAGTTTCTCACAGCCATCGTGAGCTATCTTGACCACCTCTGTGTGATGCTTATCTAGCACTTGCACACCATTAACCGATATAATGATATCGCCAACTTCCAATCCAGAACTCTCTGCTGGCGTCTCCGGTTCAATAGCAGCCACCACAACCGGTTTGGAGCCGTGAATGCGAAACCCAAACTCACCAGAATCGCTTTTCACCACAACAGTTTTGTCCACACCTAAGTAAAAGAATGTTTAATATAAATTTGTTGATAATCTTTATACGTATGTTTGTGTGCTGATGATTTGTGTGATTTTATTTCCGGACACATTACCGTGCGCGCCATTGGTGAGCGTTGTTATGACGAAACTCTCACGTGCCCAGACCAAGAGCATTAGCTTTAAGACCTCCTCAAGTTTACGCCTTATCGAATCAGGCGGTGAATTTGATGAAATTAACTCTGTGGCATTGCAAAAAATTTCGACATGAACCCATTACTTGTTATGCTAAATCCTATTTGTTGTTTACCCACCAATCATTTGGATAATTTATTGTGTAAATTTGTATATTTGAAGTAAAAGACTGACGCCAGCCGATCGACTTTTGCCTTGAAATTTTAAGACTCGATGTTTGATTGTTTTGCACTTTTCACATTTGATAATAGCGAGATCCGTTCGCATTGGCACACAACAAAGCACGCACCTCAACTATTTTCGATAACAGAGTCAAATACACAAGAAACTATTTTTTATTCGGCATTTTTGTTCTTTATTTGTTTGCCAAGTGCCGGTCGTGAAAAGCGCTCGAGCGCCACCGGCCCACTATCATGCGGAAAACAAGAGAGAACTGTTTTTTGTTTTTTTGTTTGAAAGCCGTTAGTTGAATACCCTTATCGCATGATTATTTAGACAAATTTTCGACATTTGTCTCACCTTCAATGGCAAAAGCGTAATACCCTATCTAAGGAAACCAAAAGCTCTCCCGTTGCTCTCACAACAATTTTACGCGCACGTTGTGATAATTATAGAAAACAATACAGGGTGTTCACTTACGGAAATTGTTGTGCTTCTGTCGATGATACATTTCGAGTGTGCAACGACGCTGAACCAGACGATGTAAGATCACCTGGTACTTGGCATGGAATCCTTTTTCTGACTCGGTGGAAGCGCGACGTTCGCGAGAACGATCTTAAAATAAACATGCGGGTTAAATAAGATTGATTCTATGCTGTAAGCAATAAAAACAAGTAAGAAGGCTCTAGTCGGGAGAGCCCGACTAGAAGATACCCTAAACCCAATTGCAATAATATGTAAATTAAATTTATAATTACTTTGGTATACTGACTTAACTTCAATCGATAAAATTAGATATCTCCGGTGTTTCTTAACTGATATGGACGAATTTTTCAGAAAAGTTCTATCGTTACCCATTATTACAACCCTCATCTTTACATTTTCCAAATTCGATATTTTATTGTTATCGATATTATGTGTATATCGGAAACCAGAATAGCTATCGATAGTTTGAAGCAAACTTGTTCTGCTCATGGTATAGGAGAACTTAAATACAAAATCAGAAGTCTCTAGCTCTTGTAGTCTCTGAGATCCACGCGTTCATACAGACGGACAGACGGACAGACAGACGGACAGACGGACATGGCTATATCGTCTCGGCTGTTGATGCTGATCAAGAATATATATACTTTATAGGGTCGGAGATGCTTCCTTCTGCCTGTTACATACTTTTGCACAAAACCATTATACCCTTCTTTACCCATTTTATGGGTTAAGGGTATAAAAAACTCACCAAAACATTGATGATCCAATTGTGTCCACAAATCATCATCGGTTAAGCGCGTATAGCGACCCGCATTATAGTGACCTTTATAGATGATATTCTGACTTTGTTCCGTATTTATATCGGGCAGTACGCAGGGACTGGAGCCTGCCGGTCGTAATATTGGAGTATTAGGAAGACTCGGCGCTCGTCCACGTTCCTCGCTCTGAAGGAGAGATATCTTATAGCTTAAACTTTAATTCTATATTTTCTATAAATAACCTTAGCACGTATGTTCTCCTGCCTGGTCTTGTAGTGTCTGCCACGTTCGCCATGGTATCGCTCCTCGGATCGAAAACGCTTATCCATTTTCTTATAGAGTCGCTGTGTAGTCTTCGTAGTAACTGGGGAGTCGGCAAAATCAGAGGGAGGTTTCACAATATCCGCCTCCTGTTCGATAAAGGGAATAGATTCCACAGAGTCACCTGCCAGTTCATTAACTGGCTGTTTGCCCTCCATCTCCTTGCCGCAGTGAAGGCAGTGTCCCTGATCCACACCAGCCGTATTGCCATCTGCCTCACTGTAGAACACCGAATCGGATCCCGGAGAAACTGACCGCAGCGATTCAATCGACTTCGCCTTGAGATGGCAAACTTCTGAGGCAGATTTGATAGCGGGCAATGGAGCTGGTTGCAGTTTAGGTGATAGAAGTGCTGTTGGTGTCGCACAGCTATGCGGTTTTTTAGTTTTTGCTGGCGCTGCAGCCTCCTGTTGCGTAATGGTTCCCGTCGATGAAGCTGATGTGGTTGTGGTTGTAGTTATTGAAGCAACTGCTACTGTTTCCGGTAGTACAGTCTGTCCTATGGTGCTGGTCATGCTGGCATCCAGCAACAGCTCAGTATCGCCACTGACGCTACTTAGCCCATACAGAGTGGGCGTGATACGGGCACGTCGAGCAGCTGCTGCTGCGAGAACATCCTCCCTGGAACTCTTGCGCAACTGACGTCTTATCTTAGGACGAAAACGTTTCATCTTGCTCGGACTACCACCATCAGGAGCAGTGCCAAGACTGTGCTGTTCCGGTGACTGCAACTTTACCGATCCGCCAGGTTTCTTGATGGGACTGGTCAATGCACGCATGTTTTCCTTCTCAATATCAAGTTTCATGCTGGTCTTCCGACGCTTTCGCTCATCGTCCTGTCGCTGCCGACGTCCCTTGCAGCTGGGCGTAACCTGATCTTCGTCGTCTTCCTCATGCGGACTCTCATAGTAGCCAGAAGAAGAGTACCGTACCTCACTTCGTTCATCCTCCGATACGGATTCCGGCTTGGGCTTCGGCGGTGGTATTTCTGCAGCACTTACCTTCATCAGTCCGCTGGTCACGCTGCTAACTGTTTTGGGCTGGGTTTCCTTGCCGGGTGATTTGATTGCCTGACCAGAGATTTGACAGCTACCGGATGAGGTTGTGCTACTTATCGAATGTGAGGGCGATTTTCTTGTCAGCTCCGCAGCAGAGCCAAGAGGGGACTTGAGCTGCTGCGCGGATTTAACGGACGGTTGCGGCTTCTCGTCATGCTGCAGAAGCTCCTCGCGCATAGAGTAAAGGGAGCTGGCACTTTCAAAGGAGCTGCCAGCATTTGTCTTTTCCAGCTGTGAGCTCTGTGTAGAAACTAGACAAAAGAATGATACTTTAGTAAAAGTTTGATTTGCCTTCTTTTTTTTGTAGACATTTAAAGCAATTGCGGGCAAGGCGTTTGTCAAGCAACAACAACAAACTATAGACAGAGAAAGAGAGACAGAGAGTTGGATGTAGATGAGAGCTAAGAGGCATTTAAGGCAACAGGCTAAAGGTTTTAGGCTATATAAAGTAGAACTAATGCTGCAAGCGTGTTAGGCATTTGATGTACAGGTTAGATGATCACTGACTGCATCCTGCCGAAGAGTGATCGGCATAACATTTATGGTTTAGACGACAATACGAACACACACACAGAATATTTTTCGGGGGCACCCAAACCTGGCATTTGTGTTGTAGACGATGAGCTTGTCGTTGTCGGCGGTGTCTTAATACCTGGTGTACGCTTAGAAGTATCCGTGCAGGTCGCATACTCATCTGTATTTGTGCTGCACTCTGAAATATCCGCGCTACGTGCATAATCCGGCAAAAACGAGGCATCAGAGTGGCTAAGCGGGTTGGGTGAAGAAATAACTGATTCGAATATCTTCTGCTTTGATATAAAGCTTACCGCTGTTTGGGTACTCCAGTGACATACATCAACTGACGAGTATCTGGCACAGATCCTCTGGCCACCATACTGCGTTTGGGTAGTGGTGAACTAATCGAATCTGGCAGCTGATTACTTGAGGGTGTTACAGCTATGGCAGGCATTATGATCGGTTGTGTGAGAGGTGTTGAAGGTTTTGTTGGCGTTGGTGTTCTGATAATCTTGGGCAGTGTTTGAAGGCCATAGGTGGGACTCTAAAACATAGATATATATTTAAATTAAAACTTTATACCCTCACTTTAATTCTTAGAGAACTCACTAGTTCTTCAAAATCCAGTGCATCTGTGTCCACGGAGCTGCGCTGTTGATGCTGCAGCAGCAAATTCTTGCGCTTAGATGAGGGTGTCAGCAATAGATTTGAGCTATACGATGTGTCAGAGATATCCCTTTGTTCGACGGTCAGCACCGTAACCTGTGACTCATTCCAAATGCCATCGGAGTGATCGCGTGTATTATCGTTCGCCAGTGAGTCTGAGGATGGATAAGTTGAGGCGTTGGCAAGCAGCAGCTCATCACGACAGGGACTGTCTGGAGTGGATGGCAGACGTAAGCTTGGAGTATGGCCGGACACTGTCGTCATGGCGGCATAATCATCGTCCAGGCTAACCGAACGCTTTCGAAACTGCATCCTTTTGTCCGGTAATTGTACGACTGGTGGCTCCATCTTGCAGCCACAGGGTGTAATGTTCTCATATAGTGGTTCATCATCGTCCCCTTGAGGCTGCTCCGATTCGGGTTCCTGTGACTGTTCGTCTTGCTGCTGATCCTCCTCCTCCTCCTCCTGCTCATCCTCATCATCATCGTCGTCGCTGGGCACAAACTCAACTTTTGTAGACTCAATCTCAACTGGCACTGTCTGCTGCTGCTGTTTTAGTTTAGGTAGCGTCAAGGCCGCTGCCTGGGCCATCCTCTGCTGCTGCATCTTTCTCATCGCAATCTCCGCTTTATGTTGCTTTCTGTGCTTCAACTGCTGTTTTGGACTTGGTTTGGGTGACACGTGCGGCTTGAAATCTATGAATATTTCTTGCTCATCGCGTGGTGATGGTAGGTCCGGAAAGCAGCTGACTTTTTCCCGACCCCGGAAAGAGCTGCGCGGTCCGAAGCCATCGATTAGCTTCTCTGTCTGGCCATACACTGGCATCGACTGACGACGTAAATCATCCCTTCGAAAGGGCGAATTCTCTTCCATTGGCAACATGGACATGCGACGATTCTTAACCTCAGCTCCCTGGTCCAGACATACCTCGGAACTGTAGCTCTCCGTTTCGTGGGCTCTCACATCATCTTCCTCCTCATCTTCGTAGTCTTCCTCAACAGGATCATCGTCATTCTTGCAGTATTCACTGGGTGGCGGTAGCAAGTGAGGTCGCGTAAAGTCTAAAGGAACGCTGTCTGTAATCAACTCAGCGCATTCTGTAATGTGCTTGCAGACATCGTGACTGTGCAATGATTCCGGTCTTCGGGGCAAGCTGTTCGAGTAGTAATCCGTCTCGGTTCGGGCGTGTGAGGTGCATGCCCGTCGTGGCAAGCTATTGCTCTCATAGTCAAAGCTCTCATTAAGCGCCAAAGCAGCTGCATTTACATTCACGTACTCAACATTCTGTTCTGCACGTCCACGATTCAAATGCTCCATGCCGAGGCCATAGCTGTGTGCATCGAGAAGAGGAGGCGGCGGTTTGTAGTACATAATATTATTTTGAGCATCTGAGAGTGTTTGCAAAGGCGTCACATCTTGCGACTGGGTGCGATAAATCAATTCATGGGGATATCCAGAGCTGAGAAATTGAAAAGTTAGAAAGTTATGAAAAGCTTTGGTTTTTGTATCTGAATAGCTTACCCTTGCTGATAATGCTGGTGCATCAAATCCTTGCCATTGGGTATCTCTGACAAACTTTTTGTCAACTTTTTGCCATTCTGCAGACCATTAGTTTGAGCACCCTGTGACATGACCTTTATGCGATGTGGAGCTCGTGGACTTAGCTCCAGCATTTGTGAATTGGAGAGACCCTCACGACGAGCTGCAACATCGGTTTGGGTGGCCTGCGTCTTCATTGCATTGCGGAACTTTTTCTCGAGTATGAGAACCTCAGGACTGTGTGGCGGTAGTGCTATAGGCAGCGTTTGTGGTATAATCAATCCCAGCATGTTATCTGTAGATCAACTTTGATTAGTTAGAGTAAGTAGGGTAGGCAAATCATGTTTTCTTACCTGGAAGCTGTTGGTGTAGATGTATTGGTGCATGATGATGCTGACAAGTTTGCAGCTGCACTGGAGCTGGTACCCAAGTTTTGGGTAAAGATGAGCTCTGCTGTTGATGTTGCTGCTGCTGTTGTTGATGTGGCAACATGGGCTGCAGTGTCTCATACATAGAGCCAGAGGCAATGATGGGCTTCTTGCCACCAATCAAACGTTCCTGACTGCGTGCGCTTTTCAAGCGACCCGACGAGCGAAACCCAGCATTTACGGTGTCAAAGCTGGTTAGGGTATGCGATCTGGCAAAACTAACGTGCTTGGTTCTGCAAAACAAAGAAGAATCAAATAATTGAAAAGACTCAGAATAGTTTCATTTTACTCACCTGGGATTGCCAGACTGCTGTTGTTGTTGCTGCTGCTGATGTTGGTGTGGCGATGGCATTGTGGCGTATGTCGGGTAGTGATACGAGCTGTGAAACAAATTACAGACCAAAACTATTAGCGCAAATTTCGGTATTAAATGGGACATTGCTTAACAAACATTGCTTTCTTTCTTGTTTTTTAGTCACGTGCAGACAGACACATAGCATTATACGTATTTATAAATAAAACAAATAAAAGTTAATTAGCGCACTTTTAAAACATTTTCTTTTCTTAGTTTAAGTTTAAGTTTCAGTTTAATTGCAATTGTAAATAATTTAAGTTTAGATTTAAAGGTTAATTTTTTTTTTATTATCACTTTACATACCAAACATTTACATTAGCGATTTGATTGGTGTGTGATGTTGGTGGTGTAGAATGTGGTGGAGCGCAAAGCTCGACATAATAATTCCGTAGCAAAACATCCTGGTAAAAGGATTCAAGTGGTGCTGTACAACAAGTTGCCCTTTTTACACATTTTTTTCATTTAGTAATTGGATTTGGTTTCGATTGTTTTATTTATTTTTTTTTTTTATGGTGTTTAAGAGAGACGGGGAAGGTGAATGAATAACGAAAAGTACAGGAAATATATTTTACATCATTTTTGTTGTTGTGATTTTTGGTAGTTAGATTTATTTTTGGTTTATGGCAATCGTACAGACAGTTAAGTGTTATAGTTTAACGGAAAGCGAAAGACTTTGAAAGCAAATAGCGTTTTGGCATTATGCAGAGATGATATGCAGGCGAGTATTTTGTTGTTGTTGCTGTTAGTTAGAAACATTATTGTTGTTGTTGTTGTTGCATGGGAATAATAGTAAAGAGGCAAGCATTGCAAGCTTATAGCAGAGATAGAGATAGTACAGACTACAGATAGTGCGACAGTTGAGGTTTAAGCATGATCTCTAGCGCCAGTAGTTTGGCATAGTATTTACAATTCTGTTTACTGGGGTTTATTGGCTGTTGATTTACGGTTTAAGCATTTATCAGACTCGTACCTCGTTTCCGTTTGGTAATCACTGTTGTTGTTCTGTGCCTGCGCACCTTGCGCCCCTATCCAAGTGTAGCGACCAGCCAAATCCGTTTCAGTGGCCTTGCCAGTGCTTAAGATCGATGCCGGTTGACGCCGAAAATAGGAACTATCCAATTCGTGTGTGTCTGTATAGTTGTTTTGATAGCTAAGCCCCAAATCAGAAATGTAAACACGACGTATAATTGATATTTCATTGCTCATACGCACCGTGGATACTTTTCAAATGGAGCATAGGCGGCCAGATTCTCATCGGAGGGCACACGTCGACCCACACAGCCGCCCAAAAAGCTGCTCGTCTGAGATTGGCCCCTACGCGATAGGCAGCCAAAGAAACGTTCCCTACGTGGACGCTGTTCAATGCTATGTAACTGACGATCTGTTAGGCAGTACTAGGGAAAGGAAAGTTTTAGTTATTTATCATAAATTGTACATAAATAAAATGGAATTGAATTGAATACCTGTTCTCTTATGTCTCCGCGCGAGTAGACAGAAGTGCGAGGCTGCGATTCGGTGGAGAAAGTTTGGCGCAAACGTCGACGACCTGTGTGCTCGTCTTCAGAGTCATAGCTGCGATCCATATGGCTGGAATAAGTGGCCTAAAAAGGATTAGAGCTTGATTTATTGTCAGTATAAGGTTCAGAGCAACAAACTAAAGCTACGAAGCCAAAGGGTATGACATATTCGAATATATGCATACATGAGTAAAGCTAAACTTTCGCTACGAACTCAGCATAAATCATACCCCAGGACTTAAGTTAGTTTATTGCTAGCTACCAACCTTCGAGGAGACTTGAATGTTCCCCAATGAGACAGCATGATGTAAACCTGTAAAATAAATCAATTGTTTTTCTTGGTAAGTATCTGCGTTTGTTTCCATTAGTGAATAGACAAATGAATCACAATAAGAATAAGAACACACATAGAATGTGATTACACATGTGTAAATGTGAGTGTTGTTGTTGTCTTTGAACTGTCATGTTTTGCGTTGAGTGTATGTCAGTTCAGTGACTCTCCCAAGGACTCACCAGTGTCAGTGTGCGAGCCAGTTCCAGTCGTTGGCGCTGTGCCACGCAAGGCGATATCCATTTTGGCCCAAAAATAAATGTTAGCAAACACACAGAACGCAATCAAACACACACACACACACACACTGAGAGGTAGATTTTTGCTTGAAATCTGCTGCTGAGGCTATATATAAACGGATTCGTATTCGTTGTTGTTGTTGTTGCTGCTGCTGCTGCTACTGTCAATTGTTTGAAATTCACGTCTGAAGTTGCCTCTGTTGCTCTTGCTGCTGCTGCTGCTGCAACATCATCATCAACGTTCGTATCGTTCTGACGAAAAGCATTATCCACATGCTGAGTTCAATATGTATAATTAAAACTTAATTTCTACAAGTTGCCTTCGTTGTTGTTGTTCTTGCGCATTCGCTTTTGTATGCCTGGGCGTTGCAGAATATCTGGTTCTTTCTCCGTCGCTATTTCTTTGTTGTTTTTATTACAGTTTTATTACTTTTTCCTTATTTTCTTTTAATGTTACCTTTCAGACGCGTTGCGTTGAATTTAACTGCGGTTGTATATGCTCAATCTCTTAGACGACTTATGCAAGGCAGCAGCCAGAGCAATCGATATTCGCACTGCCCAAAAAATACACAGAAAACGCACTGTGAAAAAATCACATTCAGTAAAATGCGTAGCTTCTTCCACATGTAACAGTTAATACGCTTAACAACAAACTGGGAAAGATTTGTTGAAGCTAATGCGTTTTTAATTGTCACGAAAATCGCTCGAGCGAAAATTACATTTGGGCCTTCTTCTACTAATATATATATATATTTATATATATGTATGTATGTATACATAATATTTGTGTGCCTGCCACTGCCACTGCCTCTGATTTCTGTGTGTGTGTGCGTTGTTGCTGCGTGTTCCGTTTGTGAGTTGCGTGCTTTTTGCGAGCACGCTCCGTGCGCCGTGGCGTTGATGCTGGAACTGATGAAAGACGCACATTGCTCGCATCCTGTTGCCAGGATGCTTGCTGTCTGCTTGCTGCGAGCACAAAACGAGAACAGAGAAGAGCATTGCAGCGAGCAGAGAGCAGGCGCAAGAGTGTGCCGACTGGAATGTTAAAAGACAAACACAAAACAGATGTTTACGATGCTGAGTGAATTAGTTATGTGTTTGTGTGAGTGTGTGTGTATGTCTGTGTGGCGGTAAAAAGCGCAACAATGAACAAGCGACACTTAAATAAACGCCTGGAAGTAGGCAACAGTCCGTGCGTATGCGCATGCCATACACACATAGTCGCCTCTGCCGGCTGCTGCTGCTGCTGCTACTGCTACTGTGTCAACAAAAGCCAACACAGACAGTTGGCCAGGATATGCGGCAGGCTACAGGCTACAGGCTGACAGCTCAAAAAAACACCTCACCTTCAAGCGCCCTAGCTGTCAAAAAATTTGGCGTAAAGTTGACTCAGCTGCCATGAACATGTTTTCACACGGCCTGTGCTTCTGTTTCTGTTTCTGCTGACTCTGCAGCAAAAACAGACCCTGAAATCAACGAACGGAAATTGAATTGGCCTAAGCGAAGGCTTTGCTATGCTCTGGCATTAAAATTCTTGCATATTTTATGCATTTGATTTTAAAATAAATAAAAACTTTTCCTTTCTTTTCGCTTATCCCTTAAAATTTGTCACATCACTTAACTTTTTTAGCTCTTGATGTAGCAATTTAGGCATAGCAACAGCAAAAACCTTTGGCTGGAATTGACATCTGGCCACTGTTATTAGTCACTTTGTGTCATCCCTTCTTATTAGATATTATATTGCTGTTTATTTTCAGCATCAGCAGTTAGCCTTAATTAAAATTAATACTGAGCTTCTTTGCCTTAAAAAAAGAAAAGTTGTCATAATTAATATTAGTAAGCTTTGACTGCGACACACTTTGCTCTGTTGGCCCGAAAGCATTTTGACACATAATTTGTTGAGCTTGCCCCAATTTGGACTTTCATCAACTGAGCATATTTCAATTTGCTGATTCACCATATTTGCTTGTGTTTATTCGTTGCAATTGTTATGGGCTACAAACTTAATAAGTAAATTTGAAAACCCTCAAATTTGTCAAGGGTGAGAATTATATATATATATATTCTGTTTGTTTAATTAGCATATATGTGCCAATATATTTGCACGTTCGCATTGCTTCAACACACACGCATACACGCATTCATGCACGCAAACAATGAAACACACACGTATTGACTAAATAAATAGTTTTAGTCGGAAGACGTTTGTATAGACTTTGGCATGCGGCACAAATTGCCTTATGCATTTAAGGCTGGCTTTACGGATTCTGTGTGGCTTCCGTGGGCAGCCCAGACGAGCTTATAAAGGCCAAATATTGCCAAGCTTAACTGTGCTTTGTGCTGAAGTCAATATCTGGCAATATATTAAGCATACGCACTATGCGCCAGCACAATGCATGAAAAATTCAACATGTCATTAACGGCGCTGTTGAAAAAGCTTGTCTGCAATATTTTTGCTGTTGTTTTTGTTGCTGTTCTCGTTGTCTGCTTCTTTGGGTTGTTTGCAGTCTAGGCACGTTCCATAATGGCGCCCTGGGCTATATATAAAACGGAAAAGCAGCTACAAGTTGACTCTTCTTTGAAATGGGGGTCAAACTTTTTAATCGCCTGACATTAGAGTTTGCAACAAAGACACATCTGTTTGTGAGTGAGGTGTTTGTTGGCACAAATTGACGGTTTATGTTAATGCGATTAATTAATAAACAAAATGTGACATTTTCGTGGCTAATGTTCGAAGCGTTATGTCTAGGTTTATTAATTTCAGCACGTAATAAATGAAAGTTTATTGCGAACCCAACCCTAAATCCGGTTTCCTGTGGTTAACCCTAACCTGTGAATTTAATTTAGGCTTCTCTTTTAGGGGGTATGTTTAGGGCATTTCAATTTGAATAAGATTAACGTGGATTTTTGTTTGCATTTGCATTCGCTTTATTAACATTTATCACTAAACTACTAATTATAAAGAGTTACAATTTCAATTAGTTAAGTACAAGTATCTTTTGCGATCGGCGAGTCCTCGAAACGCCTAGTTTGAAAAATTTCATATCTAAATTACTAAATTTTCTTGTCGTGTGAAAATTGTTTTAAGCTACAATTGTATATTATATTAAATAGTTTTTAACAAATTGAAAAAGTATTTTAGTTTTTTCTTGAGGGAGCTTAGACTGGGGCATTGAGATATGCATGATTTGTGTGTGTGTGTGTGTGAGTGTGTGTATAAGTCAGAAGAAATAAGTGTTTAATATATGCAAACTTCTTGCTGAACACAAATGGCGCAAGTGGGCATCATCAAGAAACAAGAAGAGGTGAAGAGGTGCTTAAATTGTTTACAGTTGTAGGAAGAATTTATGGATAATTTAGTTTAATGACGTCGAAAATTGAAATTTTCGTCTGTTATTTATACACAGTTACACATTTAATTTGAATCTTTATTGCATATTATGGCAGTAAGTTGCTCAAGGCAATTTTGTAATTTGTATAATTTGTTTGCATTAATGATACCCTTGCATCATTTATTAAATGACCTTTAATTAAGTATCTTTCGGCATTAAATGATCTCCTTAATGCTCATTTAATTTAGCATAGTTTTTATGATGGCTTTAAAGTTTGTATAAAGTTTGCTTTTGATAAGCTTAAAAAGCTTTCTATGGTAGCAAAAAATGTTCTTTCCAAACGCATTTATTTGTAGTTTTTAGTAGTAGTCAGACTTTTATATAACATATCTGCAAGGGTATTTAATGTTCGGCACCTCCGAAGTCAACAGGTTTATTGTTAAAAATCTATTGAGTTATTCATTAATTTAATGAATAAAATACTTAATATTTTATTTAAATATAATTGAATTTATTTCTCGTTTATTTGTTGAATTTGTAATTCGTTTACCATTCTTTTTTTTAAATAATTTACTTCCGCTTTTATTGTAAATTTTATCGTTTAAATATTTGCACAAAATCTCGCTTTTACGATTATGTAATTATGGTGTAATTATTATAAGTTGACTGTTAATTTTTCCACATTGATTTTTATTACATAGTATGAAATATTTATTTACGCACATTGTTAGCGGTTGACTTATGCCACAGCATGTGATACTGATCCACAAAAATGGTAATTGCCTATCAACTGTTAGATAGTGATAATAATGTAATGTAATGTAATGTCGAACGAGGGTGGGCTTGCGCCCTTCGGCACTGCGACCCACAAGGATCTATTGTGCCCCCTTACCACTAGTTCATTTTTAATGTTCTCAGGAACTGAGTCAGACCAGTCTGTGGGATATGCATCAGGTCTTCCTCTCTGAGAGTGTAGTTGCCTAACAGCTTTGCTCTATTACGTGCCAGGGCGGGGCAGTTTGTGATTAGGTGTTCCATTGATTCAACATCCTCTTCGCAGAATCTACAAGTTCTGTTTCTAGCAAGGCCCATCTTATGTAGATGGTCGTTGCAGGGAAAGTGGCCTGTTAACGCCCCACAAAGTGACCTAAGTTGTGATCTGTTTAAGGATAGAGCTACCTTTGCTCTTGCTGCATCAGGGCAAACATATCTTTTTGAGTGCCTAAGACCCTCTAGATTGTTCCAGTGCATTATTTTCTTTTTTTCTAACCAATTGTGTATGTCAGATTTGAGTTTGTTGTTTGAATAACCAAACATTGGACTTGGGCCTATAAACGGGGCTTCCGCTCCTAATTTAGCCCTTACATCCGCGGCCTCATTACCTGAGTGACCTTCATGTCCTGGGACCCAAACCAGAGAAACTCTATTATTGGTTGCCAGTGCATTTAGCTCACGGTGACATTCATGTATGAAGTTTGAGCTATAGCTATAGCTGTTTAGTGCTTTAAGAGCTGCTTGACTATCGGAGAGTATACGAATGTTAACTCCTACCAATCGTCTGCTATTCAGTCTATATACCGCCTGTAAAATAGCGAAGAGCTCCGCCTGGAAAACGGTGCATTCGGCCTCAAGTGAGAGAGAGATGTGTGTGCGAGGACCCACTATGCCTGCTCCTACCCCTGATGCTGTCTTGGATCCATCTGTGAACCAATTTTGTGCATCGTCATTTAGCCAAGATGGATTTGAAGTCCATTGCTCTCTTGTTGGAAAAATGACCTTGTAATTTTTCGTGAAACTATGGATGGTTTGTATTTGGTCTAGGGTTTTTGTTTTATCAAGGATGTCCTCTACCCTATTCAATATACCTAGGTGTCCTCTAGGTTGCCCTTCTGGTATTTGTTACCTACATAGAGCCCCAGAGCCTGCTTTACAGCCTCTTCCTCTATAGCTAGGTGTAAGGGAGTTAGGTTTAGAATTGCTTCCAGACCTGCTGTCGGGGTCGTTCTCAGTGCCCCTGTGATACTTAGGCAAGCTAGCCTTTGTACCTTGTTGAGTTTATTGATAGCGGTGCTTTGTGTGGCTTTTTCCCACCATACTGCCGCCCCGTACAGAATCATTGGTCTTACCATTTGGGTGTACGCCCAGTGGGCCATTCGTGGAGAAAGCCCCCATGATTTGCCAAGCATCTGCTTGACAGCCCAGAGAGATCGAGTTGACTTTGTGGTTACTGCTCTCAGGTGTGCGTTCCAAGTGAGTTTGCTATCCAGAGTTACCCCTAGATATTTTACCTCTGTACTCAGAGTCACAACTGTGCCACTAACCTTTATGTCTGGGAATTTTAGAATCCTTTTATTGGTGAACGGGATTATGAATAACACATTACATATTAAAATTTCATTCTGTTTAAAAAAAAAAATAAGGCTCGATTCCACAACGAACGGTGAAAGTGGCAAATGTGTTTTTTCTTTTATATATTTCGTAGTATATTGAACTTCTCATGTATCATCTTAAGCGTATCGTAATGAGAATACAATTACCGTATAAATTGAGTATTTAATTTTAAAATAACAAAACAAATAACACAGAAACTGTGCCATCGGCCGTATAATTGCCTCGACTGAATATAGTATATTTTTTTGTCGTATCGTATTGGTATCGGTGGATAATTTGTATGTGTACGTTATTTTTTAAAATGGACCATTTAATATTTTTTCATTACGCCGCATTTTGTGGCGTCCCCTTTGTTTTCTTTTGTTATGTAAATGTTTGCCTGGCAGCAAAATTCATTTGAATACTTTTTTTTTCGAGACAATTGATAAAGCTTTTCGTCTGCTAACTGTGTTTGTGAGTGTGGTTTTATTATTAATAATTGTATTATTTTTAATGGTTAGGAATCGGCGATGTTATTGCGCTGAAACCGCATAGAATAGTATTGTAGTATATAATAATAGGTTTAAGGATTTAGAAAATTCATCAAGTTGCATTTGTTTTGTTTTTTGTTTTGTGTTGCATGTGGGATTTCAGTTACAGTTTTTTTTTGACTTTGACTTGGACTATACGTGCTACTAACTAACGACAAAAGACTAGAAAAGATGTGACAATTCAGAATTCGATTCACGTAACTGGAGTGTGTATACAACTACAAAATATGCTAAGCGATTATGCTACGTCGATACTATAACCCTACAGCCCTACAAGCCTACACCGAGGTGGTGATTTGCTCGACAAAGTGCACGGGTCGGCACAGTGATTGTGAACGCTTGAGCCGGCACTGAGGATTGCTGATGTTTCTTGATGCCAGACAGCTGCTGCCAGTTCCGACACCCGTGCCCGTTCCACGATTCTGTCGATGTGGCGTCCTCTGCAATGAAGCGTAGGCGTGTGGTACGTAGATAAACTCACGGGAGGGCGCTGCCACCGATGCCACTCCTGGCCTATGACGGCAGTTACACTGTTGCGACATTGTGGATAGGCCCTCAGGCACGCTGCGACTGCGTGCCGAACTGCCACCTCCTTCTCCGCCGCCGCCACCAACATATGTTGCCGAATTGGGGCTGCAAGTACATATGAGTGGCTGCCGCTCCTGAGATCTGCAAATATAACAACAACAAAAAAACACGTGGCACGTGACAAGAAACAACGAAAGCAACTAAGGACGCTGAAATGTGTACAAGAGGTTCTCCTGCTCGCAAATAACCTAAGTGCAAGTGCAATAATGTTGTTCTTGTTGGCTTTGTTGTTGTTGTTGTTGACACAGTCACGAAGCCAAACAACGACCTATACCAATTTGGATTTGTATGGCTTGAATTGTTTTTGAAATATCAGCTTCAGTTTCAAAACAAATCCCATAAAATATATCGAGCATATCCTGCCAAACCTAATCATGTAGCAGACGTTGTGCACATTTTCATTTGCATTCGTGTGCATCCTGTGCATTAATTATTGGCCCATTAATTATTCCACTCAAATTATGTAGTATGTACACTTCAAGCTTATTGTTCTATTCACTGCAGCAACAGTTTACCATATTCAGCTATGGATTTTGTTTGCACGGAAAAATAGTTCGAAATTTCGATCAATAGAATATAAAATTATGCAACTTCCATTCAAGTAAATAGTTTTGATAGAAATGTTATTACTATATAACTTTGGTTATTAACAAATTGACTATCGATAATTATCGCTTTGGAAGTATTCTATTTGGTATCCTACTTACTTGGGCGATTTGCGGCAACCAAGTTCGTAGGTGCTGTGCCAGCTACAATACATCTGTCCATCGCAGCAATTGTGCTGTTGAATGAAGGACAGGCTTCGTTGCAATCGTTTGCCCATTTTGGCGCCAATGCTGCCCTGGCCCAGCTGATAGGGCGAGCGGTTGTCCTGTTGCAAGTCAAGATTATGACAGCCCAGCTGCTGTGGATGGGTATGGGTGTGGGGCTGCAGATGACTGTGCTGGGCAGTCAAATGATGATGTTGTGGCAGATGCTGGGAAGGATGCGGCGGTGGCGGCTGCTGATGCATGTGACGTTGGCAATAAACGGAATTGTTTGCCTGTACATAAGGCTCCATTTGATTGAGACTGATGCAGCTGCGACTGAGCAAATCGGGCGCTGGATACTCGCCAAAGCCAGCATAGTCCATATGCAGATTAGGACGTTGATGTCTCGCCGAGGAGTGCCTCATCAATATTGGCGTGGGCAGATGTCCATTTAGATGTGCGCGTTGTGGCTGTTGTTGCTGCTCTTGCTGCTCCTGTGGCTCGCTAATGAAGAAGATGATTATTCCTGATATGGCAGCGGCAGCTGAGCATATATAGTAGCCGGCACGGCCATATTTAAGGGAGTAATCGTTGAGAAACGAGGTGAGTGGCACACTAATCAACACGGGAATCGACTCAACGCCGCGTATAAAGCCTGTAATGGGTAAATATTAGGAATAATTCGACTATAGAACTTGAAACTTACCCCAAGCTTTGGAGAAATGTTTCAGCTTAATGCGTTCCAGCGCCAATATCTTCAACGAATACTGAAAGCCACCGAGGCCAATACCATAAAGCCAGCTGAGTATGCAGAGGCCTTTGTAGCCCATGACAAAGGATAGGAAAAGTATGGCCAGTGCAACAATCGATATAAACAGCTGCAAATATAAAGCAAAAGCGATTTGAGATAATTTCAACGGCTTACGAGCTCCATTAAGACTCACCTGAACAACAATTTTGGTATTGATCACAAAATGTCGAATCACAAAGCAGCGACGCAGCAAAGCTCCGGCAAGGACCACGCCCAAAGCCATGGAGATGCCTAGAAAGGTTTGCAGCAGCACCAACTCCTGCACATCGGAGCCCTCCTTGGCAGCGTTGAGGGCCTAAAACGAGAAGCAAAATCAAAACTAGAGCCGTAACCTTAGATTGAATTCGATTTATTTTACCATCAGAAACATGGGCGTATAAATGCCGAATGCTGCTACGCTGGAGGTCATCAGTAGGATTTTGACCGTAACCGATTTAAGCGATGATATGTCCAAAAATAAATATTTAGTTGGCGATTCCACTTCATGCGTGATTTTTGGCTTCTTCTCACGTAGCTAGAGCAACAACAACAACAACACAGTATAGGAAAAAACTCATTTAGAATTGCAAAACGGGCTCAAACTTCATCAATTTCTGACTAACTTTTTTGCGTTGATTTTTTAAGTGCTGAATGGCACGGCGTTGCGGATGATATAGGGATGCCGGCCGATACATGAGACCCATGAAAAAGCTTAGAGCCGTTAGAGCAGCAACGATTTGCAGGCCCAGCCGCCAGCCAGCCTTGCCAACGCCCTCTTTGAGAATGACCGAGAACAATGCGATGCCAACACCCTCACCGGACATGGCAACCATTTCAACGAATTGCCGCCGACGCTTAAAGTAATTGCCCAGCATCACTGTGGATGCTTCACGCACCATGGAAACCCCAATGCCAAAGACGATGCCTGCAAATAGAACGAGAAAGTGTTGGTGGGAGGGGGGTAGCAAGAACATAGAAAATCGAAATGGAAAGCAACTTGAGCTTATAAGTTTTTCAACTATAAACATCTATTTATGTATACGTACCATAACTGAAAACAACCTGACCGAATTCCGTGGCAAATGAAGTGAACAGAATGCCCAGCGGCATGACCAAACCGCCCACAATCGACAGAAGGCGTATGGAACGTTTCCTACACAACGACACCACAAACGGTATGGCCAACATTGAAACAGACCAGCTTAACGCGCCCAGAAGCTCTGCAAAAGTATTGACAAAATGTTTTTCTTTAAGTTCGAGTCATTTAAACTTTTATATATTTTAAGTACAAATGTGGAAGATATTTTGTCCCTTCTCAATCTTTAATTAGTAAACTTTAATTATTTTGGCATGTTTTCTGCCCTCTAAAAAACACTTTTAAGACATCATCATAGCTTTTTATGTGCTACACACGCTGACGAAAAACTTTTGGTAAAGTTTTATTTATAAATCTAGTGGTTTATTTAGAGTCTACTTATATGCGCCATGAACTTTATTTTCAACGTGAGCAAAGTTTATAGAATAATAAGCATCAAGAGCTGTGAAACACGTACGAAATTTTTACGTTTCAAATTAATTCCATCTGGAGCTTAAAATATTTATTTAATTTGCATAATTACATTTTAAGACCACGTACGCCACTAATTTATATTATTTTAAGCTAGCTTCCTTAAATGAAATAAGCAACATTTTTTTTTTTTATCTTTCATTCTCAACTTCGTTCTCTTAAATTTTGGTTTTTGTTTTTGGGACAGTTAAAAGTACTTACCAATGCCACTTGTATTATGGAAATGCTGAACGGCATAGAACAACAACAAGCCGTAGCTTAACTGGAGGCCAGTGGTCAGAATGTGCACCAGAAAGGAAACGCCACAAATGATCCAGCCCCAGCCACCATCCGGGTAAAAGTACTGGTAATGGTAAATGGGCAAGAGTTACAGTTGTAAAAGCATTGCTTTTTTGCCCCGCTCACCTGTCGTATACGTGTTGTGTCGACACCAGTGCGACGCAGTGCAGGAATGTTGCGATGCAACAAATGGAACTCACGATCGGCAAGGGCCGGAAAGGCTGAATCCTCCTCGTCGGCGATGTGACTGGGAAGATGTGGCTCATAGCCTGAGGCGCATGCAAACAATTGAAAGTTGATTAAATGGAAAACAGGATGCGCAATACTCATTACTTACCCAAGTAGCAGCCTCCACCATTGGGCATAAGTGGCTTAGGTGGTGGCGGGATGCTTCTTAACTGCTGCTGCTGGTGGTGGTGTTGTTGAAGGTGGTGTTGTTGATGATGGTGCTGCTGTTGGTGCTGCTGCTGATACCAATTATCGCAAACGCAAAGTTGCGGAGCGTAGTGAGGATGCGTTGTGGGATTGTACATATAACAGCAGGGATTGGCGTTGCTAGGGCCATACCATCGCTGAGCCGATGCTAGTGGTAGCGGTGGTGGTTGCTCGCAATGTCGACTGCAGCCAGCACTGATGCTCTGCGGATGATGGAGCTGCTGCTGCTGCTGCTGCTGCTCAATGGTGGGCAATGTGGTATAGCTGCCAAAATTGTCACAATGCCGCTTGGCATTGGGCTGAAGTGGAAATCGCGACGGATTTGTTGCATGGCAGTGACGCACGGCTGGTGGCAATGGTTGCTGTTGCTGTTGCTGCTGCATTGCTGGCATTGTCATTTGCGGCTGTTCAGTGGAATTGAGATTGGAGAGACGGGGACATGAGACCCACCAGGCAAGCGGCTGATTGTTAAAGCGGCACTCGGGACAAAAGTAACGCGGGGTACTGAGTGTGGTAGCTATCTCACTCTTCACCTCCTCTTGCCTTGCCTTGGGGCTAGCTGATGTTGATTTTGTTGCTACTACTGCTGCAGCTGTTGTTGTTGATGTTGCTGCTGCTGTTGTTGTGGCAACTGCTGTTAATGTTGCTGGTTTATTTTGGGTTTGTTGTGACTCGGGATGGTCACAGCTTAGGTTGTATCTTCGTCACAGTGCACATTTGTTGCACAGCACCGAGCTTCTATGCTTGCTCCGCACCAGACTCGAATATGTTCTCAGCTCTTGTTCCTGCTGCTGCTGCTGTTGTTGTTGCTGTTGTTGCTGTTGCAGCGACCGACTTTGGCTGTTGGGTTTGTGGCTGGGTTGAGCCTCGACTAGCAGCAGTTGTGGGCAGCTGCCGTAGAGCGCTGATGAGGTATTCGATAGCCGGCGATGATAATAGTTGTTGGTATGTAAACGATGCTCCATATCATTGCCCGCAGCAAGGGGCGTGGCACGAGGTTGTCGCTGCACACTGAGGCGTGGCAAACAGGAGCTGCGGGTGTCTCTATCACTGCAATCGCAATCGCATGTGCACTGGATGACCATTTTATAATAGAAAGGATCTGTATAGTTCTATAGTGTTTTTTTGTGTGTAATGGCTGTAGTCTGTGTATGTATGTGTGTGTGTGTGTGTGTAATGATGTGTGTGTCCAGTTCAATGCATCGAACACATGATTCAACGGTTCCGTTGTTGAGGTTTCTAGGCCAACGGCATCCAACTAAAACCAGTTGTGGCCATCTCCGACATTTCGGTTCACATCAGCGGAGTCAACAAATTTCTTGTTGTAGTTTTTTTCTCTCCTCTCTCTCTCTCTCTCTCTTACCCTCAGTGTTTCGGTGTTTTTTTGGCACTGTAAAAATTGGGAACGTGCACACATTGCAACCATAAATAAATAAATCAAAAGCAAATTCAATTTGTTTACTTTACGCACACACGCACACAAACAAAAATTTCAGGCGACACAAGCAAACAACTAACCAAACTAACAAACACACACACGCACACATCACACCCTTACATATGAAATGCATAATTTAATTTGCTGTTTAATTGCGTGTATTTGCCATTTGGCTGCGAGCGATGCGCAACTTCAACAAGAGACATATTTCAATGGCGTGGTCACAGTTTTAGAGCCACTGAATTAGATTGCTTAAAAGCATTTTGGTTAGTGGTTTTCGGATTTAAGAACTCTTTTGTGTGCATTTGACATGTGAAAAACAAGAGAATTTAGCAGCAAATGAATTTGATTTTCATGTTGAAAATTGCATTTTTATATTGAGAGTACAACAAATAACAATTTAGTTAAAATTCATTGTTTGAACATGACACAATTATGGAATAAACATTTGAAAACCTGCTCAATCATACGCTTATCTTCTGATTAATGCTGACTATATAGCCTGGTGTTAAGTTATACACTTGCTCGTTAAAAACGATACTCATTCATCTGTGTTGAACAAGGAATCAATCATCTCTTATCGGTAAACAGAAGTGCACACACGGTCAGAGGAGCACCACGAAGCTAGTTGAAGTCTATTTTGGGTGCATCACTTTGTCAAATTGGCCTAAATAAGATTACTGTTAAGTGGGGCACATTATTCAATTTGTGCAATAACCGCTGTGGAATTAGAACTGAAAACTTGATTATAACTTGCGGCTTTACACAGACAGCAGCTGATAAATGAACTAAGTAAGCCAAAAAGCAAATACCAAAAATAACTTTCAATTAGAATATTCGGAAATTGTTAAACGAATTAAAATTGCGGCAAACGGACAAACAAGTTTGCACAGCGAAGCGATGCATTTGCCCGAATAGAGAATAAAGGATGGAGGATTAAACCATTATTTGGCAGAGTTTTGACTTTGAGAAATTGACAAACTGATTGTTGTAGACAACTTGGCACTTTTGTTACCAAAGTTCCAGCTAGCATTTATAGAAATTTAACGGAACCCAAACGAAGCACTTGATTTTAAACATTGAATGTAGGTCACAAATCAATTTGTAATACACTGAGGGAAATAGGCACACAGAACAAGAACTTATCGAAGTCTTAAAATTTTACATTTACATTGTCGGTTTTATTAACCAATCGAAGTGTTAGTTAACTACGATAACAAGTTTTTATTGTTCTATTTACGTTTGCGGATTTCGTTGAAAAAAATTCAATGATTTTTATATATATGTGGAGCTAAACTAATTGCTCTTCTGTTATTCAAGTCAATTTTTATTTTTCTACATGTATATTGAGGGCTTTTATTGGCAACGTATAACAATGAAAATTTAAATGGAAATTTCAGGCAGTTGCATTTACGCTTTTTGCTTTGGTAAGTTTTCCGTTCTACTTAATTTTTTCGGTTGGTTGTCTTAAAACAAGATTGATTTGTGTTGTCATTGCTGTTTTTGTCGATATTGTTGTTTTTGTTGTTATTTATGGAACGCAAAAGTCTTGCATTGTATCGTCTACTTTGTACCATCGGCTGATTTGATAGTAGTATCGATTAGCCTGGTGTCCCTGATACAAAATGTTTAAAGATGATAAATGACAGCGTTTCGCATAGCTATAAAAAAAAGGAACGTGCATTACACTGCAACAGACTGTTGCCAGTGGTAAAGAAATGGCATCCATCGCAAGAGGGCTGCATCCTGTGCCCCACTATTCCAGTTTTATGGTTACACACAACGATTTAGTCCGAACAACAGCAAAAGGAACTTTTTACAATGCACAACGGCGCATTTAAATTGATTGTAAGCAAGCGAGGAGGCAAAAACCGGAAGCATCCAAGTAACAGGCAACATCAATCAAAACGCATTGTGCCCCAGCGCCCGCCCACGTTAAGCAACCAGAAAACCGGAGAATGGACGTGGTGAAGGCGGAGGTGTATCGTGTGCACAACACCAGTCAGTCAGAAGCTTAAGAAAAAAGAAAAAATGAAACCAAAACGAAATTCCACCAACCACCCACTACCTGTGGCAGCATACAATTTAAGAATGGCTCAAGAATAAGCAGCAAAAGCAGCTGCCGTTGCCGGCGCCAGAGCCATCGCTTCAGCAGGCAAAGAAGGAGCACCATAAGCCCAATACATAAAGACATCCACTTTTATACGAAACATTTCCGTTATTCCGCCAAATGTGTGAAGACACAAAAATGCTTTAGTTACGCGACTATGAAATATCCGCACTGTAGGAATACCAAACCAGACTCGAAACCCTCTAACTAAAGTTATTCTACAAAAATATCAAGTATTAAATGTCCATGAACATAATACTGTGCACTCTTAATCAATGTTGGTGACTGCAAAGAGTTTTTGAGCAGAGCAAACAAATTAAATGCAGCTGAAGCGAAAAGCAAAGCTCTTCATTCTATTGTGCTAAAAAAGAATTTACAAACATACATATAAGATAATGCTTTACATACTCCTTGGAAATTAATTACGAAGTGGATTTTGCAAAACAAGGTTAGTTACATACCTATCGCAGCCATTTTGTTGAATGGCTGCCAGCATTTTGCCAATAGAACAAGCATTAGCTAAAACTAATTAATTAATTTTGTTGGCAAACATACAGGTAATTTAGAAAAGTTAGAAAACTTGTGCACAAGCACAAAATCATGTTTAAATATAATTAAAAAACTTTTATTTGCAGTCGTTGTTTTGTTTTGCCAAACTGATTGCATTTTAATCCACCAAAATCCAAAATTTAGAGCAGCGCCTCAAAGTATGCTTTTGAAAATGTTCAAATGTCAATTAAATGACATGCTTAAAAATCAGCATAAATTACAACGATAAACATATGTCTGCCAAATCAAATATATAATCCATACGTACCCAAAAGCACTCGCATGGTACGGGTATACAAATATTTTACAAAAACATATATGCATAAGTATATACAGTTTTGTTGCCAGTCGAGTGTAAAAATGCTCAACAGCTCAACGATGCGTTTGGCTTGCTAGCCATGTTGTTGCTGCTACTGGCCGCAGGCGGCGCTAAATGTCAGCCACACATTTCAATAAAGTGCTAGATATGCTCATACTCATAAATATATATGTAAGCAAGTATTAATATTTATTCCCCTTTTTTTTTGGCTTTTGCTAGCTTTTATTTAGTCGGGCAGGTCAGGATTTTTATGTGCGTTTAAAATGTCATATAAAACTGTAAAGCGATGTGCAAATTCAAATAACTCACAATGTTGATAATCTGGACATTTAAAGTTTATGTCAACACCCCCAGCCCAACATTCCAATCACTTTCGGCCAGTCTGTTGGCCAGGTTCATGTGTTGACTTAACTGGTCATTGACTTTGCCAACTTTATGATGCACTAAAATTAAATATACAAACTACCATATAAATATCGTACATCTCTCTCTTTCCCTCTCTCTCGCTCACTCTCTGCATGTGCATATTTAAAATATAAAAAAGAGGACAACTTTTTTATGCCGCAACCCAAAAGGAGCGCAGACAGACAGGATCTACCAGTAGCAGCAAGGCGCAAAGTGTTTGTCCATTTATTCTTGCATTTTTTGTTGGGTGGATGGGAGGCGCTTTTGGGTCCGGTCAGCTTGCTGGCTTACTCTGCTGATTAAACATATTGCAGCAACGTAGGGGGTTTTCCAAAAATAAGCCAAGAAAAGCTGTAAAAGTTTGTACGTGACTCGAAGATATCCTGTTATCAGCATGTGGATATCCTAATGCACATTTGCATTGAAGTTTCCAAAAATATATTTATGCAAGCTGCAGACAGCTTTAGCTTTTTGTCACAACAAACGCACAATGAAAACAACTTTGGTTTTTATTGTTTTGAAAGTTTTTAGCTGAAGCGGTGACATGTAAAATTATTGCTGTGCTATAAATCAAGAGCTTCAACATTTAAGAATGAAAATGTAAAAAATACACAAAAAAACATTAAAGCTTGTAGAGTCTCAATAAAGATCTATTGAGAGGGCAATTAGATATGATTGCTCATAGATAACAAAGGGATCAAAGATGTTTCCATTGTTGCAACCATTTTACACATTGCTTGGCCGTAGGGTATGCGACTAAAAACGCCAACAACTTTAAGCCACAAAATTAAATTCACACCGAGATGTTTTTTGAGTTGTTTTTTTGTTGCTGCTGCTGGCTGCTATGGTGCTCATGTCGTATGATGTTTATTTTTTACGCGCTTTCGGGTAAAATTGTCGCAGCAACGTCTGGTCTCTGGTCCTTTGGTCCTTTGTTCCCATGCTGGAAGATAATGGATATCATGTTGCCTTTGGGTTTACATTTTTAGTTTTGCACTTTGCGTTGTAATAAACACATGACAATATGCGGGGCGCCAAGCGGTGCATGCACCCTTTCAACAATATATGAAACAACAAAAAACAAAGATTTTAAAGCTTGTGTTTTAGAAATCAATTTCTTCTATTTTGTAGTCAACAGCATTAGTAGTGAAATATCATGTACATATGCTCTTTATGCATTTTATTTTTATTGGAAATTCAAATAAAATAAAATAAAAATACCTTAACATAAGCATCATTTTATTTAATGCTTAGAGCACTTTGCCAAATTACGTTGAATACAGTTTGTGGAACACAATGCCATTTCTATGATTCAACTTTTTATATTGCTGCCTGTCTATACGGAAAGGGTACAAATTTTGATGTTCTTTGTGTTTTTGTTTGCTTTGTTTGTTCTTGAGTATTTGGGTTAGCATGTGTATGTAAAATGTTCGCACTCCCCAAGGAAAAATAATTCGAGTTCTAGTGCCAGCTGCGCCAGCAAATATTAATACATTTTCATTTACTTTGACAAATTGAAGGGACTCAAAAGAACGAGTCAAGAATTTTGTGTTTTTGAAACTTCTGCAAGTTGACCAACAATTTTACTTTGTTTTCTCGAACTATGCGCATATTTTTTTGTTCGGCAGCTGTAGAAAAGTTTGCAGTTTAGGCTCTGGACTAATGGATTCACGCATAGCCAGTTGACAAATTGAGTTTCCCGCCTTCGCACATGAACTTGAAATATGTTACTAAGAAAGCCTATTCGGCACTCTCTAAATAATCAAATTAAACACGCCCAAATGCCTCTAAAGCCGAAATTATGTAGCGTTATTTGTATGGAGTAAATATCCTGTGGAGTTAATATTCTTTTTTGTTGTCTTTCTGATTTTTGCATTAGAAAGCGCCAGTGCCGTTAACCTTACTCAAAAATCTTATCAGACCGCAATTAGGTTGCCCGCTGAGCAGTCACCCAAAATCAGCCAGTCTAAATCGCGAGAAGTCAACCTTAATAATAATATTGTTGTAAATAAATATAAAACGTTAAACTTGCTAAAACCTCAAAATACACGCACGTTAAAAAAGTAGACAGATAAATCGTGAGGGTTGTGCGGTTATTGGTTGTTGGACAGCGGGGGGTAAGGATTGCGGCGGGCGTGAACCACATCATAAAGCGAAAAGCTTAACCTTTTCTTTACAGAAAAATGACACTTCCGCAATAAAAAAAGGCGATGAACGGAAGGTCTAAAACAACGAAAATTACAAGCTTTGGCTACTGGCAGGTCTAAGAATGGGAGTAGATGCGAGGAGAAAGGTTTGTGTTTGGGCTTTGAATTTTTGTAAGGATTTCATTTCCTGACTTGCTTGTTTGGCAGGCTGCAGGCGTTTGGTCTGTCGGCCGGCTACTTTATCAACATCGAAGGCAAGTTTGAAAATCGACTCAAACAATTTTATTTTTGGCATGTGCCGGGCCCCAAAAATGATTTCCGTAGCTACATTAACAAAAGTTCCCTTTTTCCGCCTTAACTTGCCTTATCCTCTTAGGTTTGTGTTAGTTTCTTTTCGGAGGAAGAATCGAATTAGCATGCAAAATCTTTTGTTTGACCAACAATGTGTCAAAGTGTGTGTCGAGAGCGCGTTAGTCATTGTCATTCTGTAAGCCCATTCCCCCTTCCACAATGGAGGCTGAAGGCCATTATGCTGATAAAGCCACAGCTCCCGAGGGCGTGCCACAATGCTGGCGAAATAAATGGAAACCGCAAAACGGTTTTCACTTATATTATTTCTCGATCATGACCCCCTGGGATCGAAAGGTAATTAAGCAGAAACCCAAATAAATAATAGCATACAAAAACTAATTCCTTAATTTATCGCTTAGCCACAATTTTCATTTGAGACAACAACAATTTGCACTGTTCTCTTTTTGAAGCTGTCACTGTGGCGAATCCTTTTAAATCTCAATTATACTTTAATAAAGAAAAACTTTTAGCACATAGTAAATGGAAATGGACAGCCAAGCTCCACTTTCAAACAAAAATGTAGCCTGCATTGGTTCTGTTTAATGAATATGGTTGACAAACTAATGAATGTACATTTAAGATTGTTAGATTTCGCAACAAAAATTACACAATATATATTACAAAGTTTTGCAAAACTATTTTAACTTTCCATTAAAAGCGTCAAGAAGTGTTTGGTGCGTGGTGAAAAGTTTTGTTTGGGTTGACAACAAGTTACATTTGATTTAATGTTTAATTGCATTTTGAATGCTTAACCTCTACACATTGGCAATACCTCCTCTTCTGCCACAAGTTGTGCGACAAGAAGTTTTTCAATTATTATTGAGCTGTCAAACATTGCAAACCCTGTTTGCCACTCCCATACGTGCAACTTGCAACAATGCAATTCGTTCTGCTTGTAAAACATTTGGCAAACAGTAGCATTTGCTGCTAGATGAACTGTGTGTTAACAAGCGCATGAGAAATAGAAATTGAGTTTAGCAATGTGTCAAAGTCATCATTAATTTTGGGGGCAAAAACCGAATAGTTGAAAAATTTAATGAGATCTCAACATATGAAATGCGAAGAAAATATTTACACACGACAATTATTCCACATTCTCTTTTTATTTCTTATACCAAATGTATTTTGAAGCTTAGCGCAATTCATGCCACGTTGTATAGAGATTGAAATGATCATAATGCAGAAAGGTTTATTCATAAGTACTTTATCACAATGATTTAAGAACTTTGCACCCACAACGAATGCTGATTAAATTTTTTTAGGTTGTTTATAGGATATGCATATCTAATCAAGTGTTTAGCAACGTTTGTAAAAAAGGCAAGAGGGAAATTTACAATTCATTTAGACATGTCGTCCATCTTAGAATATTGTTTGTTATCTATTGCTAAGCGAACTGTGGCTGCTTAATTAATGTTCGTTTGCTTTGATGATGTTTTTGCTGCTGTGTGGTGGCTTAAGCACACATTTATTGTTGTGTTGTTGTTGTTGATGTTATTGTTGACCTTTCATGGCAAATGCAACTTGAACTACTGTTGTGGGTGAAACGGGTCGGTTGGAAGGAATCTAGTAAGTAGACCAACAGCTTGTGCTAAATTAGCAAATGACATAGTCAACATGGCCAACATAGCGGCGCCTCGCATTCTTCTGCACACACAACCACCCCTTGCTCCCCCCTTCAAAGGACTGCTAACCCACAAAACAACGTGCAATGCCGACACCATTTGCAACTACAAAACCCTACCCAATCCGATTCTCTCTCCCTCTATAAACCATTCGCTATTTTACTGGGCAGCCCCCAATCACACCCCACCATCCTCCTCCTCTCGCAGACGCCTTTACGCTGACACAGAACATAATGCCGACGGGCAATGCTCTTTTAAGCACGCAGCTCTGAATAAAGAAGCCGGGCAAGTGGGCGTGTGGGTTGGGGGCTTTGAGGTGCTCTATGCTTGTCAGTAGCCAAAGTGCCTCAAACGGCGCGTAACAATGATGATTACAAACATTCAAATATATATATATGTATATATATAATAAAATACTGGCTTCAACTGCTGTGGCTTCTCTCATCAAAATGTGACAAAAAACTAACAAACAAAGCGAAATCAACAATGAGAAAGAGCGACGTTGGCTTTCTCGCGGTTTTCATTAGTCGTTGACTACCTCCAAAACGACCCACCTCGCATAGAAAGCTGCCCATAAACGTCCCGCTGATAACTTCTTTACTTGGTTCCAAACTAAAGACGCTGCGCCAGACGACAGTGACACACAGTAATCTGTCTCTGTCCTACCTCCCGCCGGCGCAGCAGACGAAAAAAAGGATAAAATAAATATGCTAAGGCAACAGGAAAAATATTTTTAAATTGAAATTCTGTTTATCGCGCTGATGAAATCGTCCAAACCAGACCAATTCCCGCAATTCTCAAACCAAAGACCTTTCAACCGGAGACCGGAGACACACTCACACAAATTGTGGCCTGGTTGTTGGCCTGGTTAGACTGTTTGGTCTGGCTTAGCGTTTTTCGGGGGTAATTCAATAAAGTGGAAAATGATGCTCATCGTCAACATCATTTGCTTTCGTGGTTTGCACAAATCTGCCAAGGAGCTAACAACCAAACTGACTACTGATATGAGGGCACACTCACTCTCACACACACACACACACACAAACTGGGGGGCACTTCAATGCCGTTAATCGGCTCTTCATATCACATCAAACGAAGAACGAATTGCTAAAAGTTAGCATCATCATCGTCAGCGACAACATAATCTAAAAAATACGTAGCATTCGGAGATTGATTTGAGATGGGTGTTTTTCTACATCAATACGATACTTGTTGAAATAATTCATAAAGTATTTACTTTTGAAACAAATGTTAAAGAATATTTTATGCTTTATTGGCTTATGAAAGTTTGAAATTTCAAAGTCTTGATGAACATATTATTGAACGCTTCAAGGCATGCAAGTAAGGCAATTTGTGTTAAGTCAACATTTAAATATTACAAAAATCAGCGTCAACAGTTAACACAGTAAACTCAAAAGTATAACAAATAATGTTTATAAATTACATTTTTCCTTCAGAAGTTAAAGGACAAAATATCTTATTAAAGTAAAGTATTTTACAAAACCTATACAATATATATCTAGACTAAGACTAATTGTTCTTGCTGCAAAATATTTGCTTTGATCTTCCTTCTGGGTACCCAAACAGTAGCAACAACAATATAAACTTTGCACCCATCTCTAATGGGGAACAGTCAGAGTCGTATTAGCAGCTAGTAAACGCGTTGTCATCAAATGGCAAGTGATGAGCAAGCGGACACGGCGACATACAGCTGGGTAACCATAGGACTATAAGAGGTATAGGAACGATGCCAAGGAAAAACCAAGCAACTCAACTCAAATACCGAAAGCAACAAATATACACGCATACTACAAAAGGCGACTGCTGACTGAGTGGCCGGGATGCTGATGCCTTCCTCTCTTACGCGTGTGTGCGTGTGTGTGTGTGTGTGTGTGTGTGCGTGTGTATGGGACGACCCCATTACGTGCCAAAGCACTAAAAATAAGACCAGGCAGCATACCAAGCGCCACCACAGGGTGTTCCAAGCACTGGCGCGTGTCGTTGTGTATATCTGTGTGTGTGTGTGGTTGAGTGTGTGTGTGAGCCAACAAATATGAGCAAGCAGCGCTCGTAAATTTTGTCATATTTTCTCGTCTTTCACGTTCAACTTTTTCCGTGATTTTGTTTTTGCTGCTGTTGATGCCGTTTTTATTTATTTTTTTTTTTTGGCGCACATTTGCTTGTTAATGCGCCTGACTTTTTGTTATTTGTTTTTTTTATACATATTCATTTTGTATTTTAGCAGCCCATTAAAAAATGCGGCCACACGCACAGTTTGACATGCACTTTAATCGATTACAAAGGAGAACGAACCACAGCAACAACAAGGCTATGAAATTTTCTTGACACACGATTTTCCATATTTATACAAATTTTTGTTTCGCCATATTTTTATTTATATATTTTTTTTTGGCATGCATGCGAAATGTGTGTGTGTGTACTCGTGCATGGGCTGCTTTGTAAGCGTATGTGATTGCTTGTGTGTTGTCTTTGGGGCACTTTTTGTTATTGTAGCAGCTTTACTGCTGCTGCTGCTGTAGCTGCTGCTTCAGATGTCTGCGGTGCGATTAAAGTTTATTTTTGCTGCTTTAATTGAATAATAAATTAAGCGAATGGCCCCGACACTAAAGGCTCAAAGCATGAAAATATCCAGTAATCGAGAAAGTAACGGTAACTACAACACAACAAAACTGACAATAAGTACATACTCTATGAACAAGCCATAACGAAAAACAGAAACCCAAACTATGTCTACGAAATATCTGTACCAACATCTTATTAGTTAGAATGAATGCCAGAACTAGGCCGTTTATCTTAATTTTTGTAGAGTTTAACGGTTAAATATAACGTTTTTCTTTATTCCGGTCAAGGGGAAAAGAGATGTGAATATTTATTTAACAAAATTTTGAAGCAAATATTCCATTTTTGGAAAAATATTCCATAATTGGCAATCAATAATTTAATAAAAATTCTTTACGCACTCGCTCAATAATTTTGACAGTAAAAATGCAATAAGTAAGCCACTTATTTGAATGCAAAGTATTCCATTATCAAATTTGATGGTGAAAAAAGTGCATTTCCCATAGCAAAACAAGCTTTTGCTTCTGTGTGTACCTCAAACGAATTTCTATCATTTTTTCATGCGCAATTCCTGAATAAAATATCACAATTCCCGGCAAAAGAATGAAAGCTTCAAGTGCACATATATCTTTTTAAAATGATAAGGTAATTATTTCATTCAATTACATCCGATTAGCCTACGGTACACATGAATAATAAGCTTACCTTTGAGATGTTTGTTATTAAATCTTTTAAATTTATTCTACTTTAAGTACAGAGTATTAAAATAAACAAATAGTGAGTGTGTGACGAAGGATGCTTTGTTCAGTGCTGTCGTATGCATCGTTTGCATATTGTAGCACGCTTTGTTACTCCTTAAGCAACTAACGCAAAAAAACACTCACTCACACATGCACGCTGGCAACAAAAATAAGAAAAAACGAAAACGAAAAAGCTCCAGAGGGCAATGAATACAATAAACAAAATGCGTAAACAAGGCACGAGGTAAAGCGCTTGAAGCGAGCATGATTAAAGAGCAAGCACGAATAATTGCAAAACATTTAAGGACATGAGAGCATTGGAGACACCAAACGATGTAAGGAAGCTGCACAGCAGCAGCAGCAGCAGCAAATGAAGTGCATTACAAAGTGAGTAATTTAATTTTGGGCAGGCCAAAAACAATTTTTGTCACTAATGGAAACGTTTAAAAAGACGTATGTGTGATGTGGTTAAGGATGCTTGAACCTATGTGTGTGTGTGTGTGTTGGAGTTGCTGCAAAGTTACACTAAAGCAGATAGCCAGCTATATAGATATATGTATCTTCATATATTGCACAGAATGCATAAGCTGCTCAAAGTTTAATCGGTTTAAATGACAGTTGAGATGCAGCGGTTGGGTCGAGGTGCAGAGAGGAGATTTAAGGGAAGACAGCAAAAATAGCAAAACTTGGCTGGCACAATGTAACGCACTAAATCATAAAGGATCTGAAGCTATAAAATACATGGAGCATGAAAAACACTCCACCAGTGTTTCAAGGCAACGCTCCAAGTCAAAGTTGAAGTCACAGCTGAAGCTAAAACTGTAACTGAAACTGAAACTGAAACCATAGTCGAAGCAGCAAGTGGATGTCAATGCATTTTGGTCAGTGCTTAAGATAAGATGTAGGACTTTTGTGGCTTTACTGTAGCCATAAAGAGAGCTCACTGTTGGCCACAACCAATAACCAAACCACCCACACACACACACCCATAAACACATTCAGCCCGTTAACTGTCAAACTTTCATTGAGATTACGCACAAAAAAGAAATTGAGCAAAAGTAGAAAGGAGATGCAATGCAATCCTGGACAATTTAGATACCGGACTGCGCAGCGCTCGTTTAGCAAAGCTCATGCTATAACTGAAAGAGTTATGGCTTCGAGACGGTAGTTAAGCCAATTAAGAGATTACAGCTATGCCGAAACAACACACTACCAAAAAAAATAGTCCCAAATGGCGCTATTCATTAATTTATCTGTCACAAACACTTCGTTTTTCCAACGCCATTAATTTGTTGCCTATAATCTAATTCACATACTTGACATAAGCACACATGTAAACATGCTTTGCACATTGAAATTTGATTAAAATTTAATATGTTTTTACTGAACCGAAACAATCGAATTTGACAGCTTAACTAGTGCCCGAAACTAAATCAATTTGTACTTATTTACATCCGCACTCACTCAATTTTCAAATGAATTGCAATTCGAGCGGCTGCCAATCAATAATTTGCACTTTTTATTCATTGAAATTGGAACAAGGCAATGTCTAATTTCACATAAGACAACATTGAGATTGCAAAGGCAATGTTCATAACAAAGAACGTGTTGCCAAGCTATTTTCCAATTTCACACAAAACGAAATTCTTTGCTTAATCAAAATTTATTAAATTTTAGATGACACCCGAGAGTCAAAGAGTTTTCCGTCTTGCCACCCCACAAATGAATTTTTCAAACTAGCTGCAAACTTGAGAAGCTCAATTGGGCAAAGAAAACAGACAGGAATGTGCAAATAACAAGTATACGACTATTATAGCCTTAAGGCTTGAGCTTCCTTTGAAAAATATTTATTTTTGTTTCTTGTTGATAGTTCAGTTGAGAGTTAAAGTTTGATCGCAGCTCAGATTCCGGGAAAAACACATGCAATATGACGGATGGCAATTGTAGGTGCAAAAATATAAATAAAAAACAAACAAATGACAGACTCAATGACACTTGAAGCTATATGTTCGATTGATTTCTGACACGTTCCAAATTGTGTTTCAGCTTAAGGCTTTTCTGCACTGTTTGCACAGATGTCGAAAGTGTCAACAGCGCACAAATCCAAACAAAATCAAGCAACGTTATGCAAATTGAAACCCTTTTCCCCTAAAAACCACATAACCCCAACAAACGCAAACCTACCCCAAGAACAAACAGAATGGAATCAACAAGCAAAGAACGTTAATCAAAAGTGAGTGAATGAATATTTTTAATTTGCCTGCCTGTCAATGAATGTAGAAATGAATGTAAATTTCATAAATGAAGTACAGCAATGAAAATGATAGCTGACAGCTCACACACACACACACAGAAGTAAATGCCATCAATAATAAAATTCAATTACAATTGTATATGCAATTGTGCATAAGGTGCACAAAATACCCGCATTGGAGAAAGAAGGAAAAAAAAACTCGCATAGTTATAAAAATGACACAGTTCAGCAGAGCGCATTAAGTTGCACTTGCAGAGGCAAAGATACAGATAGAAATCAAGATAAGGATACAAAGTTGCAGTTTAAGTTGCAAATGCAGTTAAAGTTACAATAATTGCTGATGAATAGCAAGGGGCAAAATGAATCGCTGACTTTATCACTCATTCTCTCTTCACTTATTTTCCATTTTGCATTTCTCTTTTATCTTTTTTTTTAATAAAACAAGATTGTTGACAAAGGACTAAGGGGGCTGGCCGTCAACTTCCTGTTGTCTTTTCAACTTTGTCTTAAGCAGCACTTACTGAACTCCTTTTATTGTGAGGAAATAAAAGTAACTAATGAGTTAAAGGACGATTTTTAATCAAATGGCATGACAGCCATTCAATTTACTTGACCTCTTTAACGATTGTGTTCAACTAAATGAGATTCAATAGTATATTCGAACTTCAAAGAGCTGTCTTCTTGCCTTAAACTAGTATGCAAAACAATCGCAATTGAGAATTTGCATATACTTGGCTGTCTGCTGCTTGCATTCGTATGCTAACTTTAGCTGAGTGACATGCATCCTTTTTGAGGCACGCGGGCGATGGTGCAGTTTCCCGTTATGACTGTCATCAGTTTCCGAATCATATTCTTTCTAAAGTGTTGGATGTCGGATGTCCGCTTGGGCTCTGTGCCCCGACAAACTCAGAGAGAGTTGGATAGAGCGAGAGTAAATGTCATACTTAAGCTCTTACATTATACAAATTAGCGGACAGGAATGTGGTAATAACATTTCTCAACAAATTCTTTCTACAACCTAATACGCGTATAGCATTAAGAAATAATTGCCTAATACAAAGCATTCTAAGTATTCCCTCTTAAGCTTTGCCTTTACTTAAGCGGAAACCCAACTCAATTACATTTTGTCTGCAATTAAAGGCAACATTAAGTACGCGCAGATAATTAATACATTAGACAGTTCACAACAGACATCCCAAACTTCGGGCAACAAACAATGACAGACAAACAGGCAGACAAGCTGACAGACGGACAGGCAGTATAAAGTTACTTATAGCCATTTTTGCTAGAAAATAAGTTGGATAGATTAAAGAGATAGCATAGTTTGGCTCACAGAAACTTCAAAAAATAAAGCAAATTAATATTCAAAGCTAACATGTTCGCATGCTTGAGGAAAAAGGAAAATATATTCATAGCTGACATTCTCGAATTTCCATCATATTTTTTTCAAGCTTTTCTCTTTTGCTGTTGCAGTTTTATGTTTCATCTTGTCATTATTCATTGAATTCCTGATGAACTAAACTTAAATATTTACTTGTCACAATATTAGTTTTGTTAAGTTTTGTTAGTACAAACTTCAAGTTATTGACAAAAAGCTAGAAAGTTTATTATAAATGAAACCTTTAGCAAATTACACTTAGTGTCATTAAAGATAGACACTTGTGTCTAATTTGCAATTACCAAGCTCAATAACATCAAGATATTTTCTTTTAGATAATAAAATTTAATTACGCACAAGCAAGTTTTGCAGCAATCGCAATTAGTTTATTTATTAATTTCATTTTATTGCTGTGATAGGTCCAATTACAGTTTGCAGCTGCTGCTGGTTCCATACACATTTGTCATTTAATGTTATTAATTTATGATTTAAATTCAAGCGCACTCCAGAGGCGTAAAATGTGCTAATAATAAAGATTTAAAAGACTTAAAAAAAAAAAAAAAAGAAAAATGCAGTGCAAACACTATAAAATAAAAGCTTCAGCGCACACTTAATCTAGTTGAGACTTTCCACCTCCCATCGCCTAGCCACCTACCCACTTGTCCCCCCATCCACGCTTTTAACCTGTAGTCGTTCAGTGGCGCTTATGTTTAATGCATGCCACAGTCAGTTCGTGGCAGTTGTAAACGTAACCAGGCAACAACTGCGGACAGCAACTATGACTGGTCTTAATCGCAATGGCAGAGCCAGTCAAGCAAACGCCGAGACCTGAGAACTGAGCACTGAATACTGAGGAGTTGTGGAGGCGATGTGGACCTTGCGACCCAGGCGACTACAGCGATTGCTACAAGTGTAACTGCGGGGGGGAAAACTCTCGAAAACTCCACATGGGGGGAGAAGAAGCGAAAAACTGCCGCGCTGACTACCAGGGCGGACAATTGCTGTGCGTAGTGCTAACGTTTATTGAAAAAATTAAAAGAGGGGGAAGACAAACACTCACACACACACACACTCACACACACACGCACGCACACCAAAATGTGTCGTCCTCGCACTTGGCTTTAATATTCAAATGGCAACCAACCTCAAGCAATTGTAGAAAAAACACAACGCGTCGAAGCAAATACCAAAAAAAAAAAAATAAATCCAAAAACAACAAATAAAGGAAAAACTTGTAGATGCGACCGCGAAGAGCAACAGACGACAACGACGATGGTGATGGCGGCGGCGGCGGCAGCGGCAGCGGCGACTGTGCGACGGACTGACGACGACGATGACTCCGCTGACAGCTGGAGCACTACGCGACGTAGCCAAAAGATACGATACCAGATAGAAACGCACGCACACACACACACACTCAATTAAAGGCACAACACTTTTGGCACTGAGATGGCAATTTGTTGTCCCGAGTTTGTCCCACAGCGACGTGGAGAGACTAACACGCCGCGCAGCCAAAATTACACTGAAACCGTTTGTGAATGTGAACTCCAGCAGCAGCGTCAGCAGCAGAGTCAGCAGCAGCCGCCACAACTGAAGCCGAGCCGGGACCGGCAGACCGGCAGACACAAGCAAAAAACCGACCGAAATATACAACGGGATCACAATATACGAGCGGAGCCAGAGCACACAGCATACAGAGACTCCATAGTGTATCTTTGGTTACCGAAGGCAGCGCACGAGAGTCTCTGATGCTGCTTGGCCCTAACCCCCTCCCGCCTTCTTCCACTCGTCCACTGCTAGTTCCAGGCACCATTCGGGTTGGCGAAGATGGTGGGGTGGCTGGCATTCATGCAAAATAGCCAAATAGCCAGAGCCAGAGAAATGTATTTTTAGCTGAGCGAGGGAGAGAGAGAGAGAGAGAGAAACTTAGAGCGGGAGCTTCATTGACAAATGCCAAAAAGCATCCGTAGAAAAGAGCGTAAGAGTACAAGAGAGAAATAAGGAGAGCGAGCTTTTTCCAGCCAACTCTCACCGCGCATAGACCAAAAACTAAAAACTGGAAAACTGTTAATGTAAATGCTTTTCAACTCTCACACAATGTCGGCACGTCTTAAGCTTGTTTATAATACTCTTACTAAGGATGATATGCTAAACTGAGCAATATTAGAAAAAATAACAAAAGATGATTTTGAGAAACGTCAATATTTGATACTGCCAATTTTGAAATGAGTACTATTACATATATATTTGTACTTCTTATAAAGTCCTTTTTGGTATTTTGAAGTATTTATAGTATTAAAAATTTACTTATCTTTAGATATTTTATGTGATACTCTCGTAAAAAAAAGCGTATTCCATATTCGATACATTTTTTAAGTTTGATTTTCTTTTCGTTTTTCTTTACCTGCTCCCACAACATTCCAGCAAATGAGAGCCAATAGCAGCAACAACTTTAATGTTTTTGACGCTCCAAAACATTGCGTATTGCTACCTATACACCTACATACAAACATAGATACTCATACACTAATAGATACTGGTCTGGTCGTGGTGCTTGGCTGGGTTATGATTTTTGACTGGTAATTGAAATTTCATACATTATTAGTTATTTTTAGGCTTAGATGAAAGACGAGTTCGTAGTTCTGAATACGAAGATAGACTAGAGCCGATGAAATTGTTGTTTTTGTTGTTCCCGTCGTACAGCTGACCGAGTGACTGGAGCGCCAACTGTTGATTGGTAAGTCAAATGCGCTCTTGGTTGTAATCCCCCTTGCTTTCTTTTTGGCTCTGCAAACACTAATTGTGTACATTGGGCTTTGGGTTGTGATTGTGGCTGGGATATTGTTATCCGGACTATTTCATGGACTAAATGGCTGCCTAATGAGGCGCTAAACTGGTCAATACCCGTTGGCAAAGTGTTTTGAATGCTTTGCACCGGGTCAATGCTTTCCACATAACTCCAAAAGGTTATGCGCCTATTGGCACAAATGTTGTTTCGGTTTAAAACTAAAGACACGATATTCATGCAAGTAATGTAATTGCTTTCACAATTGAGCAGTGAAAACGATTCACTTAAATTCCCATATTATTGCTATGATTGTTGCTGTTGTATTAGTAGTAGTTAAGGTACACGTAAGTACAAAAAAAAAAACCAAAAAAATATATACAATTTGAGCTTAGCAATATCGGGGCATGAATTGCTATTTTGCATAAGTTTCATGACTCTGCAAAAAAAAAGTCGAGTCTTTTACTTTCGCAAGCAAAAATGCTAATAAATAAATAAACGCTAACAATTAACTGAACCAATTTAAGAATATTACATACCAAGGAAATACTTACAGCTGCTCCTTAAAAGTTCAACCAAAAGCTATGAAAAAATGTAACAAAATTGTTTGGTGTTCAATAGATTTGTTTATTGCATTTCAGTTTTGAGTTTCGTATCTTTATTATATAATTAAATTTATTCTTGTTCATGAATTATTGAGAGAACAGTTTTTGCTTTAAGTTCAAATAGTATACAATTCGCTTAAATGTACAATTATAAAATCAGTTTTAAATATTTCATAAAGAAAAACAATAAAATATACCTAAAAAAAGATCAACTAAATTTTTTTAAGTATTTAGTATGTATGTATATATGTATGTATGTACTCGTATGTACTAAATATTTATTATAATTTTCCTATTAATGCTTTTTCCATTGTAAAAACTTAACAAATGTTTTGCAAACTTTATCATTTATTCGTTTGTTTTTATTTATTTATTATTATCATTAATTTAATGTAATTTTGTGTTTATTGCAAAGCGTTAGAATCTTTTGTTGTGTGTGTGTTTGGTTAGCTTAAGAGTTAATCGTAAGTATTATGTATAGATACAATAATTATGTATGCATGTAGTATGTAAGTATGTATAATGCTTGCTGAGAGATATTCAAAATGTACAACGAGACTTTTACCTAATGATATCCAAATGAAACACTTTCAAATTTGTCGCAAATATATAAATATACATATATATTTACGTTTGTGTACTCTGCTCAGAACTCTAAAACCCTCTGTTTCACCCACCCTCCCGACAAAGAAAGAAAAAAGTGGAAAAAAATAAGATGTTTACAAAAAAAAAACGTTGTAGAATAACATTTGAATTTATGCAATTTAAATCGTTTAACGCCCGTGAAAGCAAATCTCTCGTCAGAGATTTCTCATGTAAATTAACTTGTTAAAGTACGCCAACTGCCAGCAGCCTTCTCGCGTCCGTCGTAATACTATGTTGTCGGATCCAGGCTAAAAATATATAATTAAAGTTGGAGCGTATCTTCTTCGGGGCTATTCACTCGCACTGCTAATTTGTGTGAACAGGCAGCGGGGGCAAATGTTTATTTGCTTTTCTAAAGTTTTTGAAGTTTGCACAATGTTTTTTGGTTCGCAGCATAGAATGAGATGTAAATACTTATGAACTGTTAAGTTAACACGTGCCTTTTTTTCAACAAGCGATTGCCAGCGTTGAACGCTTGAATGAATTTTAAGCAGTTGCCATAATATTGCAAAGCCTTTTCTCATTTATTTATTTTTGTGTTTTTTTTGTTTTTATAGCTGTTCTGTCTGGAGTACGCATATGCCCAGAGCAACAAATAGCAGAAGAAGAAGAAGATAGAAAGCTGCAGCTAGTTTTTTTAATTAGGAATTTACGAAGCTTATAAGCGTTATAACGTTATCACGTTTGCACAGCACGAACCAAAGTCAAGTTAGTTGAGTTTGTCTTTAAAATATACATATGTAGTTCGGGAAAACTGTTAGGCTAAGTTCTAAGATGAAATTAAAGCTTTTGAAACACAACAGTCGTTAGACAATACTTAAGGAACTGGCAAACCGATTCATAAAAATGTTTTATTTTATTTTTAAGTCTGCAAAGACTGTTAAAATTGTTAGCTAAACCTGTTGTTATATATACATTTCTGCCCATTTATTTATTGTTTTTTTTTGTGTGCTTTTATTGCAAACTGGATCGATTGACTAATAAATTAAAAATAGCATTTACTTAAAAAAATGTTTATTGTTAAAAACGTTTTTATTTTATTTTGTTTTGGTATCTCTGTTTAAAATGCCAAGCAGTGCGATTGCATTATTATTTGTAATAATACTTATATAGCTATAATAATATGTATGTCATGATATGGCCAAATTTGGGAGTCTAGTTTTTGAGTGAAAATAATTCATAATTATTCGTAAGTAGTTTTGTCATACGTATGCGAAGGTTATAGTATATATAGTATATGATGGATAGGCTATAGGCTAAATATTGCTTGATATTGGGTAGTTGCAAACTCTTTGATTTTTTTTAAAGAAACGCTTTCTTGTTGGCCTCCAGAGTGGTGCTGGTTGTGGTGCCAGTGCTATCCTTAACTAAACTAGCAGTTGTAGATACCGCTATGCTGGGCACCGCTGGCAATGATCCGGAAGCAGCTGCTGATGCTGCACCGACAACTGTTGCTGTCACATTGCCGGCTAAGGCTACTGGCAATGTGTTCACCATTGGAGGCGTAGACGTGGGCGTGGTCGTTGCCGTGGCTGCTAACTGTGTTGGGAAACGTGGCTGAAATGTGGGCTTACCCATGGCCAGTGCCGGATTTAGATCTAACATGGTGCGTGGACTCATCGCAACAATGCTGGCGCCCAAAGGACCTGCGAAAAGTTGAGCAACTGTTTGGTTTAGAGCGTTGTTTAACCATAACACAGAAGAATGTAGAATGTAGTAGTTGTAGTAGTAGAAGAGGTAGAGAGAGACAGCAAGAAGAAAACATAGATAAAGACAGATTGGAAAGAGAGAAAGAGAAAAAAAGCATTTTTATTAAAATATGTTTATGTACATTATATGTGATAAAAATATGGAATTACAATTGAAACTTCAAGGGTAGACGCAACTCTATTAGTGTTTGGTTAATACTGGGTGCACTTGATACTACTCATTAACGATTGTGTGTGTGTGTGTGTGGAACTGTAGGGGAAACACAATAACACATAACACAAACACAAACACAATATACCACACACGCACAACACACATGAAGACAAAATGTTGCACACGGTTATTTAAAATACACACATACATATACAACTTAAAAGTAATTAACAACTTATATGGGGTTTAATGACACTCGAGTGGTTCGAACCACCTTGCAGACGGGCAAACATGCAGCATGCAGCATTGAAAACAATCAACTAATATTTGGAATCTTATGGGATTGGCTTTCGAATCAACGCTGGATATAGTTAAGGTGTGAATGTTACGGTTCTAGTTTTCGATATCTTTGGAAAGGTTTTGTTTTTTTAGCTACAAACTAGAAAGTTGTTAAAAATTTCTGGTGGTATTTGATGTTTGCCAGCGCCTACACTACATAGAAGATAAGGTTGGTTTTACGTCTAGAGAGTAGAGTACAAGTAGATTTAAAAAGTATATAAGGAGTATTATGGTAAGCCAACACACCCGCCCAGCATAATCCGTTAGGGTTTTTGCATAGCCTGAGAGAGCATGAGAGATGAGCGTTTAACGATAACGATAACGATTTCGATTGCGATTTATATTTTGTTGGTTTTAGTTTTAGTTTTCGATTGTTTGATTTTGATTTGTTAAGTTTGTTTGTTGTGCTTGCATTTGAACTGTGTTTTCTGTTTTGGTACTTTTGAAATACAAATAACAAAATCTGAACTGGTCTTTGTCTTTTTTTAGTCGAAACTGAACGCCAGATCTGAAATACAAAAGTTCAAGATAATACAAATATGTTTAGCTATAAAATTTTCATACGTATACGTAACTAAAAATTATTTTTAAGTATTGCTGAGCCTTTTGAATAACAATAAAATATATATATTTATTTAAGGTACACACAAACGCAGACACTCATCATGATATACATATATATATATTTATAGAGAGAGAGAGAAAGATATAGGGATATTTGTAAAGAATAGATATGTACTTATATAGAGGAACGAACGAACGAGCCAGAACTTTTAAACAACACGTATACGATGCGCAATATCAATATATCAATATAGTTAATTATAGTTTGTATACATATAGAGTAGAGGAAAACACGTAGAAAATTACATATTGTTCGAATCATGGTGTATATATATGTGATTATTTAAGTAGCAAGTTGTAGTAGTTATAGTAGGTAGCAGTAGAAGGTGTTGCTAGTAATAATAGAAGACGCCGCACTTGTTTTTGTATTTATTTTGTATCATATTTAATCCATTTGAAGCCAACGTACCACGATTAGCATCTCAATCCAGCGACTCCTTCAAAGTTCTTTCAGTTTATATGCATATTTGTTATAGATTCGCAATATGTGATTTAAGTTTAGATAGTTTGTAGTTTTGTTTGTAATACTATAGCTTCCAGTTCGATAGTTGTGTCCTTACAAGATATGCTTCATTCTCTACATATATATAATGGTTTGATATTCCAAATACTGCTCTATGCATTTTGAGAAGATGGAGGGCTTAGGGCTCAGAGCTCTTGGTTCTTTGGAATGGCTTAGAGCAGCCTGCTCTTTTTTCCATCTCGTGGTTTGCCAATCATTGTTGTATATTCATCTAGGTATTTACATAAGATTTTTGGTTTTTGATTGGGTTTTAACAAAATAAAATTATCAATATAAATTTGGGGCAAAAAACTTCAAAGAAGAAGAGGTTTAAATGGTCTTAAGGTAATTCGTATAAATGTGTAGATAAGGTTAGTAAAAAAATTCGTAAAGGCGCAAAACTTTAATATATTGTACAGGAGTATTTAGAAAAATTGTAGTAAAAAGCGTTTTGGTAAAAATCAATGAATGGAATTTTAATAATGTATTTTTGATGGAGAGATCTTGAACTGTGTTGTTTAAAGCTATCTTTAGCAATTTTCAAACAACACTTACATGATCGAAAAGCTCGCCGAGCTTATGAGCAGCGTTAAACAAAAGCTAAGCTTTGAGATCAATCCAAAAATGAGCTATCGATGATGCGATTTGATTTTTATATGCATTCAAATTGTAATTACATAAAATACATACTATATACACTTACAGATTCGATATACATACATTTGAATGTATGTATATAGCATAGCGCACCCGAAAATAAGAATCTAAATTATTGTGATAATATTTTTAAAGAACTTTTTGAACTCAGGTTTTGATAGAATAATGCCTAGTACGCTTTAAAGAAATTGGGAAGTGGACGTGGGGGGACAGCACAACAACTGCTAAGGTGGAACCCAAATTATAACTGGAGCACTTAAGTGCTGCTGTGCAAGCTTTTGTTGTGAAGGTTAGGAGCTGTTTAAAGCTCGGCTTGGTAGAAAACACAACTGTTAATCAACATCGTATTTTTTTTGTCTGTTACTGGTACTACATAGAAAGGCGTACGTTAGGTGTACCGGTTGTTCCGGGTGTAGAAGCGCAGCTCAGCTGTAAGCTGGTGTAAATGTTGGTGCTGCTGTTGGTTTCCTTTTTTCGTTTTTTTTTTTTTGCGTTTTACTATTCAACAACGCAACGAATCACTCACCTGACTTGGGACTGACCAGATCCTTCGTTTTGTTGTTCATGCGGCGCGGTCCGGTACCGCCGGAGCCCATCGGACCCGAATGCGGACCAGAGCCCGGTGTACCGCAGCCACTAACACCACCAGGAGCGCCTATAAAAAAGAAAGAATCGAGTTAACAATATGAATCATCACAGAAAAATATATAGAAGTTCCTTTATATATCAAATGCAAGAAGCGAAATTATTTTAGTAGGTTAAAAAGCTTGCACTTTAGTATAGTTTGATTCTATAATTAAGTGTTAGTTGTTAGTTCTTGTTAATACTTACGCTCACCTGGGCGACTCGCCTGTCGTGGCTGTTCCACGGGAAGCACTCGTCGACGCTTCTTTGGCAGTTTGGCTCTCGCCTGCGTATGCGAATAGTACATGGCAAAGTTACTGACTATGACGGGCACTGGCAGTGCAATTGTTAGCACACCGGCAAGGGCGCACAGTGCACCCACGAACATGCCAATGTAGGTCTTGGGCGCCATATCACCATAGCCCACAGTGGTCATGGTGACCAGAGCCCACCAGAGGCCCAGCGGTATGCTATTGAAGTCGTTGTGTGGATTGGGCTGAATGCGCTCGGCATAGTAGACGAGGCTGGCAAAGATCACAATGCCCAGCACCAGGAAGAAAACGAGCAGCGTCAGCTCCTTCGCCGATGCCCGGAACGTTTGGATGAGTATCTTCAGGCCGGAGGAGTGGCGTGTCAGCTTGAAGAGTCGCATAATGCGTATGATCGAAAAGAACTCGAGTATGTCGGCGTTCTCCAGATGCGATGCGAATGTCTGCAGCGCTAGATCGATATAAAAACTAAGCGTCGCTATATAATCTATGATGTTAACAGATGACTTTAAGAATTCACACTTGTTGGGCGACGAGATAAAGCGGACCTGCAATTTGAAATGAAATTAATAGTTATGTTCGCTTATTTATGTTATCTATGAACTTTTACCAGTATCTCAAATGTAAACCAAGCATTGCAAACGCATTCTATGTAGAAGAAGGCAATGTGCGCATTGGTCATTGACTTGTCGAGAAACCATGCGGCGCTGCCATTTGCCGTTTTCACAGTAACATTGTGCACAATGGGCACACGCATGTCCGGATGGGTTTTCAGGCAGAAGGACAAGATTGAAATGCATATGAAGAATACCGAAACGACGCCAATGGTCTGTAGAGAAAAAAGCAATGCAGGACATTAGTATGGCTTAAGGTAAAGATTGATAGCCAATAACTAACCTTGGCGGCATTCGAACTGTAGGGTTCATCGAAAAGCGACCAAATACGCGGTTTCATTTCCTGCCACCAGGTTATGGTGCCCTTATAATAATCTTCCTCAAATCCAAATTTACGCGCCAATTCCTCTTCGGACGGTTTTTCCGTATCCAGATCCAAACGATCAAGTACGGCTAGGGTTTCCTGTGTGTCACGATGCTGTGCAATGAAAAAAATAAAAAATGGAAAAATTAGTTTTATAAATCAATTTCTATGCAATAACAAGTCTTACCTGTGTATAGGTCATCCAGCAACAGGGCTCCACCTGATTGGAGTCTAGACCCCAAAATTCCAATTCCTCTTCGAACAGCGGACCACACACATCTGTGGGATAGTGTAGTTTTCCAGTTCTGCAAAAGATATATAGAATTAAGTAAAGTATTTAATAGGGATTAGAATCTACATAAATACCTGTAATAGTTGAGCACTTGTGCGAATACGCCCGGATGACGATCGAAGAAGTACTCATTCAGTATGGGATCATAGTTGGCTAACGCTTCGGTCAGGCGTGATAGACGCGTGGCTGGTATTTTTTTCAGTGTAGCCTTATATGTCTCATGCCTAATGCCGCCAACATTGAGCACCACACGGTTCTCCGAGTCCATGTTGATCAGATTCATGGCTGCATGCGCATAGTGTTGCATATTCTTATTTATATATGTCATGATCACAGGATAAATGGATTGAAAGAGTTGCTTAATTTGATTAGCTGTAACTAAGATTATGTTTGTTTATATTGTTTCTGTATCAATTGTTTTGTTTGTGAGCTAAGTTTAACGTGTGATCTGTGTTGGCCGCAAACCTGTATCTTTTCCCGTATTCCTTGCAAACGATTGCTTGTCTGTTTTTGTTCCTGTCCCGCGTGTTCTTTTCGCACGCTCTCTCGCCCTCACTTCTTCCACTTCACTTCTGTTAGTTGGACGTGCCTGGCGCGTGTACACTTTAAACTGTATCTAGATGTTAGCACGACGAAAGCATTTTGGATGCTAACGTGTGGCATTGAGGTACTCACTAGGTTGGGGTCAGGCTGGACAACATTGCGCTTAAAAGAGGAAAAAGAGGTCTGTTATATTCTACGAAGAGTGTAAACTATATATATACTTTGACAAGAAAGAAACATCTTTAAAGGAAAGAAAGAAAACTTTCTTCAATTCGAGTATTTGAGAGTAAATCGAGTATAATGATTATAATGAAAAATATACCATTTACTGTAGCATATTACTCGCTAACCTATTTTTTCTTAACAAGCTCTAAACAATTTATTCGAATGCAAGTGTAGCCTTGAATGTCTGAGCAAGATACAATAGTGTTTCTTTAATCAAATATTGAGTAAACAATTCATGAATATACTCGTATTTTATATCACTTAAGATGAATCTCGCACTTTCACACATCCTCATTTAATTATAAATACTCGTATCTCATGAGTCTTAAGCTGAAAACTAAAAATACAATGGTAATTTTGTGATTCAACTTGGTGCGAATTCAAAAACAAAACCAATAGCTGATTGATGCTTCCCATTTCCCGACCACTCGATTTCGAATCTTATCCAGGTGAATTTTTTCCATGGCAAACGGTATATTAGAACAAAAAAAAACAACAAACTAAAAGTACGCCTGGCAATAATATTTGTTTCAATTGAAATTGACCCATTAGCAGCTCGTGAAAAACATCCCATGAACTGTTTTGCTTTTTTAACGACTTTTTGTATAATTGTGGGCCGCTTATGGTAGGGAGTCTTAAGCTATAAATAAATTTACAGTATGGAAGACCATTATCGATAGCGTCATTAATTTGCCTTCGGGGAAGCGGGAAAAAATCCGGTGATTCGTGATTTGCACAAAAGCCAAATATTTGTTCTTAAACAATATTTAGTTTAAACTCTGCATTGTTTATACATACACTCACATTCACACGGAGAGGAACACGCACCTATTGTACTCAGCAAATACACTCTAGCAGGAAAAAAAAATACTTTACACCCACATGCGGTCACAACAACGAAATAAAACGATTTCCCGCGAATGAGCAACAGAAAGTGTCTGCCTTGCCAGTCTTTTCGAGCTGTCTGCTCTTTCTTTCCTTCTATCTGTCGATTGTCGACGGCCAACTTTCGACTGTCGATTTTCAATTTTCAATGTTTATTTGCAGGCAGGCAGGCAGGCCGGCTGGCAGACCGACAGACAGACCGACAGACAGACAGATAATGAAAATCATAAGCCTTATAAACAAAACAAACAATTAAAACACACGCCGAGGGCAGCACAAAACCAACACAAATATCCCATTTACTACTAATAATAAAAAACAAAAAAGAATCATTTACGATTTAGTCGTAGTACTCGATTTACAGAAACCTTTGGCAATTAATGCTTATTATGTTGACAATGACGCGTCGTTAGGCAGCTCATCAGATTAGATTAATTATAAATAGTATATATCCGAATATCATAGTTGAATGCGCCTGAGGATATTACAAACCTTATTAATGTCGGCTTATACGCTTGGCACGAGCCCTCGTTTTGGCCCCCAGGACACATAATTTATTCACTTTTAATGAGGATAGGAGAACTTCAAAAATGCTTTAACACATACACTTGTACATATGTATGCATTTGCATACATACATATATGTACATATATATTTAAAATGAGTTTTCTGTTTGCCTTTTCAACCGAAATTTCGTAGCACACTCGCACTACTAACATACCTACACACACTCACACACATATAGAGACATCCTGTTGGCAGAAGTATACACTCGAGAGATGGGGAACAGTTGGGAATCAGGCGTGTTGCAAGTAGTAGTAGTAAGTAGCGTGTACGCTACGTAAGTGTGGCACTGCCACTAAATGCTGCTTGTTTTGTATTTTTCAACATTTTTCTTTCATTACTCTCTTTTTTGTTGTGGTATGAAGTCGTTGCTGGCTTCTATTAACTTGGATTCTACATGCCACACACACATACACACATATGTAGGGAGTTGAGGTTACTGTGTGTGTTTGTGGGAACAGGCGCACGCATCGATTTTTCCGTTTGGTATAGCTCGAAAAAACTTCCTTATTGTTGTGTTGGTCGTTGACTTTAAAATTAACTGATTTCTAATGCCCGCCTTGGCATAGATCAACACTTAACACATTTTCCACTTGCTGCAAGTGGATGTGTACAGACAGACACACATTTGCAAACACTCACACACACACAAACACTCTCGTATTTTTCATTTTCATTTGGCCGCTTCTCACCTATTTGCTGGGCCTTCGGATTTGGTGCGCGCTGCCAATAAACATATTCGCTAAATACTTTTCACCGTCCTCCGATTTTGTTGTTATTGTTGTTGTGTTTCAGTCTGTCTATCAAACCAAAAGGATTGCAACAGAGGAACAAAAACAAAAATAAAGGGTAAAAAAATAACTTAATGCCTAGAACTACACTACACTTTTGTGCCGTTCAACGTGCCCCGTCTCCACGTTGCGTTCTCGGCTCTAGACGTTTTTTTGTTTTCGTGTGTGGGGCTCTGAACGTTCCGAACGGTCCGATGTGATTCAACAAACTGAAACCGAAACACAAGACTGATGGAATTTTCTTGTTTCCTTTCTCTCTTCTCGTGCGCTCTTTGGCATGCGCTCTGCGCTGCTTGTTAATTTCTGTTTTGTGCTGACATTCCTTCTTGTGTTTGGCGACAAATGCGACGCTGCGTATGCGTGATATGGACACAATGGGTTTCTACATTAAAACATTTATGTTTTTCGATAAAAAATATATTCATATTAAACTTTTCCTTTTTAAAAAACATAAATGCTTCGTAGCTCATCGATTTCTTTCTTTTATAATTTAACTGTAAAAAAAAGATTAGTTAAAATGTGAAATAATTATCATTTAATGAAGCTCATATTTTTTCATGCCTTTGCAATATATTTTTAAAAAGATGGTAAGAAGATTAGATTCTCTTCGCTTATTAAAATCAGATTAAGATACATTTTACACAATTGCATTAATTATTATGAAAAACTATTGTTTCACTGTTGCATTCGTTGTTGTTGCATAAAATAGATGAGTATAGGAAGATAAATGGATGTACAGAGCGCAGACAGTCATTACAAGCAATAGGCAAGACAAAAACAAAATAGAATAGAAAAAATTTACAAATATGTATTTGAAATCTGACAACTTAGAAATACAAATAGAATTTACTAGAAATCTAAAATGCAATTGGCTAGTTAGCAAAATGTATATGCGTATTGTGTATTCATGTCATTGAAGAGCATTAAATGAGTATAGACTATACAATAGAAAAGCTAAATAAACATCTTCCACATGAATACAATATGTGTCAGCCCGTATCGCTGGACTGTTTGTTTAGAGTAGAACATAAAGCTAATTTTAAGCAAAGTTCAGGCCTGCTGGTCCTCGTTGGAGGAAGTATTGGAGGTATTGGAGGTATGCCATACGTGACCCGTTTCGAGAGCTTGCAATGTCAGCACCTCCTTTTGACTGTCCTTGGCCTGTAGCAGAAAAACGCTTTGCTGAAAGAGTTTCAAGAAATTAGCAAAAAGTTCATATTGAAATCTGTTACTATGCTCACTTTGACCTCCTTGCTCGTTAACATATCCATTTTGTCATAGATAATGGCATGCAGTCCCAATTCCTTAAGCAGCTTGATAGTATCTTTGGAGTTGTTTTCATCACCCCAGCAAAAAAGCACCAGACCACGCTCCTTGGCCAGATTAACCTAAAACACGTCCGTTTAGTTGCGAGTCCCACACAATGCCAGAAAGTGGTTTCAGTTTACCTGACTGGGATCACGCAACAGATCCTCCGTATGCGCCACAATGCCCAAGAACTGCATGGCCACCGCATGCCACACAGCTGTCTCCATGGAATTGCCACGCGGATCCATATACTGCTCATACTTGGTACTCCGTCCGATCGTAAGGAACATGACCGGATAACGATTCTGTTTGTAGCGCAGCATGGTGCATATATCCGGATCAAAGCAACTGAACACAATGCGTCGGGTGCCCGCTTTGCGCAGCACCACATCAAGAATGCAATCGATATAAAGATTTCGATCGACCACATGCTCAAATTCCTCCTCCATGCGCCCATCCTGCAGACGCTGTGACCATTTAATCTCAATGTTAAAGCCAATATGCACATCGAGTGCATCCAGAACATCCGCCAGCTGTGGGAATGGCTGATGCTCGAGCAAATCATCGTTGTGAAAGGAGCGCGTCTCACGGGACAGCCCCTCGGCTGTATGATAGACCTTCAGTTTCTTTAGCTGCTCGAGCGTCAGTTCACGCATGGGCAGCGACAGGAAGTCATGCTCCTGCATGCTGCACTTGCTCTTCAGCGACACATAGATCATGAAATCGTGATAGACAACCGGCACCAGATCCTTACTCAGCTGGACATCAAACTCAACCATGTCGGCGCCATGCTCGGCAGCGTTCTTTAACGAGGTGATCGTGTTCTCCCTGATAACTGCATCCTTGGCCTTGAAGTAGTTTAATTTGTGATAATAACTTCAAGCATTTTATTGCTGCAGAAAACATCAAGTTCAATTTTAGTTTCTAAGCAAACAAACCAATTACCATTTGAAAGTTATGTGATTTGATTAAAAAAAATTTTGTATTTGGATTATGCAAACGCCAATGGCAACAATACCTAGTATACGATATAAGCAGTTAACACACTTAACTCTAACTAAAGGTTCAAAATCAACGCTCTTTTGATGGACGATAACTTATTACCAAAGGCTTGTGAAATCTCCATGTAGCTTTTTAGTTTAACTTCTAACTAACATGCATATACTTAAAGATCCGGGTAACAAATTTATAAGGCTCTCTTATTTATACTTGATTGATACTTAAAAGATGACAGACAATTCCACAAAAATATGAATATTATAAATTTTTCTATGAAATGAAAATATTGAAAATGTCATTAAAATTGATTGCTGCGGAATCAAATCGGAAATATAATTTGGAATATAAATGAATTTATAGCGGGTTCTTCGATTGCTTTTTGTCTAAAACCTTCACTAAAAACTGCCAAACCTCAATGGAATAATCTGTTCAAAAATACCTTAGGTTCATCATATTGTACATACATATATGTCTGTATATTATGTATTTCATCAGAAGAATGACACAAAACGGACTATAAACAAGTGCTTCTTCATATGCAAATCTATAATATTGATATTTTTGGAAGAGTTGATAAAATATTTTCGACATTACGCAACAAACGTACCTTAAAGCTGGTGCCCGATCCACGATGTCCCACATCGAGACCAGTCCATTTGTTATTCCAATAACGCGCATAACTCACACGCATATCCATGTTAGCGCTGTGGGAAGACGGTCTAACAATGAGATAACCTACTCGCATCATGCCCAAAGGACGATGGCCCTTGGCACAGGTAATGGGCAGCTCCAGTTTGCCCTCAGAGCTCTTGAACAGATTGGGCAGCACATAATGATAGCCCAAATGCAATGGTGGTCCATCCTCGCGAGCAACTTTCGAGCTGTAACTGTACAGATCGACCAGATAGGCCGTATTATCCAGATCGCCAACGGTCAGATGAAAGATGACCAAATCACTGGTTCCACAGGCGGTACCAAATTGTTCCTGAGCACGCACCTCGCACTCTTCGGCACTTAGGGTCACCACTTCATTGAAGCCAAAGGCAGCTGAATCGCCACCGTTTTCACGCGTATCATGTGTATCATTCGATAGGGAATCCTCAAGCGTTGAAACGGGCCCTAGATCGCCACAGCCGGCACTGGGAATGCGCAAGTTCATCGGCGTTACCTTGACGTGAACCAGACGACGTTTCATGCGCTGCTTCCAGGTAAAGGGAGCATAAAAGAACTTAAGATGCACCAGAGCTTCGTTGGTTAGCCAGCCGCGATCCACTTTTCGCTTGCCTTGGACGCAGCCAAATGTGTCCTGACACTGCGCCGGCTGCTCATCCAGCTGGGCGATGCGCCTGGGTTGTAGTTGGACCTCCCAGCGACGCACCAGCAGCTGCTCCGAGACAGCATCCACGGCACAAACCATATAACGATACTCTGTTGCACAGTGCTGGGGTATATATACCTGAGCCGTCCAGATGTGACCTCCCTGCTCATCATCCTCATTCTCATCACCATCCTGCTCTTGATCTTCACGACTCATAAGAGCTGCTCCACTGTGCTTCCAGCTGCCTAGAGCTTCACAGCTGCCGACAATTGCCAGCTGTTCACAACTAGTCAGCTCCTCGGTCATCAATACCCGAAATGTCCATAAGCGATTGGCACTTATATCGCCGTAGATTCTTTTCGTGGCGCCCGCAGAAGCCACTGGACTGATCACAGGTGCGGCCATTGCATCGTCCTCGCCGTCATGGTCCGGGTGCCAGCGATTCATTTTTTATTGATGTTTCAAGTGTACCAGAGAAAGAATACAACTTTCACTAAGGAAAATTTGGTTTTTAGGTGCGACAAGGACAGGGCAAAGTTCTCGCTGCCTGTTGTTGACGTCGTCAAAGTTCTAAGCACATATTCACTTGGATCAAGTGCAAAGAAAAACACACAGAAAGACCAAGCAACTGAGACGGCAACGACAAAGACTATCAAGATGAAGCCACAGCAGATAATCCGTTATCGAGCTGCAGTTTTCTTGTTGTTAATGTTGTTTTGTTTAATCGGGTGTTGTTGCTTTTGCTGATATCAATAAGCAGCTGTGTCGTTTTAATGTATGTGTATTACGTGCGAATGTCGTTTTGTTTTACATTTGTTTGTAATGTGCGCTTCACTTTATTGTTTATAACTTTTTGTATACTCATCAATATTATCGCGAAATAATGTTGTTAGCGCTACCACGGAAACTGAGAGTTTTCATGCAAAACAAAACTAGCTGGCCGTGCAGTTTTCAATAATAGTCAAGGTTACGTACGCACCATTGAGCTTTCTCTTCGCAACAAAAATATTGCCGAAAATGTGTTGTAAATTTCTAATATTGCGTTGAATAACACCAAACTGAATAGATTTATTAAATATTTAACAATTCATTTGCCGTTCATTCAACTATTCGGCATGCAAATGTTGCTTTCTGACGTCACAAACTGACAATATTGCTCCACAGCCACCTTGTAAGAATCTAGACTCTGCATCTACCATTTTGAGTAGTGTTGCCACATCGCGTGACCGATTGATGTGCATAGCAACCAGCTTTCAACATCATTGACTTATTTTGGCGGGAGCCTTCCACACTTGTTTATTGTTTATAATTTGCGTTGTGCCAAATTTGCTGCTCTCTCAACATGGATCAGTATCCGGATGAGAACGAAGAGTTTGAGCTGCAGTACCAAGATGAACTGGAGCTCCTCGACGAGGAGTACGACGAAATCGTCGACGATGGGCCCAGTACATCACGTCAAGCTGCTGCTGTACTTCAGCAACAACAACAACAAGGAGCAACAGGAACAGCTGCTGCTATCAAAGATGTATCTCGCTTGAGCAACTCCACGCTCAGCTCACCGCAGCTGTCACAAATCACCTTTGGTGCCAGCCAAAGCGATGCCGGTGGAGGAGCACCAATCAACCGACGACTTTTTGGGACGCCACGCGGACCAGCAGTGGGGCGTCTCTGTTCCACTCCCTTGCAGCGAATGCCTGCGATACAAGAGACATCAATGGACACTGCAGCACCGCTGCTTAATGCCGCCGCCGAGCAGTTGCAGGAATTAGGATTGTGTGGCAATAAAAACAAAAGGCGCTTGGAACGCGATTTGTTTGGTGACATTGATGATCTCTATCACGAGAGCTACGAAGATCCCATGCTTAAAAAAGCACGCACCGAGGAGCACCGCGACAACGAAGCCATCGATCGCATCCTTGAACTGAGACGAAAATTGCGTGAATCTAGTAAAACTGTGCGTCATGATGAAGTGTCCCGATTGAAAGCACTGCATGACTTCAAGATGAAGAATCTGTCGTATCATATACCCTCGTGGCCATTTTTGGCACTACAGCGCAGCGATCTGGAACGTCTCTATGTGCGCTACCATTCGGAGGATTATGAGCGTCGTCAGCTGGAGCTTCTCAGCATCCGTGGTAATCTGGAAGAAAGTCTTCTTGGCGAGGCCAAGCAACAGGTGTGGCAGGAAGCCAATGAACTGGTAAGATTAAATAAATACAAAAGTCAACCAAATATCTAATGCTGTTTATGTTCAGGTGCTGCGTCGCTTGGCACCTGCCTCGCAGCCTGAAGAAGCTCCGCCTGCCACGCCTAGTCCAGATATGGGACGCCTTTGGGTGGACAAGTACAAGCCGCGAAAGTACATTGATCTGCTCTCGGATGAGACGACCAATCGAAGTTTGCTTTACTGGCTCAAGATGTGGGATAAAGTGGTCTTTGGCAAGGTATTCCACAGCAACCAGGATCAGCATGCAACAAACACGGGTGTTCCAGTTGCACAGCAGCTGAATAGCTTTAACAAACGTACTGGCAAGTTTGAATCGAATGGCGGCTGGCGTCAGAAAAAAGCGCGTCAAGCGCTCAACACCAATGTGGATGAGCTTGGCAGGCCCATGCAAAAGGTAGCGTTGCTCTGCGGACCACCTGGATTGGGCAAGACAACACTGGCGCACACTATTGCCCGGCATGCGGGCTACAATGTTAGGGAGATCAATGCATCCGATGACCGCAGTCCGGAGGCTTTCAAGTTGGCCCTTGAGAATGGCACACAAATGTCTTCGGTTTTAAATCAAGACAAGCGACCCAATTGCATTGTGCTGGGTAAGCATTGAAAACTTTACCAAATACTTGTCAGATTTGTTATACCTGATTTCCTCCTGTTTATTTTTGCAGATGAAATTGATGGCGCTCCACGTCAATCCATTGAGTATCTGGTCAAGTTTGTTAGCGATGGCATTTATAGCAAGGTCAAGTCGAAAGGCGCCAAAGCGGAACATAATGTTCTGCGTCGTCCCATCATTTGCATTTGTAATGATATTTACGATCCAGCCCTGCGTCCCCTGCGCCAAATTGCATTTGTTGTTAGCTTTCCGCCCATCGATGCAGCACGTCTGGCTGAGAGGTAAGTTCATAATTAAGTTTCAAGTGATTATCAGCTATACTAACAGTATTTATTCTAGGCTATTGCAAATTTCCCATAAGGAACATTTGAAAACTGACTTTGGTTCGCTTATTGCTTTGGCTGAGAAATCAGGCAACGATGTCCGCAGCTGCATCTCAACTATGCAGTTTATCAAGTAAGATGACGTTCTCAACAACTGATCTAATAATTTCTTTTGATAACTCTTAAAATAACTCTTCTTTTGCTTTATTGAAGTGCCCAGAAACACAGTCTTACCCTACAAGATGTGTTGAATAATAACCTGGGACAAAAGGATCGTCATCAGGGTCTGTTTGATGTATGGGGAGCTGTCTTTAGGGTAATTATTGTCTCAACTCTGCAAAAGCATAAACTAAATTCTTCCATCTTTCAAACAGATACAACGCCCAAAGAAACAATTGCAGCAAAGTAGCTCAAATAATGCCGAGGAGCCTGCTCAGGTGATAATGACCAACATGTCTGTGGGAACACGAGTGCGCAATGTGCTCGATGTGGTGCATTCCAGCGGTGATTATGAACGGTAAGTCATAGACCATTTAAACCATTTAAATATTAATAATTACTTTTATACGTTTAGACTCACGCAAGGCGTTTACGAAAACTATTTACAGCAAAAGATGCCCGATCCAAATTTTACGGGCATTTGTGAGGCTATGCAATGGTTTTGTTTCTCAGATATGTTGCAACATCAAATAGTGCGGCAACAAAACTACAGCATCTATCCATATTTGCAGTACGGCTTTGTGATCTGGCATTTGCTTTTTGCCACATTGGCCTGGCCGAAAATTGCATTTCCCACGCGTGGCTTTGAGGTAAGCAAACGACGACAAGGATAACTAAAGCGCTGGCCTCGGGTCGCATCATCATTTCTTTTCATCTCTGCAGCAAAGTAAAAGCATTGGGTTTCTTTTGAGCCTAACTCATGTATTATGCAATCCTCATTAGCTGAGGTAAACACTGTCAGCGAGGGCCACAGAAAAGTGCATAATCAACACAATCAAGCCATGTAATTTCTTGTGCATTATGTACCTCAAATGCAATCACAAGATTAATGAGAGTTCTGCATAGATTTCTTACTGTTTACACTAAACTTCAACCCACCCCACCTTACTCATAATCCCTCTACTGCCTCTCTTACAGTTCAATCAGAAGTGCACGAACCAGCGGAATATCTTTCAGTCGCTGCGCAAAGGTGTCACCACATCGGCGCAGGGCGTTGGTCTGGGTACAGTACTGCTGTTGGACACTGTGCCGTTGCTGAAACGAATTCTTTCCCCACAATTACGTTCAGTAGCTGTTCAACTGCTATCACAAAAGTAAGTAAACTTTATAAAAATTACGCTTTTTCAAATACTTAAATATCACTTTTGATTTAGAGAGCAATATGATCTGCGACATACGATTCAAGTGATGGTTGATCTGGGCTTAACCTTTGTGCAGGTAAAATCGGCAGAGGGTCATTATGTCTTCCAAACCGAACCAGATTTGGATACGCTCTGTGCATTTCCAGGTAAAGTCAATGACCCAACTTTTAATCCGTATCGGTTAATAATGCACATTTGTTCTTTTAAGGTTGTTCTGGTCTCACCCTGCCCTATTTTAGTCGTCAGCTGATAGCACGTGAAGTAGAGCTGGAGCGCATACGTCGTGCTGCACCCAAAGGTGATGCCACAACCACAACAATTCCATCAGCTGCCACAAAGAAGCAAAAAGCAGAGGTGGTAGCACGTCTGCCAAACCATTTGCAAACATTAAAGCCAAAACAAATAACGGACTTCAATGCACGCAGTGGACCTAAACAGCAGGTAAATTGCGTGCCTTTTTCATATTTCGTTCAATTTGCATGCCTTGCATTTACTTAGTAGCAGCAATTTTGTTGCAAATTTGTGGCGCAGCTTATTTGGCTTTGCCAAAAATTGGCCAAAACCCATCAAGAGTCATGAACTTTAGCTGCTCTTTCGGAGTGGCTTCTGCAACGCAAATCCTCTAAGAGCTAATAACCCATAAGGGGATTCGCATGGCCATTGTCTTAAGGGTCGTAATGTGGGATCAGCGCAAACGAACATTTATTGCCAATCCTAAACGAAAGCGACTGGCGGGCGAACAAACGTACAACAAAAATTTCGTTTTGTTGGGGTTGCGCATTTGCTTAGGGGTTGTTTACCTTATCACACACTTAATATAAAGCTTATTGTGTGACAATTTCTAGCAATCCAACCAGTTGCTTGTACTACAAATTCATACATCTTTATTAAATATGCTTTGTTTAATTTTGTTTTTGTGTTGGAAAACAGCTTACAAAGGACTTTTTTGGTCGCGTTACGCATAAAACAACAGAAGCAACTGCAGCAGAAGAGGGTAAGACAAAAGTAAAGTCGAATTTAAATGTGTTTTGTTATACTTTTTTTTATAGTAAAAACCGATGCTATTGTCAAGAGCCCCATATGGTATCGCTATAAGGAGGGCTTTAACAATGCAGTTCGCAAAGATGTGCATCTTAATGAACTACTCTAAAGCCCAAGCTATTTACAATAAGAAATATATTTATTAAACAAAAAACTAAACATAAAGTTCTTAAACTAACAATGCGAGATTCACAATCTCCAACTTAGAATATCAAACAGCTATAAATCCTGTTCAAACTATTCAGATTGTTCTGATTCAATTCGTAATCACTATCATTAAGCTCGGGCAGTGTAAGAGCTTTGACACTCATTGTAGGCCAATCCAAGCTCACATGCGACCTCCTTTTTGGTGCTAAGCTGACGCATGGTGCTGCTTATCGCATCCGTTTGGCTATCATTGAGCTGTGCTCGTATGTGTGTGTGTTCGTCTGTGTTTGAGGTGCTATCACTGACAACATTGACGTTGCTCTGGTCTCACTTACTCTCACTCAGTTGCCGAAGGGTGGTGTACTCGTATACTAACAAAAAAAGATGTCTCCATTAAAGCCATTGTTTTCTTTGTTGCTGATGGTGTTGCTCAGTTGCAGCAGCTTTGAGGCACGCTATGTGCCCTATATACCAAGTAAGTTAGCAAGAAACATTGAAGTAGAGGTTTGAATTAATTGTGAATGTTTCTTAGATATTTGCATGAAACCGCCGCCATTCTCTGATGGCATTTGCACCATCGAAATCGAAGGCTTTTACTATGATCCGGCCACATTGGACTGCCAGATGTACTCCATTGGCGCCTGCCGTCTGACACCCGGTCAAAGCTTTGGCAGCCAGCAGGACTGCATTGCGACCTGTGTGCGGGGTCAGCGTCGCAGTCCTGATTACTATAGGAATGAATGATGTGTTTGTCAATAAAGAGAAATACAGAGTATCTTCTCCCACATCATATATGTATATGTAAAAATCTATAGAACAAAATGCGTCTGATTTTAATCTAGCTTCAGTGTTAATTCAGTATTAACAACTGCCCTGACCCGTGACGTAATTGTTGATTTCTTATTAAACATTTGCAGTGAAACACGTTTAGTCTGTTTGTTGTTGGTCTGTGTGGCATGTTTCGAGTAAAACAGTCTAATTAGTTTCAGCATAAATAATAAAAAGCGCTTACGTCAAATAAAAACATGCTTATGCTAAAGGTTATCAAAGATTCAAATGATACGGCAAAGTCTGGTTTGGCGTATCGCTTAACTCATATGGATGAAGATCGGTATTAGTTTGGATAATATCGATTTCTGAAATTTGCAAAATATTAAATTAATTTTATTATTAAATTTAAAGCTTTTGCAACTATAATAATTTATACGTAAGGGTATTTAATATTCATTAATTCTAAATTGCTTAGATTAATGTATAATTGGTCGGCCTTCTGCAACAGGCGTTCGCTGGTTTAAGCCGGTACAATAACCCCCTACCCCCGCAGCATCTCATCTCATTTTAGCTTTGTTTGTTAGCATTATTTTATCAACGACGCGCATGCAGGCAGCACGACGTCGATGTTGTTGTGGATTCTTATCAGTCAACAGCAGCAGCGTCAGCAGAGCACAGAACACAGCCTGATTACAAATATGTGTGTGTGCGTGTGTGTGTGTGTTTGAAATTTGTTTTGCCTTTTGTTCGAGGTTTCGAGTCGAGCTTGTTAGAGCTCAAACGGCAGAGTAACAACTTAGCCCGTGATCAAAAGTGTCTCAACGAATCCACATATACTTAAACCTATCATATAGGTGTCTGGCAACATAATCTGCAGAGTGTGACAAAAAAATAAATAAATAATTAAAGATTTTGTGGAATTTTTGAATGCTAGCTCCGGTCTACGTACTGTTCTGAACTTTCGTCGAAAACTCATAAATTGCACCGTGACAGAGCACATATCAACAGATCGGTATTCTATATAGTATAACATCGGCAATAATAATTACTATATGGCGAGTAGCAGCTGCCACTGCTGCGCATTTGTCTACAACACCGTCGCAGCAACAGTCGACAACAAATTAAGCCATATACAGATGATATCTGTGACAGCCACAGCACAAAGTTGAATATTTTGCAGCAGCAGCTAAGGAACAAATATAAACACAAGGAGCTACTAAATACTACTTAAGAACTACAAAAAACATAGCAAAAATGAGTGCACAAATCAGAAGAATACAAATCTGGATATGTTTGCTGCTGGCATTATGTCTGGAGTGGCAATTAGTTGTGGCAAGAACACGTAAGATTTAATTAATCAAATATTCTTTTTATTTTCAATTTCATAACGTAACATTTTTGTAGGTGATTTGTGCCAGGTGAAGCCTATTTCAACAGGACTATGTGGACCGACTACAGTTGGCATTTATTTTGATGCGGAAACACAAAAATGTCATTTTAAGGGCTGCAGCAATAAGCCACTGTTTGGGTCTCTCGAGGATTGCGAGAAGATCTGCAACAATGCACGACACGTTAAGAGGCGCAATAATTTGGCCCACAAAAGCAATCAAACCACTAATTGAATTTAAGCCAACTTACTTAATATCTGATTTAAGCTGTAAATAGTTATAATTTTCACATCACAATCATATAATACATATGTACATGCATACATACATCATTCAATCACTTTAAACATCACGACAGTTGAACTCGCACTCGGCTCGGCTATTGAAGCGATTCTCATTGCCACCACAGCCGCCATAGATGAAGGATTCACAGCGACGCTGCAGAGGATTATAGGCATAGCTCTCCACATGGCCAAAACATCGACCACTAACCATGGGCTGCAGACACAACTTAACTGCAAAAGTACACACATTTAAATTGTCTTATGTTTGAGCATGCGATCTTACCACGTTTGGAGGCGCCATCGGCCCCAAGAAACAGCAGCACCAGCAGTTGAATAAGCAGCCATTGCCAAGGCATTTTGTTTTCCCCCCAGATGATGCTTGATCAAGCGATATTTAACCGTCTCGTTCTTTGGCCAACAACTTACTAAACACGCTCTCTGTCAATTGTTTGTTGTTGAACAAATGTTTGTGTTTTGGTTTTTGCCTAGCCAAGATTCAACATTGACCAAGTTAGCTATCAATCGGTCTTGTCGACATCTCTCTCATCTACATTGCTAAATACATTTAAGCTGTACTTTTCCAAACATTTGTTTTGTTGTTGCCTAAGTTTATTTCATTTATTTATTTTATGTTCTAACGTAAGTTTAGAATTGTTTAATGGCAACTATATGTGTGCGTTTGTGAAATATTTGTAGTCTAAAGGTTAAAATACACTGTCATAAAAACTATTTGAGTTGTCGAAAATGTAAGGAAATTAAGGAATCTTTTTAAACTTAACTTCTTAGTTTTTTTTATAATCTAGCAAATCTTGCTTAATGGCACTGTAATATTGAACAACAATTGTGTATAAATTTTCAATCTGTTGATATTTAATTGATTATTTTAAATGCATTTGTTATTGTTGACTTGTGCATTTCAATATTCAATAATAATCAAGTGATTTAAAATATGTACAACACCTTACAACCTTTTCTTGACTATATGCACTTGTGATACTCCTTACTATTCCCACCGATACCCTACAATCACACCACTTATAATAAACGGCGTCGGTGTTCACATGAAATGACGTAAAACTTTGCACAGCCAACAAGAAAGAAAAAAAAAAATCAACCGACAAAACATGTTCCGCATATCAATGACAACAACACCAGCAACAACAACAACAAACAAAGTAAATTGAAGTTAATATTTTGTTGTTGTTGGGTATTTCCAATAGATTCACTGTTCAAGCTGTTGAAGCGAGCTTTCAGTTTCAACTGAAGTTGTTTACGCACAATATGCTAATCGAGAAAAGTACCAAAATACACTTGGGACATTCGAATAAGTTATTCATTAAGAGCGCACAGACACAACTAGTGCTAGTCTATTTGAATGAAGTAATGAATTTGAATGAGTGTCGAGTTGGGTGTGTTTTTGAGTCGATTCGGACTGCGTCTAATTTAGTAATTATACAGCAATTTTGGATGTCGAGCGTCACTATTAATGTGTCTCGCCTGGGCAGCACTTCAATTAATTCAAGCAAATTAAACAGTTAACTGAATTGTCACCGCATTACACACACACACACACACACACACAAAACTCAGCCACTCAATCAGCCAAATTTGACTGCCACCCATTATTGGGTGTTGTGTGTGTTTTGAGCTCATCTGCTTGCTGCACAAGTAATCATTATCATCATAATTATCAACATCATGATTGTGTTGACTATTAGCTGTGTTAGGTGATAATGCAATTTGCCCTATGCATTAACACCTAACTAACGTTTTCTGCCTATCCATTACCTGTTAGCCACGTTTACTACGTTTGTTACCTCCTTCAATATCAGCTCTAATTATCACTTGGATTAGTCATTGACTCGTCTCCGTTATGCCAACTACAAATACAATATTAATGAACTGCCTAAAGTGCACAATGCATATTTAAAAGACATTTCGATTGTTGTATTTGTTATGCAAATTGCTGCACTTTCACGCAACACTTTGAAATCGACTCATTTTACTGCAGTTTGCTGGTAAACATTTGCACTAGTTGTCAAATAATGATTGCATCATAAATCGGTGCAACTTTGTCGATACCCTGCCAGAAGTTATGTGACTTGTTTACATTATTCGACTTAAAATTACTTTGTAAAAGTCATAAACTTAAAGCTATACAAATATAATATCTTTCTAAAGGTAAATAATTTCCTTAAGATTCTTTCTTAAACAAAACTTGAAGTTGTGCTTATATAAATCTGATAATTAAGCTTTCTGACGCCTACAGATTCTCCAGATTCTTATTATTATTATTAAATTTAGATTACAAAATGCAATATTATAACTAAATACAGAGTTTAGAGTGCTACTAGCTTAGGCCTACGACTATGAATTATGAATGTGTATGTGTTTAATTTGATAATCAAGCTCGCTCGCGCCTAACGCATCGTTTGCGCAGTTTTGCTTGAACACACATACATACAGATACACACAAACACATAGATCATAAAAAGAAAATAGCTTGTTAGGTCGCCTAGAAGATTCAGTTGGTGTTTGCTGTTTTTAACGCGCAGTAATCTCAGATCACATTGAGAACAAAACGTATATTGAGAATGACTCAATTTTGTTGGCTGGCCGCAATTCTATTGCTGTGCCTTGCACATTTTACGGAGGCGGTGACCACGCCCAAACCTAAGGCCGTTGTACTGGCAACACAGGTGACCACAAGTACAGTAAAGCCCAATCTCAAGCAACTAAAACCACAGCAACAACAGAAACAACAAGGTAATACCAAAAAACAAATATATTTCAGATGCATTTTTCATGTTATTTATATTTTCTCCTCAGATCCTAAGTGCCTGCAGCCAATGGAAGTGGGTCCGTGTCGTATGAGCCTGGAGCGTTATTATTACAATAAGGATAAGAATTCCTGCGAGACATTCAAATATGGTGGATGTCGAGGCAACGACAATCGTTGGGGCTTTCGTCAGACTTGCGAGGATGCTTGCCTCGCAGTAAAAAAATAAATTACGTTTCTATTATGATAATAATAACTCAATGGCCATTCAGTTAAGTAAATAACAATTACTGAATGTGTGAATTCTCACGATATGGGAATTATGTAATTATATACAGTCAGCTCATAATTCAAAATTGTGTTTGTTTACCAAATAATCTGTGAATTTTGAGAATTATGCTTGTTAAATGAACTAAGAAAAACCTTTTTATGTGGCTTGGCTAAGGAGATCTAGCTTTCCTGCTCAATGGCTAAGATTAATACTTCATTCAAAAGTTACGAGCTTTGAAAAAGTAAGAAAAAAATGATAGTTTAGAGACCATTCAATTCATTTTCTTTCTTGCTCCATATAGTAATTTCTGAAATGATAAAAATATAATTCCACTTGATTATTTACCTTGAATATTCTAGTATCAGCTCATTTAAAATAATTTGTTAAAATATCATCCCCTGAAAGTCTTTTCATTACATTTTTCCGTTCTATTTAGAATTTAATTGAAAATGGATGGAAGGTCGTCATGCCTGTTATATCGCGATAATTTGTCCGTAAAATCAAAGATTTTGTCAAAAACCAGCTGTACGGAAATGAAAACTGAATTAGCCAATCTAAACTATCATAAAGCATAGCCTTATTAATAGGAGCGTTGAACTGAAACTGAGACATTGGACGTCAACATAAACAAAAAGTCAAAACTGAGCGACATGCATGGCGACAAGTTGCCGTGATTTACATACGTTGGCGAATGACTCGAACAAATACGAAACAAAAATAATAATAAAATAAAAACTACGGATGCTACGTGAGGTGGGGCTTTTGAGCTAGTTGACTCATTTCGGTGGCGCACGGTTTGAGTATTTAAGCCAGGCCAAGTGCCAAAGTTAAATTCATTCGCATTGAAGAAACCAAAACGATATGTGCTACAAGTTGTCCCTAATTGCGTTCAGTGCACTGATGTTCTGTGCGGTGTGCGTTCACAGTGCCGCAGTGGATCAATCCCAGCTGGTGGTGGAGAAACTGCCAGAGGAGGATGTTCAATCTACTTCAGAAGTGAATGTACCAGAGGAATGCCATCAGCCAAAGGAAACGGGTCGCTGCTTTGCGCTCTTCTATCGCTACGCCTACAATCTGGATACGAATGCCTGCGAGGAGTTTGTATATGGCGGCTGTGCCGGGAACAGCAACAACTTCGAGACCAAAGAGCAATGCGAACAAGTCTGCCGGGGTAGATCAGCGTCCGCTACTGAGCAGAGCACCGATCTGACTACAGAGCAATCGCCAAAAGTAGCAGAGACAACGGTCAGCAGTTCGTCTAAATAGCTTGGACATGTGTATAGACCCCGGACAGCGTATACACAGTACATAAGTATTAATAATTGCTAACACTTAAAATTAAAATAATCACTCTCTCAATATGCAAATCTGTATGTTTGTTTGTATAGATAGGTACACGCTAATAATTAAGTAAACAGCTCCAGGAGCGAACTTTTTTCAAACGCGTATAACTGGCAGTATTAAAATATACATAGTATGATTATTTAAAGCTTAGTCGCTACTTTATATGTATAAATTTCAGCTATTTAATTGATAAGCAGCCCTGAACGTTGGGGCGCTGTATAGTTGGAACGCTACTGCTTGGTGCCGACTATTTGTTGAATTTTTCACAAGCTTTTGTTAATGAACTAAAAGTTGATCTGTACACACACACAAAACAATGTGATCATCGTAAAATAGAATAGATGCAGCCATAAAAACGTATAAATCGTCGTGCCCCTTAGTCAAATTCATTTAGTCGCTCGACACAAGCCCTAAGGAATTCTACAATTTAGTTAACAATGAAATTCACCGCCATTATTTGCGTTTTCTTTGCACTGTTTGGCCTATCACTGGGTCTTAAGGATCGTAAGCATACAGTAGTTATGAGTTGAGAAATCTTCTAAAACTTTTGCTTTATCTTCAGCTGTTTGTGGTTTGCCGACAGCAGCTGATGGTAACGGTTTGATCAAGTGTGCCGCCTTTATGCCCAGCTGGAGTTACGATATGGCTGAGAACGCTTGCAAAGATTTCACTTATGGTGGCTGCGGAGGCAACAATAATCGCTTTGGAACCAAGGAGCTCTGCGAGGCCAAGTGCAAGGAGTAAATTCGTATGTAATAAAGCTCAATCTATGATCTTAAATAAGGAGGTGCGTGACAAAAATAAATAAAAGAAGACAATTCCATTGTAGTACTTGTTAATCAACCTTAACTTAAACAAAACACTCAGAAGTGTAGAATGCATTGCAAGGCAGTGCTAATCGCTTTCAATAAAACATAACTTGAAATAATCTATGAGAGAATATATTAACGAACCTTAACTGGAACGAAAAACAAACCTATATAAGTTCGTGCTCTGATGCCAAACTGAGTAAGTTGCTCTAAACAGCCTCTAAAAGCTCTTAAAATTCATATTTTTAAATGAAATTTACTACAGTTGTTTGCTTGCTGTTGGCACTGTTTGGCTCAGCTCACTGTCACCTGGATCGTAAGTATTGGGGTATAGTTCAATCAGGGATTATTTTGAAACTTTTGCTTTATCTGCAGCTGTCTGTGATTTGACGCCAGCAGTCCAAGGGCGCTGCTTAGCTTATATGCCTAGCTTTAGTTATGATTCTGCATTTGACACTTGCGTACGTTTTATTTATGGCGGCTGTGGAGGCAACAAAAATAGATTTGGTTCCGAGAAGGAATGCAGACAGAGGTGTATGAAGTAAACTAGTATAGAAGAGCTCAATCTACGCTCTTAAATTGAGAGCTTCACGTAAATAATAAATAATAGAAGAAATTTCTACCTTAGTATATGTATGTTAATGAACCTTTACTTAAACAAAATACATTATCAACTTTCTACATGTCTAAATGATCGTAAGTTTTGGGGTATAGATCAATCAGGGATTCTTTTTAAACTTTTGCTTTATTATCAGCTATTTGTGGTTTGCTTAACCCGCTAATAACACTTGTATACAATTGATGCCTGGCGGCTGCTGCAACTCAAATAGATTTGCAACCGAACAAGAATGCATGTTTACGCGCAAGGAGTTGCATATTAAAAATAAATGAAAGTAGAAAATTCCCTTGTAATATTTGTTAGCCTACCTTAACTTAAACAAAACACATTAGCGGCCTCAGAAGTGAAGAATGCATTGCAAGGAATTAAACTATGGCGCTTGCGAAGGCAGCGCTCATCGCTTTGAATAATACAAAATTTTAAATAATGTGTGAAAAAATACATTAACGAACCTTTACTGGAACGAAAAACCAGCCTATATAAGTTCGTGCTCTGATGCCAAACTCAGTTAGTTGCTCTACACAGCCTCTATAAATTCTTAAAATGAAATTTACTACAATTGTTTGTCTGATCTTGGCACTGTTTGGCTCTGCTCACAGTCAAGGTCTCAATTGTAAGTACATATTGGGATATAAATCAATCAGGGTATTTTTTATTTTCGTAATTTTTCTTTGTTTTCAGCTGTTTGTTATTTGGCGCCAGCAGTCGCAGGGCCCTGTAAGGCCAAAATGCGTAGCTTTAGAACAAAAACTGATTTGGCTTCGAGGTCGAATGCAGGCGCAAGTGCATGGAATATATTCGCATACTAGAGCTCAATCTACGCTCTTAAATTGAGAGCTTCACATAAAAAAATAAATAATAGAAGAAACTTCCACTCTAGTATATGTTAATGAACCCTTACTTTAACAAAATACATTATCAACTTTCTACATGTCTAAATGTTCGTAAGTTTTGGGGTATAGATCAATCAGGGATTATTTTTTAACTTTTGCTTTATCTTCAGCTATTTGTAGTTTGCTTAACCCGCTAATATAACTTGCATACAATTGATGTCTGGCGGCTGTTGCAACTCAAATAGATTTGCAACCGAACAAGAATGCATGTTTACGTGCAAGGAGTTGCATATTAAAAGTAAATGATAAAAGAAAATTCCATTGTAGTATTTTTTAATGAACCTTAAATTAAACAAAATACATTATCGGCCTCAGAAATGTAGAAAGCATTGCACGGAACTCAACTATGGCGGTTACGAAGGCAGTGCTAATCGCTTTCAATAATACAAAACTTGAAATAATGTCTGGAGAATCTAGTAACGAACCTTTACTGGAACGAAAAACAAACCTATATAAGTTCGTGCTCTGATGCCAAACTGAGTAAGTTGCTCTAAACAGCCTCTAAAAGCTCTTAAAATTCATATTTTTAAATGAAATATACTACAGTTGTTTGCTTGCTGTTGGCACTGTTTGGCTCAGCTCACTGTCACCTGGATCGTAAGTATTGGGGTATAGTTCAATCAGGGATTATTTTCAAACTTTTGCTTTATCTTCAGCTGTTTGTGATTTGAGGCCAGCAGTCCAAGGGCGCTGTAAGGCCCTAATGCCCAGCTTTAGTTATGATCCTGCCTTTGACACTTGCGTACGTTTTAATTATGGCGGCTGTGGAGGCAACAAAAATAGATTTGGTTCCGAGAAGCAATGCAGGCAGAGGTGTATGAAGTAAATTCTTATACAAGAGCTCAATCTACGCTCTTAAATTGAGAGCTTCACATAAAAAATAAATAATAGAAGAAAATTCCACTCTAGTATATGTTAATTAACCTTAGCTTAAGCAAAATACATTATTGACTTTCTTCATGTCTAAATGATCGTCAGTATGGGGGTATAGATCAATCATGGATACTTCTCAAACCATTGCTTTATCTTCAGATAAATGACGATGTTAATAGTGTGCTCAACTGTATGAGCGTGGCACAACGTACAGTTTATTTTAGGATTATCGTAAAAAGCTTATATATTGTAGAAAGTATAAGTCCAAGGCGTAGGCAATATACTTATTTTTATACCCTTAACCCATAAAATGTGTAAAAAGGGTATAATGGTTTTGTGCAAATGTATGTAACAGGCAGAAGGAAGCATCTCCAACCCCATAAAGTATATACTCGTCCGTAAAGTATATACTGTCTGTCCGTCTGTTCGTCCGTCTGTATGAACGCGTGGATCTCAGAGACTACAAGAGCTGGAGACTTCAGATTTTGTATATAAGTTATCCTATACCATGAGCAGAACTGTTTAAGGGTTGAAATAATGGGTAACGATAGAACTTTTCTGAAAATTTCGTCCAAAACGGGCTCTCCCGACTAGGGACTTCTTACTTGTTTTTAATATAATAAATAGTACTTCATTTCATATCAATTACCACTCAAGAAACTTCAAAATCAAACTTAGACAAACACAACAACGATTAAGACCATTTTCCGCTCATTTTTTGAATTAGTTAAGCGCATTAATAAATTTTAAAATAAGCAGTTTGTTCTACATCCAAAAATTCGATGCTTTAATTTGCTTGATATGCTAGTCATAACACCCAGTGTCATGACGCCCGAATATTTTAAATATTAAATAGCTATTATAATAAGCCGGCCTCAATACTGTCTACTTTTTACTGCGGTATACTCGTTACCAGTTTTAAAACCGGTAAAAAGAGGCCTGATTGCAAAAGGGTACGGATGCGGCAGGGGATGCCACCAGCTGTCTTCCTACCAAATTTGGTGACTCTAGCTCCACTACTTTGGAAGATACACGCATTCCCGTTTTTGACGAAGCGTCGGGGCGGATTGTGGCAGCTAGGGCGGTATTGGTGGGCGTGGCATCCAATCTTTTGACTGGTAAGTAGTAGCTATCTTCTTACCAAATTTGGTAATTCTAGCTGTAAGGATGTGCGAAATATGTGAATTCATCGGTTTTGAGTTATCGAATTTATCGATTTGTCAGCCCTCCATTTATAGTAGAGCCCCAATCTTGACACTTTAATTTACTATCCCGTAGATAAAGAGAATTGAAAAGTTTCAATTGGTGTGGAATAAAGTTGCGTTCATACAGACGGACAGACGGACAGTCACCATGACGGACATTGTACAAAACCAATATACTTTTTACCTTCGGTAACGAGTATAATTATAGGCAACCTGCCATTTAGGTTTTTACTTGATTTATAATAGTTAAGTTCTTAAATCCTTCTACTCGATTCTCATGAATTCAAGTAAGGTTGTCAGAATTCACTATTATTTTTGTTGACTGTGCCTTTAGGAAAGTGATAATTTTTGTCTCGATCTCTTTTATTTTCTATAGGCAACCTGCCATTAAGGTTTTTACGTGATTTATAACAGTTTAGTTCTTAAATCCTTCTACTCGATTCTCATGAATTCAAGTAAGGTTGTCAGAATTCACTATTATTTTTGTTGACTGTGCCTTTAGGAAAGTGATAAGTTTGTGTCTCGATCTCGTTTATTTTCCATATAGGCCACCTGCCATTAAAGCTTTTACTTGATTTATAACAGTTAAGTTCTTAAATCCTTCTACTCGATTCTCATGAATTCAAGTAAGGTTGTCAGAATTCACTATTATTTTTGTTGACTGTGCCTTTAGGAAAGTGATGAGTGATAAGTGAAGAGCAGTTATCGATCGTGTTTCTTACCACCCCACCCCCCGCCCCACCCTTTCACCCACACCCTACCTCGCCCTTCTCACCTACCTCCCCCTTCCCCCTCACCCTACCTCACCCTTCCCCCCTCACCCTACCTTCTGGTCTGGGGAGGCGCTGGTAAACTAATTACTTATCCTTCAATAAGACTTTAATGTGTTTGCTTCGAAACATTTACTTATGATTGGGCTTATAATTCCCAACTGGTTTATGTTGTAAGCGATACCCAACCCAGACAAATTCCTCGGACTATAACTTGTTACCTACTGCTATAATTATAAGGCTGTGTAAATATTTTACTCGATGGGCTTTAAAAGTCGCAATGCTGTTATGCTGTTTTGGAATGATTTACCAGGCAAAGGCAATGGCTTCTCTAATAAGACTTAAGTCCATTTCACTTATACTATTACACACTAAGACTAAAATCTCGGTAAACTGTGGGAGATATTGGCTTCTTGAACTTTAAAATGCTGAGGGGCTGGGGGCGGATTGAGTGAGCGGGGCTCCAAAATTTTTGATGCAGTTTTTTTTAGGGGTTTCTAGTAGCTATCTGCTGACCAAAGTTGGTAGTTCTAGCTGTAAGGATGTGGTAAATATGTTACTATCGGTTCTGTGTTATCGAATTTTTCGATTTGCCAGCCCCCCAGTTATCGTAGAATCCCAATCTAGATAAAGAGAATTGGAAAGTTTCAAGTCTCTAGTTAAAAGGGTGTGGAAAAAAGTTGCGTTCATACAGACGGACAGACAGACAGACGGACAGTCATAATGACGGACATTGTACAAAACCAATATACTTTTTACCTTCGGTAACGAGTATAATTATAGGCAACCTGCCATCAAGGTTTTTACTTGATTTATAATAGTTAAATTCTTAAATCCTTCTACTCGATTCTCATGAATTCAAGTAAGGTTGTCAGAATTCACGATTATTTTTGTTGACTGTGCCTCTAGGAAAGTGATAAGTGATAAGTGAAGTTATCAAGAGCAGTTATCGATCGTGTTTCTTACCACCCCCCCCCCCCCCACCCTTTCACCCACACCCTACCTCCCCCTTCCGCCTCACCCTACCTTCTGTTCTGGGGAGGCGCTTGTAAACAAATTACTTATCCTTAAATAAGACTGTAATGTGTTTGCTTCGAAACATTTGCTTATGTTTGGGCTTGTAATTCTCAACTGGTTTAAGTCGAAACCCATACCTAACCCAGACAAAAACCCTTCGACCATTGACTGTGTTCAGCAGCATTTGCTGTGCCCAAGTGAAGTTATCAAGAGCAGTTATTGATCGTGTTTCTTACCACCCCCCCCCCCCCCCCGCCCATTCACCCACACCCTACCTCCCCCTTCCCCCTCACCCTACCTTGTGGTCTGGAGAGGCGCTGGTAAACTAATTACTTATCCTTCAATCAGACTTTAATGTGTTTGCTTCGAAACATTAACTTATGATTGGGCTTATAATTCCCAACTGGTTTATGTTGTAAGCGATACCCAACCCAGACAAATTCCTCGGACTAAAACTTGTTACCTACTGCTATAATTATAAGGCTGTGTAAATATTTTACTCGATGGGCTTTAAAAGTCGCAATGCTGTTATGCTGTTTTGGAATGATTTACCAGGCAAAGGCAATGGCTTCTCTAATAAGACTCAAGTCCATTTCACTTATACTATTACACACTAAGACTAAAATCTCGGTAAACTGTGGGAGATATTGGCTTCTTGAACTTTAAAATGCTGAGGGGCTGGGGGCGGATTGAGTGAGCGGGGCTCCAAAATTTTTGATGCAGTTTTTTTTAGGGGTTTCTAGTAGCTATCTGCTGACCAAAGTTGGTAGTTCTAGCTGTAAGGATGTGGTAAATATGTTACTATCGGTTCTGTGTTATCGAATTTTTCGATTTGCCAGCCCCCCAGTTATCGTAGAATCCCAATCTAGATAAAGAGAATTGGAAAGTTTCAAGTCTCTAGTTAAAAGGGTGTGGAAAAAAGTTGCGTTCATACAGACGGACAGACAGACAGACGGACAGTCATAATGACGGACATTGTACAAAACCAATATACTTTTTACCTTCGGTAACGAGTATAATTATAGGCAACCTGCCATCAAGGTTTTTACTTGATTTATAATAGTTAAGTTCTTAAATCCTTCTACTCGATTCTCATGAATTCAAGTAAGGTTGTCAGAATTCACGATAATTTTAGTTGACTGTGCCTTAAGGAAAGTGATAATTTTTGTCTCGATCTCTTTTATTTTCTATATAGGCAACCTGCCATTAAAGTTTTTACTTGATTTATAACAGTTAAGTTCTTAAATCCTTCTACTCGATTCTCATGAATTCAAGTAAGGTTGTCAGAATTCACGATTATTTTTGTTGACTGTGCCTCTAGGAAAGTGATAAGTGATAAGTGAAGAGCAGTTATCGATCGTGTTTCTTACCACCCCCCCCCCCCCCCCACCCTTTCACCCACACCCTACCTCCCCCTTCCCCCTCACCCTACCTTCTGGTCTGGGGAGGCGCTTGTAAACTAATTACTTATCCTTAAATAAGACTGTAATGTGTTTGCTTCGAAACATTTGCTTATGTTTGGGCTTGTAATTCTCAACTGGTATAAGTCGAAACCCATACCTAACCCAGACAAAAACCCTTCGACCATTGACTGTGTTCAGCAGCAGTTGCTGTGCCCAAGTGAAGTTATCAAGAGCAGTTATCGATCGTGTTTCTTACCACCCCTCCCCCCCCACCCATTCACTCTACCTCCCCCTTCCCCTTCCCCCTCACCCTACCTTCTGGTCTGGGGAGGCGCTTGTAAACTAATTACTTATCCTTAAATAAGACTGTAATGTGTTTGCTTCGAAACATTTGCTTATGTTTGGGCTTGTAATTCTCAACTGGTTTAAGTCGAAACCCATACCTAACACAGACAAAAACCCTTCGACCATTGACTGTGTTCAGCAGCATTTGCTGTGCCCAAGTGAAGTTATCAAGAGCAGTTATTGATCGTGTTTCTTAACACCCCCCCCCCCCCCCCCACCCATTCACCCACACCCTACCTCCCCCTTCCTCCTCACCCTACCTTCTGGTCTGGAGAGGCGCTGGTAAACTAATTACTTATCCTTCAATAAGACTTTAATGTGTTTGCTTCGAAACATTTACTTATGATTGGGCTTATAATTCCCAACTGGTTTATGTTGTAAGCGATACCCAACCCAGACAAATTCCTCGGACTAGAACTTGTTACCTACTGCTATAAATTTAAGGCTGTGTAAATATTTTACTCGATGGGCTTTAAAAGTCGCAATGCTGTAATGCTGTTTTGGAATGATTTACCAGGCAAAGGCAATGCCTTCTCTAATAAGACTTAAGTCCATTTCACTTATACTATTACACACTAAGACTAAAATCTCGGTAAACTGTGGGAGATATTGGCTTCTTGAACTTTAAAATGCTGAGGGGCTGGGGGCGGATTGAGTGAGCGGGGCTCCAAAATTTTTGATGCAGTTTTTTTTAGGGGTTTCTAGTAGCTATCTGCTGACCAAAGTTGGTAGTTCTAGCTGTAAGGATGTGGTAAATATGTTACTATCGGTTCTGTGTTATCGAATTTTTCGATTTGCCAGCCCCCCAGTTATCGTAGAATCCCAATCTAGATAAAGAGAATTGGAAAGTTTCAAGTCTCTAGTTAAAAGGGTGTGGAAAAAAGTTGCGTTCATACAGACGGACAGACAGACAGACGGACAGTCATAATGACGGACATTGTACAAAACCAATATACTTTTTACCTTCGGTAACGAGTATAATTATTGGCAACCTGCCATCAAGGTTTTTACTTGATTTATAATAGTTAAATTCTTAAATCCTTCTACTCGATTCTCATGAATTCAAGTAAGGTTGTCAGAATTCACGATTATTTTTGTTGACTGTGCCTTTAGGAAAGTGATAATTTTTGTCTCGATCTCTTTTATTTTCCATATAGGCAACCTGCCATTAAGGTTTTTACGTGATTTATAATAGTTTAGTTCTTAAATCCTTCTACTCGATTCTCATGAATTCAAGTAAGGTTGTCAGAATTCACGATTATTTTTGTTGACTGTGCCTCTAGGAAAGTGATAAGTGTTAAGTGAAGTTATCAAGAGCAGTTATCGATCGTGTTTCTTACCAACCCCCCCCCCCCCCACCCTTTCACCCACACCCTACCTCCCCCTTCCCCCTCACCCTACCTTCTGGTCTGGGAGGCGCTTGTAAACTAATTACTTATCCTTAAATAAGACTGTAATGTGTTTGCTTCGAAACATTTGCTTATGTTTGGGCTTGTAATTCTCAACTGGTTTATTATTATTATTATTATTATTGGAATGAGGATCATGCACTGCGACCACTAGGATCTATTGTGCCCTCTTACTGTTTGTGAGTTACAGCTCCTCAAACAGCCCGATCGATCGCAGGAACGCGACGATGTGGCATGGTCTGAGAGCCCTCATTTTCTCTGTAGACAGAAAGAGGCTCCCCAGAAGAGAGAGCCTCAGTCGGCTGATGGCGGGACACTCCTCAAGCAGGTGCTCTGGAGTCTCATCCCCTTCCAGACACAGTCTGCAAAGACTGTTTTCCCCTAACCTGAGATTATGCAGATGCTTGCGCAGTCTGCAGTGCCCGGTCAAGAAACCCGTGACTATACGAAGAGATCTTTTGCTCAGCTTCAGACAGTCCTCAGTTCTCTTCTTGTTGTAACTGCCTAGCAGTCGCTTGCTCTGTCGTGCCCCATGTGAAACCCGCCAAGCGTCCTCGCATGCGTTGAGCAGATCGATGCGACTGCTCTGACTGATAAACCCTGGTCCTAGCCCACAGAAAGGTTCAGGGCCCTGGAAAGGAGTGCTAGCTCCTCTCCTGGCCAAACTATCGGCGACCTCATTACCGGGAACACCCGCATGTCCCGGTACCCAATATATGGTGACTTTGTTTCTACTGCCCAACCTATTGAGCGCTTCAATACACTGCCAAACCAGTTTGGAGACGATTTTATAAGCACTAAGTGCTTTTATCGCTGCCTGGCTGTCTGAGAAAATGGCTATGTCTCTATGAACGTATCCCCTCTCGAAGTTAAAGGTTGCACATCTTTCAATCGCGTGCACTTCCGCTTGGAAAATGCTGGCGAATTTGCCCAGGGGCTCATGATACTTGAGTCGGGGTCCGCAGACTCCAGCTCCAGCACCCTCATCCGTTAATGATCCGTCTGTGTACCATCTAATAGCATGTGGTTTCACATTATAGGTGGTCGACAGACTAGTCCATTCTGCTTTATTGCTAAGCTCCGTTCTAAAGAGCTTCTCAAAACTAAAAAGGCCCATCTGCGCATCTTGCGGAAAGGCCAGCAGTGTGCCAGTTGCACTAGTGACAGAGGTGATTGCGTTCGCTCCTGTCAATCTTATAATAGATCTGTGCGCACTGTGTTTGATGTAGACATGCAAAGGCGGAAGTCCTAGCAGTACGTCCAGTGCTGAGGACGGGCAGGTACGCATTGCGCCCGAGATGCACGTGCAGGCAAGTCTCTGGAGTTTGCCCAGCTGCCGTTTAGTGACATCCAGGTCAACACGTCCCGCCCATACCACAGCGCCGTAGCTGACTATGGGCCTCACCATTGCTGTGTACATCCACAGAAGGATTTTTGGGGACACACCCCAGTTTTTCCCTGCGAGAGACCTACAACACATTAGGGCTATTGTAGCCTTGCGTACCGCATGCTCAATATGCTTTTTCCACAGTAGTCTCTTGTCTAAGATTACCCCCAGATACTTTATCTCCGTAGAGAGTGGAACTATCGTACCCCCAATGGATATGGGTCTTATGGACTTTAACTTGTAACGATTGGTGAAAGCGACGATTGTGGTTTTTGCTGGATTGATATTCAGCCCCACATCTTTGCACCAGTCCAAGCAAAGTTTAAGACCCAGAGTTATTCTATCACAAAGCGTGTTCTCGAAGTTGCCTTTACAGACAATGGTAATGTCATCAGCGTAGCCTTGGCATTCAAAACCATTAACTGTAAGTTTGACTAGTAGCTCGTCCACCACGAGACTCCAGAGGAGAGGTGATAGGACACCCCCCTGTGGACAGCCTCTGGTGGTTTGGGCCCTGACCGTCAAATTGTTGACAGTGACTTCCGCTATTCTAGTGTCAAGGAGCTTGCCTAGCCAGAGAGTAAGTCCTGGCTCAACCCCTTTTCCCTGAAGCGCCCTAACCACAACATCATGTGCTGTGTTATCAAAAGCGCCCTCTATGTCCATGAAAGCACAGAGAGCAACGTCTTTGGCCTTCACTGAGCATTGAAGACTGTTTACTAGGTCAAGGAGAGCCGATTCTGTCGACTTTCCTTCTCTGTAGGCATGTTGATGATCATGCAGGGGACTGGACACTAGGTACGAGATCCTGATGTGATTTTCAACTATCTTTTCAAGGGTTTTTAACAAGAAGGATGTCAGGCTGATCGGCCTGAAAGATTTGGGGTGAAAGGGGTCCTTTTTCCCCACTTTCGGGATAAAGATCACCCTGGCCGTCCTCCATGCCCTAGGTATGTAGCCCATAGCTAGGCTACCCCGGAAAATACGGATGAGGAACACCATAAGCTGTTCCATCCCTTTCTGTAGATGGACGGGGAGGATACCGTCCGTACCTGGGGCCTTGTACGGACTAAGCGTACCAATGGCCCATCTTATTCTTTGCTCTGTTACTATGGCTGCAGCCAGGCTCCAGTCCGGTCTCCTGATGGGAACCGTTTCGTAACAGCTGTCGGTGTTGGTGATGGTTTTACAAAGTGGAAAGTGAGTTTGCAGGAGAAGTTCTGCCTTTTCCACCTCATTTTCCGTGAAGGAACCATCTGGCCTCTTTAAGCAGAGTTCGGACAACACTTTGCCTTTCGAGATCGACTTAAAGACTCTCACAGCAGGTGTGGCCTGCTCTAGGTTGGAGCAAAATCTCCGGAAATGGGCACGTTTGCTGTACCGGATTTCTTTATTATACTCTGTTAGTTTCTTGGTGTATAAGTCCCATCTGTCACTATTCTTTTTGGCTGTATTAAACAACCTCCTGACCTCTGCTCGAAGCATCCCAAGCTTTTTATTCCACCAAGGGTTATCCCTGTTGGACTCTATGGAGTTGGTTGGACAACTTGCATGATAGGCATGCATAATCGTCTCGCCAACCTCTGTCGAGAGTTGCTCTAGCTCTTCCTGAGAAGAGACCCTCCTACTATGGTTTAGTCTGCTCAGATTTAACCCCAGGTGTGACTGGTAGAGCGGCCAGTCAGTCCGCCGGGGATTCCTGATGACTTTACTAATCCTGAAATTACTACTAATGTCGAAGAGGATGATCCTATGATCCGACATTGACGGTTCTGTTGAGACCCTCCAGTTATTAACCAGCCCAGAGGCACCCCCATTGCCGAAAGTAATATCAAGTACTTCGGCTCTATTTTTGGTGATAAAAGTGGGTTCAGCCCCCATATTGAACACCATAAGGTCATTAGCTACAAGATAGTCAAGCAAGCACTCACCTCTACTGTTGTTGTCCGTGCTGCCCCACGCTACGCTATGCGCGTTTGCGTCGCATCCCAGCAGCAATGGGAGTCTATTGCTGCTGCAGTGTGCCACCAGATCCTGAACCTCTGTTGGGGGGGCTTCCGCATTATCACCCGGGAAGTAGGCTGACGCCACCACCATACTCCCGAACACGCCAGTGATTAGCACTGCTACGAGGTCCCTGCTGAGAAATTTGGAGAGACAAAGAAAGTTAGTGTTCTTTCGGACCAAGATGCATGCTCTTGGCGATGTCTCCCTAATATCTACAACTAGTTGCGAACTTACTTGATCAAGGCCGCAGATCCTACCTCTGACGACCCATGGCTCCTGGATGAGCACCAGCCCCAGGTCAGACCTGGAGATCAACCTGCTGATGACAGCCGAAGCTGCCCTCGCGTGATGCAGGTTGATCTGTGCCACGCTGGTGGCCAACATCCTTAGAGCTCAGGTTCCCCTTCCGAGAGCGTCAGATATGCCTCTGACAGCGTCCCGGTGGGTGTCTGCTCATCATCGGACGGCTTCTCATCGCTCCCCGAGCCTACTTCGCTGCGCACGTGTAACCGTGACAAGTCCGAGTCCAGCTCGGCTTCCCAGGCTGCAATCGCTTCTGCTTCGGCTGCCTCATCGGAGGGTGCTGCAGCAGAAGAAGTGCCAGGCACAACGTCTGCTTGCACCTTCACAGCCGTCTCTTTCGCGGCTTGCTTTTTGTGCAGCCTGCACCTCAGCTGACCAAATCGGAAACTCACCATCATTCCCCTATTACTGAGGAGTGACAGAGCTTCATCCTCCAAACCAAAGGTCAGCACCTTTCCGCCCTTGGTTTCCAGGCGCCTGAGAATGCGCCACGTCTCGGTGAGAAGACCCTTATTCTGCTCAATGAGCAGTCCAAGTGACTTCTCCACCGTCTCACCAGCCGTGCGTGGCAGGTACACCGTGACGATGTTGGTCTCAGGTATCTCACCTTGCGGGCATGTGCGGAGTTCCACACCCACTGCGGCACTGATGCTGGGCACCTTCAGCTCCAGCCACTTCCTGGCATCCTCGTCCAGACAGTCCACTAGGACCAGACCATCCCGGAATAAGATGCCATTAAAGTTGAGGCTGGCGGTCCAGCCCTTCCTCATCTCCTCTACCAGGGCTGACTCCACCGCCGACAACTCCTCCTTGGTCAGCCGCTTCCTCGGGAATTCACGAGCCAGTATAGCAAGGTTCGTGCCCTTAGCTACACTGGCATACGTGGCCGCCTTCGGTCGCTTAGAACCGCTTGAGGTGCCTTGGCCCTCCGGAGTTGCGTTGCCTCTACCTTTCGGTCTCTTGGGGTCGATGGGGATTTCAGCAGGCGACGTGTGCTGAAGAGGTCGCTTCTTCCCAGCCACGGCCTGACCGTCGATACGCCCAGCTGGAGATACGGTCGGGGCCCGATGCTCCAGCGCTCTCTTGCGAGCCTCTTCCGGCTTCAAGCCACGCTCGAGGTACCGGAGGTACCATTTGCGACCGGCTCCGCTGAGGCCTTGCCTTAGCGGGTCGCCAGAGCCGCCAGGCTGACCCGGTGCCGGTAGAGGCGGCTTCTTGTGCAGCCTCTTCTGTGGAACAGAAGAGGGTGTTGCGGCGTCTCCCCCGCTTGCTGCATTAGCCCGCAGGGCAGCCGCCGGCGCAGTGCCGGGCACTGCAGACCCACCCCCTACGTCCGTCCGTTTAGCGGCCTGCTTGGCCGTGCTTTTGGGGGACTGGCCCCCGCGCGGCGTCAGCTTGCCGCCTTTGTCCAGAGCCACCTCTTCCATCCGCTCTGCTGCCTGGGTTGCGGTTAAGCCCCGCATGTTTTTTAAAAATTTATTGTTATCCATATAAATCCCACGAGTGTAGGGGAAAGTAGTACCGGCGTGTCATAGCCCCCACTAACACGCCGGGGCCAGGTATACTCACCGAGGCGGCCAGGTATCGGTGAGGCTCCGTACAAATACAGTCGGTTACCCCTGACTGCAAACCAGCCAATGAGCACGGACCACATAACACTCTGGCTTAGGGGGGTGAAATGGCACCCTTGCCCTAGGACGTCACCACTGCCCGTTGTGAGATGTAGGGGGTAGGAGTTGGGTAGGAAATCATGTGTAGGAGAAGGGTGTGTGTAAGACTATGTTAAGAAGGCGGTCAGACAAGCGCCTTGTCGGTCCCACACAACGGTGTGGTACCCGCTGTTGTCCGGGACTGCTTATTCACGACAAGTCGCTATTCGCAGCTAACCTCTACTAGAGGCCTTGCGCTATCCGCAACCTGCGACCCGTCCGGTGGCCTCAGCTTGCCCACCTCAGAACCATCTCACTAGTTCATCGGTACCAGACTCAACTGGTTTAAGTCGAAACCCATACCTAACACAGACAAAAACCCTTCGACCATTGACTGTGTTCAGCAGCAGTTGCTGTGCCCAAGTGAAGTTATCAAGAGCAGTTATCGATCGTGTTTCTTACCAACCCCCCCCCCCCCACCCATTCACTCTACCTCCCCCTTTCCCCTTCCCCCTCACCCTACCTTCTGGTCTGGGGAGGCGCTTGTAAACTAATTACTTATCCTTAAATAAGACTGTAATGTGTTTGCTTCGAAACATTTGCTTATGTTTGGGCTTGTAATTCTCAACTGGTTTAAGTCGAAACCCATACCTAACACAGACAAAAACCCTTCGACCATTGACTGTGTTCAGCAGCATTTGCTGTGCCCAAGTGAAGTTATCAAGAGCAGTTATTGATCGTGTTTCTTCTTCTTGTAAGCGATACCCAACCCAGACAAATTCCTCGGACTAGAACTTGTTACCTACTGCTATAATTATAAGGCTGTGTAAATATTTTACTCGATGGGCTTTAAAAGTCGCAATGCTGTTATACTGTTTTGGAATGATTTACCAGGCAAAGGCAATGGCTTCTCTAATAAGACTTAAGTCCATTTCACTTATACTATTACACACTTAGACTAAAATCTCGGTAAACTGTGGGAGATATTGGCTTCTTGAACTTTAAAATGCTGAGGGGCTGGGGGCGGATTGAGTGAGCGGGGCTCCAAAATTTTTGATGCAGTTTTTTTTAGGGGTTTCTAGTAGCTATCTGCTGACCAAAGTTGGTAGTTCTAGCTGTAAGGATGTGGTAAATATGTTACTATCGGTTCTGTGTTATCGAATTTTTCGATTTGCCAGCCCCCCAGTTATCGTAGAATCCCAATCTAGATAAAGAGAATTGGAAAGTTTCAAGTCTCTAGTTAAAAGGGTGTGTGGAACAGACAGACGGACAGTCATAATGACGGACATTGTACAAAACCAATATACTTTTTACCTTCGGTAACGAGTATAATTATAGGCAACCTGCCATCAAGGTTTTTACTTGATTTATAATAGTTAAATTCTTAAATCCTTCTACTCGATTCTCATGAATTCAAGTAAGGTTGTCAGAATTCACGATTATTTTTGTTGACTGTGCCTTTAGGAAAGTGATAATTTTTGTCTCGATCTCTTTTATAACTCTGACTCTTCACCTCACTCCATCAAGTAAATAATAAAAGAAAATTCCTTCGTAGTATTTGTTAATCAACCTTAACTTAAAAAGACTCATTAGCGGCCTCAGAAGTGTAGAATGCATTGCGCGGAATTCAACATTGGCGGTTACGAAGGCAGCGCTAATCGCTTTGAAGGTAAGGATAAGTGTGACGCCAATTTATAATACATAACTTGAAATAATGTGTGAAAAACGAACCTTTACTGGAACGAAAATCAAACCTATATAAGTTCGTGATCTGATGCCAAACTCCGTTAGTTGCTTTACACAGCCTCTAAAATTTCTTAAAATGAAGTTTACTACTGTTGCTTGCCTGCTCTTGGCACTGTTTGGCTCTGCTCACAGTCGTGATATCGCTAAATATCGTAAGTACATATAGGAATATAAATCAATCAGGATATTTTTGTTTCGTACTTTTTCTTTATCTTCAGCAGATTGCAGAAGAATGTCATGGTCCTGCATGTAGCTCTTGCATACATTTAACTTTCGCCAGCTGTGGATAAAAAAGATATTGATTAGCAGGCGAGCAGCAATGAATGGATAAGTGCAAGGAGTAGATTCGCTTTTGGACTTATGGTCTAAATTAATAAAGAACTTTAATAAATAAATGAAAATTATGTATTCTTGAAGCTTGAAATATTTTCGAATATATCAATATTAGACCATGTTTTATTCTTTGTTATGAAAAGAAGCGAGTGATTTAAATTGACTCTGAACAATAATCGATACATTCTGATAAGCATCTGAATTATATGAAGCAATAAGAATGACTGTGCTACGCAAGATAGTGTCGTAGAGCTGTCAGCAAGTAGAAGGACTTGTATATGTCTCACGACGCGCCAGACCATAAAACATTTACTACAAGTTCGCTCTCTGGAATATCGCTATTTGGCAGCGCTATTAAAAAGCTTATTTATTGTAGAAAGTATAAGTCCAAGTCTTTTAAAGTCAAACATCGCTACTAAAGAAACCTCAAACTCAAACTTAGACAAACAAACAAAACAACAACAATTTTTTCCGCTCATTTTTTGAATTAGTTAGGCGCATTTATAAATTTTACATTAAGCTGTTTGTTCTACATTAAAATTCGATGCGATAATTTGCTCGATTTCCGTATTCTGATATGAAAATAAAATCTAGGTTAACGTTCATGCATTACAAATATGTTTCATATGTCTCGGAGATAATATTAATTTTTATACTTGAGTTTTACTTAAGACATATTAAAGCATGAACAATATAACCAACGACTTGAAACAAGTGAACGACACATAAGCTAACATTTTAAGTCAGACAGTTTCACAATTGAAAAATAAACAATAATCAGAACCCATAGCACAAAACATCTCAGCTTATTTAAAGTTCTGAGAAATCAATTTGTTTACAAACATCTAGGGACTTGCCCGCAAAGCTGCAACAACAAGATTGAATGCACACAAGTTGAGTGTATTGTTACGCAAAACTTAACAATAAACAGACAACGATTTACGTTCTGACATTATTTTTTGGTTGAGACGATCTTGCGAACTGCACCGTATTGTAAGCATTACTACAATGCGAAAGTTTGCAACTGATTTGAAATTGTTTTCTTAAATTTTATTAAACCTTTTACAAGGGTATTAAAACTTCGATACAAGAAATGTATTGTAAATATTAACCTTGATATATTTTTTTAGTCCATCCAACTTTGTTCCATAGGCTTTAGTACTGGTATTAGAGTATTTCACAGTCGGTTGCTGCCGATTGCAACGTTTTCACTTATTTTTCGTTGAAATTTTAAAGTTTATTTTTGTGTTTATTAAAGCGCGCTCGACTAGTTGACTTATCAGTCGAAAATTCTCAGTGACAAAACAAACTTCACGTGGAAATAAAACAAAAGTATTTATTCCTTATATAAAATATGAAGTTTTTGCTCTTATTAGCGGTTATTGCTGCCCTTGTGGCAAACTGCTTTGCACTCAAAAATGGTGTGTAGTTGGGCGTGGCAAACACTTTGCAGTTAATAATTGTACTTTTTTAAGAGGTGTGCGGGCTGACCCATTCTAAAGGCGGTGATGATGGAATCATTTGCTATGGCTATTTTCCCAGCTGGACCTACAATGCAAACGCAAATCGGTGCATTGAATTTATTTATGGAGGATGCAATGGAAATAAAAATCGATTCCATAGCCAACGGGAATGTGAAAAAAAGTGCCTTGAGCTGTAATAAACAACATTTTAGACCGAAATTATGAAAACAACGTTCTTGTTGCTTCAATTTAAGTAATATTAGCCAACTTTGATCACTTCAAAACAAATTTACATTCGAGAGAGAATAATAAAGAGAATTGGTTTCACAGGAAATTTAAACTGTAAAATTCCCCCGTTTTAATAGGTTTACTTAATAATTTTGCTTAACATTGTCACAACCACTTAGAAGTGCTATGTGCTGTTGAAATTTGTTGTTGTTATTCCCAAGATTCCGTCAGACTGAGCAAAGCGATAACACATTCAACCAAAAGTAATAAATATACGAGCTTGACTTTTGTATACTTTAGTTAAAATTTGTCACTGTTTCAATTCAGTTCTCATCATTATGAAGTTTTTCATATTGTTTTTGGTGCTTGCTGCTTTTATTGCCAGCTGTTTTGCGGACCTTAAAAATGGTATATTGTGTTATCAAAAGCAATGATTGATAGTTGTTAATTGAATTTGTGTTTGGGAATGTAGAGGTTTGTGGGCTGGATCATTCACGTAATGGAAATGGACTCTTTTCCTGTGAGGCTTATATGCCTATGTGGACTTTCGATTCGGCAGCGAAGGAATGTGTAAAATTCATCTATGGTGGCTGTGGGGGTAATTCCAATCGTTTCGACACCAAAGAGGCTTGCGAAGAGAAGTGCCTCAATTAAATGGATGTAAAATAAAGAAACATAAATGTAAGAAATCCAAAAATGTTCAGTTATTTAATTTCTTAGGTATCATCACAGAACATTGCGCAAAATCTGAATAAATAATCCAGCTAATATAGCGATTATCACTCCTATTTTTTGCTTGTACTTGTGGTGGTTATCAGCGTGGACTTTCTATACTGACCCATTGTGTTCTGGTCTGATGGCATCGAAGCGGATGCCTGACCTCATAGATTAGCACAATGTATACTTCTTTCACACTTTTCCATGGCTATATGTAGTTGGCTTTATATAGAACCAATGTTGTCTGTGGCAGCTGCAGTTGCATCGAAATATGAAGTGCAACTATTATCCGCTGCTTACAGTAATCGGACTGTTGCTATGCCTTCTTATGGCAGATGCCAAGCCAGGTGAGTAGTAAGTGAGTTATGGAGAGGACGTTAAAATTCTGCCTGCCACCAGATATGTGCAAGGATCAGCATTCGATGGATGGAATGCCTCAAGATGGAGCTGCCTGCATGGCTTTTATGCCGAGCTGGACCTATGATGCCGCTAAAAATACTTGCGTGGAGTTTGTTTTTGGTGGCTGCGGCGGCAACAAAAACCAATTTGGCAGCCAAAGTGAATGCGAAAAGGCCTGCAAGGACTAATGTGCAGCTATCTGCAACCACTTCAAACCGGCTTCAAAAACAACAAACAAAACAAAATAACCCAACAAAGGCAAATAATTGCGAGTAAATTAAAATCAAGGGGCATAGGCTTGTTTTTTTCCCCCGCGATTTTTGTTAAATAAATACGTGTAAGCGAAATTGCACTAAAATTTCAAGGTTTTGTTTTTTGCTTTTCTGCATCTTGACCCACAGATAAGCCAGCCGGTTCCCGCCTATATAATAAACGACGCCAAGCAGCAATATCATCAGTTGCAATCGAGTCAGTGCACAAAAATCATTTCAACAACATTTAAAAGATGAAATATTTTGCTGTTTTGCTACTGCTCTGCACTCTGCTGGGCGCCACGCTGGCCACACTCAAAAGTCGTAAGTTAATCGAACACACCTCGGTTTTAGAATGTGTTCAGATTGTAGTTTCTCGTATTTAGCTTCTTGCGGCGAGGAGTTTGGTAAAATCGGGAACTGCCGCGCTATGTTAAACAAGTGGACCTATCGCCGGGATACCAATGAGTGCATTAGTTTCAACTACAGTGGCTGCCACGGCAATAACAATCTCTTCGAATCGAAGCAAGTGTGCGAGAAGACCTGCAAAGTTTAATAATAGCTTATAACCGGAGTAATTTTGTTTAAATAAATTTCGTGTTATGTAATTTTTTAATATGATCATTTATTGTTTTCACTTTAACTTTAATTAACCGATGGATTTATTTATTAATTTTTATTGATATTTGTTGGCTTAATTAAGTATTTTTTTTATATTGGTTCTATAATGTTATTGCTGCTGTGTTAATCTACATATAGGTTATTCGCGCTGATGTCTGATTTGTTAGCTTTCATTTTTTTGCTTTTATATATTGATATTTATATATCAATTTTCATATTTTATGCAAATGTTATTTCAATTGATATTTGTATGTTGTTTATTTATTGGTAAGGGCTCTTTCAGCTGAAATCTCAACACTAACGAATCTGAATATCATCAAAATGTTGTCTTAAATTTAAAGGTATAAATATATGTTGAGATTGACAACACGTTATTGGTATATAGTACATTTGCTTTTTTTTTTAACTATGTACATATTTACATTATTATTGAGTGTTTTTGAAGTTAAAAATAAGTCGGAAATGTTTTATGTGAAACGCAAGTTGAGTAAATAAAAAAAAGTAAATACTCTCTTTGCCTAACTCTAATTTTCTCTCCTTCTCTCTCTCTCACTCTCTGTTTTTCTCTCTTTCTCAGTGCTCTCTCAGTGTTTCGATTTTCAGCTGATTGCTACCAACTAAATGTCTAACTAAGTTATTGTTAATGTGAGTTCTTTTCATTTATTTTTATTGTGTGCTGCCCATTAAATGCGTGTAACTAATATTTAAATGTTAGATCCGCCACAAAGCATATATGCGTGTATATATATATATATTTATAGAACTTTAATAATTATTATATATTTTATAAAAAGCACTTTTTACTCAGTTTTCGAGAGTTGAGTGTTGCCATTAATAGGAGCAGCTGTAGCTGGCGGTGAATCTTGACGCACTGCAGCTGGTGGTATGAGCTGCTGCTGTGTGGGCGTGGTTGGAGGCGACAATGTGGCATGATGTTGCTGCTGCTGTTGCTGTTGTTGCTGTTGCTGTTGTTGCAGCTGTTGCAGATGCTGCTGTTGTTGCTGATGATGATGATGATATGCGGCTGCTGATTCCGCCAAATCGAGCAGAGCTGCCGATGTGGAGCTGGACGGTGTGCCTGGGCCCAGACCATTCATTGTGCTCGCCGTCATATCCTGTGCCTCGTGCTTCATTCGCGAAGCATTATTGTTATTGTTGTGATTATTGTTGTTGTTGTTATTGTGATTAACAGCATGCCCCAGCGCCGGATGATGGGCAAAGGAGAGCGGCGGCAAGTGTAAACCAGGAAATGCCAAACCAGCAGCAGCTGCAGCATGCAACGATTGCAGCAACGCCGCCGAATGCTCCTGCGCCTTGCGCCTCAGCTCAGCCACCGAATTGGAGCGTGGATCATGCGAGCCACCGCAGCCGCCACTCGATTTGGGCGACTCTGGTGAACTGGCCGCCGAGCTGCTGCTAACCGGTACATTCAAGGGCGCCATTACCGAAGAAGAGGCCGAGGACGTGGGCGGCAGCGGTGGCGGCTTCAAGGAGCAACAAGAACAAAGACTTTGAAACGGCGACACACCTGTAAACAAGAAATTGAATATTTATCAAATTTGAAATTTTGTTCTTTTTTTTGATGCATCATTGTCAGCTTTTTTTTTTTGTTTCGGCAGCAGCTGCTAATTTGATTAGCAATTACTTTTGATTTTTTCAAGCATTGATTGACAGACACGTCAGAGCCCATCGATAGAGATTATGCCATTAGTCTCCCACCACCCACACACCTACCTTTAAGGCCCGAAAAGAGCGGCTGATGCGAGAACTGAGCAGCCAGATGTGGCGGCAAAAACAACGGTGGATGATTGGCGGCGCTACGTTGAGCTGCCGCTGCTGCTGCTGCCACAGCGCTCTGTTCGCTGAGCACAGGACGAAAGCCGCAATTGCTGCAAAGCGAGAAAAAGGTGAGAAAGAATATAAGTTTCGTACTTAAAGGATTCTTGGCAAAGTAATTATTATTGAGTAAAGTAAAGCAAATAATAATAAATATTAAATTCTCAATCAAGGCTTAATAGTTTTTTGATACTTTTTTGTTTTTTATGGCTTTAAATTAATAAAGTGTTTCAATTCCATTTTAATCTTGATTTATTTTTAGCCAGAAGCCAAATATTTGAGCAAATAAAAATCCCAATCAACAATCCCGATTGAATCAACATTTTAGTTATTATAATTACTAGCCTATGAAGCAATCTATGGGAAAGTACTGACCGCTTTTGGCCTTATAACTTCCCCTTATGAATTTCACAATTAAACAATGCCACTCTATACAAATAGATATGTATGTATGCATGTATGTTTGTGTGTCTGAATGTAAAACACCAAATGACAAATGCAGCGTTTTTATAGCACCCAACACAGCTTTTAATTAACGCTTAATTGAAATAAATTAAAACATTTTTATGCGTAATTGCATTATTATTAATAAACCTAAATATTTTGTATACATGAAGCGGCGCAGATGTTTGTCGCTTGTTGTTGTTGTTGTTGTTGTTGTTGTCTAGGCATATTCTCGTTTTAATTGAATGCAATATAACGCTTAGGTCATACTATACCAAACGCAAATAAACAATATTACGCCCCGAACTCCCCCAAGCAAACAGTTAATGCAATTTAAACAATTTTAATTGATAAGCGAGCCAACAATTATTAGAAACGATAACAAAAAAAACCCGAATGATACATTTAGATAAATTATATGCCTGGCATAATCCATTAATAAAATTATTATTCTTTTTATTAGACATAATTGTTGCATGATGTGTTATTTGTTTCGTAATATTCCATTCAATGTCAAACCAAATTCAATTTACGTTTAGCTTTTTTTCCATTTGGGCTTAGTCCTTCGGGACGATTGGAACTGGATGCAAATGTGTCCAAAATTTAATAATTCTTAGTGCGGCCTAACTCGACGCAAGGGCAGCAGAAGCAGCATCAGCAGACAGGCATGTGGCAGTCAGAGACAGAGTGCCACACACAAATCTCTGAATGCTAATCGAGTTGCGGGGTGGGAAGGCGGCTGGCCAGGACGAGCCGTCTGAATGCCGCGACCACAGCGACTGGGCCACAAACGTCGCGGCTGACGCTTTTAATTCTTTTCACTTTTCGTTTTTTTTTTGTCGTTGTTTGTCGCTTCAGCCCTCCTCGACTGACGCTTTTTGCGTCTAAACTTGATGGTTTTTGGCTTTTGCTTTTTGAAACTTCCATCCACTTTATGCGCTTGCTCTGATTCGGATTCTGAGCTGCTCCTGTTGAGATTTGTCGAGGTTTGTCCGTTTTTGCGTTAACGGTACTTTAGGGGGCGGGGTGGAGTGGGGTTGGGTACACACTATTTGGCCGCTTAAAACAGAATTTTATATATGGCAAATGAATAATTTTTTTTCTTTTCATTTTCCCCAACATTTTTCTTATACGTTTTGAATGATATTTTTGGTTCTTGTCTTAAATAATTGGGTGAAAAAAAAACATAATAAAAACAGTTTTGAACCTAATTAGGCCCAAAGGCAAAAGCAAAAGCAAAAGTCCAAACCCAATGACATAAGTAAACAGTGCCTGCTGCAATTACTTACACTACTTTATGCTAGTGCATATTTGTAGTTCCAGTTTGCAGTTTGCACATTGCAGTTGCAGAGAATTTCAAACGTTGGCCAAGTTGTTGCGAAAAAAGCAGTAAACTTAAATGTTTGCGTATAATTAAGCACTCATCCTTTGGTCGTAATTAAATTTTGCATGTGCACATCCAACAGCTGCTGCCGCTAAGGCAATGTCTAGCTTGGAGAGGGGAACTTTTTTTTTTGGGCTATGCTCACTGTCTGAGACTAGCAAACAGCAGCAACAACGTCGTCGTCGTCGTTAGCCTCGGGCGACGCAGCCAAACAAGGAGATGCGGGGACTATTTGACAGTGCCCCGCCCACTGTTGCCGCCTTAATTGCAACACTCAACAACGTGCCCAGTCAGAGACTGGCTGCTCTCGCACTCCTCTAATTAAGACATTCAGAAGCTCGAGTGTTGTCGTTGAGCTCGTTAGTTAGTACATAACTTTTGCTGTGGGCCAACTGTCGAAAGAGATGACTAAGGGGAAGAGGGATGAAAGAGCTTGGGGTGAGCTGCGTTTGTCAATGTCAGAGCTGAGCTAAGGAGAGGCATGCTTACCTTGCGAAGGCAAAAAGTTTTCTTTAAATTTTCGCACTTTTACCAGATTGCCGTTTGCCAAGGAGAAAGTTTTTCAGTCTTGGCTTAATGAATTTTTACACATGTTGCCAGTGTTTTACCCCCCAACCCCCGCCATACCAACCGCTTTCTCATAATTTTTCTGGCAAACATTTTAATTCTTTACGCAATTCTAACAAATTAAACTCGAGCAATCAACACCTTAACAGCATATACCCCATTTTAAAGAGAAAGAGAGATAGAACCAAACTCAATTTCCGCAAAATGTTTGCGCTGGTGAAAGTTGATTTTTTCCATTTTATATTATACTCTGCAGTCATTTGAAATGTACAGAAAGGGTATAATATTTTAGAGATTTGATTTGATGAATAACATTATTGTACCCTAACTATCTCAAAGTATGTTTACTGGGGATATACCCAAAACAGTTTACGATACTTTTTGTGACGAAAATCTAAGGATATTATTTTTAAAGTAAGGAGTAACTTCTCGTTATGCAATTTAAACGAATGTTGTTTTTTTCACTTAACCTTTGGCTTAAATTATTTTCTACTTTCCGCTCGAGCTGCCAACTCGAAGCTCTGAACATTATATGCTTATTATATTAGGCAACCCAAAAGTTGTTGTTTTGGGGCAGGATTCGTTGTTCTTGCTGTTGTTGTGCGCGAGTCAGCGGCTTATTTTAATTGCATGATGAATATTAAAATATTTGCCCAATTTATTATTCAAGCATTTGTACGCGCAAACATCAACGCATACATAGAGGTTAATACTCGTACATACATACATAGATATATAGTAGTATACATATGTATGCAGAAGTGGTATATAACTTGAGTACATGATTTGGTTGTCTGCCTGGGCTGTTTACATGTTTAAGTAGCTTAGATTTTGCATGCCTGGGCATCTAATTACAAATTTAGTTATTTGTGCATAAAATATTTGGCAATGAGGCTTCAAGTTTTTATTCCCGCAAAAACTATACAGTCGAATAGTTTTGGCATTTAATTGCCCTAATTTCCTGTATGCAGCCAAAAGAGATTTTAGATTAAGACAGAACTCAAATTTGAATTATTAGCATCAAAATGCAAATGTGAAAAGAAGTTTTTGTGGTTAAACTTGAAAAACAAAGTTGCAATTGAAACTTCTTCAAAGGTAGCCAGAAGAAACCTTTAGCTTTAGCTTCTTTGAATGGATGTTAAGCCTAGTAAAATTTTTAAAACATAAATTCCATTATTCTAGACAGCTTCAAGTAATTAAAACATATATTATTTATATATACCTCTTTATATAGTTTGATAATCTTCTCACTTTTCGCTAAGCAAATAAAACTCAATTTCAGGTTGGTTCAAAATATCATTTAAGTATGCAAATTATTAACAAACTCAACATCTGTTTGGCCTTAACGAAGATCGTCGAACGTTATAAAATATTCATTTTATTTTACTGCTTACTCGTTTTTTCATTGCTTATGCAAAGTGAAAAAAAAAACGAACGTTATTGAACAAAAATATTCAATGGAATTATTAAAACAATCGAAAAGTTTGCTTAACATTTAGAAGCATTTGTATTACTTCAAACCGTTTTAAGTTAGCCTTCATTGTCAGATTAGAAATCTTGCGTTCAATTTTTTTTTCTGATAAGCTTTTCTTAGAATTGCTAATTGTTTTCGATTGACTTTGCGAAGAAGTGAACTGACGTCAGCATTGAATTTGTCTAGTGTTCCAATCGACTGATTGGCATTGGGTTGTTCCTTATCAGCGAACCGATTTGCATAAAATATACAAGAATATTGAGAAAAGAATATCTAGATATTTGTGAAGATAGCTGAGTGCATGTCTAATGCGATGATAAATGCTTGCGATGAAACGCTCGAATTCAGATGAGCATAAAAAGCACACACAGGACATCCGGTTGAAGGCATTTGAATAACAATAACGATATCAAACGATATCAAAGTGCTGAGTGCATGCAATTTGGCATTAGCATATACTAGCATACATACATGTATATGTATTTATATATAGCTAAAAGTCGGAATTGATTTGGTCAACCGTTACAACAACAAACAGCTGGGGGGCAAATGATTCAGCTGAAACAGGAGAAATGCCTGTCAATCTCTACAAACCTATTTGCCCAGTGGGCTGTCCCCTTTTGTCACCCACTTGGCTTGTCAGCTACTGTGCTATTATAGCCTTATCCACATCCTGATCCCTTGTAAACATTGTATGTTCTTATTTTTTTATTGTGGTGTGACGCTTTATTGTCGTTGTTGTTTGGGCGCGTTGATATGTGAGCTCACGGAGAGCTAGCTGCCCGGCCGCCCGTCGTCCTTTTTGCTAGCTGATGAGACCGCCCACTGCTTACCAGAGCACACACTCCGCCGCCTTTTGTTGGGTGTGGCATATGGTTACAAAACGCGAAACACCCTCGATTTACGCCCAATTAAATTTTCAAGTTGCTTTTTATACGTGAACTCATTTGAATTTTAAGTTTTGCAGGATTTGTAGGAAAAATACTTAAGAATTGTCAAATGAGCAAAAGTTCTCCTTATTTAGTTGAAACATTTTTCAAACGCGAATCAAGAACTTCATTTTTAATTCTTCCCAAGTACTAATACTCATTACCCATTCCCATTAACAGTCTAATTTATCTATTACTTGACCCAAAAGACAATACTAGACTCATTCAAGCGCTGTTCCGTTGGTGATTAGAAGTTGGTAACATTAGCACGTGTCGTTCATATCAATGCAGCATCATTAGATCTATAGATCTACAACTTTTTTTTGAGCCCAAAACTCTTAAGACTGTCTAGAGGAGAGCGAGAAAAGAAGAGGGCACTCTTAATGTTTCCGCTGGCGCACACGACATCCGCTGACCGGAAGTGCGCCAATGGAATTTAAACGTTTTTCATCCAAAACATTAACTGAATCGTCTTCCGCTGATGCGCACGCCTGTTCAATAGCCCGTGCCTTTGCCGTGCACCCGGACACCACAGGAGCTAGAACAAGTCGAGAAGAACTGCCACCCATCTAATATCATTACTGCTCTCATTGTGGTCGTTTGTCTGGCTGTAATAATAATAATAATACTACTACAACACCAACAGTCAGACAATTCTTTTACTTTTGCTTCTTCGTTTGCTCGTAATCAATTGCTAATTTAGTCATCGTCGCCAACAAAAGTCCTTAGGGGTGGACAATAAGCATTTGTTGTTGTGATCCGAAAACCCCCCTCTTGCTTCCCTTATCCTGCACAGATTTGTAAATATTTGCTTGGAAAATTGTTTTTTTTCTTTCTTCGAGGGTGGTGTTTTCTGTTTGTGTGTGATTTTATTTATTTTTTTCATTTTTGCTGGCAGTTGTACTCATTGTTACTGTCAAATTGACGACAAAATGCGACACTTGCCATACAAATGTATTGTTTGTATTTGTTGTTGTTGCCTAATGCCCTTGTAAGTGGAGGCTTAATGACACGCAGGCAATTAGCAGATCGTTGAATTTTAATCGTGCTGCTTTATAGATGGGGTGTGGTGGTTCATGCACGTTTCATGGGTTCCACATAATTAGTTATGAGAATATGTGTGCTTGTTTATGTTATGAATAGCCCTTAAACTAGGATCATACATTATTTGATTATGTATAATCTTGTTTTGAGAACAATTTTACTTGAATTTCATTACGTCTGTAGGAAGTTTAGATACTTCCTCAAAAGTCATTAGTTTTCATGCAGTTTTCACTACTTACTTATCGTTGCCAACGCTGCCGGCACCAAAGCTGCCAAAGATGTGACTGCCAAAGGCTGCTGCCGCTGCCGAATGTTGCATCTGTGCTGTATGCGGCGTTGTTGGCGTTGGTGTCGACGAGGCCGAGTTATTGGACGAGGCAGCCATGCGCGAGCCAGTGGTCAGTGACATGGGACCACCCACCTCGATGGGCGAATCCGTATTGCGTGAATTGGAAGGGCTGGTGGAACCCATGCCACCAGCAAGTGGCGTATGTTCACGCATTCCCGGCGATGGCGAACCGGCACTAATGGAGCCCAGCGACTGGGAGGCAGAGTGTGGTGTGGCGGTCAACTGTGTGGAGGAGAGCGGTCGCTCATTGTCACTGGAGTCTAGATGATGACCCCCATTGGGGCTGCGTGAATGCTGCTGTTCCATGGGTCCATTGGTTAAGGGACTATGGGAGCGTTGACGTGGCGGCAACTCATCCATATCATCATCTATTTCGCCAGTGATGTCTGGTGAAGATTCACGGGAGTCATGAAGCTACGAATGGGAAGGAATGGTTAAAGTTGTAAGTTATAAGAGAAACTTGAGAAATATAGTTAATCTTAAGTAGCTTCGAAAACTTTCCGATTCTTACCTTATCCAATGAACTGCTGCTTTCACCATTCTCTCGCTTACGCTGCTCATCCTTGAGACGCTCCGCTTTGCGCCACTTGGCGCGTCGATTCTGGAACCAGACCTGAAAAATGACAACAAATACATTGTAGAAGGAAGTTAGAAAATTGCTTTTGTGTGCGCTTGAGTGTCTGTTATTTATGCTGTGGGCCAATGTTGTGAGTTTTTCCTCTCTGACTTGCCTGCCAGCCAATTGAAAATTGAAAAACTTTCGTTACACACACACACACACACATACACACACACATTTGTTTATACATGTAAAACAATAAACGAAATTTTCCACCTCAGAAACTTTAACAATTTGCTGTTTACATCCATGCAACCCCCTCCGCGTAACACAAACATATTTATTGTGTCTTCCAAGGCACAAACAAACAAAATCTGATTTTCAATTTTGCGCAGGCACACAAAACAAATTTGGCCTGTAATCAGCGCCTAAATTGGTAAGAGTCTGAGAGGGGAGGGCTATACACACACACACATGCTAGAGCAAACCAAGATCTTCACTAATGAGCTTCAATCAAGACAATGCCCAGGCATCCTTCGAAGTCGTTGTCTCTGCATCCTTGGCATCCTTTTTGCCTGCTTGCTTATGCGCGCGTGTTTCCTCTTTTTGTTATTGTTGTTGGTGTTGCTGGTGCTTCTGAGTTTGCTTTTAGTTCCGGTTACGCTGATTCCATGCTTAGAGCGCCCCCTAATGGGATTTCTAACATCAGGGGGCGCCATTTTGTATATCTCTATCGTCTCTCTCTCTCCTTCACTCTATCGCTTCCTTTTTCATGCACTTTGTGTGTGTAAGTAAATTTCCTAATCAAAATTCAAATTAGACATTGTGCAAAAGTTCGCATTGTTGTAATCATAACGCAACATAAAACAATTTCAACATTTTGCGCCTCGAGGCAACTTTCTCTACACTCATTGCACACCAGCACTCTCTCTCGCTTTCTCTCTATTTTGTTTGTCTTGTCCCCTGCTGCTCCACACTGGCTTGTCCGCCATGTTGGCAATATCCCAGACACAATACACGCACACACACACTCATACACCCACTTAAACAAACACTACCCCAAACCCATGCTCAAGTGCCTTTGCCTGGCTCCAGCTAACAATAAATTGCGCACAATCCAACCCCCAAAAGGAAAACCTCGCAAACACCCACACACACACACCTAACGCTACTGACTTGCCCAAAAGATATTTGCGGGGTTCTTTTTCTTTCTTTTTTTTTGGTGGTGACGCCCACCAGTTACTTAATACAATATTTATGCCATAAGCACATTACCAATAAAATATGGCTGGGTAAACTTTTTTGCAAGTGCAACGACTCCCCTCTGGGCCTCGGGCGTCGTCAGAGTGGAACAGGTATATCTGGGTGTGTTTGTGTAGCTGTGCTCTTCTATTTATTATTACCAGTCATCAGGACAAAAATTTAATAATAAAAAACAATTGCGTGCGTCTGCCTTGACTTTACTCCAACCATTCAGCACATTTTATAAAAATGTGTTTGTGTATTTTGTTCTTTCAATAATAATTTCATGCACAATTTTGCTTTGCTTTATTGCAATACCTAGCGAAAAATGGGAAACCCCCCTCCCTCCCAATTCAACCACAAAACGCCCAGCTAACGTGTTTCTTATTTATTCAATTCGCTTGGTTAAGTTTCTTGATTGCTTCTCGCAGCTTAGAGCTGGGGAATAATGTGTAGACAAATTGGGTGGGAAACTTTTGTTTAACTTTTAAGTTTTTGTTGCTCTTTGCCTTTTAGCATATTCATTTACAATGCTCTCAAATTGATTTAGTTGCGGCTTCAACATTAATTTGCTATTGTGGATCATTCTTAAATTAAGGTTTTTCATTTACGAGACGTTTTAACTGCATTTTCTTAAATCAGTGCATACTTTTAGGTGTTTTGTTTAAGCTAAGATAACCAAAGGTGTGTATGACGATTGTCGATCCAGATAATCGATTTTTTGCTATTACTTTATCTTAAAAATCCAATAAGTCATAAGTTGAATTATAAATTTATTTAGTAATTACTTAAGAAATTTTATTTTAATATGTATATAAAAATAACTTGAACAAATTTATTTTTCGAAAAGAGAGCCTTTAGCGAATTGCCTTTAATTTATAAATATACAAGTTTCTTGTATTTACCCCTTGTGTAAACCAGAAGTTATTCATGACAGCAATTATATTTGCATGCCCTTCTTAAATCCACCAACAGGCAGCACGGCTTAGGCACCGTTTAGTATCCGTGTCCCACACTCGCTTCACAGCACATGTCGCTATTCATAAAGAGAGAGCACCTTTCCCTATCGGGTATGTTGCATCTCAGGAGTCCTACTTCATATAATTTATTTACCGATGGTACAAAGTACACAAAAGTAAAATAAAAGAAATAAGAAAGAAACGCCTAAAGGCGGCAAAAGTGCTCATAATTTTGACAAACAATGCCGAACGAGGCGCACAAGGTAAACAAAGGGAGTGGAATTGCAACTGAGTTTAAAAATAAAAATTGAATTGTGGTTACAAGTTACAAAAAGCGATTTGTGATGTAAGAAGCGAAAGCAAACAGTGAACATGGAAACAATGAACCAGCAACCAAAACAAGCCAAAAGGTAAACACTGCCACCCTTGAAACTCTAGAGATGATGTGACTGTGGTGCGGGGAGTAATGACGTTGGTTCGGGGGTAATTACAGCAAGTGCGCACCATTAGCTTCCGCAAACAGGACAAACGGACGACGATGTTGATGATGACGCAGCTCAAGTGGAATGAATGAACAGATGTGTTAATATCAAACGCATTTTATGAACCCTTTGCAACAACAACACCAACAGTTGCTGGTCGCCGCAGCATCAACCGGCAGCAACAATAATTGGGCTACCGCAACAGCAACACCCCTTAAGTATCGCCGAAACATATATTGCCATCGGCAAACATATGCAAACTGAGAGAGAGAGAGAGAGAGAGAAAGAGTCCTTGCCATCAAGTTGGATCAGCATTAAAGGATTATTGAAGCAAATGCAATTATTTGACAGCACACCACACAACCCAAACCCCTGCAGGGCAAAATGTCTTGGTTGGGTGGTTTGGGTGGTTGAGACTGTTATTCACTGCTAGTTTTTCTACTCCCCAATTCCCATAGTCTGTGATTATAATAAATTATCAATTATTGGCATTATATGCGGTCGTAGTTTGAGTCCTCTCCTTTGGGGCAATTGTGGGCGGCATTTTGGGTGTGGCACTTGGCATTGTCATGCTGCAGACATAATTCTAAACGAATTAGACTTTGGTGAAATGTGAAACGGGGTAAATCGCCATGTGTATATTGATAGCTCGGCTCATAAATATTTTCTTCCAATGAATATTAATGTTTTTTCTTACGAGTTGTAATTGAGATTGACTGTGGGAAGGAATTAACTAAGGGTTGCAAGCGTGTTAGGTATAGTTTTCGAAAAAGAACTAATCTTGGTTTGGCATAAGTAATTTATTTTAGTTTCAAAAGGATTTGAGTTTCCTTGCTGAATCTTTAACGAAATAAGTAACCTGAAATTTATAATAATGTTATAACTGATCTATAGTTGCCTAAGTCTTTAGATGTATATCTAAATTATGCAATTGGACTTAAATCTCTTTTATTATAGCTTTATATCATCATTAGTTTAACTAAATTGTTTATTTTTTTTTTTGTATTACAGTATCTGACATTCACAATGACGTTTGCTGTCTTAAATTAACCAACACTTGGCATTGTCAAATTGTGCTGGCACATTAAAATTTATGAATAATTGTGACTTGACTTAAGTTGCAAGCATGCAAATTAAGTCAGAGAAATTTGCAAATTGGAACTGTTTGCTGGCAATTTGTGACACTGTGCACGGGATATTGTTGGATTAGTGCAGGGGCAGATGACAATTAGCGGATCTACTACTTCCACAAACACACACATCCACACTTCTCTCAGTGATGCTTGAGATGTGGGTGGCAGGCACTCAGGCACGTTGTCCATGGTTTGCAACAAGATTGTAGCTGAGCAAATTATGCGGCACAGAACTTAATGAGGATGCAACGTTAACTAGACACGTATGTATAACAGCTCGCAGATGTGAGATTTGCAACCTACACACAGAACCAGGTGGTTCGCATTAGAAACACTTTGGTGGCGTTAGGCGATGATGACAATGATGCACTTGTCTATTTCCGGCACAATTAGCGGGCCAAATAGTAAAAAAAAAACACTTCACCTCCTCACCCCACCCGAACCTTGCTGTGAGCAACGTTTCCCAGGCGTAACCTGATATTTTGAATTAAATTTGTTACAAATTTATATGTCAAACGTCCAACAATGGGACACTTGTCGCAAACACGTGTACTTGTCAGGCCTAACTAAATTATAACAGCACCACCCCAACCACCAAGCCACCCAACTACCCAAATTGTCCGGCTGTCAGTTGGCTGACTTCTGTCCAAGTTTTCAACTCAAACGAGTCTTTAAATGTCAGACACATAAAAAATAACACATACAAAACCAGCAAAAAATGCGGCCAAAAAACCACGAAAAAAACATAAAAACAATTGTTAGTAAGAGAGTGCGAGAAAGAGAGAGAGTCGTTTTCGGGCCGGGCTTAGTCTGGGATTTCGATAATGGAATGAATGCCAAATATTTTTTGATGAGGGTGGCTTTGCGTGGCTCGGCGCATTTTCAGCGACCGCATTTTGACACATTTTTGCCAAAATGCCGAAAATAAATTTTATAATAAAATTTATTATGTACTTCGTTTGATTCCCAGCCACCCCAACCACCCCGCCCCGTGTCACTCTTGTGCTTGTTTGCCGCTCACTTGGATTTTGTAAAGCCCGGATACTTGTAACCTGATATGTTTTTCTTTCTCTTCCGTTTCCACTGTCAATTTTTTGATGTTCGTAGCGTCTGTCGCGGCGCATTTCAATCCGGCGCAAAATCATTTACTTAATGCGCGTATCCGTGAGCCTGGCCAAGTAAGCCAAGTTGAGTTTTGATAAGTCCATCATCTCTCTTTCTTTCAGTTTATATCGCACTCCCTCTCTGTGTCTAGACGGCAACTGGTTGCTTGACAAGGACAAAGTGCTTTGAAGTTGAGCTAATGTTCTAAAGAGACCTTGTGCTTATAAATGATATTGATTGGTAAATCAGTTGGGAATGAAATTCAATTTAAATCGACTGCAAGTATGGGACATGAACAGGTTTCCTAACTAGAAACAGAGATTTTTAAGTTTTTTTTAAGTAATAGGTTGAGAATTTTTAATATTAAACGATACTTTGTTTACTTATATGTAAGGCACAGTATGTTTGCCATTTTTTTAACAAATATGTTAATATTTGTTAATATTTTTTTCACTGTCTTTTTGCTTTAACAAAACTTTATTTCTTATTCATTTAAATATGATAATGCTCTTAAAAGCTTTGGAGTGTTTTTACTGAATTTCAACTTAAATATATATGCATTAAAATGAAAAAATAAAAACACATTTTCAATAACATTTTTAATCTTATACCAAGTTTTTTGTCCAGTCGAATATTATAGTAACATACTGTCAATACTGCGTTTATCTCTCATTATTGTCAGGAAAACTATTCCTTGTTATTATTATAATTTATTTTTGAATAAAATAAAAACAATAATATAGAAATCGAAGCAAGTAAAATTGCTGTAAAATTCAACTCAACTGCATGCTTAGTTTTCTATGCACTTCTGACACAATGCAGCTTTTGTAAAATCTTCTTCTCGCTTTCTCGCTGATGGGATGTCGAAATGCCGGTTCAAAGTGACTTTCATAACTGTCTATCAACCTAGATATAAAGCTCGCATCTAACTGTATATTGAAAAATAAATTTGATTTGTTACGAGTATTTCCCTTCTGTTGCCCCTTTTGTGAAGCAGCCAAGCAACAACTTGCCCAGAAGCTGGCCAAGTTTGGCATTCAGTTTTTGGCTTTTATAAGAACTTTGCATATTTGCTTCATTCAAAATGTATATAGAATATTTTTCAAGGCAGTTATTGCATTAGGTCTTGTACATGACCCTCGCTACCTCTCTCTCTCTCTCTTCTTATATCTCTGTTTGTTCTTATGTACATGCATATGCATTATTAATAGAAGGGAAACGGGAGTGGGAGTAGCTTTGATCAGGCTGCGTGACCGGGCTCGTGTTGCCCTGGCTCTCTATTCTTGTGAAATTTGATACAATTTATGAACACTGCAAAATGTTGTTTTATTTTCATTTTCATTCTCATTCATAATTTGAATTTTACTTAACCTTTTTTCGGGCTCTGGGCATGTTTAGCATAATTTTCAAAGGGTTGACCAATTTGAGCAGCGAAAAAAATCACAGTTAATGTGACTGTGTGTGTGTTTGTGCAACTTACCTGGACTCGCGCCTCCGTTAAGTTGATTTTCATTGCCAGATCCTCTCGCGTAAACACATCCGGATAATGGGTCTGGGCAAATGCCGTTTCCAGCTCCTCCAGCTTTTGCCCAAACAAAACAACATTAACAATTTACAATGTTTAGTTCTCTTCATCTTCATCGTTTTTTTTAGCATTAGTTTTGCTTACCTGTTGCAATGTGAAGGTTGTGCGATTTCTACGCTGCTTGCGCCTCACAAAAGTCTCATCGTGTATGGCAGGATGATACGAGTAGCTGGTATCTGTAAGAGCCAAAGAGGATAGAGAACAAAGTTACAGTCAAGGCAGTCCTAAGGTGTTTGCATTAGCTAGCATAATTGAGATAGTTGCAGCGCTCAAATCCCCAATCTTCCCTCTTCACTTCTGTTATGTGTTGATGCTTAAGCATAAGTCAGCATAAGCGCCACTAAGCTGGTTATAGTAAAAGTAGTGTTTGTAGCGTCTAACAGGTATTTAATGCATTTCAAAGAAGACATATGAAGTTTTTAGAAACATTTTTGGTTAACTGTTTGGTAAAATTATTGAAAAATCTTTTAAATAGGAACTTTATATGTCCAGTATATGCTAAGGCCTAAGGCCTAAGGTCACAGTATAGATTTGCATGGAACTTTTTTGCATCATAGATATATACATTTTCATATTCATTTTTAAGTGTATTAACTTTTGAGCCCCAAACACTCACAAAAACACTCACAAATTCCACATACTCAAATGTTTCAATACTTTTTCTTTTGCATATATATTAATAAACCATTCGATATCAAGAGTATCCCAGCTACGGTGCTCTAAAAATATATAATTTGCCAACAACTCTTTGCCCATCCATCGGTAGAGTGTGAGGAGGAAGAGAGAGAGAGAGAGAGAGAGAGAGAGAGAGTTCTCGTTTTGGCCGTTGGCAGGACGAGGCTTTTGCTGAAAGGCAGCTGTTGCCAAAATTGCAGGCTAATTGAATTTTCTAGCAGCAGCGCCATTTTGTATGCTACAAAATATTTTATAACTGCCTTTTTGAACGCTGCAAAGCATAAGAGCAAGACAGAGAAAGGATAGAGAAGATGAGAGACGGAGAGAGTTGGGCGTGTTGACAGCCGCACTTGACCTCGGCGCCAAAAGCAGGCAAAGAAAAAGGCAATGGCTTTGTGTATATATATATATATATATATATAGAAAACGTTATCCGAAAGTTGAGGGCGAAAATTTGTTGAAGTTTTTATTGTTGTTGTTTCTGTGCTGTTGTTTTTCTGAACCTTTTGCCATGTTGTAAAATTAATTTTCAATTTGATTTTAAATAAATAATTAGATAGCAAATTGTAAAATTTAATTTTAATTTTCTTCTTGTGCCGACGTTCATAAGCTCCAACCAACCCACCCTCCCGCACTCTCAATTGCTTTCTCTGTTGTGTCAAGTACTTCGAGTCTCTTTTTTTTTTGAAGGTTGTATAATCCGATTAGCTGAAAATTTTGTTAGTAGCCAGCCAGCACCAGAAGCCCTCGACGCTCATTTGCGCCATTTGCTTGAAGGTTGGCTCTTTCTCTCTCTCTCGCTCGCTCTGTCTGCCCCTTAGGGAGTACATCTAAAGCGCTCTAATGTTGTTTGGCTGACAACTCTTGCAACTTTTTAGCCAGCTGCTCAAAGTGTCGCTATGCAAGCAGCGGCATTTAAGTCTCTGTCTATTAATAATTAATTGTGAAAATAATTAGAAAATTTTATGTGTTCACAGGTAAAGCCAAAGCTGCACTTGTCACTAAGCGGCTAATGAAGCACCTCTCTCCCCCTCTCTTATTCTTCCTCTGTCTATCTAAGAGCTTAGCATTGGCCGAAAAGTGCCTGGCTAATCAAATGAGTCAATGAGCCGAGCTACGTGCACTTTTCCAAACGTTTCGATTTTCAGTTTTTCCGGCTCTAATCAAATTTTTTGTTGCCAATAATTGCTTGAAATGCAAATGGACGCCTTGAACATGTGGCATGTAGTATCTATGCCTACAGTTTGAGGCCAAAAAGCAAACGGCAACGGCAATTAGCACAATTAGGTTGCCAGTGCAAATCCCCAAAGCGTTCACCAGGCTTAATTCTCTTTCTATAGCCCAACCCCTATTCTCACATATACTCCCCCCACCTCCCCACCCCCACATTCAACCAATAAGAATTTTATGCTGAAAGCTTCGACCTACGTTCTGCACCCAATAGCAAATGTCAGTCGTCATGCAGGCAACGTCAACAACAACAACTCAACTAACCGCACTTGTCAGGAAGACAGGATTAACAAATCCTTGTTGGCAAATTGATTCAAAAAGTACGCAGCAGAGGGCACAACACCAGCACAGAAGCCAAAACACAGCCAGATACAGATGTATAAGAATGCTCTGGCATGTCAAGGGAGGACTATAGAAATACCCTGCAATTTGCAACAAGAGAAGAGGGAAACTGATAAATGGAACTAAACTTTAGGAGTGTTAAAGTCGTTAATAACTATTTTTAGTTATGGATCCATTAAGTAGCTGGAATTTAGTGTTTAACGCAAGCTTATATAATTAAAATATGAATTTTTCATTTAGTGGAAACTAAAGAAATTCAATTAACGCTTGCATTGTGCACTAACTATAGCAAATATTATAGAATATCAAATGATCTGGAACCTTTCGTTCTTATACCAACTCAATGCAAACGACCTTACTCACTTATAAACAACAAGGCGTATCAAGACCTCTCTATTTCCACTCAACTCTCTTACCATTCCTTCTCTACTCTCCCTTCCTCTCTCTCTCACTCTATCGTTTGTCATGTCTGCCGCCCCACTCGTTAGCTGCGCTGGTAATGGGAGATAATTCAATTTTTAAACATTTGGCATAACAAGCGAAACCGTCATTAAGGGATTTTTGGTCCGGGCTGTCGAGAGTCCTTGCAATCAGCTACCCTTGCCAGAACTAGCTGCCCCTGTTGCTCTGTAGCTGTGTATTTTATCTGTGTGTATCTGTAAGATACTTGTCTGCAACTTTTTGCCGTCTGTGTCTGCCAATTGATTGGCATGTAGCTTGACTTTGACTTCATCTCCGTTGTTCAGAATGTGCCTGAAAATCAATTTTCATTCGATTTTTGCTATCTCTGTGTGTTCTTGCGTAATCTCAGACAAATTAACATTTATTATAGTTTTGCTGTAAATGAGTTTTAGCCCAGTTTCTTGAGGCAACTTATATACAAATTGCTTGCGTCACTTTTCCGACTTTTGGCATCTTTCTTTTCCCCAATTCCAATAGCTCTTGTGCCGCACACCCTTCTACCTTCCATTGCTCTTTCTTCTCCTCCCCGATTTGTCTCGATTTCGAGTTGAGTTCTCAGCTTTTGTCGTTGTAGCACGCGCGCGTTCGAAATTTTAAATTAGTTTAGCAATTGAGAAGCGTTTCTGGTGTCGAGTGACGGAATCACGAAACGAAACTAAATTGAATTAGCCAAATGCAAATGTTGTGAGATTTGTGTAAAGTGTCGCATTTGTGATACCTTCTTGAGACATTTGATAGCCAATGCGTAAACATTTTGAAGTTTGGAAACGTTGATTTAGATTTGAGGGACTGAATTGAACTTAATAATTTAATCATTGTACAATGATAAAGCTAATATTTCCATTCATTCTTACTAAACCCATTCCATTTGCATAATAACTTAAGCAATCACTTGCCATCTATAATTGATATCACATTTCGTCTCCTAGTTTGTTAAGTATACATACGTTCATGCATATGTAATAAGAACGCACAATTTATAAATTGCATTAGTAACACCTCCGAACACAACTCTCGCACAATCTCGCAATCAAAAGCGACAGTTGAATTTGTTACGTATAATAAGCCACAAATAAATGAGTAGGCTTCGGCCACATTATAAGGCATAAGTTGCAAGTCTCGTCGCACTTGTCTGTCATATTGAATAAGTCAGGAATTTGCGCCTTCTGGGCAGCGCCAGCCATTGCTGATTAAAGCAGGACGTGAGCAACATCTCTACGTGCAGAATTCTCATGCATTATATATATACTATATACCAAAATAGTAGTAGCTATAGCTACTTATTCCCACTCTCTCTCTCTCTCTTTTCCTTTCTCTATTGCTAACCGTATGAAGTTTATGTAATGCGTTCGTAAGTCTTCGGCTAATCCCATTAAGTACTCGTACTCGCATTCCGCATCGGCATCCCAAATAACTCAAATGTGCTGCAACTTAGCCACGAAAATTGTCAGACGTATTAGCTAATTTTGGTGTCGGCACCTTTTATGTTTGTTTCGTATGTGCAGGCCCAAAAATGGCGGCAGGTGGCACTTTGATTTTCGATAAATGCAGAGCTGACGAAATCGTTTGTAGGAGTTTTTTTTTGTTTTTTGTTGGTTTCTTGCTTCAACTTTACGACACTTTTGCCACATTCCAGAGCTGAGCAGGAAAAAAAATTTGAATGCCAAAGCATTAACGCACTTTGCCGCATAATTGCATGATACAGAAATCCAAACCAAACCAAACCAAACCCAACCAATTCCCAGACCTATAAACCTAGCCTCACTTCTTTGACGAAGCTGTTGCCACTCCTTTTGACTCTCGCTTTGAATATCGATTGAGTTGCCGCCTCGTCGCTTCGTTTTTACTTCGATCTACTTTTTTTTTTATTCAATTATAGTTATATATGGGAAGAGCTCTCTCTCTCTATCTCTCTCTCTCTCTCCGCGTGCAAAGGCAAAGTTTTATTACCAGCAAAAGAGGGGGGATAGGAAATCGAATTGCTTTGGTGGTTTTCTTTCGACAGTCGTCGAATGGCGTTTAATGGAATTTTTATGCGCGGCCATTCCGTGAATTTTCTGTCAGTCTTTCAGTTTTTTGACTTTGACTCGCTCGCTGAATGGTTGAGCTTCGTTTATTTTACAAGAGTTATGAGAAGTGAAAAACAAACACATTTTGCAGCATTTTTTTTTAGGTTTCAATCAAAGCAAAAGAGGTGCAAGTGAAGTGCATAAGTAAATTCAATAGACTTTAGCTAAAAGCTGTAAAGTTTGGAAAATGAATTTACTGTAGAGTAACATTCTATTCAGAAAATATCTATGCCAGATCCTTAACTAAACAAATTTACGAATTCATTTAATGAACTGACGAATATTTAATTAGATGCGAAATCGACTCTCTTCAACAATCCCTTCACTTAATGCCTACCATCTCTCTCTCTCTCTCTCTCTCTCTCTCTCTCTCTGTCTCACTTTAACATACTCGCACACACTTACCCTCTGACCGTTTCGACACAAACTTCTGTGCATAGCTCATGCAAGAGGAAGAAAAAACACGTTAATCGAAAGTAAAGCACCCTCAACATGTGCGACCCTGTAATCCGATATGCGACATGGTCCCCATGGTCGCATACCCCATATCCCGAAAACAAAGTCTCTATACAGCGTGCCACTAATAGAATAATTCGTTAATGTAACTACAAGATACAAAAGTAGATTATAATCCGTTGTCGAGCGATTATCATTGGCTTTTTATCTAAAATTTAATTTCGGAAGCAATAGCATCCAAAAATGAGCATCTGTTGGGTTGAATGTGTTACTATCTATCAATCGTTAAGTATCTGGCAGATACATTTGTGTTGATGTACTCCTTTTGTCATACTCACATGGATGTGTGGCTGCAAATGGATAGTCGAGCGAGGGCAGACGCGGCGGATGCGGACCGCACGGGTGCAGGGCTGGCGGGCACTGATAGCAAAACATTCCTCTGCCCGCAGCTGCAGGACCGAGCTATAAAGAAGATACAGATAAACAAATTGGTTAAAAAAGATTGTCAGTAATTTTGATTAATTTACTTGCCAATCACGTACTCAGAATTGTTATGAACATTTTCAGCATTGAGGCTGGGCAAAGCTTGTAATTTAAATGCAATTCAATTGATGGCAGCGTCGACTGCAACTGCAGCAGAGACGTCAGCAGCAGCCGCAGCAGCAGCCGCAGCAACTTATGCGGGCCGTCTTTGTGTCGCCTTTAATGTTGTCATATGCACCTCAAACTCAATTCGATTCAATTAAAGACAATTACAGCCTTATGACAAATAATAATCTACAATCGATTTGAGTTCTTTTTCTTTTGCGGAATGCAGCGCTGCTTGCGTCGCTGTTTGCATACAATTAAATTGTCCTCAAACGAATCAATTGATTTAAATTAATTGCATTTGCCGCAAAACTCATTCAGCTGCTCGTCAAACATATCAACTCAAAATGGATCTTCGGACTTTACATACATGGACATCTGCATTTGTTGCTTACTTGATGAACTTGCATCAGTTCATAATGGACAAGAAGAAGTCTGCCGCCCAGTTGGCGCCTTTCTGCATCTTCTCTTAATTAGACCAAGAATTTCTCTCACAACAGCGAAAGTTGCAAAGTCAAATGTCAAGGGGAACATTGTTGTTGAAAGAAAGCAGTCAAGCATCATAATCAGATAAGATGTTGCGCACACAATGTGAATGTTGAGCTACTCTTGCCCCATGTAAGTGATACGTGTGAGAAATAAAATTCTAAAGTTCGCTTTGCAAAGTGGGTTGATACAGAATAACTTATTTAATGATGTAACGATCAACATCAAGCATTATCCTAACTACAGAAATCATCTACCCATTAATAGCTACATCAGCTTGTTTATGTAAGGAACTGTTTCTTATCCACTTACAGATTAGTTTTGAAAGGACCAATTCTAACCATAAAATGTCTATAACGCTGATTCTTACCGTTTGAGCTATGCGTTGATAGCAGTCAGTCAGTCAATTACTTTGAAGACATATCAAATTGATATCAAACTTTCAACTTAAGAAGCTTATTCACTATTCAACGAGAACTATTCCTTACTCCTACGAAGTGGGATAAGTGTGTTCTCCAGCTAAATTACAAAAACCAAAGAATCAAAATTCATAACTCGAATCTAAACTACGTACAACTATGGGATTTCTGTGCTCATTATCCTTGCTCGTTCTAACCATTAAAATTTCAAAAATCAATTTCAGGAATAGCATTTTGATTTGATTTACATTTAAGACCCCAAAGGGTTAGACGACAACATTTACCTCATTTGCCTATGTATGTATGTATGTATGTATGTAACTCTATTCATGTGTGTGGTAGTTAAGCAGTAGTAGTAATATGCATGACTACACTTTGGGCCACGCCATTAAGCTCTACTCGGGTGCAGGTTCCCCTCCACAGTGGCCGCAAAATGTTGCACGGCCCCAATGAAAGTACGGCCATTTAATACGCCCAAATAATTCAGCATTAATTATTCAGTGGAAATTAATTCACTAACAACACCCAGCAGCAGCAGCAGCAGCTTGTAACTGTTGGCTAACGGCAACGGGCACCTACTGGGAAACTTTACACTATCGCGGGGAGTGGAATTTGTGTGTGCCGCATGTGCAACATTAGACACGAAATGGCAATTTTCCATTTGGCAAATGAGTTTTGCGGCCGACGGACTCCAAATATAACAATTATGCAAAATTACAAATTCTCACAATTCTAATGGAATGCTCTATGGTCAGGACATAGCTGGGTCCTGTTGTCCTGTGATGCTGACTAAATGGAAATTTATTGGCGCCGCTGCTTTGGGGACGCACCTGACACCGGCACACCCTCCTTTCTCTCTCTCTCTCTCTCTCTCTCCTTCAGCCCGTTAAATTATTTTGCGTGTGTAAATTTGGCGGAAATAGTCTGTAACATGATATGCTAACACTTGTGGCGGAGTGTGCAAGGGGGTGAACAGGTGACAGTCAGAGTAAGAGTAAGGGTAAGAGGAAGAGCGAAAGTCGTGTGTTGGCCATAAATAAAATTCCACAACGCTCGTTCTATATATTTTTTTAAACAAATTTATACTCAAATAAATTAAAATGACGCAAGGAAGCGGCAAACAAAATGTTTGTTGTAATAACGAGATTTTTTGTTGGTAGTTATGGCATATATATGTATATGTATGTATGGCTGTGTGTGTGGTCATCAGCTGTAGTGTGTCATATATATATACTATATATGTATGCACACAATTAATTTTAATTGCAATTGAAATTGAAATGTAACTAGGAAATGCGAGAACAGGAAATTGCTGGCAAGAGGAAGGAGCAAGCAGCAAATGTTGATGGTTTAATATGAAAGCAAACATTTGGGAATAGAATTACCAAATGTTTGCACAACTATAACAAATTGATGATATATGGTGTATATGTTCATACCTAGATATACATTCATCTAGGTTCCTACTAAGTGAAATGGAAATTTGCATTTAATTAAATATTGTAAAAATTGTTAGGCCAAAGTTTGCTACATTTACTTGGAAAGCTGCAGCTGAGTTGATATAGTTTTCTCCAAAAATTAAGCTTTGAATGCTTATGAGTCTTACAATCAACAGCATCAACATAAAGAGTTCAAAGAATATTGAAAAATATTTCATTTTCTATCTAGCAAAACAAAAAAAAGTTATTTTTCTTTAGTTTCTTTATGGAAATGAAAAATTCCATTGCCAACTTTTGGGCTGCTCGACTAATTAAAGCACATTAACATTGCTGAGCCTATTGTTGCAACATACACGCGACATACGCAAGCAACTCAAACCATTGCCGCTTCAGTTCAAAATGCAATTATCCAATTGGATGAAATGCACTAGCTTTTTCCGCCTAGGCCTAGACAATGCCACGAAATGCGCTACAACAGCAGCAACTGCAACAACAGCGTTAGCGGGCAGCACACGCGAAATTCAACTAGGTGCACACTTAACAGCGCAACGATTTCGATTCAAGTGCCACAGCCACCGAATTTGGGTGGCTTGGGGTGTTGCGAGTGTTGCAAGCATAGGCGCTGCCCCGAACTGGACAAAATCTGTGTGTTAAGCTCGGACTCGGAATTGCCTTTTGTTGTCACTGCGTGTGTGTGTGTTGCACGTTGCTGTTGTCTGTCGCTAGTTTGTGCCACGAGCCGTCGCCAAAACGGGAAATTCAATCAGAGCTGTAGGATTAGACAGCGGCAGCAACTGTCTACCCCAATTGCATTAGGCAACTGCATTCGAGTTGGGTTCCCATTTTAAGCCGTTCGTTTGCCTGTCTGTGTGTGTGTGTTAGGGTTGTCAACATCCGCGTGGAGCGATTGCGTTAATGGAATTAAAAATTTAACGAATTTTTTTTGCTTGTTTGTTGTGCGCTTTTTATGCCAATTCGTTGCAGCTCCCCTTTTTATTCTCTCTGATTCGTTGTCTCTCTCTCTGCCTTTGGCTCTTTGTAGCTGTCTCGTTCTATCTCCCCTTTGGCGCTGGGTGTTGCTGTTGCTGATTGACTTGTGTTTCATTTTAATTTGGTTAATTCAAATTAATCAAGCGAAGTCGACAATATTTTTTTTATTATAATTTTCAGCGCCCTGTGCGTGTCTGCAAAGTGCATTTGTTTTTTATACCCCTTCTGTGTGGGGCAAAAGGGTGTATGCTCTCGTCTGTGAAAGCAATCCCAGCTTAAAGGTAACCTTTGATTCATATGCTTTCATTTGATGAACAAATTCAATTGCTTTGTCTTATCGTTTGGACTGTGCGTTGATAGCAGTCAGTCAGTCACGATAGTGTTTTTGCTTTGATTTGCCTATCTCAGACCTAAGCGAATGCTTATTAACGTTAGTGTAGGTATATGTAAGTCGTTCCTTTCTTATTTTTAGTCTCAACAAAGTGCATCGACATATACAGTCAAACCATATAACGAACTTCCGTGTAACGAATTTTCTATACAACGAAGTAAGAAACCTGAACCCTGCAATTTGATTCATTCAAAAACCCATTCTAAGTAACGAACTTTCTCTATAACGAAGTTTTTTCTTGTCCCCTTGAGATTCGTTATATGAAAGTTTGACTGTACTTATATATACAGCTATGAATATGTATGACCAGAGCAGATCTCTGTACAATTGTGCAACTAGACAACTGGACATCAGCTGTCGCAGACGCATTTCCACTTTGTTGTTTGCTCAATTAATGCAATTGCTCTTGTTGTTGTTGTTGTTTTTGGTTTTTTTTATGACATTATTAATTTATATTTATATTACTGTTTTTTTTTCACTGCTCGATGCTGGTTTGGCTGTTGCATAATGTGCATCAGACATCGGCTGCCTCCAAATTGCATTACATTTTGATGCGCGTTTTAATTAATTTTGAGTTAATTTTTGTTGTCTGTGTGAGTTTATTTTTTTTATTTGCTCAAAAACACTCAATCAAACAATCAGGCATCAAAAAGTACTTTAATATGAATTGTGTTTTAATCTTTGGAATTGTATTGAAACGATTTTCCAACTGATTTCAGAACAGACTTTGTGTTATTGGTATTAAAATGATTTTTTTTTATTTTAAATGATTTTAGTTCGTTTGACTAGACAGCACTGCAAGTTCATTCTTTATTATTAGAAAAATCTAAATATACTTCTATATAATGCTCAAACATGAGCATCACCTGATTTGTTATAAGTGCTCAGCAAAATTAAATCTTATATGAGAATCTTTCCTCACTTTCAGTTCATATTTTATCCACTTTTGCACACTTAAAAGTCGTAGAGATGATGATGCTACACTTGCAAATACTATTATGCCACAGCCCACAACTAACCCAGATCTAGTAGCAGTTAGCGCTCCCCTCTAACCTAACCCAGCTGCAAGGTCATAGTCACACTCATATAACGTCACTTCATATCTCGCCATTCCCTAATGGACTTATCGGCTTGCAAAAATCTCAGTGTTTGCAACTAAACGAGCGAAAAACAAAAACTATAAAGAGAAAGAGAGAGCGAGAAATTGCAGTTGGCATAATTTGGACTGCAGACAGCGAACGGTCGGTCGTCATCATCGTGATTATCATTAGTTTGGAGCATCATCATGATGATTGACCATAGCCGTATCCACGTGCGAGGCAGCCCCAAATCTCTGCCACAGCAGCCGCCTCATCCCGCCTGCATTAGAGCCACTTAAACGCATTTGCGAAATTGTCTGCCACCCACACGGCAACAGCAACAACTAAAACAACTAAAACAAGAGAACAAATGCATTGCTTTGTTTTTGGTTGCCTGCCTAAAAGCGCGATAATTTTGTGCCACAAGTTGGTGTCGCAAGGGTAGGGGCGCCGTGGAGGAGGTTGCAGTATCAACGAGCCTCTCGGCTTACGGTTTGTTGTTGATGATGAGGTTATCACTTTGCGAAAAGCAAAGTGCATCCGTTTTTCGGAATTGTCCGTCCGCGTAATCAAACTAAACTGGCGCAGAATTTGTTGTTTCCCTCGCCCCTTTTCCCCTTTTGCCATTGGTCTGTTTGTGGCGTTGATTGCAGGTTTTTTTTGGCTGCTGTTTTTGTTGCATTTGTCTGCATTAAGCGCATTTGATTGTGTCAATTGGCTCGCGCCTAGGCTCAAACCATAATATGAAACAAAAACTTTTGAGAACTGCTCGACTTAAAGATATTTACCATAATAGATATAGATAATACAAATCTTAAGTTAAGTAAAGTAATGATTCTTCTTTTGTCTATGCTTGTCTTTGAATGGGAATAAGATCTCATTCCACCCATTTTTTCAGCTTCTAACAACAACTTAACTGCTTTGTGATACCCTATAATGGCACACCTTTTATTTTAGGGTATGCAAATCAGTTGTAGCTATAGAATCTCTGGCAAACTAAAATGCCGCTAAATTGAATTATGCGCCCGACACACAGCGTTGGCCACCCGCTGCCCGTTGACGTTGGCTAGCTGCAGTTGCTCTGACTGTGATCCGTGTCCAAGTGTCGCCAATTGTGCAATCCAAGTCAGCGGTAGGGGAAAGGGGTGAGCTGACGGGTGTGACATTATCCAACCCTTCTATTTGAATTCGTCTTCGGGGCGCCCGCATGCAGAAGGCACTCGTGACAATTGCGTGGTTTGGTTGGTGCTTTATTTTGTTGTTGTTTTATTATAAATATTTTGATTGAATTTGCTGTTTAATTAAAGCAAATTGCTTTTTGTATGCATTTGTCGACGGGGTAACAGACTTGCATGTAGATTTCTTCACTCTCTTTTGTTGAGGAAAATACTTTGCATGATGGGAGGTCTATTAGTGGATAAGGCTAAACAAACAGTAAGAGAATGGTTTCCTGGAAAAAGTTTTGCCATTCTTTAAGATATTTATTTATTAAACTATGTTTAAAAATCATCTCATCTCTATTTCCAAAAAAAATTAACAAAAATGCTTTCCAATAGTTGGCCTAAAATATATTTATTAAACATAATTCAATCAATCTGTATTTATTTTTAGATTCTAATACCACTTAACTCAAAAATTATTTTACTTTTTCCCCAACTTTATTTCAGCTTATTTTTCGAACCATTCGCGTTTACATTTCACAAGCTGTGCCGCCCCTTGCCCAATTGGACGAACATCAGAAAAATATGTTTTCAATTTTTTTTTTTTGTCGAATAGCCAATTCAATCAAGCAATCAATAATAACATGCCAACTAACCTCCAACTATGCCCAATAGGCATTTTTTGTACGATAATTCTATTTGCTAATTTAAATATGCCAAATTGTATTTTATGTACATGTGTATGGACGTTTTTTTTTATTTATTTATATTTGTATATAAACCCCCACCATGCCAGACAGACAGACAGACACAGCACAGCCAACAACCCTCTAACCCCTAAGCTCCAACCCTAATTGAGTTGAACGAATTGCAAAAACGAATCGAAACTTGACAACAAAAATGAATTCGCATGCATTTCTCTCTATCTATCTCTCTCTCTCTCATCATAGTCAAGAGTGACCCCTCGACTCGGCACCCACTCGATTGATGGCAACTCTGGAGTGATGTTTGTTGGGGGTTCGCATGGCGTTTGCATGGCTGCCAATTAATTTGCGGTTGATCAATTCAATTTGAAGCTGTGCCCGTTTTTTTTTTCTTTTTCAACTTTTCTCTCCTCTTTTCCTTGCCTTTTTTGCAGCGAGGTAGTGCACTGAGGTACCGACGTACGTCGCGACGTACCCGCTAGAGCCGGAGTCGGACTTTAATTTGTTGGCGCGTTTCGGATTCGTTTGGCAAATTATTGGCCATTGATTTTTGTGACTCTCTTTCTCTTCCCTGCCAGCACGTGTCTCTGGCTACTGTAACTCTTTCTCTGTTGGGGATTGGGAACCGCAGTGTTCGGCACTCTTTTTAATTATCATCAATTATTTAAACTGCATTTGGAGTGATCAACTTTGGGGTCGCTTCGCAATTAAGCTGGCGTTTCGAGAGCTCCTCCTGCAGTTGAATCCGTTTTCTAGCAGTTCCTTTTTTTTTCTTTTCCCATTCGAGCCTTTTATTTTGGTTTTTTTAACGTCTTGCTTAAATCCTTTTTTGTTCTTCTGAAGTGTTCACAAATTTTGTGCGATTTCTCACAGGAAAGGCATCAACACAAACACTTTTGGTGTGCCTTCCTCAAATGAGTAGGAGCACTTAAGCAATTCGTGTGTGTGTGTGTGTGTGTGTGTGTGTGAGTGTGCGGGGTTGTACTTGAGAACACTTGAACAAGATTCTTATCACATCTGAACTCGTTAAGAAATTTTTAATGCAAATTAAAAGCGTCTAAATAAATTATGCGCAAAATGATTATGCCTTGAATTGAATTTAAAGATGTTTCGCAGACAGACTTTGGTTTTATTTTTCTTTGAGTGTAGGATATACATGTTGTATAGGATGGTTATACAACTGAAGTTTAGATCGTTTTAAGCATATACATACCATATTTATAATGCTCTAAGAAATCTTAAGTTCTTGCATTTTAAAATTTGTTTGATTTATTACATATGTATTATCCTGACTAAAGTATTTAATAAGCTTTTTATAACTAAAATCATTTGTAAATATTAATAAATCAATTATATAGATTCTATAACATAAACCTTAGGTATTATTTCTGTCAAACTGTATTCAAGTTAAACGCTTTTACAAACTTTTAAAGATAGGATTATTGCCTTAGATCACATTACATATCCTTAAGCTTTCTGCCTGCCTAGGAATACCAAAATGGAATTTCAAACATTTTCAGCTACTTACTTACCTTATTACCGTCCGTGAAAATTTTGGCAGTAATTCTTCAAGCGTGGCACAGCAAAAAATCCTTCCTAGTGCCTTCTGGCCTGCACTGTTGTTGTCAAAGAAAATAAAACAGTCTGCAAGCAAGGCGGGCAAACAAACAAAGAAAGACCAACTTTCGACGGTGTCTAAAAGGCGTCTCAAAGCACTTGTCAGTAAACTTTTTGCTTGCACGTTAAGAGTTCGCCGAGTGTTGTGCAAGTGTAAACTAAAGCGGTGCAGCTAGTCAAACTTTTGAGTCACACTCAATCAAGGCTCAAATTTAGCACATAAGTTTTTCGAGTTAATCACTCTCTCACACACACACACATACATGCACATACACAAGCACGGACACGTGCCTGTGCGTTATAAGGCTATTGTTTTTTGTGTCTCTTCACAATCTTCACACACTCACACAACGCGACGCGTTTGCAATGAAATTTGCAACTGTTTCGTCGTATTAATCCACTCGTAGATTTGCATAGAATTCTCGCTCTCTCTCTTATTGTCGCTGCTCTACTGTTATACTTTTGGAATTGTTGTGTACCGAACGCGTGCAACGGTTGATTGCGAATGATCTAACAGCCGTCGCTGAAGCTGCGACGTTGTTTCTGTTTGTGTTCTGCTGCTAGCGTCGCTGCTGCTGCTGCTGCTGCGTCTGCTGATGTCGTCTAAAGATGGCCGCAACGGGGGTTGGGTTGGCTTCGGTGATTCGGTGGGCTTTCGTGCCTGTGGACCGAACTCGCCCTCGCCTCGCTTAATAAAGCGCCGCCTTTGCTGCCTTCTTGTGTAGCTGATATTTCCCTTTATTTTTTCGCGCACGCGCTGCGCTGTCAGCCAGCCAAAGCAGCGCCCCTATTGCCGACTTGCTCGCACGCACGCTTACTTTGTTGCTCGCGTGTAAGACAATTTTCTCATTTTTTGTCAGGGCCACCAAGGTTTTCATCTTGCGAAATTGAATTTTCAGCATGGGAACGTCCAGGACGTCGACGTCGACGCAAACGTTGCCTGCCTTCTAATTTCTCCACACGGCAAGGCTACTTTATTTTATTACACTTTATGCCTGACAGAGAGAGAGCGAGAGAGAGCGATAAAGAAATCAAGTAAGTGAGAGCGAGTGAGAGGATGATGAACAAAAGCGTCTCACTCGCTGAAGCAGCCTTAAATTGGATTTTCATCGTTATGCTTGCCGTTAAGTGAGCGCGGGAAGAGGTTGTTTGTGGTAAAAGAAACACAAGCGACAGAGAGCGAGAGCGAGAGAGAGATAGAGTTACTTTGAGTGTGAGGACGAAGCTTTCATCCATTGTGCTTTGGGTGGTCCACTTCTGACGTTGTTGTTGTTGTTGTTGTTGTTGTTGTTGCCCTCACTAAAAGCGATTACTCACCGTTGGAATTTATTTGGCATATCATATTTGACAACTCAATTTATTTTTATTAATTTGCAGCTGAGCAGCTGACGCTGACGTCGACGTCAACGCGCACTGCGCAGCATCTTTCTCTTTCTACTCTATCAATATAAATCCAGTGCACAATATATATATATATATATATATATATATATACTATATAAGTGAATTTCAGTTAATTTATTATCATGCATTATTGCCTTTATTGTTATTTCTGACTTTGCTGCCACACACACACACACACCCTGTCTCTCTCTCGCTCTCCCGCTCTCTCTCTTGTATTATGGCCGCCATGTTGGCACAGGCTGATCCATTTATTATTGTTTGCGATTGGGTCGTTGGCCACAATTACGAAATGAATTTGTTGCCTGAGCCATTTCCCTGGGTTCACGTTTCTTCCCTTCCCCGGCCTTCTCCATCTACTTTTGGGCGTTGTGCTTATCAAGAAACTATTTCCGTTTGCTTTCTATCCACTTTTCACTCCAAGCTCGTGTGCTTTGACTCCCTCGGCTTATTCTTCTTCATCATCATCATCATCATCATCATCATCTTTGGGGGCTAACTGTCAGCCTCACAAATTGGCGCGCTGATTTATGAGTTTGTCTATTGTAAGTTTTTCTTCTTAGTTTCTCCCTCCCTCCCTCCCTCTCCCCGTCTATTGTTTGTGTTTTAGTTCTATTAGTATTTCATTTCATTTCGCTTTGTTTTACTTTATTTCGTTTTATATCATTTTATTTGCCAGCTTCATTTTTCTCATCGTTTTAGTAGAATTACCTGCTTAATAATAGATTACTTTCTTTTCTTCTTCAGAAAAATTGCATTTGCTGTTTTGGTAGAGGAAGAGAGAAGGTTGGAAGGCAGGCTTTGCATTTGTAGTGTTGCAGAGCGTTAAAATATATTACAATGGGTGTTGCATATTATAGTGTTGGGAATATGTAGCTTAAGATTTCAATTGTATTGGTAAGCTAGAAAAACTAGAAAAAACAGATTAGATTAGATCTTTAAAAGGAATTCATAAAATTTCTTCAGAAATACCAAAGGAAATGAATAGAGAGAAAATATATATTCTTTCGTTAAGATGCTAAGATTTCTTTAAACTGCTTAGCTAACCCAATAATTTATATATATTTCATTACGGTCCTGCAGTGAGCCTTCGTTAGGCTCGTAATGCTTCTAGGAAAGCGGAACGTGATGAAAATGTTCCACCTAGCGTACTAGAGAGAGAGAATAGAAGTGAGAATGTGAGAGAAAGCAAGTGCGAGAGAAAGAGAGCGCAGAGAGCATAAGAACGCCCCGAGCTGCTCAATGTTTTGGTCCATTTCCCATGTTTTCTGTTTTCTGTTGTTTTTTTTTTTTGCCATTTCCACTTGCACTTTGTGCGGAACTCTGGGTGAAATTTATGTAATTTATATGGGCACTTGACTGTCTAAATTGCCTGACTGCCTGGAGAAAGGCTGTTCCACCCTTTCCACGCACTACCCCCTCTTGCCTCGCCGCTGCTGTTGCTGCTGCTGCTTCTGCCACTTTTTATATCATCTACTTAGCCTTAATGGCAAATAATTAATTTCGTGCTTCCGCGTTTCGTGTCGCCTCTCGCCTCTCGACTCTGCTGCTTGCAATATAAACTGCTGCACACGCCCCGTCAACGCCCCCCAGCCCACTGGCTAGCTGCATAGTCCCCCCCCTCCTGCCCCACCATACCCCATCCCAACACCAAGCGAACATTTTCAATTTACAAATTGCTTATTTTTGCGAAAAAACCAAATTGCGAGTGCCTTGGACTTGGACGCAGAAGGCAAACTGGCAACCAAACTGGCAGTTAATGCATTTTACGTGCGGCCCTGGCCAGAAACAGCCTTCCCCAGCCACCCACCCCAAACCCCTGTACGAACATTCCCGAACGGGGAATGCCTGAGAGAGAGAAGAAGTCTTCTCAATTACGGTTATAAATTTTGCCCAAGCCTAAAATGGCGCAACACGAAATGAATAGCTTGCCTGCCTCACTCGCATCCTTGCCACACCCCCATATACTGCTTAACCCCCCCCCCCCCCCCCTCCACGCCAAAAAACACGCTGCGCAAAAATGTTATTAACTTCTTTTAGCCAAGTTGAGCCAAATTACATTGCGGCTACCACTCAACTCAGCAGAGCAGTCACTTTTATTGAGCTCCTCAGTTATCCTATTGCTAAATTCATCCTGTCATTAGATGCCCCCGCCCTCCCCCCCACTCCCGACAACTCTCAAAGAGTTTATTTATGGTGCGACATTTCAGCGGCGTTTGTGAGGCATGAAAAACAAATTTATTGGCGCCATCAAATTGTTTTTGGGGCTACGCCTCTATTGAGTTTCCCCGCTTTCCCCTTCCCGCTCATCCCTCTTACACCCTGTCATCACACGGTGGTTCATTTAAACGGCTCGTGTCGTTGGCCACTTGGCCATTTCTTTTTTTATTTTTTAAGGACAACGCATCATTTTGTTGAAAGCTCGAATTGGCCTTCTCCCTTTACTACCTCTGCTCCCTCTCTCTCTCTATCATTTTCGGGCCACCATATTTCTTCCTCCTTTTTTTTTTAAGTGTACGGACAACGCATAAAACGCATAATAAAATAAATGACTAAACAGAATTACGATAAAAACCCAACAAAAAAAAAAATACATAAATGGCGTCTTTCGTAAAATTGCCCTAGAAGAATGGATGGGGAAACGGTAATGGGAAATTGTGATGTATGTTTTGGGTTTTTATTTACGGTACATCAAGCTCTAAATTGCCAGGCTTTAAAAAAATATCAATGAAATGGAATGAAACGGAATGGGAATGGGCTGTTCTAAGTGCATGAAAAAGTAACATTAACCTTGCGATATATTTTTGAAATGATAAGAAGCATCGGTTCTGCCAAGAAAGTTTAATAGAAAGTTAACCTTATGTATTTAATATTCAACTATAATCATTGATTATATAAGGGGATAATTTAAAGTACTTTCGAAAGACAAAATACTAAACACGAGTGAAAGAAAGTTAGGAAATATGGTTATATATCCTAAAAAAACACATTTCTGTGGCTTGAAACTTATAACGAACTTCACCATATATATATCTATAACCTATAACGAATTTTCTATACAACGAAGTCAAAAATCAGAATCCTGCAATTTGATTCAGTCAAAACCAATTATATGTAATGAAATTTCTCTATAAACGAGTTTTTTCTTGTTTCCTTGAGCTTCGTTATATGGAAGTTCGACTGTATATTAAAATTATAAGATCTATAATAGCTTTTAATATCTTATTTGAAACTTGTATCAAAAACCCATTATGTATGTATCCAATCGTATCATAAGCAATGATATTCGAAATATGTACGAAACCGTTATCTCTTCGATCTATGTAAGTAGCTAAAAATACTTGCTATCTCTGTCTGGCATGCAGATCAGGGCACAGAAGCTTAATTTCATTTCGTTCATTTGGCCCACAAAATCAATTAAAAGCACAATTAATTTGTTTGACAGCTAAAGAAAACAGACGCCAGACTTTTGAGTAAAAGCTTCTTCGTTGGGGGTGAGAGCGAGAGAGAAGGCGCGAGCGTTGGCTAGATGGGTGGGAGAGGAGAATTAAATGGCGCATAGATAGACAAATGAAACGCACGAGCAATGAGCAAAAAAACAAAAGCTCAGCCAGCAGAGGCAGCGGCAGCGGCAGCCAGCAGTCGTAATAATAAAAGTAATTTAATTTTAATGAAATTGTTAATACGAAAACAATTTCATTTTGTAAAAAGTTTCACAGCAATTCGAGCGGGGTGTGGGGCGTGGGACGTGGCGGGCAGCGTAAATTGCTCGTGACAATGAGTGAGTGCATCGCAATACATACAAACAAACACACACACACACGCTTACATTCAAAAAGATGCAAAAACAGAAAAACAATAAACCAAAAAGCTTGCCAAAAAAGAGGAAAACAAAAACCAACAACAACAACAGCAGCAACTGTAAAAGAAACAAAAACAAAACCAAAGCTTACAGCCAAATGCCGTCGGAAGAGCAGCAGCGGCAACAACAACAACAACAGCAACTACGGCCAAAGCAAACGAAAGAAGCAGAGAGAGAGAATACGAAAAATGAAATGCTGATGCGAAGATTTAATAAATGAAATTGGTGTGTGATTAAAAACACAAAAACCAAACGAAATCCATCTAATCAACTTTTGCTGCCGCCATCGTTGCGCCCCTCTCCACATTACAGCCATGGAAATCACTCATCCTGCCTGGACCCAACGAGAGCGACGGCGACAGCAGCAGCAGCAGCAGCAAAGACACTGGCAGCAGCGCAGCAAGTGGGTTGGGAACGCCTTCAAGCAAGTGCTGGCGGGGTGCAAAAGAAATATGGGGAAATTATGACAGGAGGTTGAGAATGCTTGCAGAAAAGATCATGTCAAAGCAGACAGAGATGCTAATAATAATATAATATTTTACGAACCTGATAATACTTGACAAGCGTTTATTTTGTTTCTTATAAATTCGCAAGTAATATTTTAAAAACAATTTTTTTTAAATAATATATATTAACATAAATATATAATAATGGACAAATTTTGTTTCCTGAAAATTGTTACAAAGAACATCTCACTTGGACCACTGCACGCAAGTGCATTTTCCCGCTTTTTAATATCCCCGTATTTACTTTCTTGGCTCCGCCCCGACTTATGTGCAAAAAATGGCTAATATACTGCATCTCGTTTGCACTTATGCCTAAAACCAAGCTTTGTGCTTGGGAGCAAAAGAGAGGCACTCAGCAATATAATTGGGAAATTTCATAGCTAGCCAGCTTTTGTCAGTGAGCAATATTTGCTGCAAATATCCTATTTGTACCTTTTCGCTTAGTTCAGCTCACAACCAATTGCTGGGCTTTCAGCTTGGCATGTGTACTTGCTAAATGTGATATTTTCTTTGTTGCTGAAAAATTAGGTAAAAGCTCATTTTGTTTTCCTGTCTGATAACTATATAATTAATCTCTATTCTAAAAACTGAACAGTTTAAAGCTATTAATTAATATAATTTATGCCTTATCATAAGTTTTTGAAATTTTCATTCAACTTATGTTAAAAATAACTCAATTCTTGAATGCATGTGATTAAAACATTGAAAGTTTTTCTGTTTAGTTATTGTCGTTGCAGCGTCTGTTCTTGAAATCGGAATATTTAGATTTTATCTGGATATTAGTGGTATGAGTTAATTGTCACAGAGTTTCGCCATTCTAACTATGAACTTGACCCATTTGTTTGCTGCTCGATACTGCGAAGCGTTTGTTTAAATTAATTGGTTTAACTATCAGCTTGCTTGTTGTTAGTCTCTGAAATTACTTCGTTTCACTTGATTCCATTTGATTTCAATCACCAAACTCCCGCCCAGTTCTCAATGCGTTCCAAACTACGCTCACAGATCAACAAAATCAACTACCTGTAGTGTGGCTGCCGTCTCTCTCTCTCTCTCTCAATCTAGCTCTCATGGCATCACTCTCACTGTGAATAATTGTTGTCAAAACACATGGACCAGAAGCACTACTCACGATTTTAAGTGGAATACTGATTAATTTTTTGGGTCCCATTTATAATATTCACTTTTACCGTAGATCATGTTAAAACATTGAATAACTTTTAAAATAAAAAAATACCACTCAATTTTTTACTATTCTGCTACAACAAAATAAACAAATATAAACAAGTTAACATGGTCTTTTTAACACATACGATCCTTAACTCGGTATTCATTTTAAAACGTGAGAGCGTTTTCCACTCTACTTAATCAAAAACTTGTTGCTGGTGCTCAAATGGCTTTTGGCTCTGCGCTTGGCGCTCAGTTTGTGTCTCGCTCCCGCAGCGTTCGCCTCGTGTCGGAGAATCGCCGTCGTTTGTCCATTTATACTGCTTTTGCTTTTAGTCTCGAACTCTAGTCGTACGATCTAGCGCACATTGCTCGGTGTTCTCAATTCAAAGTGCTTGCAGATTAACAAAAACGAAAGCATAGTTTTATTCCATATGCGTAACAATTTAGTATAAAACGTAAATGTTTAATAATATATGCCAAGCATAACTATTAAAATTCGTTGTGAATAACTGAAACTTAAAATTAAATTTGAGTAGAATACAGAAAAAAAAATCATTGGCAGTTGAAAAATGCACTTGACAACCTCGCGTTGCATGCGAACGACAGATTAAGAGGAAGAGAGACAGAAAGAGAGAAAGAGTGAGATCGCGTAAAAGAGAACGCACGCTCGTTTGACATTTTAGTTAGTCGCCTGCAGCAGCAACAACTTAAACAACAACAACAACAAGGCACGTTCTTTAATTTATAGTGGAATATTAATATATTAAACGTTTTGATAGCTTAAGCTGTTGTTATTGCGTGTAAAATATTGCTAGCAATTTCGTTTCCACACCCACTTCCTTCCCTCGCTCTCTTCCTCACTGTCGCTGACGCATTTAATGCGTTAAGTTCGAGCTTGCAAATTGCATACCGAAAACAAAATCAAAAGCTGCGTCTCAACATCAATTAAAGCAGCTTACAAACTGTATTTTCTAAGCTCACAATATCTAGCTTTTTCATTCACTCGCATTAGAACAGCTGCCCACGCAGCTGCTAGCTGTAAAAATTTTGCGTCGCATTTTCTTTGCAAATCATTTTCCATTTGTGTGCTCCACAGCTGCTTTTCTTCTTCTACCATGCTTTGTGGTTGTTGCTGTTGTTTTTGTTGAGCTGTTGTAGTTTTCTGTGTGTTTGCCCCACACACATTTTTGTTATTTTTGCCCGCCGCTCGCTGGTCGCTTCGTTTCTGTCTCGTTTTTGTTATATCTGCTGCCCGCGCGCATCTATTTTTAGCAACAAATTTTGTTGTTGCCTTTGCCCGTCAAGTTAACTACGCTACGCTGGCAGCAGCAGCTACAGCAGCAACAACAACAAGGCATAGCACAAATGCAGACAGACCAACTATGCGAGCGAGCCAACGAAACAGAGAGGGAGAGATAGAGAGCATGAGCTTGGCGCTCAGGTGATAACAAAACCGAACGCAAGAGCAAGTTCTCTTTAACGCGAGCGAACGTGAGATAGAGAGAGAGAGAGAGAGAGTGTTGTACAACTTGTTGCTCTTTTTGTTTTGCAGTGCCTTCGGCAAGTAGCTAAGCCTAATTTAAACATACGCACAAAGCAGAAGAAAAACTAAATGAAACCAAAACAAAAACAACAACAATAACATTGTGACGAATATTTCTAAAGTGCAGCGACGTCGCCGTCGCCTGCATGTGTGTGTCTTAATTTTGTGCTTCCTGTGGAGAACAGACGACAATAAAAAAAATACAAACGTATTTATATTTATATATATATAAAACAAGCAACAAGTGGAAAAAAGCAGCAGCAGCAACAACAGCACCAGATTTCTTCAAAAGCCGGCTGCGCAGCGCTAATAAAAAGAGCGTGTGCGCAAAGAAAAGAGAGAGAGAGAGAGAACGTCCAACCAAAAACAACAGCAAACAGTTGCGCTCCCTGGAATTTTCAACAAGTTGTCAAAATGTAAGTATTAATATGCAATTATTGTTTACAGTTTGCATGATTTATTTTTTGTTACAAGTACACACGTACAAAAATGTAATGGCACACGTGTACATATGGTTTTATTTATGGACAACGCCTACGATTTGCGATTGCAAAAACGATTGGAAAGTTGACGAAGGCTATCACCATTTTGAGCGCCCTTAAGCCGCCGTGCCGCTCTTTGCATTTGCTTTTCCTACTCACACATAGTAAATGTGCATGTTTGTATGTAATTGTGCCCTTGTGCCTGCATTGAATAATCAATGAAGAAGCTCAGTATCAAAGCTCAGCAAGACTGAGCCCTTGTTGTTGCTGCTCTGGCTGATATTGCATTACACTTGCATATTCATTTCTTTCTTTCTCACTCCAATACAGCGCCTGTTATTTCTTGCTGTTGGTGTTGTTGTTGTTGTTGATCTTGTTGCTTGCCATCTATTTTTAGACCTTTGTCATAAAGTTTAACAAACAACCGGCGCGACGGCCGACCAACTGCGGAAAATAAAATACGTAACAAAACAAAAGCAACGCAAAAATTTCAATTTGCTGACTATTTGGTGCCATAAAATTATTCGAGTATTTTAGCCGGCGTCATTTTACAACTGCGCAGCTATTCGAATGCCAACAACAAGAAGAACAAGAGCTTTAACTGTAATATATCGCCTCTTAACTACCATTAGTAAATATGGCCAACTGAATAACGTTAACGGTTACAAGCGCAAAGTAAGCAAAAACGAATCGAATGTCAAGTCATCCATTTGTTTACATTGTGTTTTTTAGTCATTTACAAATGCATCTAATAATAATCTTTATGGATATTAACAAAGAAGAGAGCGATATTTTTCCTGTTAGCTTTTTTCAAGCTAACCGGCAAGCTTTCGATTTCAGACTTTCGTAAATCAGTTTCCTGCTAATTTTTAATGATATTTATATGAATATACTCCTACATGATAATATTTTTGTGCAAATTATATAATCAGACAAGTTTTTTGTTTTCTAATCAACAATTGATAGCGCTCTAAATATAGTTTATGCCCCTGCCTATATATGTATAAGTATATTTAAATAAACTATCAGATAAGCATTGGCCATAGAATATACGAATATAATACTTCATAGCAACAACGAATCTTATCTACAATATAAACAATGGCATGATTTTGTCATTAAGAGCTCAAAAAGTTTTTTCAACAATAATTCTGTGTGCGATAACAATAAATATTTATTTGCGTTTTCCTTCACTTCTTTATTTGCATAGGAAATAAGTAAACGAAAACCAAATGTAAATAAAGTTCTAGATAAAGCGTGCTGTAAAATAATCCTAAAAAATCAGGCGATGTCAGGCAGTGAATTAGCAATGAAAAATTGTTGAAAATGTTCCATGAAATCACAGTTTTTGTACGGTTCTTAAAATTTAGGGTTTTCTAATGACACAGACGCGCCCCTCTTGCGTTTTAAGCATTAAAAAAAAAAAGTTGTTTATTGTCAAAAGATTCTCATTTCGTTTCCCCCTTTTGCGTTGCTAAATTTCGTTGCGCTTTATTGTAAGGGACATATCGAATTCATGCCAAAACGATAAAAATTTTTGTTTAGCAAGCTCTCTGCTGGCGTCGCTGCTTGTTTACGTTTACAGGTCGCCTTTCAATTTGAAGAGAGGGAGGGAGAGCAAAAGAAGGAGAGAGCGATAGCGAAGCAGTAAACCAAATGTCAAACATTTTGTTGTGGAATGTGGCCAGATTTGCCTAGTGTTTGCAGCTGTTAATAATAAAGAGAAAAAAAACATATAAAAGAGTAGATTTAAAAGAGAGCCTTACGTAAAACGTAATGCTACGCGCTCAAAAGATATCTTATGACGTGAAGTGAAACAGCTGTTGGGTTTTACTTATTGTGTGAAATAACTGTTATTAATAGCAGTGTTATAATGCTGACCACTCAAACACATTAAAATATAACACTCTAAAGCTGTAAATCGTGTAATTCCGCAGTGCTGTAATTTGTTTATGCACTATTTTGTTTATGTTTACAAAAGTGTGTTGCTTTCGCGAAGCGCTTTGCGCACTTGCAGTTGCTAAAGCTTTTGCTGAATAAGCTCCAGTGCTGTTTGAAAGCTTGGCGCTTGCTGAATTGAAAGCTTGCTGCTGTTATTCAGCGTGGTAAATAGAAGTTAACGGAAATGTGAAAAAAATTAATTGCAATTGAATTGCAAAAAATGAAATTGAGTTAAGAATTTGTGTTTTTATATGTGTTCTATGAATTAAGAAATTTAGTGGTCTAGCTTTATTATTCGGTTTATTTCCTATTCAACCTTTTATCCATTTTTATGACTGAAATATTTCTGAAATTCCTCGAAAATAACAACAACAATGACTTAGCGTGTTGCAGTTTTATTTGTTATTGTTGCCGCCGTCTAATCTTTTGATTACGTCGGTTAATTATATTATTCACACGCATACATACATCTAACTCGACAAACTCTCATGCAATATTCGCATAAACTTATCAAATCTGCCACCAAAATGCAAACAAATAAACACCAATAAAATCGTTATTTATGAAGTCGTGTCTTTCCCACCTAACAGCACAGCGATCATCTCTACTCAACCTCTAAAACTCAACCTAACCTCAAATTAACCTCAAATCGCGTGCCGTTAAGAGCCCTGCTAAGAACCGTTAGGTTAAAGAGGTTTGCGTGCATTTCGATTTGTCAATTTAAATATCAATTTATGGTATTAGTTGATAAAGCTAAAAAGGGTTGATTGATATGTTTGCGAGTTATTTTTCCAAAGCCACAACCAATATTTTATTAAAATACTTTTAGTGCAACCCTCGCAGTGCAGCTAGCCAGCTCTTTTCAAGTTTTAAGCGCTCCGTTTTGTTTACTTGCGTGGTAATATTATTTATAATAAATAAATCACCTTTTCCTAAATGCCGTGCACTAAAAACAAGCTTTTATAATTAAACGAAAAAAAAAAATCAATAAGTAAAAATAAAATAAAAAAACTCGAAATAAACATATAGCACTGCAATTGGTATGATTTATGTGCGTGCCTTTAATAAATCAGTCCATGAAAATTATTTAAAAAAATGTTTGTTTGCCAATTTAAAGGAGCGGTTTGTTGTCAGTTGACAGCATTTATGAGTTAATTTCAGACAACATTAATGCAAGTAGCCGCCAAAGAAGTTAAAGAAATGTTTATGTACATTTATAAAGCTATATGGAATGCATAGCTTGTAGGTTTAGCTTAGCAAAGATAACGTTGCGTATGCGTAATATATTGTGGAATTAAAGTTAGAGATTTTTTCTGTGAAGTTTGTTAGCTTAAGAGTTCCGTCAATAACCAATCCAAATGCTATTTTAAAATATTAAGCTTAAAATATCTAAGCTTGCATATGGATTCTGTAATATAAGGTTTAATTCTTTTAGTTTGCTTAGGTTCTCTTAAATCATTATTTCTCCACTGAATTTTTCTTCGTTCTTTTTATGTTAAATACTTTACATCAGACTATTTACATGACTTGAGTTACATATTTCTTTTATGAGATGCGTAAACTCAATTAAGATATTTGCCTCACATCCTCTAAATTGCGAATATGTCAAGCAAAAATGCTCTGATCCCCAAGCGACTTATAAATATGCATGCGATTGCAAAAACTCCAAAGCAGGTTGACCAGGCTAACCGATGCTTGCCGGGAAGTGCAAATGGTTGTGGTATCTCCTCATACCCGTAGCTAAATTGTTAAAAGCGGGTATAATAGGCTTATGTAGGTTTGACTTGTAAGAAGTTGTTCAACTTTCTAAGACTGGGTTTAATGAAGTTTAGCTTAAACTTTACTAATGAAAAGGCGAAGAATCGTAACAAAACCATTTTTAAACTCGAATATTCTGGTGTTATTCGCTGGGCAAAGTTAAGTTTGAAAGCCCTTTAACCATAGAAAATCCCAAAAGTATGCAATATGAAAAATTAAGCAAAGTAAAATATGCCAGAAATATTGCAATGTATTAATTTATTGCACAATTGTTTAATTTTGTATCAATTTACTAATAAAAAAGTGTATACATTAATTATTCTGTATTATACTTACTTATAACTTAACATATTTGTATCTTAAGGCTCACCATAAACAACTGACAAAGTAAATGTTACGTTGAGTGTAATAAATAATTTGTTAACAGCAGTGTTTAAACAACATTGTCGTGTTGTTTTGGATACGATCTAATCGAATGTGTCATTAATTGTTTTAAGGCTGCAGGGCATGGGTATAAAAAAGTCAGTGAATAGTTTAACAAGCCACGCCAATATATACTTGTTTTAATGTTGTGCTGCTGCAAGCTGTTGTTGTTGCATGCAGGCGAGCAATTAGATCGCATTGCCAAGCTAGCGTGTGTGTGTGTGTGTTTGTTGTTACAACCATTCTATTAAAAATCGAATCGAAACCAACGCACGAATCACAGCAAAGAGGCAAAGGCGTCAACAACTCGTAAGCTTTGTATGTATGTATTTGATGATCGTAAGTTTCTCTCTCTCTCTCTTTCTCGCACGCTCTGTATGTTTGCGTGCATTCAACTGGTTTCAGCCAAATTCCGAGTTATAATTTAAACGACGTAAAAACAACAAAAACAACAAACGACGATGGCGACTGCGACTGGGTTCACTTCGATAACAAACGGAACGTTGCAGTCAACGTCGACGTCAGCGCCAACTATTATCGATAGACAGTCTACGGTCGTCGCTTCTCACACTCTCTCTCTATGTCCGTCTCGTCAGTTCCCAAGCGTCGCTCATTCGTTGCGGTACACAATACACGAAGAGTCGCACCACAAAAAAAAAAACCATAACAATTCTTGGCGCTCAAGATCTCTCTGCGCCGACGCGTCTTACAATTAATTTCTTTAACGGTTAATCAACGCACGCACAAATTAATTACGCGAGTTTCTTGTTTGTGTTTTGTGTTTGTGTTGTCCGTCGTCGTTTGTTATTCATTAAGTGTGCAAATTGTTTTTGTCGAGTGGAGTTTGCCACAAAGGTAATAATGTCCATTTGCAGTTTCAGTTTTTTTGTTGTCATTCTTACCAAGTAACAGACCGAGTCCCCGATGTGCAATTTCTTGTCCAAATTGCTATTTTAATTAATGTGTGCACACACATGCGCAGACACACATCGTGCAGAACAGAAGCCACCAAAACTGTCAACAGCAAATCACAAAACTGTCTCATAATCAGAGCCACGTTTATACTAGACGCGTATTGTGTGTGTGGTCTAAACCAGTAAGCCAATTCCAGTTGTGTCTCTATACATTCTCGTTATTGGCTCCGTTTCCTGCCACGATAAATGTTCAACTAGAAAGTGCTCTACATGTTGCATGTGTTTTTGATGGCATTTTGATGGGCTGTTTAATGCTTAATGATTATGACGGAAATGCCAATGCGTGTGTGAGTTGTGTGTGTGTGTATATGTTAAAGTTAACAAAATATAATGGAAAGTTGTAATTACTCTATTTGGTCGAGTTGAGTGCGGGAAAAAATTCTAATGTGACGCATATAATTTGAAATTGTCTTAAAAGTTATTGTTCGATTATGACACTTATCTGTATGGGTTCGGGGAAAAAGTTTGCGTACGTGTATTTTGTGTTTTATTAATCGGTTTTACGGGTTTTAAATGCATTCTCTATATGTCTTTCTTCAAAAATTTGATTCCTATAATAATAAATACTTTATTAAGGCATTTAAATCTTCTTCTTAATATTTGGCTTGTCCTTATGCATGTAAAATTTGATAAAAATCTTAATTTTTCTGGTTTTTTTTCCTCTTCCCTTTAAACCTTTTGTCTTTAGCTGTTGATGAGCCTTTCTACACTTGATTAATTGACCTTGCCTTGGCATTCCATTGCCAGTCATTAACTTACAAAAAACACAAACACACATTTACACTTAACAACCCCTTGAACAGCCAGCCCCAAACCCAACAGAATCCAATCTAATTCCGCACTTGTTTTGCAATTTTCTCTCTCTGTCTCTCTCTCTCACTCTTCGTCTGTCTCTTTCTGTGTGCTTTTGAACGTTGCAGTCCCGTTTGCGAAAAGGTTTTAATTGATCGAACGTGAGCTTCATGCCAATTGAGTTCCATGGAGTCGCAAAATAAATGTATCTACAAAATACATTCGTGTTTTCAAGTCTTAACTGTTTTGCGCCTCCCCATAGACAGTCGCAGTAGTCGCTAAGCGAAACTGAGCCACATTTAATGCCAACAAATCGGAGCGAATCAACTTAGTTAGTTACTACACACACCGTTTGGTTTGACTGTCTTTAAAATGTTATCAGGCGATCAATTGCCTTCGCAAGCCATCGATCGATCAGTGAACGTGTCGGACGAGACTAATGAGTCTATATGTACATATCTATATATATACTTTTAACTAAGACCCCAAACGAACTTCGTCCTCATTTCGTATACTCTATATCAAATTAAACCTCTAAGTTTAACATAAATCAGAAAAGATTCTTGAATCACTAGTCGGGGTCATCTGCTGTTAAGCAGGTCAGTCGGGAACTCTGCCAATAAGTCAATGATTTAACGACACACATTCAGAATTTACTTGACGTTTTCGTTGTTGTTCGCATTTTTAGAATTTATGGAATAATAGTTGAATTATTAAGATTCCAAAACACAATTTTCTTTACATTAAGTTCTAAAATATTTCGGTCTGATTTTAAGTGGAATACTTTCCTTCCTTGCTCATGCCGCGGCCACAATTCAAATGCGCTTCTTTTTATGAATGCAAATAAATAAGTTGGAAATAACTTAAATAATTGCACGCTTTATGATATAGAAGTTAACACCCATTCCGTTTCGATCAATTTACGTATTTTACTGTACTGTAAGAAAGTCACAAAAATCCGGCTCAAACTCGTTGCCAATTGTTTCTGCAACGGAATTACTCATAACTATATTGAGTTGAGAGGAAGCGCAGACAGACAACAGATCTCCGACACTTGACAATTATTGAAACCTATAATTATGGCATTCTATATATGTACGTAGAACACAAACTTGCTCCCGTTATGGCCTTATAACTTTCAATTGATGTCTCAATTTGTGTAGAGAGAAAGAAAGAGAGAGATGAGATCGCGAGATAGTAAAGGAGACTCCTTACTCTTCTCCTCTGCTCCGCTCGCCACCAGCTCATCAAATTTGTTGTCTGACTAACCGCTTAATTATGTTTAAATGATTCGAATGAGCAGCATTTTTGGCATGCTTTTCTCTCTCTCGATTTGTCTCTGTCTCTGTCGGTTGTGTGCGTTTATCTTGTCGCTAACTTGTTGACTGACAGCTCGGACAGTTGGGCGATCAAATCATGCATGTTGCATGCATGCATTCGTTGTTGTTTTTGTACTTGTGGTATTTTGTTTGCTGTCGCTTTTGATTAGCAAATGATGATGACGATGATTGCAATCAGGAAGCTAAAATATGTCAACTGGGAGGGGGGGTCAAAATCCAGCTGAGTTTTTTTTGGCATAAATGTAAATTCAATCATTCGATTGCCTTTTAAAGTTGACAGCAGAATGTTGTCAATATATTGACGGACTCGACAGAAAATCCATTTACATAGTAGCATTCACGTTTCACTTAAAGAGTTTAATTTAATACCAAATCAAAGTTTAATATTTCAATATTTTGATAGTATAAGCTTTTTTACTCTTAGCTAAGTTTTTTATCAGCTTGAATCTAGCTTTGCACTCTTATTGAAGTTTCTAATCTGGCCTGAAATTCGAGTGTAAATATAATCATTTTCGATCTTTTCACGTAGCTCGTAAATGCTTACTAAATAGTTCCTTGTCTTTATTCGCTTATTTCAACAGCAGACTAAACAATCTGCGATGAATCATTTGAGTTCTAACTCATTATTTGCCAGCCCATATATGTTTATTTATTTAGATTTAGATTAGATTTAATTAGCTTACATTGAAAAATTCAATCACTCAATCAAGGTGTGAAATACATCTTTGCAAACATGATTCATATTTATATTTCTCCGACTTTTCCCATCTTACAGCTTCTTCTCCATCCACAAACATTCATATTTATGCACTCTGGCAACGCCGTAACAGTTCGTGATTAATTTGTATGCATTGCCAATCTTGACACGCCCCGCCAAAAAAATAAACTTCCCAATATGGTTGCGACATATGTTTGTTTGTTTTCTTTCCGCGCTGCAGGTCAAATAATGTTTGTCTATATTTTTTCTCTTTTTGTGGTGTCTTATCAGTGTGTGGCGTGAATGAACAAAACTCACGATCGATTGATGTTAATACCCTCGATTGGGTAGCCGTTGACATTCCAAGGCGCCATGCACATTTTATTCGACCGTACAATGAACAACAACAAGCGGGCCGAGTGGCAGGGGGGGCGAATTGTATTTATAAATGTTTTCATAATACTAATTAAAGTTAAGAACCTGTTTTCATTGGCTTAAGCAAAGTTGCCAGATTTACTCATTGCAAGAAGAAGAAGAAGCAGAAGAAGCAATGAAATTACAATAACAGAATAAAATCATTTAAAATATTACGTATACGCTTAAGCCAGCCGGTTCGAGTTTATTATATATGTAGAGATGAAAACAAATTGCACGCGTAATTGCGCTTAAGTGGCAGATTGGCCAGATAGATATAAACGTACATATATATATGTATTTATTGAAAAGCAATGGAACACCAATGTGTGAGGGACAAAACATATTTATTTGAGTGGCCTGTCAATTGTTCTATAAATAAAGCAACTATTGTGTCAATTGCCTTCATTTCTCGACACTTTTTCTTTTTATTTTGATCTCTTGGCAAACATTTTTCGTTTCAGTTTTGTAGTTTTATTATTATCTTTGCGCGCCCAATTACGCTGTTTAATTGCCCGCACTTTTCTGTCTGTACGACAATGCCGCACATTTAGCTATTGTTCAAGTGTTTGCATAAATTTTGCATTTGTACTTGTTATCCAGTATTTTTCGTATTGTTTTCGGTATGCTTGGCATACGAATCGTCCATTAATCGGCTGTGCGATCATAAAAATGCTAATTAACATTTAATGCGATCATTTTTGCATAGTGTGTTTAGTTTCAATGACCGTTCACTGTTTTGCATATAATTATTTTTAAACTGATAGCAAACAGCTAATAGATGGCTAAATATGTCAATTAGTTTGACATTAAACACACGAATCAGTGTTATAAATCTATCTCAAGTTGAGCTATATTTAAGGGATTTCTTTTGTTTATTAAAAAGCTATGGTTTTCATTCATAGTTTGTCTTGTTCTGTTCCTAAGCATAGAAAAAATAAATAAGGTAGATTTTATTACTTCATAAGAATCAACTTTTAACAAACAATTAAACAATGTTTAGATCACGCTTGTTACGTGGCTTAAAAGATCAAAATCATGGTAGCAATATTTTGCAAGCTTCAAAGCGATCTTCAACCTGTCAGCTGAGAACTTTCAATGTTTTTACACCTACGCTAAAAAATGTTTCTAAGTTAAGTTTGTACACTGAAAATGCTGGTTGATAAGTAAATTAGAATTGCTTAAAATTCTAATTCAATTCAATTATTCTTAGTGCAAAACTGTGTGAGCCTCTCCGCCTTAGACTTCTCGTGATCTTCTTGCTCTTCAGCAACTACTTTTTGTCGATCATTGCTATATTATGAATGCCAGTTGTTGTTGCTTCTTCTTCTTCAGACTTTTGTTCATCTTTGCCACTATTCGTGGCAAGCTGATCAAGCAACTGAGCCTGATTAATGATCATCTGTGTTAGTATTGTTAGTATTTTTACAATTTGCCAGCCAAACACTTCTCTCTCGGTGATTCTTCTTCTCGACTAAAAAATAACCTGCTTGATAATCGTTAATAGCTCACCTTTGCCTTGTTTAGATTTTTTGGTATATTTTTAGACTTTTCATTTCATTCGAAGCGCTTTGAATCGAAGCATTGCCAAAAACAACAGCAAAACAAACAAAGAAATATGTCAAGAGTTGTCTGTGCCCGTTTCTCCGGTGCTTTCTTGGCATTTGTCGACTCGCATGATAGGTTTTTTTTTTTATTATTATTTTTATTTATTTTGTACGTCTCGTAACAAAAATAACATAAACGTAAAACAAAATCCAAAAAATAAATAAAGTAAAAAACCTCGCCAAACGAGAATCAAGATACCAAAATAGAAAAATCACAAAAAAAATTAAAGCCAAAAAAAACCTCGCACTGTTATCGCGAAAGACTTAAGGCGTGGTGCGGTGGTCGTTTAACCGGCGATAGTCAAGCGGTTCCCCTAGCAATAGAGACATTCAAATAGACGCCAAGTCATGTAGTTTTGGTTTGATATTTATTTAAAATACCCTGGAAAGTTTGGTTTGGCAACTGAATAGATAAGACTGATCGAAAGAATAATATGCGTAGTTTTAATTATATTATCTCACTCTTAAGTTTGTAAATTGTTAACAAATAAAATCTTTCTTGTAGATTTTCATGTATTATTATTCTAGAGTTCCAATCATGGCGCTTTTAAGGGCATTCGAAAACTTTGAAACCTTCTTAAATATGGTTTGCAAGGTTAGAGTATCGAAACTTGCCCAAAAGAACAGGGGATCTCTTTGTCAACACTTAAGCTTTAAGTTTACTTATTTGTCTACAACAACAAAAACCCAAACACAAGAAGATATAAGTATTTTTGCTTTGTGGTAACAGCTGCTGCTAATTTGTGTAGGTCGACATTTAGCGTGTTTAAAGCACAGCGATTGTCTTGAATTTGGGCTAGGTTCAGTTGCGAGTTCGGGTAGGAGAGGAAAAGTTCGACTATGGGCTGTAGAGCAAACTAATTCAATGATTAGCAATTGAAAAGGTTGTCAGATTGAAGGCAACTCAATTAACAAGTTTTGCATTTAAGCTATCTATTGAAATCGCATAATCTCTAAAGCTGTAAATCAGTTGTGCCGGCTGCTGATATGAACTAATAACTTATGCTTCCTCTCTTTTTTTCACATTTACAGGTGTGTGTTAAGCCCACTGAGCGATTTTTACGTGGCGGCAGTTCTTGAAGAAAGCCGCCTGGATGCGTTTTTGCTTTGATCGGCTGTGTTTCGCAACCAAGCGGCCAGCCAACAACAGCAATAGCAGCGCCCACCAACAAACACAAACAAATGAGCCGTGCAGCAGCAGCAGCAGTAATGCACCAACAACAACCGCCACCACAGCACCACCCCACGTCTATGCCGACTATCAAAAGTTGCAGCCAGCGATAATCAACAGAGACGACAATAAACTCGAGGCCAAGCCACCGGACATCATCAGAGAGAGCAGCAACAGCAACAGCCACGAACAAATACAAATACAACCCAGCACCACCACCACCACAGCGACAGCCACAAGCGCAACAACTGTAAACATCTGTCAGCAGCGTCGTTATCGACGCCATAGCAGCGCCGAAGATCAGCCGAAGAAGATTCTGAATCCGATTGTGACTTCGATTCCGAAAGCGAATTCGAATACGAATTTACGAAAAGCGGTCAGCATGCAGCAGGAGCCGAATGCCAACTATCAGTTTCAGCCCGACCTGGGTCTGGTCAACATCGTTAACAACAACAACAACAATAACAACAATCTTAATAATAATATACACAACAGCTTTGCACAAAGCAGTGGCGGCATTTTGACGCTGCCAGCAGCCAATAGTAATATTGGCTATCTGGGTTTGGAGCATACAGCGGCGGGACTGCGCTTTATACCCGCCCCTGCACCACAGTGCCATACGGATGTGCTGACACATACGCTTATCTACGGTACACCGCCATCGGGTACACCGCAACAATTGCACACAGATCCGCGCAGTCTGCTGCATCAGCAGGAGTTGCAGCTGCAACATCGCTATCAGCAGCTGCAACAGTTGCAGGCCCAAACACAGGGTGTGTACACGGCATCCGGTAGTCCAGTGCCGGTGCATTATCAACCCACACCAACCAGTCAACCGGTTGCCATACCAGGCGCCTGTCATTCACCCACCACCCAACAACCACAACTCCAGCAGCAGCAACAGTTGCCGCCAACTTCATTGTCGCTGGCCCAGCATATGCAGGGTCTGCGTATATCCGGCTGTACGCCGGGAAGCAGTTCAGCAACACCCTCACCCGTCGGCATGGCGGATGCCACGTTGATGCTGGGCAACGCCTATGTGGCAGCCACACAGCAGGAGGAACGCTTCATCCAGATCATCCAGGCCAAAGAGCTGAAAATCCAGGAGATGCAACGTGCCCTACAGTTTAAGGATAATGAAATTGCCGAACTACGCTCGCATTTGGATAAATTTCAAAGCGTTTTTCCCTTCAGTCGTGGCAGTGCCCCGGGCTCAACTTCTCCTGGCGCTGGCGGCAATGGTGCTGGCTCGGCAATAGGTCCCAAATCGTCAACAGGCGCCACACGGAAGTCGGGACAAACGTTTCAGCGACAACGTGCTCAGGGTATCTCTGCGGAGCCACAAAGTGAAACCATGGTGCTGCTCGAGCATGTCAGTTTTCCCAAATACGAAAAGGATGAGCGGTGAGTACGAAAATTGGAACGATTTAGTGGATACCGGAAAAGGGTCAATTGCAATCCTGAAAAAAACCCTTTTATATTAAGTACATTTTGTATTTGTTTTCACTTAAAAAACAATCACAAATCTTCCGTAAGGTTTTTCCATTCGTTATTGAAACTTTTAACATTGCTGATTAAAGCAAGTGAAAGATCAGCCAGAGCTTCTGACAGACAGCACACAGAATTAGCTATATTAATTAGCCTTATAGTATATTTTTAGCTCGAACATACATATATGCTGTGTGTCGATAATGATCATTATTAGCGTCGCATTGCGACGATCTTAATCAATAGCAACAGCGCCTGTCGACTGTTCCCAAAATGCGTTTAATAAAAATTGTGCTGACAGTCGTTTTGGGGTTCACAGTCCTCCCATCAGGCGCCCACAAATCAAAATACAAAAAAATGGCCTTGGCCAGTGTCATATACTACATGTACTATGTACGGGGAGACTACAGATATATGGCAGCACTATAAAGTCAGTGCCAAATGAGCGCGATTTTATTGCATCATGTGGCATCTTTTTATATTTTTTTTAATAATTTCTTTAATCGGAATGAAACTGCCCGCCTCAAAATCTTTTTCAAGTTCACAAATTGTCCAATATTATTAAAATGAAAGGTAAAAAATTAAGAATCAACACAACGTCCTTTTTAAACCTTTTCTATACATGTAAAGCATATTTAAATTTAGAAATTTCCTTTTTGTTTGTTTAAAAACAAATATATTTTCTATTTAATGTTTATCCGGTAGCAAAATTCTTTATATATCCATAGAACTATCTTTTTTTAGAGATTGTATGTGAAAATAGGTGGGCGCAGTTTTTTTTCTTGGCGACTTTATAGACGCGGTGCTTTCCCCTTGTGTGCTTTTTTTTGTATTTTTATTTTGGCTAATTTGTTTGCGTTCTTTTGCTTTGATTGCTGTGGAAACATCAAAACATAAATATTTATTTTTTACTTTTGTTATTGTGGTTTGCTGCGAGTCGGTGGAGGGAATGGGGCAGTTAATTTGGAGGCGACACGCGCGCACAAGTGGCTGCCAATGATGGTTTGTCATACAGCTGTGAAATTAGAAAATAGACATTGTTAAATTCGGTTAATTGTTTGAGCCAAAATAATACGTTCAATTTGACATTTAAAATGATTTGAAAAATAGTTTAATAAATTTATCCATTAAAATTCTTTGCCTCATTTCTTTAGATGTTTTTCGTATTAGTAAAAATACAAACCGGCAATAAAAATGAGATATTTAGTTGCTTTTAATATCGCTAATTTTAATGCACAGTCTCAACAATTGATCATCTTGACCTATTTAGGATTACTACACACAGATTGTAATTGAATTTTGACTTTATTAATGCATTTGCATACGCATAAATAGTTGTCTATCTCTGACAAATTTGCATCTGGCATTAAAAAATGCTGCAAATTTGTAACCAAGACGCAATTTATGCGATTTTGGCATACAATCGCGCAGGCTGCTGACACAATCACTGAAAATCGCGGCAAATTGGAAAATTCGAATGAAAATGTGTTGTCAACAATTCAGCCTTTTAATGGCCAAATTCAATGCGACACAAGAGGAGGAAGAGGGCGGACGGGTGGATGACTAGTTGACCAATTCGGTTGTTCGCTCTATCAATGAGTAAAATCTATGCCGCTGGCTGGCAATGCGTGTGTGTGTGTGTGCAACAGGACACTTTTTGACACTTGCTTGGCATAAATCAAATGCGCCGCAGGCCACTGCAACGTGCCACATGCACTCGAATCTCGACTGACGGAACATTGGTCTGTACAAGCTCTGCAACGGTTTTGAGGTCCACTTGGCCAAGTCGTTTTTGGAGCTATTTACACGCCGTTAAATGCCGCACAGTCGCTTTCAGCGGGCACATTTTAATAAATAATGCTAGCCAAATTGTGCGAAATTGTGTCAGCTCTGAGTCTGAGTTTGTGTGTGCGTGCCTGTGGCAGGGGGTCGCATAAGAACTTGCTATATAAGCCAGTTTCAAAATGACCAAAGAAATAAAAATAGATAAATCAATTGAAAATCGTTTAAAATTCTTCAGCAATTGGCTAGAAAACATAAAATATTTTAATTGTTTGTTAATGGTGCTAAATATTTCACAAAAACTTCAAAAATGTTTGACTAGAAGTTAATTAGTATGATTGTAAAACTTTGTTTACAAATCGAAAGCTTTTCTAAAAATATGTAAATATTGGCCTTGACGCGCATTCACCATTTTTGTATGCTACAAACTTTGACTTTAGTGAGCAAGAACATAAAAAAACATGAGTAATTATGATTAGAAGTTAGTTTAAAAGGTTAACAAAAGGCTAATAAAATAGGAGAAATAATAAGATAATTTGCTAGATTTTGCTTTGCAAAATTTATTTAACTTTACCATTTTGGATCTTTTCATCTATATATATATATATCTTTCCCTCCACAACTTTGTAAGTGTTAAATGCAATTTAAAAGATAAGCTTAAATTGTCACTTAGACCAACCCACATAAATGCTGCGTTCAACTTGCAAAACTCCTTTGAGAAATCTTTATTATCTCACATTACATACTCATTTATCATTGCTTGTCTGTGATCTATGTTTATGGTCTTGTGCGATGCTAATAACTATTTGCACTTTCAATTCGAACTGAAATCGTTGGCAGAAATGTAACCAAAAGTCAACTTCAAATGTACAAATAAACGCACCCGCAATTCTCAGACTTTTGATAGATCGTTGCTCTCTTGGGTTAGATCTGGTAGAAAAACAAAAACAAGGTGCAGCTCCGACACAATGGCGTCTATTTAGTGGGAAGTGTAACAGCCTTGGTACATACATAAAATCAAATTTACGCACAAATATAGTCATATATAAGTTCATATATCTATAAAGCTTCCGATAGACAACTGGAACACGAACACTGCCAATGCTGCCAGCAGCACGCCCCATAGGTCTAATTGAAGCTATTAATTGTTTGGCTCGCCTGCGGTGGCATGACCACAAAGTGGCACCCTGCCACCAACCACCAGCATCCACTGTGCTTTACACAAATTGCATACCATATGCATTTTATGCGTGCTGCGCCAATGATAATTTACGCATAACAAATCTTCCAACAATATATAAAAATGATCGACTAAACAAACGACATTTTTAACCAACAGAATTAACTTTCAAGAAATTCAATAAATTCCCTTAATAATAGAGATAATACTTTAAGTTTTGAATAGTTGAAAAGCTCTTTACAATACTTTTGTACAATATCTGAACTATGAAGTTGACATACCTCACAGCCGACTTGTTGCCAGGGTAAATGTTAAATGCAATTTGTGGCGTTGGTAAAGCGCCCCGGGTGTTGCACCAATAGCATCGCAGCCACATGCATGGAAATCTTTAAGTCGAACCCGTTTCGGGTGCCCAAATAAGCTTACGGTTGGGGCGTTGAAATCTAATACGCATTTTTCTTTTGCAAAAACTAACAAAGACGGCTCGACATTAAATTGGTCGCTTCCTAGGCACCAGCTGCTGCCAGACCAGGCACCTACAACGATAAATACACTACAGAAAAACAAATATGTAGTAAATGCTTAAAATATATTTTTATTATAAACAAAACATAGTATTTTAATGTTTGAAAGGTCTTATAAACTTAATTCGAATACAAACTTAACAAAAGTTTTTCTTTGAGCTATAAAAATATATGTTCTGTGAGAAATTCAGCTTCCTGGTTCACCTCGTCAGCTTAAACATTTTCAAAGTACATGCATGATTTCTCACAGTGTAGGTTGGGTGCGTGACTTGTCGCCTATCGGGTAGCTTGTATGTTTATTAAATTTTTATATATTTTAATTGTAAGTGTTGTGTGCCTGTCTGCCAAAAAAAAAAGAAGTCGAGTACTTGCCAAACTGGCAGAACAGCTTGTTAAATGTTTTTAATGTTTTTATTTGTGGCAAAACTGGCAACCCACATCCAAACTCATCATCTGCCACAAGATAGTTAGATATACGTACATAAGGAAATACCTGACTCGGCCGGCGCATGTGCTAAATTAACAAATTGGCTGAGCACAATTTAAGAGGCACTTCAACGACGACAAGCGTGTAACGCCCGATACTTAAAGATAGATTTGGCTTTAATTAAACGACCAATGTCGGTTTAGCTGCCTGTTCGGTCGGTTAGTTGTCAAATTCGTTGACAGATAAAGTCATTTGATATTTACAAACATTGGCGGCCCTACCTCACTCCCTCTAACTGCATACAATTTTCAAATTTGTATCAATACCATATCATACATTAATAAACAGCTGTTTTTTGGTTGCATTTTTCGTACAACTTGTTGGATTACTTGTAAGCCAAACAGGCGAACCAGATAAAAAACGATTTATATGTGTCGGTCGTGAAATTAATTGGACTTTTGGCTTTTTGTCAGCGTTGAGCGCGCAGTATGCTTGTTAAGACCGCAACCATATAATTTTAGGACAGTCTGGCTACCATATATGCCATGTCCGTAACTAATTTATTACGTATACGTATTTCTATTTATGCGTTTCTTATTTTTTATCAATTTACAGCTCCCGTGAACTTATCAAAGCGGCCATTTTGGATAATGATTTCATGAAGAATTTGGATTTGGCACAAATTCGAGAAATTGTCGATTGCATGTATCCAGTCAAATATCCAGCCAAGAATCTAATCATTAAGGAGGGAGATGTCGGCAGCATTGTATATGTTATGGAAGGTGTGTATTGATTTTAACAACTGTTTCTGTCTTCTTTCTTCTTCTTTGGTATATTTTTATGAATATCTGTTTTTTTTGTACGTTTTTAACTTCATTGATTTTTGATATACAGTTTTCGAAAGAAAACTGAACTGAATTGTTTTGATGCCGAGATTGTATTTTCTAAGAACACATAATATTATTTCCAAATCAATGTGAAGTAGTTTACAAACAAAACACTTAAAATAGAAACCCAACAGGTCCTTTCAAATGTGGTCGGATTTGGTTAATTATGCTAAAAAAGTTAGAAAGAATATGGGATGCAAGTTTTCTAAACTCCTGAGGCTTATACGATTACTTAAACCAATTTCTTTTCATAAAGGTGCGTGTTTCATATTAAATTTTCCCTTTAAAACAAAATGACTCTTGATCAATTGCAATTACAAGTATGCAATAGTTTGGATCCATTGATGTTGCTTCATTTTCACATGCTGCCTGCAAGTATGCAACAAAAAGCTACTAAAATGATTGCAAAACTTGCTGCAACTGTTGCTGCATTATTTATTTTTAAACACCTCCCAATTTACCCCTCACTCTTACTCTTTGGCTGTCTGTGTCTGACGCCCACGGCTGTCGTTGTTCCGTCTCCCGATCGTGCCACTCGTCGTGGCAGATAAGTAGCGCCTACCTCAGCTGCCACACTCGGCACATGCGCAGCTGTGGCATCGATTTTTCTTGGCTGTCGTTGTCTGTTGTTTGGTCTGTGCCCTCCCAACAATGCGCATGCGTCTTTGGTCGCACCCACTCAAACACACACACACACACACACATTAAAGCATAGCACAATAAAACCCGTCGAGAAGTTCACAAGTTTGCCATACCAATGAAATGTCAGCGGCTGGGCAACGCTGCTCCTAAATATAGTTTTACGATTTTTCCTTTCCATTTTAATACTTAAAGCACAAAAGCTTAAAACGAGTGTATTGATTTTTGAGGAAAATATATCTTTAGCGTTGGAAAGTAAAGACTTTACTTGAAATATTCTTAATACTTAAATGAAAACCAATATTTATTCTCCAAATATTAACAAAGCCTACTCCCAAAATTGTTTGCAGGGCAACTTCTAGTCGTATTCTCTTTATGTTTGTTAATGTTTCTGGGTGTGTTTGTGTCTAATTGTTGTTTTAAATATTTGCACGCCAGAGTTTCAATTTATTAAGATTTGCGCTTAGGATTAGCTTTTGTTACTGCTACATATTCGTTTTAATACCGTGGCCGAATTAATTCAACATTTTAATTGCGACAGCAGCCGAGCTAATTGCATTATGAACAAATTAAAAACTCGTCGCTGAAGTGTCAAATTCAAGAAGAAGAAAGTTAAAGCTATGTACATATGTATGTTTCCTCATCAAAACCGCAACCCGATAATAAATCATTATGATGTTCATGATCATGCAACGTTGTCGACAGTTGCTTCCTTTATATGTGCAACCTCCGCACTTGAAAGCCGGCTGCAACAACTGCAACTACTCCTAGGCCCGCTACCCCTTTTCTGGGGGAGCCTAAGAAAAATATCAAAAAACACAGATGTCATGGCAGCTGTTGCTGCTCCAGGCTACAAACAAAACAAAAACAAAAAAACACACTAAGAGAGAGTAAGAGAGAGAGAGAGATTGAAACTCTCATCTTACATGAGATCAACAGATGTGCAGAAATCACGACTGTCGGCTATGTGAGTACACCAAATACGCTGCACATACGAACAAATGAATGTTGAGTATTTTAGTATAGTAATACTGCGATAAGACAGTACATTTACTATATTAAATACTGAGATAACAAATGGTTTTAGTGGCATATATTAGAACTGATTAAGGTCGATGTATTTGTGTCTGAAAAAGCATCACAACAAATAGTAACATACAAAGCATACCGATATAAGATTGAACTTATACAATTACTTACGTCAAAGATGATATCACTAAATAATATTTAACCACATAATGTATATCAAATTAATTGCATTTGTGCTGTACTTATTCGATAGAACAATAAACAAATGTGTAACAAATGAATTATGTAGAAGAAAAAAACCTATCAACCAATATAAAAATATGAAATATGTAGGTGATCAGCTTATCGACCTTGCCTAGCCTAATCAACGCACTTGTTTTCGTTTATGTTTTGCTTGCATATGCACATGCATGTTTAGTGTGTGTGTGTGTGTGTTTGTGACGCTTGTTGCTCTCAACAATGCGCACACGTTTTTTTTTTATTTTTATTTTGCTAAATGGACTTCCTCACCCGCACGCCTTTGAAAACGACGCCTCGCTCAGCTGTGTTGTTGTCTTCTACTGCTGATCTCTCCCACATCCCAATAACAATCTCTCTCTCTCACTCTCTGTATGTTTTTCTCTCACTCCCTTTTGTACTCGGCCTCTCTCGATCTTGCGCTAGCGCTTGTTGAATCACAACAGCAATCATTCGTTCAGCAGCCAGCGTAGCAAGTTAACGTGCGAAGCGCATGCGCGCTCGGCCTGCAAACTAGTACACTTACAACAACAATAGCAAACAGCTCGTGTTTCTTTGTTTATCGTGCGTGATTCGGGTTCGTGACGGCTTGAAGTTTTTGTTTTTGCATACTGCATGCACGCTTCGTCGCGCTTAAAATATTACAACAATATAAAAGTAGTGGGGGCATATCAACAAAAGTAGAAAAGAAAAAAAATATATACATATAATTTATAAATACACTTAATACATAACAAATGCATACCGACAATAACAGTGCGTTCAACACGTTTTAATGTTGCGCTATTTTCAACAAAACAATTACATAAACAGACACATAAACATTTTGTTCGTTTTCGTTGTTCGTGCGCCCCATTCTAAAAACAACAACAACAACAACGGCATAAAGCGAACAACTGAATTTTCCCATGTGTTGTTTACAAAAAAAAAACCATACCAAATCGAAACCCGGCTATAAACCAGATATTATGTTAAAATGCCAAACGAGAAGCAAATGCGGTTTCTATGAATTCAGTTTTGGCTCGAAGAATTCTTGAAAACGCAATGTAAATAAAAATAATAAATAAAAAACAAAAGTGAAAGTGTTTTTTGTACTCTGCATTTAAGATATAAAACAGGCTCCTGTTTGTTTGCCAAGCTCGTAGGCGTTTCAAATTGAACGACCGATCGTAGATTTCCTTTACAGAGAACAGACTGTGCGAAAGAGAGATAGAGAGAACAACAGCTGGAGTTACAGTACTTTTGCTCTTTATTCATTTTTTTACTTTTCGTTTTTTCGTTTCGATTGAACGCAAAAGACTACTTGAAGAATTCCGGTTTTCAAAGTTGTTGTTGTTGTTGTTATTGTTGTTGCAGTTGCTATTTGTTTCATGTTACCTGCCGCCCTCCACCGCCCTCACATTTCGCGCACTTATATATTTGTGCCGGTCATTGGTCCGAAGCAATGTAGACAACAATAATGTCCAAGCTAAATGTCGCTGCAAACCGAAAACCAAAACCAAAAAAATAAGTACAAATAAAAAACCCAGAATAAACCGTAACTCGACTCAGTCAAACATTAAAATTGATATACTCGCTGCGATAATATACACAGCGATTCGTGCAAGAATGTGAAGCGTCTTAACGTAAAAAGTATTTTGCAACACATAATTAAGATGAAGAAACTGTTAAAGAAATGCGGAAGACGTGGCTAGCATACCATACGTTACTTTGTATACGAAAAGAAATACAAATGTTAAAGCCAACATTAAATTAGAAATCGTGCGAATGAGTGAAAGACAATGAAAAGAAATTGATGAACAATGAACAAAAATTGAAAAGATGTCGTGGATTAAATACATTTGCAGAACAAAATAATAATATGAACAAAGTAGCTTTAATAGAAAAAAAAAAACAGCTACAATTTTTTTGGGGTCATGAAATCCGCTTTGTTTAATTTCTAATGCGTTACACATTGCGTGACAAACCTACCGAATAAGACCCAACACACAAGCGTATCAAAAGGCGAATGAAAAACCAAAAGAAACAAGCAACAAAAGTGTGTTAATGTCATGTACGGATTGGATTCTGTGTGTGTGTGTGTGTGTTTGTGGCCCATTTGACTTTTTCACTGTCTCAAGTGATCATCGTTTAGCTTGAGGGCGAACTTTTTGTCCATTCATCCGATGCGCGACTTCCCCCAAAGGGGCCAACTCTCACTTTTTCCAGTATCTCGAAGGCAGATTTCCATTAAACTTGCGACATGCTTTTCTGTCGAATGATTAAGTAACTTAAGCTTCCAGCTACAAATAAAACTACAAATGTATGTAGGAAAATAAGTTGAACATTTAAAAATGAGCGTAGCAATTTGACTTGGGGTCAGGCTCGGGAAAAATTATCATATTTCTTGGCTTACATGTGCATCAGCTGCGGTTTGGCGAGTATTTCTATCTCATTATACAATAAATAAGTTGGGGTTTTCAGTACTTGAATATCTATGATTGAGTGATCATTAATTTGTTATAAATAAATAAAGATATAATTTTGTGAGTATTACTTAATTGGGGCTCCGAATATAAAATGAAAATGAAACCTTATTTGCTCTCTTTTAATATTGATCGTATATAAAGCTTACGTAATGTTACAATACTAAAAATGAGAGCAAAAAATCAATTTCTTTTGCTATACTACAAGCTCTTAGCGAAGGTCATATTAACCAGTTTAATAGACATACAAATGTGTTGAGCTCTAATTATCATTGAAACAGTTATAAAACTTGATTTGCTGCATGCAAGAAAGGTTTCCCCCATTATTTGTTGTGAGCAAATCCAGTCCATTCATCGATTATAATAACCAAACAACTATAAAAAAAATCTCAATTAATCATTTAATATGAGTTTTATGTTTGTTTTGTCATCTTAGATACCAGTTCCGATTTATTTCTTTTCATTGTTCAGTTTGCAAGAAACCTAAAAAGTAAATAAAATTCGTTGTTGCCAATGAGCTCATAACGATTCTGGTTTGACAACAATCTAAAGAGAATAAAATAAAACAACGATATATGATCTTTAAATATCAATCTTAACTTTCTTTTAATATTAGCATAGACAAAGTAGAGAAGTAAGTTATTTATTTATTGGTAAAAGAAGAAAAAAAATTAATACTGAGTAAACCAAAATTTTTATTTTTACTGCAGCAGGGCCTAAGAAAAAGAGAGACAGAGAGAGACTAGTATATAAAAAAAAGATTTCGTATACTTTTGGGGCATTATTTGGAATTACAAAGTGTCAGGGACTGGAAAATAATTAAATCAAGACATCAAGTGAACAAAAATTATGAAGCTTTTGCCCTTGGCACATAAGCAACTGCCTGTGACTAACTTCAGTTCAGTTGAGGCAGGCTTTTTCCTATGAAAGAGATAGCAAGCAAGAGAGAGAGATATATATATTTAGTGCTGATTCAGAGACCGTTACGTTTATAAATAGCCAAAGCTTTAATCCAAATGTTGAAGCCGCTAAAACTTGAAACGGCTCTTTGCTAAATTCTTGTGATTGTATTCAAATCAGACGCAAACTCAACGAGACAGCAGTGGGAGGGAGAGAAAGAGAGAGGAAGTGGGAGCGGGAGCGGAACAGTCAACGGGTGTCGGATATCCACCAGCTTAGCCAACTTGTTGACCTTGCCCAGTCGTTTCATTAAAAAACAGCCAACTCTTTGCGGCCATTGCAAAATCTTTTGGCCAGCTGCATTTGCTGTTTATTTTGTGTTCAAGTTGTTTAACATTGCGTGACTGTTTTCCGCATTGGTAACCCCTCTCCCCTCCTATCTCCCTGCCGCTCCTTTTGGACGCTTATCGAAAATAAATACTCTTTGAACTGTGTCCCCTTTTGGGGAAACGAAACTTGTTTTTGGAACTAAACATTTCCATTGATTTGAAAGCAGCATAGAAATTTAGTCATTTTTTACCAGTTTCAATGGCAGCTGTGTTTATTATTCATGTCTCTTCCGACTCTTATCAGCTTGTTTCTTCGACATGATGCTGATAAGCAAAAAAACCGATTTCCATTCACTCGCAAAAATTAAAAAAACCAAAAATGAATTTTTGGCTTTGTTACGCAAATATCAAGTTCAAAATAACAACAAAATTATGAGTAAAATTTTGTTTACTGATTGATGTTGATATTGTATTATGAAGGTGAACATAGATCACTTGTAGAGATGGTTATATCTATTCATTATTAACTCTTTGCTTTAAGGTCTAACCAAAAAGCAATTACGTTATTGCCTGGGGTTACTCCTATGCGTCAGTATTTGCTAATCATCATTATGTATTCATAATGGCTTGAAAAAAGAAAAAAGTTTAACTTAAGGTAGCAAATTGATTTGAACATTTTATTGATAGTTAATTTTAACTAATATTAAATTTCTTAGGCTTTTCCCCTTTTAAGTTGGGATTTTTTTTATAATAGCTTATCTCTGTTCTGTTGCTTAAGGATCACTTAAGATGAACAACTGATTTGTAGATTGCAATTATATATATTTTCAAAGCTCTATCTTCAAAGATTCCTAATAATGTTTACTTTCATTTTACATTATGTAAATTTGCTCTCTAATGTTTTGAGTCAAGCAAGACATCAATCTACATAATTCATACAAAGGTACATGCATGATGACTTGTCTTACTCGGCTATAAACTAAAAAGTTAAGCATGCATTAAGCAATTGCAGTTGTTAAATTTCTATTGCCAACATCTTATAAAGCCTTAGTAATATAATCAGTTACGTTCCACTTCACAGAAATGTGTTTACTTTGCATTTGAATTAATGTTTGAAGTTCAGATATTCAATTATCTTTTGTATTCATTCATTGAGCGTTTATATATTTAACTTAGCTTTGGAATACTTTTTTTTCCATACTGTCTATTCATGTATGAGCGACATTTATTCACTTTTATGACGTTTTTCACACTTTCGCGGCTTTATTCGATTATTGAAAAACTTAAAGTCGCGACTTATTCATTCACACGCTTATTCAAATTGCAACTAAATAATTTACACCAAAGTCTAACTGTTATTATTTCATTACGCTTTGTTCGAGCGTACCACAATAATGATCAGGTCTTAACACTCAGAGAGAAGAAAGAGAAAAAAGTAAACAAATTGCGTTCGTCAAATATTGGCACAGATGTAGTTTTGTTTGGCTTAAGTCAAGTTGTTTTATTTTGGATGACGAATTTCTGGCTATGGTTTTGATTTTTGCTTTTTACAAAGCAAAACCTTAACTTTGTTTATGCTACAGTTATATATATGTATGGAACAAGCGACAAGCGTGGAAAGTTTACAAGATAAACGAAAATAACAAAAAAAAAAAACGACTTCAACGCTTGGGTAATATAAATAATAGAAAACCAAATACAATTAGGCTTGCTGTCTGTCCCAAGTTGTTTTTCCCATTTTTTTGCGTTGATTGTTTATTTCGACTGACTCGTCAAAATTCCAAGCGCGAATTTCATGGCTCGGTTGTTATGCAAAAGACAACAACATCAACAACAAACGAAAGTCGCGTCTTTAAACTAACTAAACAAATCACGTCAAATTTGTCAGCGTCGTTTGGGCCAACAAAAAGCAGTGAAATCCAAAAATCCAACAACAACAAACGAAAATAACAAAACAAAATTGCAAAAGCGACATGAAAATCAAACATTATCCGGGCAAAGCTGTGGATGCAAGTCTCTCGCTGGAGACGGAAAGCGCCATGGGCGCCCTCTACGAAGCCAATTGGCTGCAGGCACATCATCAGCATCATAATCTACCAAATGCCACGCCCACCAACACGCCTCACAATCAATCCTCACAAACAAATAAACTCTCCAGGCAGACGAGCAATGTTAGCAACAGCAGCAGCAGCAGCTTTTTACTCGATGGCATCTCAGCTCTGAGCAAATATCAAATGACTCTGGAGAGTATTAGGCAGCTGGAGTCCAAGGATCGTAGAATTGTGAGCGCCATAAAGGAGTTGAATGGCTATCGTCCATCGGCGCTGCAACATCATCAGCAGCAGCAGCTGCACAATGGCTGGATAACCGAGGACGAAGAGATTAAACTAGATACTCAAGCCCAAACAGAAGCCAATCATTATGTGCTGGATCCGACAGAAAGGCAGCGCATGCCACGCCCACGACAACAGGTGTCGGTTAAACCGCCTTCGTTGCGTCGCTCGCAGACCGTGTTGCAGCATCCACGGCAATCTCAGCACCAAACTCATCAGCCTCCCAGCTATGTGACATTGCGTCAATCCAAGTCCAAAAGCCCGCCACACAGCAATACATCCTCTGCCTACTCAACATTCTCCTCAGCTGCTGAGGATCAGCGTCCAGAGCGTGTCATCTGCCAGCAACCACTGCGTTTGCTGCCCCCACCCACAGAACCACCACCAGCTCCCCCACCACCAACCATCGTTATTACCCCTACAAAACAGCGTGCCTTCAAGCCTTTGAGTAGATCCCAGACGAGTGTGCAACGTTATGCCACCATTCGTATGCCCAATCACTCAGCCTCCCTTAGTCGTGCCACAGTGCGAGAGTCGGATGCAACGGCAGCGGTGGTTCGGCGTCACAGTATGGAGCAGGCACTGCAAGGATTACAGCTGCAAGAGGAGCAGACCCAGGAGGTAGTTGGACAGCCTGAGCAGCAGCAACGTCACAACTCCCCATCGGGCAGCAGCAATCGCAGCTCAAAGGATCTAAGTGGCGAAGGTTTCTGCATACCACGACCACGTCTCATTGTGCCTGTGCACACGTACGCGCGACGTCGCCGCACCGGGAATCTCAAGGAGCAATCTGCAACAGCACAAGATGAGGAAGTTGACAGTGGTAAGAAGCTATAAGGGGAAAAAACTCATTCAAAAAGAGAGAGGGAGTTTCGTAAGGCCGTCAAGATATGTAAAGAAAAGACGCTTGTTGATATAGGTAGTAATCTGTGAACGAAGTAAGATACTAATTCCCATACGGAAATTCTTCAGCAACCCTTTCCTCAGCTTGTTTATCTCTAAAACTTAAGTTCGACTCCCATTGAAAGTGCTCAAATATAAGTATTGAAACTTGTAACTTCCGTTGCGTCTGCAAATTTATTGATTTTAATTGAAAGTTGAGCCGCTGTTTGTTGTCTTTGGATATACAAGACTTGGGCACTAAATTGCTTTCTAAGATTTTCTTTCCAATTTGTTTGAATCGATTCGAATTCTTGCATCAATCAACTTCAGTGGCTTAATGTTTCTGTGTCTTTCGTTTCAGACGGACGCGTGGAGGTCTCACGCGAGGGTAAATATCTTTCCACACTCTCCGGCGCCAAGGTACTCGGCGAACTGGCCATATTGTACAATTGCCAGAGGACGGCGACAATTACAGCGATCAGTGAATGCAATCTGTGGGCCATTGAGCGTCAATGCTTCCAAACGATAATGATGCGTACTGGGCTCATCCGACAAGCGGAATATACGGATTTCCTCAAGAGGTGCGTTGTACTTTGTACTTATATACATATATATATATAAGATTGTTTTTATTTTTCCTCAAGCGAAATTTTCAACTTGTTTGTTGCAACGACTGCAACAGCAACAGCAAAAGCAATTTGTTGCCACTGGCTGTAATTAATGTGCATTTGCACTTAATTATATCAATTCAGACATAGCTTAACATTTTTTCATTTTATTTGGCCATTACACACAACTTGTTAAAAAAAAAAGTCACTAACGTACATATATATAAAACGCTTGGCTTAAGGATTTTTTTATTTTATTTTTTGAATTTTGGTTTTGTTTGTTTTGTGCAACTTTCTCCGCGCGAAATGGGCAAACAGCATCAGACGACTTCGTTGGCGTTGTTGGCGTCATGGTCATGGGCGTCTCATATATGTCTATTATGATGACGGGCGCTGCTCAGAAATAAGACAGATCGACAGACGGATCGACAGACACGGCCAACAACGGCCAACGAACGCATAGAAATGTTTTTCTTTTGCTTTCCATCAAAAAAAAAAAAACACACAAAAATGTTGCCACACGTCGCGACGTTGCCAACCAGTTTAAGACTTTGTGTTCAAGCCACAACGCCGAGCTGTGTCGCAGCTGGCGCCGTGACTGACCGACAAATTAATCGCATTTAATTGGCCCGTGTGCAAGCTGGCAGCACCTTTGAAAAAACCCCAAACCTACGCCTCCGACTCCTCCTCTTTGATGCTTTTCATGTGCATCTGGCCATCCATCAGTTTAAAAGAGGCCCATTTGTAGCATTAAATTGCGCAAAAACATGAAGGAAAAAACCAAATGCACATTGCACCAAAATGAAATGGAAAGTGCACATTTTTTGAGGGGAGGCGTTTTTGGTGATAATATCTAAGAGAGTTGCGTTATATAGTGGAAAGGGGATTTGTAAAGGTTATTTAGCAACATTTATTAAAATTTAAATGAAGCTGTAAACTATCTTTGTTTATGAATGAGGAATCTGCCTTAGAAAGCAAAACTATCTATATGTTTATGACATAATAAAAAGACAACATAAATACTATTTCTTCCTGTATTGACTAGAAAATGTCCACGTCTTTAACGATTTTCCAGTTTAATATTTTTGTTTGCCTTAAAAAGCTAATTATCTTCTCTAGAAATCGTGTATGCTTATCTTAATAACCATTAAATAAAGGCTTCGCTAAACTCATAAATAAGTTTATAGTTTTCTGTTGTTGCCAAAGTCCAATAACCTTTTTAAATGTAGAAACCAACTTAATCAGCAAACTGTTGCAGTACATTTCGAATTCATCTACAAATACTTTACTTAAATATTTCTTTCCATTGCAGCGTACCCATTTTCAAAGACTTGGCCGAGGATACTCTAATCAAAATCTCCGATGTATTGGAGGAGACGCATTATCAGCGTGGCGATTACATTGTGCGCCAAGGAGCACGTGGCGATACCTTCTTCATCATATCAAAGGGCAAAGTGCGTGTGACAATCAAACAGCCCGACACACAAGAAGAAAAATTCATACGCATGCTGGGCAAGGGAGATTTCTTTGGCGAGAAGGCGCTGCAAGGGTAGGTTAAGAATAATTGTGATTAAAAAATAAACCCAGCTAAATTATTTAACTTTTCTAGTGATGATCTGCGCACCGCTAATATAATATGTGAATCACCTGAGGGTGTCAGTTGTTTGGTTATTGATCGTGAGACATTTAATCAGCTGATATCAAGTCTAGATGAGATCAAGCATCGCTATGACGACGAAAATGCCATGGAGCGAAGAAAGTGAGTGTCCAATTGATTTCAAGAAGTGCTTACGTTTAATAAAACTCTTTCAACAGAATCAATGAGGAGTTCCGCGACATAAATCTCACAGATCTGCGTGTGATTGCGACATTGGGTGTGGGTGGCTTTGGACGTGTGGAACTGGTGCAAACAAATGGCGATAGCTCACGCTCCTTTGCCCTGAAGCAGATGAAGAAGTCACAGATTGTGGAGACGCGTCAACAGCAGCACATAATGTCCGAAAAGGAGATAATGGGCGAGGCCAATTGTCAGTTTATAGTCAAGCTGTTCAAGACCTTCAAGGACAAGAAGTATCTATACATGCTAATGGAGAGCTGTTTGGGCGGTGAGCTCTGGACCATATTGCGTGATAAGGGCAACTTTGATGATGCCACCACAAGATTCTATACGGCTTGCGTAGTGGAAGCCTTTGACTATCTACACTCGCGCAACATTATCTATCGGGATCTGAAGCCGGAGAATTTGCTGCTGGACGAGAAGGGCTATGTGAAGCTAGTAGACTTTGGCTTTGCCAAGAAACTGCAGACGGGCCGCAAGACGTGGACATTCTGTGGCACGCCCGAATATGTGGCGCCCGAGGTGATATTGAATCGTGGCCATGACATAAGCGCCGATTACTGGTCTCTGGGTGTGCTCATGTTTGAGCTGCTTACGGGTAAAGATTTTTCTTATTTGAATTTACTTAATTGCATACTGAAAAGCACTTTCTTTTATAGGTACTCCACCGTTTACGGGCTCGGATCCCATGCGCACCTATAACATAATACTTAAAGGCATCGATGCCATCGAATTTCCGCGCAATATAACACGCAATGCCAGCAATCTGATCAAAAAACTCTGTCGAGACAATCCCGCCGAACGTTTGGGCTATCAACGTGGCGGCATTAGCGAAATACAGAAACACAAGTTAGTTAAATTCTTCAATATTCGGAAAGTAAAACTAATTTTCACTTTGTAATTAGATGGTTTGACGGCTTCTACTGGTGGGGTCTTCAAAATGGTTCGCTGGAGCCGCCCATCAAGCCAAGCGTTAAAAGCGTTGTTGACACAGCCAATTTTGATGACTATCCGCCAGATCCGGAGGGACCGCCACCCGATGATGTTACTGGATGGGATAAGGATTTCTAAATGGGAATTTATTGACGCTGCTCTCTATAAAAACGCGATCTGCTACAATTTGTTAAATTTTCATAATGAAACGATCTTCAATGATCTACACTAGTGCGCCATTTATACGTACGCCAAAGCAATAGTCAGGGTCAGGCTATAGATGGACTGAAAGCTGATTCCCCCCCCCAAACAGAAGTAGCAGACGCAACGCCTAGGGTCCTCATACTAAATTAAAGTCCCATATCACACACCCTAAAAAAAAGCTCAAGATCGCAGCTCATTGTCACATATGTATGTATGTATGTATATGTATAGATCTGATAATATCATTATAAAATTGTGCAACACTATGAATTTATGAACGAGTTTATAAACTATTATTACTATCATAATAATGTAAAGATTGAGAAATCTATATATTTTCTAGTTCATTGGATATATTTTGATGTAGAAACTGTAAGTAGGTTCCTATGTATTCTGGCATTGTTCCGTTTTGCAAGCCGCGTGCATTGTGTAAATTGTTTATTTCTCTATCTAAAAACGGTGTAAAAATTATAATAATATTTGTTAAATGTACTAAGTGCAAACACATACACACAAACACATACAAATCGGGTTGCCTTATAGTCTGTAAGCTGAATTTTGATGCAATTATATGACTAAGACCATTATGACCATAAAAACATGATTTCCACTTTCTTTTCTATAAACTAACTACCATTTCAATGTGACTCTAACCAATTATGGATGTATATTTTTATTATATTCAAATCATTAGTCGTAGACATCATCACTTCTATATTACTTATATGTATCGCCTTTTAAAATTGTCTTCTTTTTTAAGTAAAATGAGCTAGAAATTAAATAAAGAACAAATTTATGCGCATAAAATTGTAATGTAACGTTAGCTGTAGTATGTAAAGCAACTCAATTTAAACTCTTCCTGGATTTGAGCACCTAAGAAGTTTGCTTAGCTTGCCGACAAAAACTCACGTTTCAACTCAATGAGAACTGAATGCATTTCAACTGCATTATGACCGAAAATGAAAGTAAAAGTCAAATTGAATTTTGGAAGAAAACAACAAAACAAAACTCAAATACGTGCGCAACGAAACCTAAACAAAAGAATCAGAATAAGCAGAGAAAGCTAAGAAATATCAGTCAATAGTTTCAACAGTTTATAGAGAACATTCTGTGCAGACAGCTTGCTTCGTGCACGTCGGTACGGATTGAGACAAAAAACAAAATAACAGAACATTGTGCAGCCAAAGTTGTGCATTTTGCTGATCACAGCACAAAAGAACGGAAGTCTTGTGGCAAACTATGTATATATTTTAATAAAACCATATCAAAGAACGCAAATAATACTTAAATAGATACAATATGGCTAGCTCAGGTTTAATGTGGCTGCTGGTGGTCCTGTTTTTATCCTTCAGCTTAAGTTTGCGTCTGGAGAATCAAACGCATGAACAATTCAAGCAACTCATTGGTAAGTTATTTCATATCTAAAGTTAGAGGCAAACTTCAAACACTTTTTTTTGTCGATAGCCTGCAAGCAGCCCAAGGCGCCTGGATTATGTCGTGGAAAGCAACTGCGCTATGCCTACAACAAGGATACGGGCAATTGTGAGAGTTTTTACTACACGGGTTGCGCATCAACGGAGAACAATTTCTTAACATACGAGGAATGTCGACGCGATTGCATGCAACGTGGGCGTTACTAATTTTATAAACGATTTTATTTCGCTTTAATGTTACAAACAGTTAAAATTCTAATTTCTAAAAGATCTTCTTGGCTTTCTCGATCTGCGTTGTTGCACTGGCTGTGCTTGGACTTGACTCAAAGCAAACCAGCCAGCCAATATAATGGGCATTAAGATCAATGCTAAACTATCGAGTGAGTGGTAAATAAACCAATTAAGTTCTATGCCCGGCGATTGAAGCAGTTCCACTGCCAACTGTCCATGTTGCAATACATGTTCCACACTCCAAATGGCTGTCTCTAAGGGTGAACGGTTCCGCTGATTAAACACCTGCGATAGCTTCAAGGCGCGTTCGGCATAGCTGTTAAAAGTATTTGAAATGAGGTAAATTTTGTATTGGGCATTACTTTCTTAACGCACCTTGGCTTGCTTAGCTCATTGAGGAACTGCTGCAGCGTTTGCACATTGATATGCTGATAGTCTAGCTTTAGCCCTATTCCTCGACCCTGCGCCGCAAAGGCATTTAAAAACTGATCGCCATAAATGGGCGTCATAAGCATAGGTTTGCCACAGTGCAACGCTTCCGTAAGTCCCAGCAAACCAGCATGGCCCCAAAACAGACGCACTTTAGGCTGACCTAGAACATAAATTATATAAATAAGGTTTAAAAAGATTGGAGCATTATTCACTTACATAGCAAAGCCAATTGTGGCGCCCATTTGACAAAAAGAAACTTGCTGGCATCTAGATTAAGTTCAGGCTGCTCCTCTGCCTCCCATTTCCAAATGACATTTAAGGGTTGCTGCTGCAGCACTTGAATAATAGCCGAGAGTTTATCTTTATCAATGCTAGATGCACGCACCATCGAACCCCAACTAATAAAGATGACATCCTCTTTAGATTGTTGCAGAAATTGTATAATTTCTGGACTCAACTGTTGTTTGGATTGCTGTTCGATGTGCACGCCACCCACCTCGAGGAATTGTGGCGTTCTTGGACGACTGCCCATGTGCGAATAGTGCTGATTGCCCAAAATAAATGCGGTCTGAGCACGTGCCACTGCAGCCACATCTATATCAATGTTGAAATATCGCTTTATCAACGCGTTATCAGCACGATTTGTATGCAGTCTATAGATTGTCTTAAGCAGCTTTGCCTGGGCAAAGTTCAAGAGGCGATCGCTCCAACTCATAGGTTGCTGGAAGCCCACAAATTCCGACTGCACATAGGAGGGCGTATCGGGCAGATCGATGCGATCATAGAAGTAGGGCATCAATGCACATGTGCTCATTGCAATAATGGGCAAGTTCAATAACTTGGCCAAAGCCAGCTGACAATCCGTGTTGAAATACTCGGTGAGCAGGAGTTCGTAGGGTTTCTCCATATGTCTTTTGAGCACCGTTTCCACATGTCCACTTGAAAAGAGCCGTTCACACGACATTTGTCCCATGTCATAAAGTTCGTTATATTCCTGCAGCAGCACTCTCAAGGAACGAGTTGGTGTGTGCTCTGTCAAAGGCACCACATTGATAGTTGTATTCGTTTGATCCTCAGTGATACTCGAGAGCAACAGCTCTTCATAGTTCTCCAACTGCTTTGCCTTTGGATTTCGTACATATGAAATCACAGTCAAATGATGGCCACGTTGCGAGATTTCATTTAGAATCGGTAACGCCACTTTGAAGTGGCTGAAACCAATGTGCGGGAATACAGCCAGAACATTGCCAGCAGCTTTAACACCACCACTTGCTCCAACGATCACCGCAAAACACAATAGAATTAACGTTAAGCGTTCGTTTTTTGTATTTCTTGTCAACATTGTTGTTCCACTGCTCGCGATTGAATGTGAAGGCTATACTCAATAGTTTCATTATGATTATCTAACACGCTGATCTAAGCCCTGATAATGGTGTTGAAACTTCTTAGTGTTTTGTTTTTGTTTAGAATGATAATCAGTTCGACTTTTTCTGGCTGTGATTATGTTACACTACCCATGTGCGTATTTAGTGTGGTAAAACTGGTTTCGTTATCGATCAATAATGCAATTAACAAAGACGTTGCATACTTTTTGTTGCTTCGATGAATATGATGTGCAATTAGATCATTGCGTACTAATAGTAATGCGTAGTATTGTATTGCATGCTTTTGGGCGCATGTTTAAGTGCCAATGGCGCAAAAGCGTCAACTTCGAACATCACGAAGTGTAGATGGCGCTAGCAAAACTGTTTGAATATAAAGTTGTGTTCTGAGCGAAATTTGGATTTAATAACGGCGTTAGAAGCTGATCTTAAATTTAAATATATGTATAAAAGTATCTGCAAACAACAAAAAGTCTTTATTGATAGTAACACTGCTAGCCAATTCCATACCAAATTTAATATTCCTAATTTCTACACAGCATTTAACAAAGCAAAAGCCTTGAGATATTTTGAGTATACAATTGAATTGAAAAACGCCCCGAATGTAATAGATAATGGACAGTAGGAAGCGTTAATTGAAACCGCAAGCGTTGAGTCGAAGAAGCGATAATAATTGTAATTGACAGACAGAAATGCAATTCCAAATGGCATCTCCTACAGCTGCAGTTACAGCTGCCCCCCGCAACACGTACAAGTGCAACGGAGCAAGAGGCGAAACGAAGGGAAACGAAGGCTGGTCACAAGATTGCTGACTGCTGTAAATGAAGTGTTTGTTGCAAGAGTATTCATTTCCATTCTTTGGGCGCCCTGTAAAGGGTTGAGGAGTGTTTGTTTGTTTATTGAGTGTGTGTATTTTGTTGTTTGTTGTTTCTTATGATTGTGGTGGGCGTTGTCAACGACCCACTTCCCAGGGCGACACATCGAGTGCGCCGATTGGGCCACAAGCATTCGATAAGAGCCAGAATGCCAACCGTTAACAATTTTCGTAAGTGTTTTTTAAGATAAAAACAAAAACAAAAAACAACAACGCACAGCAGAGAGGCAGAGAGTGGTGTGTGTGTGTGTTGAAAAAATATATTTAAGCAAACAGAGCAATTAAAAATGAACAGGCTCTAAGCTGAGGCGAGAGTGCTCTGCTGTTGCGATAAGTTGGGATGCCCATGGGAAACATTATATTGCCTGCCGGCTGACTGCCTAGCTGTTAACTGATTCTCGGTAGTTTCCATGACGCCCCCTATAAACACACACACACACATTGACAGATTGCCTCGATATCACCAACAGAAAACAGAAAAATAGACGTATGTAAAAAACATTTCAAATATGCAGACGCGTTCCAATTATTTGATTTTATGTTTTATTCTGATTTCCGAACATCTATAGTAAGAAATAATTTTGTTGGATGGGATTATGAAACTTTGGAACTGTATTAAGAGTTAGCGTATTAGCCCTTGACCTTAATTTAATTTCGTAAAAGCTCATTTACCGAATTTAATAATCGCAAATACCTTATTTGGTGTATTTAGCACTCTTCGTATTATTCTACTTTAATATATACCGTTACCGTTCACTATCTCTGTTTAAAAGTATAATTTTTAACAGGCACTCAAAAATCAAAGTGGCTTCATCGACTGATAAAGTTTAAGAGCTGACGTATATATTTATAAAAGACAAATTTATCTATAAGAGACTTTTCAACTACCGTATCAAAATTTTCTCAAAACGTAGCTGACGTCAGTGTTTAATTGTTTAAAGGGACTCTTAGCACTCTTGTAATCTATAATGCTTGACATTAATATTTGTGCAAGATTTATATTATTATTAACAGATTTCCCAAAACGAATTGATTGCTTACTCTCTCCCCTTACTCTACACACACCCACACATTCGATCTGACGTCATTTGACAAAGAGTTTGTATAATTTTTATGGACGCCCATTTGATGGGATGCCGCCGCTTGTCGTAAGTCTGTGATTCGTTTTTGTGGGCTCATGGCACATCCTTTGTCCTTGTTAATGGGCCTCGCTGCAGGACTTAATTAGAGCGCTGTTTGTGCAGATTTCGACATTTTGCATTTATGATCCAATTTGGTGCGTTTAAGGACACATACGTTGGACATTTGTTTGTTCATTTGTCTGGCTGTTTGCTCGATTGTCGCCTGGCAGCTCCAAACGCTCAGACACATCGATGCCAAGGATTAGCAGTGTCCACAATAACATAAAAGGCCAACATGTGTGCACAGCAGGACTGGACCAACAAACAGCTGTCCAAAGAGCAGGAGCAGGAGCAGGAGTTGCCTTAGATCTAATTAACGTCTGGACCGAAGAACAAATAGGGGCGGGTATTAGGTGCCACCCCCCCTTGCTGCTTATCGAACTCGTGCCGCCGGACAATGACGAGTAGCCAGTTGTCCAGTGTCAAAATGATAACTGCTCGAGTGCATTTTGGCTGCAGCTTACAATTCAGTTGGAGCTGCCGTTTCCTGCCACCATACAGCAATCTAGTTGCAAGTACTTGAATACTACACACGCGCTACTTGAATTGAATCGTCTGACTATCTGTTCAGTTGTCTGCTTGCAGGTGCAGTTGCCAATGAAAGTGCTTTTGAGTGGACGGCAGGTAATCACAATGACTTTGGCTCTTCGACTTCAATCGAAACAGTTGCTGAGGGGTATTTTCAATAAATACTCTTCATATATTCTGATAGCTTATCACATACATGAACGCAGTTACTAAAGAGCTCAGTTTTTGTTAGAGTGTAACAAGTTGCTTAACTAATGCGGGAGCTTTAGTAGGACTTGAATAACTTACAGATAATACATAGTTCTAAATAGTTAGTTTTAAGCAAACATGCAAATTTTGATCAGAACGAGGTTCCAAAGCAAAATATCAGAACGTTTTTGTTTGTCTTCTTAGCTACAGGTTTTCAACGAGGTTTCTAACGACAAGTTTGCGAAATAATATTATACATTAAGATGAGTTCTGGCTTGAATTGGCAAAGATTTGAATACTAGACGTTAAGGGATTAATTGAATGCACTGCATGCCTTTTCATGTACCAAAGTAATGGTATCTAATAGTAAACACATTCATCTGCATCAAAAAGCTATTCATGTCATCCACAAGGTATCCAATTTAGCTTTAGAAGGTTATAGATAACTTCGCAAGATTAAAGTTCGACTTAAAGTTGTTAAATACTAAGTCTTCTCTAGTTCTTCGAAACACTTGTGTTCCCTAAGGCTCCCTGATCTTTTGCATGACAAGGTCAGCATACTGCACCTTAAGTTGGGCATTCAAATGCCAGGAAGTTGATTCGTGCGCTTACAATTCAACAGAATCGACAATATGTCAATAACAATTTCAGATGTTTTCTGTTTGTACTTATACGAGTTGATTTTGGAGTGAAGAGGCGCGTGTGCAACACTGCCTGGAACGATGAACGATGTTACTTCAATGCCATAACAAAATACAAAAATACACAAAACTGAGCAAAAAAGGAGTCGCGGGCACGCGCAGAGGCAAGAACTAAGAAGAAGGTAGAAGACAAAACTTGAGGCATGTTTTACACGTGAATTTGCGATGACAAAAAGATGCCGGCCGAGGCCAATAAACGGGAATGGTAATGGGAATGGCAAGGGAAATGGGATTGGGAATCGGGTATCGGGTATTGGGTATTGGGAATGGGCAAAGTGAAGGTGAAGCGCATAAAAATTGGCATAAACAGCAAAAACAAACATACAGTGTACATACATATATACGTACACAACAACGAGCTAAGAAGTCGCCTGTTTCTGTTTCTGTTTCGCGTACTGGTTATGTTTGTCTTGAATTGTTGGATTGTCCTTCCTTCCTCAGTGCACGCGACGCGCTTTATGGCCAATGCGGATTCGTGGAAAACATTCAATTCAGACAAAATTGCTGCAATATAAATGCAGTGCTGCCGATCGAGCAGCAGTTTATGCTCTCCGAAGTTGAAGAGAAAGAGGAAGCAGTTGTCAGGTATTCGACACATAAATGCGGCAATAAAACGATTCTCTCTCGCTGATCTTCACTTGCATTGTGAGTGGCTGTCGTTTATGGGCTTGAAAAAAATGGCAGCCAGGGACACGCGTGTTAGCTGCGAAGTCTCTCTCTCTCTCTCACTCTGTCTCTCTCTTCAAAGCTGTGGAAATACACTGAGAGAAAATTGTATGAAGATTATGTTAATTGATAGTTGAAAGTGTCTTTCCATCTAAGTCTTCCTTGGGAAACAAAATTAAAATATTTTTATTTCTAAATTTTTGAAGAGAAGTAAGTTAAAAAAACATACTTATTTCGCTGAGTGTAGGCACAAGTTGGCAATTTGTTAACAGCATTGTTGTTGAGACAAAGTCACTGATTTTCAAGCAAAGGTAGTGCAAGTTTCTGTCACCCTCTCGCGCTGTCTCTCTTTTTATTGCACCCTCTCACTCGCACTTATTTTGAAGCAAAGGCATCGCTCATCGCACACAATGATGTTGCAATTATTGAACCTTCTGTATTTTCAAATTTCCATCATTAATAACACAGGCGGAGACCAAGGTGAAGGCGAAACACAACACAACTTCAACTGCAACTTACGACTTGCAACAACGCAGGAGGCAGGAGGCATGAGGCATAAAGCGAAGGAGGACGCTGCTGTGACCATTAGCGAGTTTCGGCGGAATACGCGTGAATTCGTTTTGTCTAACAATGCGACGACTCACTGAGCGCATCAATTGAAGGAAAAATTGAATTTTTTGGAATGCCAAAACGCCGCAGGTATACGCACAACAACAACAACAATAAGAACTGCCCTTCTCGCTCATCTCTCTCTCTCTCTCTGTCTATTTCTCGATTCTGTGGCATGTAGAACAAGGTATGCGCGCACCCATTAACGGTCGCAGCAAGGAGCCGGCAAGCACATAAAGATTACCTATAATTATTCATCTTGGGTGGGGGGCATGGTCCAAGGCTTGCCTCGTTTCGCTTCGCCTCGCCTCGCCTCGCCTCGCCTCGCCTTGGGACCGCTTACTGTTTTTGTCAACGCAGATGCTAATCACAACATTAGTCCCGTGCAGATTCCACTTCAGATTATCGTAGAAGAGAGTCCTCTTTCCTGTATGTTCTATGTTTGTGTCTTGCAGATTCGTTGTGCTCGCTTGGCAAAAACCCAGCGATTCTGGCTGCTTGGGCTAACCTCGTGCCCCCTCCTGGCGTATCCGTATATTCTCAAGGATATCCGTAAATGCAATTGAAATTACTACGATCTGTAGTTTAAGGACACGTTGGCTATTCGGTTATGAAGCTGTCCAGCTATTTGCCAAACAGATTATTATTTGTATCCATTTAGCAGCAGGCACTTTTTTTCCGAAGGTGACGAACACCAAATCTTGGGTTAACCAAAGAAACTACGCACTACGATTAGTTGCACATTTAACTAATTGAGCGACAAGAAATGTAATTAAATTTTGTGGAAGAAAAATGATTTTGCAGTAAAACAATTTCATTTTCATTGAATGCCATTGTAACGGATTTAACTTTACTTTACTTGAAAGATATACATATATCTCATTCCTTTATGAACTACCGGCCTTATAAGCTACACACTTTCATACATTCTTCGTATGTATCAAAACGATTTTCGCCATGCTTCAATTTGCAGCCACCCCAAAAAAACTTCTCACACATATTATTATCTTCGATGTAGCGCCACTTGAAGGTGCCAGTTCTGCAGACTCTAACAATTGGGGAAGCTAACCGACAACGATCTTGGATAAAATATATAAAATTTGAGTTTGGTTTAGTTGACAATCGATATTTTTAATCTTACCAAAACTCTTGGCAATCCCAATGCAACAAGCAAAGAAAATCAATGCAACGAATCTCATGTTAGGCCTCGCTAAAGTTTTGACTTGATCTGCTCGCATTTATCGTAGAAATGTGTTATAAATAAAGGCAAACAAGTGGAACTAACGTGAATATTAAACGCTTGATTTAAAATAGATGACCCAAGAATTCTGTTACTATTTAGCTGCTAATAGTTCCACTGAGTAGCTCTACAATGTTTTCAGTATTTTTGAAACCCAAGTCTCTGGCTGTCAAACAATCTTGAGATTTGACAAGAGTGCGGTTCAGTAGGAAATCAACGGAAAACCACTCGAGTATTGAAACTGTGGAACTACCGTTTTAGCAGCAATATGAAAATAGTTCCTCGAAGCGCACATTTTCTGTACTTAGTAGTTTAAGTGCGACTGCAAAATGTGTTGGGATAGGAGCAACATCTACTTGAAAGGCATTTACCAAAGGACCACCCAAGTGTTGATATTGATTTGGTAAAGTTTCTCTCATGGATTCCTTATGAATTTCTAGTGATTGTCTCGTTAATGATCCACTCCAATAAAATTTTGGTAAACAAAATTATGTAAAAAGTGTCTGAAGTCGCGACAATTTGTCTCATGGTGTATGTAAACAAAGTGCAAGAGAGTTTTCAGAATTGTTATCGACAAAGGATTTGGGAATCGGGTTACATGCGTAGAGCAGAAAAGTGTTGTTTTCGGGTTTCTTGTTTTGTGGAGGAGGCTTGCAGCACGCATTACATAATTTATGTGTAGCGCCGCACTGTAAACATACCAAATGACCAAATAACCAACAACAGAGCATGTAATCGGATCGATGGAGGAGGCAACAACGGTCAGAAAGTGCTTGACACTCTCTGCTCTGCTCTGCTCTAAAGTGGCGCTGAAGGACGCGTCAAAGGATCTGGTGGGTCGCACATGTTTGCAGTCATAAATCAATGGATGTTATGGTTTTCTTCTTCGTCTTCTTATTCTTGGTGCATGTCTTTCATTGTCATATGCAAACGCATTTTCACACTTTTCGTCGCCCCGTAATTTGAATACTTTACAAGGTCTTCTCTACTTCACTGGAAAACTCAACTCAACTCGAGGATTATTAATTACACACTTGGATTGGATTTCGAGCGGTGCTTACGCGCTGATTAGAGCTGTAAGCGATATGCCCATTGGGGGTCTACTACACTTTACTCTACATTGATACTCTATTGATCTGATCTGATCTGATGTGATCTGATGTGATCTCTCGCACCTATATCAATGGGTGGGCGGCATCATTAATAGCGCTTTAATTAGACAAACGGGCAACCAGTTCAATAGATCAGCAGCTCAACGGGTGTTTAAAAATGAAAAAACAACAAAACTATATAATCGAAAATTGAAAAGAGTCGCTCAAAACGCGTTTAGGCCAAATCAATTAGGCCTTTTTGGCCAAACGGCCAAACATTAATCAATGCTTCGTTTTCGGCGGGGGTGTATTGACAGTTAGGGGGTTGGGGGCTTTGCGGGGTAGAGGTTGGGATGGTGACACGCATTTTGATTGGACGCCTGCGCGCTTTTGTTGCTTGCCGCCATTTGTGAGCCGCCATATTGCCAAATCACAAACGCAAATAAAGCATAAAAACAGATGAAAAACGACTTTTGTGTGTGTGTATGAAAATCAACAGCCGGCAAAATATGAAAGTCGCTGAAGTTTATGACAAGCGCGGCGGCTAAAATCAAAGTCATTGCAACCATAAAAAAGAAACGATGTTGTTGTTGCACCCCTGCCTGTTTCAGCAGGCCCACCCTTTTCACCCAACTGTAATTTTTTATACGATTTTGCGACATTCATGCTTTTGTTGTTGTTGTTGTTGTGGCAGCTTATCAATTTTATGACCACACAAGCAGCCAGGCCGAAAAAGCGAGAGATATATAGATTGCGATAAGCGCAAAGTAGCTGTGCGCGGGGCAACAGGAAGGTATGGTGGGAGGAGCCTGCTGCAGCGCTAATTTGACCAATAATTCGACCGGCTCACACTGGGATCAATCTAATTATTTTGGCAAATAAATACAACCCGTTTTTCACCCTTTCGTAATTCGCCACAGCTTTCTGAGCACACCAAAACCCAAAAACCCAATAACAAACTTAACAAGTCACAACAACAAGGAACATTTTCACTCACAGCAAGGACACAACATTCGCTTAATCCCTTAATATCTGTTTCCAGGTAACTCAAGGCGTGCGAGGCAAGGAGTAAAAGTGCGTCGCGCCCACCACAAAACTCAGACAATGAGAGCGCAACGCTGGAAACACACGAAATTTTAGGGTTAGGTTTTCAGGACTTGCATGGGCTACCTGAGCGGCAACAAGCCCATTTAATTATGCCGGTAAAGGGTACACCCCTTTTTTTCGCCCAGCATCGTTTGGCCTGGTCCAATGTTTTGGTTTTTGGTCAAGTCCTCTTGCCCAACGGCGTCCTTGGACATTTTATGGCTTTCCGCCGATATATTTGTGTGTGCCCCGTGCAAAAGTCGCGGGCGTGACACGTTTATGGTGTGTTTAGATACTTTTCGCAAGCAATGCGAATCGCAACAATGCCCAAAACTGCACCCGTCCTACCTTGACTTTGACTTTTGCACATCCCTTTTACAGGCAAATAAACCATAAAGTACATTTAATAGCCAAATAGCGCATATTTACCTAATTATAAAATGCATTTCAAGTCACAAGTCAAGCCAAATCTCAAGGTCTGTGTTAATTTTAGCTGACTTTTACTTTTTGCCATTTGAGAATTTTCATTGGAAGCATATTCCGCGTTTTCCCCTAATGGCTCTCTCTCTACTTTTTCTGTTTTACACAATTCAATTTGCCGTTTCGCCTTGAAGAAATGAAGCTGCAAAATGTCGGCAATTTGCTTGCAACTTGCAAAGAGCATTTAATTGTTGGAAATGGTTTAAAGTGTCGGAAATTGTTTAACATTATAAAGGAAATCTTTAATTTGACACAAATTTACTCACTCAAAGTGGAATTTGCTCTTTAATGATTTCTTTTCGAAACTATGCCTATTTCTGTTTGTTGAAATAATCTGCATTAGAAAAGACTTCACAAAATTGCTTGAAGGTCACTTTCAAATGCTCTTTAAACATTTAACATTTACCTTCCAAAAGCCAAATGCACCAAAGTCATATTTTTTTAGTGTGAAAAAAGACCAAGCGCTCCTAAAACGTTACCAAAGCCAAATGGCAAAACTAAATATTTTTACCATTTGCATTTTGGGCTGTGAAATTTGTTGACAAAGCAACTTTGCACTAAAAAATCTAATTTTTTTCGGCGAAAAATAAAAAAAACAAATACATAAAACATAATGAAATCATAAACATAATGAACAAAAATGTGACAAAAATTTGCTAAAAACCAGGCCAACAGTCACAACGAGACCATGAGCCAAGTGTCTTCTGCGAAGTGCATACAGTTTTTATGGTTCAAGCAAAAAAAAAAAACCAAGTAAGTTGTCATATTTGTTGGTTTTATGATGATTTTTTTGTTCTTTTTTTTTTGCTGCTCTCGTTGTTATATTTTTTACGCTCTACATTTTTTGTGTGCCCTCCAGGGCAGAAACAGGCAACAGGGCTGGCTACTAATGTCGAGCAAATCGGGGAAGTCGAGCAGTTTTTATGGTTTTATGGCATAATGACTTCTTTATTGGTGCAGTATTTTAAGGTTGCTATCCTTGGGCAGGTCCTCTATAAGCTCCTTCTCTTTCTTTATACTCTGACTCTTTTTATGATGCTGTGCTGAGTTTAGTCCGGTAGTTTCCGTTTCCGTGTTGCGAGTCCAAATCAATATATGCAAATACTCAACAACAGATGTGTGTGTGTTTGTTAAGTTAATCCTTTTTGCATGTGTTGAGCAGGAAGTTGACTGCTTGGTGCCATATATCATATACATATGTGCTGGGAAATATTCGGTCTGTGTCTTTCATGTGACTCAGTTTGTTTGTGTTTTTATCTATATATGTACATATATATATATTTATTTGCTTTTGTACACTTATGACATGATGTTAATTACTCCGCGCGTGCATTCGGCATTCGGCATGGGAACCACTTTGAAATGAAAAAGTTCTGCCGACTGACTGTTTAACAAGTGTCAACAGCGGCGAAGAGTTAACAGTTGCCAAACGGCAAAGAAAGCTGCCTTTGCCACAGACATAAAACAGAACACTAAGTACAGCAACAGCAACAACAAACAACAACAACTTACAACACACACGCGTATGACTTGAACTGGGGAATATGGTTTTTCAACCAGGATATTTGATTAAGCCAGTTGACTTTGCATTTGTCTTAAGTCTTGTTTGTTGTTTTAAGAAATTGGGAAAATTGACGAAAAATTATTGTTTAGTTGGCACAGTAGTTACTTTTCCCATTAGTCCCGGGGAAAAGTCAAAAACTAAGCTGGCCAAAGTCCTCGCTTAGTCCAGGACTAAGTCGGTGTTTGCTTGTGGGTGAAACCAACGATAATAACCTATGGGAAAATTATTATTGAATTGATGGTTTTTGCGGCATTGCAATGCATTTGTTAATGTGTGGTTAAACCAGGGAAAGATAAGCGTTGTGGGAAAGAAAGTTTTAAAACAAAATCATTCATTTAAAATGTTTTATATTTTTCTTGAATATTTAATCGTTTATTTGGATTTAACCCTCAGAATTTTACAGTGCAGCTTACTCTAAAAGTTTGGCGCCAGCTGCCTGCTGATAAGGCGCAAGATTATTCCCCTGTTTCAATTCAATGAGCAACAATCAACAACAAACATTGAATTAAAAGTAAATATTTATTGCCCGCTTTATCTCAATACTTTAAATAACTTATTTTTAACTATTGTTAGGGAATCGGAATTAATGAATTTTGTAGGTTTTAGAAAGAATTTTCGTGTTTTTTTTTGCTGTGTGAAATGTGAGCAATGAAACATTATGAATGTTTTATTACTCATTACTTTCTTACTTTAATATGTGTAAAGCAATTTGTTATGGCAAATTTAGGCATTACAGCAAATCCATTAAATCAATTTTACACACTAAGCAATCATAATTTAGCGGAAAAGTCATTAAACGTAATCATATTAGCTGTAAATTATAGAAAATTGAATCAGATGATGTTGTTGTCTGTTTTATTTTAGTTCTTGTTGTTGTTGAGTGGAATTCATAAAGTGAGGCTACTTTCCTGTCTGGCAATTCAATTAGGTATATAACAGACTGTTTAAGCATTCCAAACGTAAAACTCATTATAGACAATTTTCAATGGTCAACGGAAGGTGCACTTAGAAAACTAATACAAAAATTGTTAAAGCATGTCTAAAATATAAATAAGCAATTGAAAATTAAGTGAAGTAATTGTTGACAAGATATATTCTATCTTTATATTTTCCTAACGCAAAATAAACCTGAAATTTGTTTTGTAATAAAACTTTATATCCTTTGGATATGCAGGAAATTGTCAAGTAAAATCTTACGTAAAATCTGCATAAATTCTTAAACGCAAAAAAGGCAAACTCAAACATCCCATTTCAACAAAATTGAGTTTCGCCCAACATTTGCTTTGATGCAGCTAATTGAATTTTGTTCCTGAAAGTGTAAAAGCATAAAACGTGGGAGGCAGTCCAAAAAAGTGATTTCTGATTTGAGTAGTAAATTAAAATTTAAATGAAAACGAATCAGGCGCACGCACACACACATACATATATGCAAAAAAGGGACAATAGATTACAATATCCTGGGGCGAGGCAAAAAAATAAAGCCAGCACGAGCAATAACGGCAGCAGCAGCAGCAGGAAGCAGGAGCAGGATACCCAGACCCAGCTGGCCTGGGCATGCGCCTGGGTGGGATGCGGGTCGTCTTTGGCTTGATGCCTGCCTGCTTGCCTGCTTGCCAGCCAGCAGCAGCAACAGCAGCAGCAACGTCAGCAGCAGCGGCAGCAACAGCAGCCGACAACGGCGTCCGACCGTCAGGCCAACAGTTTCCGCTTGTTTACTGCCAGTGAGCAGAGAGCAGAAAACGGAGAACGAGTACGAGTACGAGTGGAGTCATCTCCCAGCACAAGATGCCAAGCACGCGCGCAGAGTGCAGACGACAACAACAACAGCGCCAAATACAATAACAACAACATAAAACCGATACAGATACGGCAGCCGCTGGGAGTTGAATTCAACCAATCGGAGTGCTTCATATAGCAGCAGGTAGGCGTGTACGTATCTGCCATTTCCAAATAAATTCCAACCCCAACAAACAACACCAACAAATAGCAATAACAACAACAACGGCAAGGCAGCTGCTGTTGGTTCGCTTCAAAACCGGTCGACGACGCCGCAGTTGCATTCAGTTATTAACGAGCGCTACTCACAGCTACAGCTACAGCAGGAGCAGCAGCAGCAGCCACATCAGCAGCACCAACAGTAACATTAGCAGCAGCAACAGCCACAGCAGTAGTCACTTCACTCAACACACACACACACACTGAAACATTAACAAAACGAAAAGAGAAGAGGGAGAGTGAGCGAAAGAGAGATAAACATTTGACTCGTCTCGCATCGAAGAATATTTTCACGAGTTTGAGTCGGAGAGCACAAAACGAAAATAGAATTCAGTTTGAGTTGAGACGTTGTCGTGGGCACGTCGCAGCAGAGAGAAGATCGCAATACGCAGCACGCACACAACCATCGCAAAAGACGTAAAGCAAACCAAAGCAAAAAACAAAAGACATTAAGTGCAAAGTGACTTAAGTGAAAATCAAAGTGTTAACAACATAAAGTGTTCTACACAAAAATAAACCAAAAGCGCCAATAAAAAAATAAGGGAATATGTCTTCTACTTCCGCCTCGCCCATCAGCAATATAACCGTGGACGACGAGCTGAACATAAGCAGAGAACAAGGTAAGCAACAGTAAAAATATATAGCCGACGGCAAAAAGAAAAGTGAATAAACAATATGTTTAACTCAAACATTCAATGAAGCATTTGATCGCAATTTAACAATGTTTATCTCTGTTCGTTTTAGACTTTGCTGAGGACGATTTTATTGTCATTAAAGAGGAGCGTGAGAGCAGTTTATCTCCCATGCTGACTCCACCACATACTCCTACCGAGGAGCCACTGCGTCGTTCGACTGGTCACAACACAAGTTCTGGAACAGCCACTGCTGAGGAGTCGGTGGCAACACAGCTGCATTTACGACACATGGCTCACTACCAGCAACAACAGCAACAACAACAGCAACAGCAGCAGCAGCAACATCGTCTCTGGTTGCAGATGCAACAACAGCAGCATCCACATAGCCAATATCCGGTTTATGCCGCAGCCAATGCTGATCCTGTTGCTGTGCATCAACAAGCGCTGCTCATGAATCAATGGATACGCAATGCAGCCATCTATCAGCAGCAGCAGCAGCAGCAGCAACAACAACAGCAGCAGCAACAACAGCAACAACAACATTCTGCCGCTGCAGTGCACCACCATCATCCCCATTCACACGCTCATCCCCATGCCCATGCCCATGTTCATGCCCATGCCCATGCCCATGCCCATCCACATCATCCGCACCATCATCATCATGGACATCCCCATGCCCATGTGCGTCCCTATCCGGCTGGACTTCACACGCTCCATGCTGCCGCTCGCCATTTTGGTGTCATGCCCAATCTGAAGCTGAGCGGCGCAGCAGCTGGAGCTGGCGGCACAACGGGCAGCAGTCGTCCCAAGAAGCAATTCATTTGCAAGTATTGCAATCGTCAGTTCACCAAATCCTACAATCTGCTCATTCACGAGCGAACCCATACGGATGAGCGTCCTTACTCCTGCGACATCTGCGGCAAGGCATTCAGGCGTCAGGATCATCTTCGCGATCATCGCTACATACACTCCAAGGAGAAGCCATTCAAGTGCAATGACTGCGGCAAGGGCTTCTGCCAGTCGCGCACGCTGGCCGTGCACAAGGTCACCCATTTGGAGGAGGGCCCGCACAAGTGCCCCATTTGCCAGCGTAGCTTCAATCAGCGTGCCAATCTCAAGAGTCATCTGCAGAGCCACAGCGAATCAGCGACAGCAGCAGCAGCAGCAACAACAACAGCAACAACAACAGCAACAGTCCCTCAATCAGCAGCGGCATCATCGGTTGCATCTCCAACTGTTCAGCAGCCACCTGCCTTGGATCTGTCCTCGTCGTCCGGTGGCGCAACGGTGGAGCGACCGAAGCGTATGCTGGGCTTCACCATTGATGAGATCATGAGCAGATAGATTGAGCAGCTGGTTGCAAGTTTATTGGTTTCATACGTTGTTCAGGATGCATTACGGAAAGCAACCAGAATACACCTGAGCGCCGCCAGGCATGTGGAAGTGCCTGGCCTGGAGTCGCCCTACTCCTTCCGCCTCCCCATTGGACCACAGCCAGTTCATGCAGAGCACGGATCACAGTCACAAAGAGCCACAATCGAAGCTATATAAACCCAATCGTATATAGCTTTTGCATTGTCGCGCTATCAACTGCAAAATGCCAAAGGAAATAAATAAAATAAAAACAAAACCAACAATTCAAACTTATTGAAAAGTATTGCGAAACAAGCGCCTCCTACAACAAATCAATTCCAAATCATGGCATTTAAGAATATTCTTGCCAAACTATAAATAAATAAAAATGTATAGTTTAAGCGCACTTAGTTATGTAATTATATGTACCTTATAGAATCTAATAGCCGCATTCAGTTAGTAATACAATACCAATACCAATTCCCAGAGAAAACCTCAGACCTCTATTGGTTATATATATTTTTTAAAGACTGTATTAAATAATTGTTTGTTTTCTTATAAATATATATATATATATTTAAATCGCATTAAAGCAATTTATGGTTTGTTAATTTTAGTTCAAGTTTATAATTATTTGTAGGCTGATTCTGCACACAAAGACACAACAACGATCTCACTATCTTACATAAGTCTAGTTATATATATTAGTGTCTAGTTTATGTTCTATAATAAAAACAAAAGCTATCGCAAAATATGTATAAATTATGAACATTTGGCTGTTTTATTGTTATCATGTCACGTTTCTTTGAAAAACAAATCAAAAGCTTATTAAAAGCTGTGTTAAGCCTTTGTCTGAAATTTCGCAAGCTTTGTTTCGATTCGTATGTGAATCCCGCTAGGTCGGAATTATTTTTGACAAGAGTTAATTAGTTGATTTCGTAACTTTATATATACATTTGAACAGCAACTTAAGACTATAAATATGTTTCAAATTAATATCGTGTCCATAATTATTTCATATTTTATTACTTCCCTTGATTCTTCAAGCGTTTTTGCGAAAAAATCTCTGTATAAAATTTTTATTTATGTATTTATTACTAATCAAATATTATATGATTATAATAATATATGTTTGGTTAAAAAATTCAGCAGTAAATTCCTCAAATGCCATATTTCCATATTTTGTAACATATTTTTCTTGCTTCTTGTCCCACCCACGTTTGAAAGTCAAAATAAATATGTTCCAGTTGTTGTTTCAGTTAAAGTATGTTTACAATTTGTTTATGGCAAATGCATAACTCAAAGCTAAGCATATTTAAAGCGTCGATTAATTTACAAGATTCCAATTAAGCGACTAACTTGCCCTAGAAAGGCAACTGGTTTAGACTGAAACTGTCACAGAATTTAATTTATGTTAACTCTTGAATTTGATGTTCGCATTTTGTATAAACACAAAACAAAGTATACAATGATTCGTTTGTATCTTGGGGTGTGGTTGCGATGTTTTCTTAGATGTTCTATAGAAATCTATTGAATTTGGCACAGTGGTTAGGAACGTGCCAAACGGTCAAAGACCGAAACAATTGTCAATTGAATTGAAAAACTATGCTGTGGGTTCAATTTCTGGATCTAGAACTCTCTTTCTGTTCTCAACTGCATTGCCATTAGCACGCGCAGTACCAAGAAATGTAAGAAAACTGAGAGATAGTTATCTTTAGTTTGTCTTTAATTGAGGTTAAGGCTGTACATATCTGCTAGGGGTTGATAATGGCATCCATATTGAACCCGCATGCCAAAAACTGTTGCTGATCTTCTTGATTGGTTCAGCTGCCAGCTCATTTGCTGCTTCAGTTTAGTTTTTAGTTTTGTCTTCTCATTTTTTTTTTTTTTTTTTTTTTGATGACACTTCTATTATGGCCATGTACAATTGATTTTGGGCCACCTAACTGCCAAACTGTCAACTGTGTGGCATGCAAAATGGAATAGAATAAGGAAGTATGTACATGCATATATTTGATGTCTACATTGCGATTCAGCTGTGGCGTCCTAGGTGGCAACCGGTCAACCGGACAAGTATGGTAGGGACGCGCCCTCCTGCCACGCCCAGTGACATGGTCAATTCAATGTGGACAGCCTGCGGCTCTCACTCTTGGCCTAGTGGGTTGGCCAGCAAACGCAGCAGAGGCAACTGTCTCTATTTCTATTTTATTCCTTTCTGGAGTCTTATCTTTTGGTCAACCATAGAACTTGTTGCTATGGCTAGTTGGCCTGCATGCATGTGTGCATGTGTGTGTGTGTATTTGGCAAACAGTTCGCCGCAGGATACGTGGCAAGGATGTTTGAGTCTGTGGCCCGGTTCATGTCGCAGCATTCGACACACATTGTCCACAAACAGGCCCATAATTGCACGAATCCGCACTGCGTACAACCAAAATATTTTGTGAAAGTCACAGCGGGCGGTCAGGAGATAAACAGGATGGACAAGGATGGCTATAGCTGCTTGTTTGGTGTTATCCTGTGAGCTCAGTTTGATGGATATATTGTCGCTTGCCAACGGGTATTTTATGTGTGTGTGTGCTTGTCGTTTTTAGGCCACAATTAAACGCATCGGTTCCGCAACTAGGGTGGCATCTTGCTCATCTTCTTCTTCGTTTTTTTTTTGCCCCTTGTTTCCATTGCCCCTGTCGACTGATTAAGCAGCATGCAACGTCTGCCAAAAGTGAGCCATTTGCTGCCCAGCAGCAGCACCAGAAGCACCCCTCAGAGCTGACTCAACCCCCGGGGTCTATGTGCTTGCTTGTTTAATGACATGACCCTGGCAAACTGTTAACATGGTCTGAAGTTCGGGGCACGTTCGCACTCCAAGTGGCCTTGTGTGTGACCACCCAGAAATTGGTGCCTCAAAATGAAGTTGCCTCATCGCTCAATGCGAGCGGCAATTAAAACGTTGCAAATCGATTTGCCGCCATTCAATTATTATTATAATAATTATGCCAACCGGCCACTTTAGAAATCGACGCCATTTTGTTAGCTTAAGGGACCTCTGTTGACAGCCACCGAGTGGTGCTCTCTGCGTCAAGTTGTTGTGTTGCCCATGATCACAATCACGAGCCATGATTAGAAATGATGATGACAGCATCATAGTATCCATAGAGCTCAACTTGACTTGTTGCTCGAGTGGGCCAAGCCCAAAACTTGTCTCCGATAATTGTACATTGTTCATTGTCGATGCTGTCATCTTGTGTACCATATCACATTTGATATGCCGACTCTCGCCGTTTGCAATGACACAAAAATACAAGCCGCCAATGCCACTTGGCTTCAACAAAAAAACGAATTTATAAAGCAAATACCAAATAAATCGAAACTTATTACAATATGTAATTCATTTAAAATTTTATTTATTTTTAATTAGTATGAACGAATAATTAGATAAATTTGTAAATATAAACGTTTTCCACTGCCTAAGGCCACACCCTTTAGGTACACATTTTCCACATTTTCCGCACAGTAGTTGCATATGTCACAACTTGACATTGTTGTTGTCGTTCCCTTATTGCATTACACGCGTTCTTACTTAACAGACAAGCCCCAAAACACACACACACATAAGCACTTATAGTTACTTTGCTTTGAGATATGTAGTTGAAGTATCTGTAACTCACTTGACTAGGGTTCCTAACTTCTACTCAACTGCCTCGTTGGGTGTTCCTAGTTGAGATTTTGTATATGTAGGAACCTACTATCCTGATCGCCCTGTCAGCTAACTATCTATCTATTTTGACACTTTTGTTTTGCCTAAAAAGGTGTTTTAAAATATATAACTTACTTCCAACAAAACTAGAAAGACAGTGAGATACCCCAATGAGAGGCACCGGCAAACAATATGAACTACTCTAACAATTTAATCGGTATGCGTGCTGGCTTATCGCGAGGTCTCAATCGGGGCACTAGGCATTAATTGACACCTTACACACAAACACACACATATAATATATACATATGTATCTACTGGCTAGACCTGAAATTGAGCCCTGACAAGGGACTGTCAATTAGTTGCTGAATTTATCGCCAGGCACAAATCAGTTTTGGAAAATTTGTAACCCGAAAACGCTGTTGAGTTGGGCTAAAAGAGCGATCAATTTTATTGTAAACTAACTAGGGAGGTCTCTTCGTCGATCTTCTCTCTCTTTCAAATACATATCTTGTATCGCACTGCGCGTGTGTGTGTGTGTGTGTGTGTGTGAGAGTTTGTGTTAGCCAAGCACTTATTGAGAACTTAATTGAATTACACAGCAAGAGAACGAGTCTGAGCACGGAGGGCAGGGAGATGTGAACGAGGAACCCGCACCTTGTCCCCAAGGCGTTATAGTATATCGTTGGACTGTCCGTTGATTGTCTCTTGTCTGTTGTCTGCCTGTTGTCGGCTGTTGTGGCCAGCAAAAGACACAAACAAAACCAACAACAAGCGGCAATGAAGATGAAACGTTCAATAGTCGCAGTCGCAGACTTAGTACCAGCCACCAGTCCAGCATCGTCCATGCATTGCCATTGATTGAGCGTCAATACACTTCTAGAAAAAGTTACCTTAATCAGGATAGTTGCCTTTAGTTGGAGGAATTGATATTTCTAAACGGGAAATTTAAGAAAAGTCAAATTTAAAAATTAAAATAATTTAATTTTCTTTCAACCTGTCATAAATTTCATAGATTAGAATATTTATTTTATATTTTAGATTGCTCGATTGGTATTTTTAATCGATTAACTTCGATAGCTAAGAATTTCAAAAACTATTTTGCTTTCGGACAAATTTTTCTGAGTGCACAGCTAGTTGTCTTGAGGCAAGAACTCTTTTGTTTGTATCGCTTTTCACTTGTGTGTGCATGCGCTCCCATACGAATACCCACTCCCAAACCCAATCCCATTCTCGTTTCCAATCGCAATTCCAAACCCATTCTCTGTTCTGTGTTCTTTGATATTTTAATGCGCCCGTTGGCGTTGACGCCTGACGCTGATGGTGGTCACTTTGAGCTGGGCACACTTGAAAATGGTGTGATAGCAATAATCCGATATAAATAAGACATTATAAGCGACTGACCACAACCACAAAGACACCACCAACAGCAACAAGAACAACAACGTGGACGACAATAAACACAAAATTTATTTGTTTGGATTACAAGGAACTGAATCCATTGGCGACGACATGTGGCGCTACCCTTAAAGCTTTTGCCAAAGCTAAAAAAAAAACAAAATCAGAAATCAAAACGGTTCGAAAGAACAAATGATTCATATGGACCCACCGCAGACGCATCCTCTCATCAGTCAAAGTTGAGAGAAACGAAGTTGAATATGAAAAAGTGAAAACAATGGAAATGGCAATGGCAATGGATCTACGTCTCCAGTGACTGCCGTATGATCGATTGATTTCATCGATTATGGTATAACAAACACAACCGTCAACTTGCAGAGTCTTCATGTCTGGCACTGACTTTGGCTTTTAACTTTAAAGATTTTTTTTTGTTTGTTTGTTTGTTTGGTATCCTCTATATGGAACAACACACAACACATGATCAATTACACACAATCTGAGCCGCTTTCCCAAGCTCCCCAGCCCCTTCCTCGTACACTCTCTGTTGCACTCTGTGTTGGGGTTAGCCCACGCTTCATGTCCGCGGCACAGCTTCTTTCACTTATTATTAAAAGTAACAAATTATTTTCAATTGATTTACACGCTGGCAGCTCAACAGTTCAAAAGCCCATGAAACACCCCCGCGCACCAAAACTGACCCTGAAAAAAAAACAAAAAAAACAAAACAGTGTACTCTTCTCTTATGCCCTTTTATCTACACATTGAGTTCCTCGCTGGCTGTTGATTAACCACTCACTGGGAACATTTAATGTGTAATAACGATTTGTATCTGAGCACAAAGTAGTTATGTTGAAATTCCTTGGGTAACCAGCCAGCCAGACAGCCAGCAAGCCAGCAAGCCTGGCCTGATCATTAATCATAAGAATGTGAATCTTTCTTTTCAACTCGCACACCTACAACCCAAAAGCATATAGTGAATATATATAAAATACCGGCGTTTCACATGGACAGAGCGGGAGTTATACTTGAATCTCGGTTTGAGCATGGTTGGGTCTAGAGGTTTTTGCTGTACGAACAATGATCATGCGCTATGCCAAACGATATTTCATGCCCATAAACGGTAAGCGGTGTTTGGGTGTAGTACGTCAGGTTCCCGAACCACTCGCATACACTGAGAACAATGCTATTGTTATTTATCTCCACTCTTTTATCTAGTTGAATTTGATGTAAAATGAGTTTTGTATTATACTTATATATGAAGTGAAAGGCATCTTAATTAACTTTTCATGTACTTTACTTTAAGAATAATGTATTAGACATTCAATATGTTTCCAGGATTCTTTTTTAGCTTCCTTTAAACGTAATAATTCTTTATAGTTAGCTTTAGACCGGCACTTATGTTAGGTTTATTTTTTGTAGAGTGTAACTAAAGGACAGCATCATCTTCTATGCACCGATTTAACGCCCCGACATTTACATATGTCTTGTGTAGTGCGGCTCCGTCCTCAGTCTCTGTTCCCGACCTGTTCCGACCCCCATTCCATAGCAAAAGCTCATTGGCGTTGGCGTTTGGCTGCAGTACGTGCCTACAAATTATGTTTATTCACGTTTACAAGCCTCTGACATGCACTCCAACTTCAAGACGAACCTCGAACTGAGCACTGAGCACTGAGCACTGATCACCAAGAACTGGGCATGGGGTCTGTTGTCTGTGCTCGGGGTTCTGGGCTCTCAGTTCTGCACACCGGGGTGTCCCCGGCATCAACGTCAGCGTCATCAACGCATCGACAGCGTTTTGGCTTTGGCATTTGTGGCTTTTTGGGTGGGTGACGGTGCCGACGTCATTCCCGCTGCTTCTTCTGGCTGGAGTCGAGGGGCAGAGGAGCAGCTTGAGTTCGTTGCGCTTTCTACGTTAATTTGTTAACAATATTCTTTTTTGGCATTTGGTCTGTGCACTTCTGCGTTTCGTCATATAGATTTTTTGGGGGAATGTTCATGCAAGCTGCGAACTGATCATTATCATACGCTAATTATCGTTGATCACCTTCAAGGGATTTGTAAGACGCGTTGAAAATTTGGCAAATTAAGTGTAAACTTAAGTTAAGATTGAATTTGGAAATGAATCAGCATAAATATATGATTGATTTAGCGCAAAGATGCATAATATGAGTTGATTCCAGTGAATCAAACATAATAAGGATATTAATGGGAATTTAAAGATAGTATTGGATGTTGTATAGAATTCAATAAATATTTTTTGAATATACATAAATTGAATTACAACTACGTATAAACACCTGTAGTATAAAGCAAGCCGACACTGAGAGCTTTCGAAGACAGTAATTAGAGCGCGCTGACAACGAAACTCGCCTAAATAGGAGGGGTGTCCGACTTAAGGACAGTGTCTCTTATATATTGAATGAAAGAAAACTTTATTCAAATATTATTATGTACAGGGAATTAATTTCTAAAGAAACGAAAAAGGTTAGTAAGGATTGGCTGTCAACTAACTAATTTAAGTTTTATTTTGACCTAAGAATAAATCTTTTACTTTCTTTTGTTATTTTATTGTTTTTTTCGACCTGCACCTTTATCTAACAAAACAATTATATTTAAACAGTTTTTTTTCAATTCCCCAGCTTTAACTGCAACTTTCTCTTTGAGTTTGGCCATTGTCAGAAAACACTTTATGCTTAGAGTTTCTTGCCAATCTTTTGGCAGTTTCCAACATTGCCTCAAGGCTTTACGCAGCAAGCGTTTTAATACATAAATTAGTTAGACACCAAATCAAAACTAGAAGGGGAACTTTAAAGCTAAATTCCCCCAGTTTCCTATACAACATTCACATGTGATTTGTGTTTTTAGCACAGAACCGTTTTCCATTTTCACATGATTTGGAGAACAACAACAGGCAATAAAAGCTTGGTTCCTTAGTTGAACATGCATAGCGCATTGAATTCCCCACCCCCTCTCCCTGCCGTTTTTGTGAAGCAAGTAATTTTGAAAAAAACAACAACAACAACAACGAGTTCCATATTGCATGATGATGCAGTGCAGCATGAGGCGATTTTTATGTTAAGCACAAGGAATTCGGGCTATTAGCGCCAAAGGATTTTCTCATGGTTTAAAAATATACCCAACGTGCGACAAATTTGGCCGCCGGCTATATGCAGCACGAAAGCTGCACGCGGAGCAACCAAAAAACGCGTCGAGGGCGGGTTTCCATAGGCAACAACGGCTGACCGACCGGCTGGACAAGGGAACAACAACAATCTGATTGCCGGCAATTGCGGGCGGTGCGGTTGGCAGCCAGTTGAGAGCTGTACTAAGTTGAAGAAGGGAGACGGGTGAGGGGATGTGTGTGTGCTTTATGGTCAGCCTCGACCGGTCAGAGAGCTCTCTCGGGTCTCGGGTCTCGAGTCTCGGGCCAGGGCATACAATTTAATATTAAAGTTGATAAACATTTTGACCACGGCAGTTAGTAAGCAAACGTACGATCCACCTACTCGCCTTCTTTAACGGCAGCAGCAACTGTGGCAGCAGCAGCAGCAGCAACAGCAACTGTGGCAGCACCGCCATCATCATCATCAGCAGCAGCAGCAGCCCGAGCAGACAGTGAACGTGACCAGACCAGTTCGACGATGAGAGGGAAGACTGGTGAAATAAATTCAGAAACTATGTCGAAACTTGCCAACTGATTGCGCCACAGATTCGCACTTAGTCAGTGGCTGTGGCAAGCTTGAGACTGCTTGGTGGAGAAAAGGAGAAGAGAGGAGCGTGGAGTGGCAAACCGGGAGACAGAGGGGCGTACATTTTCGGGACATAAACGGAGGCGTGTTGAGCGCGGCATTGGCAATAAGCTTTAGCTTTTTGGCTTTATTTTTATTTTCATTTTTTGGTAGTCAAGTCAAGTGGGGCCAAAGCTCTTGGCCACTTTTCAGAAGCAGGGACCAAAACATAGCGCATAATGAAATTATAAATAAGAAACCTTCAAAATATCAAAATCAAATTACTAAAATCGTTGATAATTATTAAGTATGGCAGCATTATATAAAATGATAATTTGCGAAAATTATTTGAAAACCGTTAAATTGTGCAAGGAACTGTATAATTTAATTAAAAATACGCATTCTTTTGTTATTAAATTAGCCATTAAGTTGAATTACTGTGAAATTTATTTGATTTCTGAAGTTATTAAAACGTGCAACAATGATTAAAGACTGATCGAGGGAGCTTCACTAAACCAATGGGAGAGGATGTCTCATTTTTTATAGAATTAAGCTTTTTGCGTAAAATTTAACAATATTTCCATCGAATAATACTACTATAACCGAAAATATTGAAGGCTCAACTCAAGCGATAACCAAGCGAAAATAATAACAAGGAAAAATTCTGCACTTGGCCCACGCCCCAAAAAAGCTGGCTCCACCTTCGATCTGCATGCTTTTACAATTGATGCAGCCCTGGCGCGATAAAATGAGCAGCCACTTTACCAACATACTCACACACACACACACACAGAGACAAACACAAACAGACAGACAAGAGCATAAGATCATGTCCAGAGCGAGTCTGTTACATGAAGTTAAAGTTGGAGTCTCGCTTTTTGGGGCTGGAGGAGCGCGAACGCTTTTCGAGAAATCAACGTCCAACGCGATTGTTCCCATGCAAGTTTCTACAAATATTTTTTTGTGAATTATTACCTTCGTATTTTTACCAGTTCGCGAGGAGTCAAATTGGTCGGCACACGCTCGAGGGCACACGCCATTTCCCACGGAGCGAGCATTTATGGCGGCTAACTTGGAGACCTGGAGACTGAGGCGATTGCAACTGCCAGCTTGGCCTGCTGTCTGCCCTGCCCCGACGACCCATGACTGCGGCTGCTGCTGCTGCTGCTGATCACTGATTCGAGGACGAACTATAGTCGAGTGCTGCCGCTGCTGCTGCTGCTGCTGGGGCTATGACATGGCCAGGCAGGTGGTAGGTAGTTCAATTAGGACCCATTGCTTTGATATCAATGGTCAAGACGCACAAGTCACAAAACTGTCAACTGAGCTCGTAATGCAGCATAATTGCCAACTGCAACAGCAACAAGTGTCCGGCAACAATATGTCCAGCAATTCGAAATAGTGAATGTATCCTGCTGCGAACTTGATGCCCAATATACACACACAGATACAACGCACACACACACACACATGAAGCCTACACGTTTTGGCTAATGGGCCCAGGCTTCCATTGGGAAACCGAAACCGAACCCGATCACGATTCAAGTTCAAACCCACGCAATTTCGATGCGGTTCTTCTTCTGCTTTTTTTTTCTTCGTATGCCTTTTAATTGGCTTGTCGTAGCAGAGAGAGAGAGGAAAGATGGTGGTAGAGTGAGGTGCGGGTTAGCTGTTAAGGAGAGTCATGTAACCGTGTATCTTGGAACTTTGGAGCTGGAGAGATGTCACTACATGGCCATCTTCCTTGGTCGCCGGGGCTAATAGAAGTGATGTCGATAGCACTTAAACACGATATCCGTTTCAATTTGTTTGGATTCTTCAATTTAAAAGGTGATAATTTTCTACTTTATGGCCCTCGACATGTGGGCCACCCATAAAACTGATATCGGAGTAGTGCCTCGACTTGGCTTCGGTTCAGTTCAGTTCAGTTCGGTTCGGTTCGGTGTGTTGGTGTTTGTCCCCATATACATTCAATACATTTCGAGTCTGGAGTCTGCATCTGCAGTTGGAGTTGAAGTTCTTGACGTCGTATCACTCGCTTAATTTGTTATTCGCTGGTTTTCACACTTGATAATTGTGTGGCTGCGGTCAGTCAGGAAGGTAGGATGGGTAGGTAGACAACTTACAGCAATCACCAACCAACGAACCAACAAACCAACCAACTAGCCAGCATCATCATCATCATTATCATCAGCTGCCTCTGCCTCTGCCACTTTGTGTAGTATGTCGTCTGTGTGGGCAGTTTCATTGCCTTGTAGTATCTTTGAGTTGCAGCGATTCCGTTTTATCGGCGGACATCGAAGCGACAGAATGTCTAAATTTTTTTTGATTACTGAATTTCAGCGATTTTTATGCGTTTGCCACACATAAACATCAAATTCAGTCTTCCTTCCCCCCCTTTCCCAGCTCAGAGGTGTTTCCAATGATCGACAACAAATCAACAAACTCTTTTTTTCTTAAGGCACTGAAGCAATATGGGAATCACTCAACAAGTTTCAAATTCAACTTAAAGCCATTGTTGATGTCAGGTCGATCATTAATGTTCGATGCGATGCAAATGCAAATTGCTTTTGAGCTCATTTTGATGTCTGCTTTGGGTGGTCTCTAATTTTAATGACTGATTTGCATAGCTGTTCTAAACTTTTGTTGTATTCCCTGATAAGATTGGCACTTTGTAAAACTGTACAGTATAAATTATTAACTTATTTTATTACCCCTTGAATGCTTAATGTCTCACACAATAAAATGACGACGTTTAGTTGACAAACTTAACACGCTTTTAAGATCAAACTGATTAGAGAACTTGGGAAAGTTGCGGCTGGTTTGGGATATTATCACATTTATTATACTCAACAAGCCCTCAAATATGACTATTTAATTAGATGTTTTAATCAAAAGGTTTGGCTAAATTGTATAAACTTCAATATCAACTGTGAGGAAACGTTTATTCAAAATAAATTTATGGTTACATGAAAGCTTTTTACATATATTATTTATTTGTATTTGCCTTCAATGCAAATTGGCTGGAAGAGATCTATTACAAAATTTCCAATGGTTTTAAAATGATAATTGACTTTAATGTTTATTTAAATTTTAGGTCGAATCATATGAAAAAAACAACAACAAAGAATATAATAATTATCAAATATATATTTGTTACTCATATTTCCTAGAAACTCTTCTTTCTATTTGTTGATTCCGCATCGTAACACAGAGAAATTCCAAACGTTGGCAACGTTGGCGGCAGAGTCTTCAGCGTCAGCGTCGTCGGTCTTCAATGAAAGGCTGACGAAAAAAAGAAAAAAATCTGCAAAGCACAATATGAAATCATATCACTAGACATGGCTTACAATAACAATCACGGCCAGACACACAGTCAGAGCCAGAGTCAGAGTCCAAGTATGACTGAGTGTTGCTGATGTTGAGTTTTACAGTGAATGCTCTCAACGGCAACGGCAATGGCAACGGCAACAGTAACAACAGCAATAACAGCAATAAAAGCAACAACGGCAACAACAGCAATGTGCCAACAATGATATTAAAAATAACAATTGTCTTCAGTGGTCTTTAACACCCGCACCGCTGATAGACAACAACAACAACAGCAACATCGCCTTGAGTGGCATATAAAAGTCACATCGACAACTTCGATTGACTAAAGAAAATATTGTGCAGATGCGAAGCGAAGGAGGATCGGAGCAGCGGTTCGTATGGAGTTCATAAAGCACCGAGAGCACATTTTGAATACCTGAACAATCATAAAAATAATGACGCTGCACATTCCGTAGCAGCAGCAGCAGCAGCAGCAGCAATAGCAACAGCCACAAAAATAAAAACCAACTCAAAGATGGAGTCGAATCCAAAGTTTTATGCTGATCGGATGAGCTTTCTGCAGCCAGTCAGGCACAGCATGTGAACTCTCTCTTTCTCTCTCTCTCTCTCTTTCGCTCTCTCTTTCCATCTCTCTGACTGGCTACATAAATTAGTGATATGGCACATTATGTGAAAGAGGGAGAGACAGAGACAGCTAACTTTGTGAGGTCAACGCGGCGTATGCGCAATTTGTGCTCATGCAAATTGAGCTCGCGTCTCCATTCTTTTAACTTCTTCCGCAGAAATTCGCATGATGTTGTGATTAATGAAGCGACTGCCAGCACACAGATCATTGACCAAAGCCAATGGTTCCCACTGACAGCTTATCAGTGGTATAAGCCTGCCTGCCTGCCTGTTGCTGCCGCTGCCGCTGCCGCTGAAGCCAATTGTTGCCTTGCGTGTTCCGTTGACTAAAGACTTCAATTCAGCCTCAATCATTTCATTTAACTGATGATGACGATGCTCCTGCTGCTGCTGCTGCTGCCGCAGATGGAAATCATTTTGTATAGAGAGCTGCCAAGTCGCTGTAACAATTTCGAGTTGAGCTTCTTCTCATCGCTCCAAACACGCAACATTCATTTCAAGCGTTTTGGCTACCAAAAGATCCAGGCACTTAACTACTTTATTGCTATATAACCAACTGGAACTCCTTCGCACACACCTGTGAAATGACAACAACAAATGCAGAAGTTTTCTTTTTTTTTATAGTTTAATGAGCAACACACAACACGAACACACATTCTTGAATCGAAAGGTTTATCTGTCGTAAAAGAACGGTTTCTTTTATTAAGTACAAGCAAAAAAGAAAAAAGTTTTCTAAACGCCATATACTCCATCGCACTTATATCGCACCTCACCCGTCCATAATAATAACCCATTTTAATTGACCATCAAAGCCACAAGAAAAAAATGAATAAAAAAAAACAAAACGCAGAATAAAAAGAATATCAAAAACTTAAATGTTGACGGTAAGATAGAAGAGGGAAGCAACGAGTCAAGTCTCATATCATTTCAATGGGTCCATGTCCACGCTCTGTCGATGTACAGATGTGGATGTCTATGGCCGGGTGGGCTATAAATTTTATATCGGCATTTGCCATTGTGTGGCCGACGATAATATCGGGCTAGGAATTTATCATGCCATGTGGGGGAGCCCTTCAAAGCGAGACAGAGGCAACAACAACACACAGAGAGAGAGAGAATCAATGCTAGAAGCCGCAATATTTCATGGCTGATGGATACTGTTGTGATATATCGTAGTACAAGCGGGCCGTGATATATTATAGGCCCATGCGGAGGTAAGCATAAATCAAATGATGGTTGAAAAGCATACAAAAAAAATATGTTTAAATACCCAAAAAAAGAAATGGGCGCTATTTTTTGTCGGGCAGTATCACCCATGTTAAGGAAACAAGTGCATGGAGATGGAATGAAATGGTGTGGAAAACCCGATAAGAACAGTAAGGAAAGATTGGGATCTAGGTGACATCAAAGCGGCGGCTTGTTAGATTAAAAGAAATTAAGTCTTAAAGAATATAATGGGTATGAAAAATGGAAGTTAAGATTTTAATAATACAGTCCAACTTCCATATAACGAAGCTCAAGGGGACAAGAAAAAACTTCGTTATAGAGAAATTTCGTTACTGAATCAAATTGCAGGGTTCTGATTTTTGACTTCGTTGTATAGAAAATTCGTTAAACAGAAGTTCGTTACATGGAAGTTTGACAGTAATATAAAAGTATTAAATCTAAATACTATTTATGAACATATCCGGGAAAGGGTACCGGATTGATAAGCCAAATCAATATACAATTTTATCTATTTGCCTCAAAGTATTACATAAATATATTGATAAGATACTATGATATAGTTACCTTTACTTGCCTCTTTGTTGGATTCATTTCAATTATGAATTAATTAAAACTTTTGAACTGTGAACTGTGTTGCCTGCCTGCCAACAGCTTCTGTCAGTTTGAAATCCCAAAAAATGAGCAAAACTAAAATTTCTCACATTGCGAACGTTGCACGCGCATAGCCTCTGACCTTTTAATGTCTGTCCAAAACGAAATAAAAGAGAAAGAACGAGAGAAAATTAAGTATTCAAATTCACAAAAATGATGCGAAGAGATGAGGAATCGGAATGATAATGCTGGCAATAATACGTATGGCAGCTGAAATCGCAAAAAAAAACTTCAAACTGGTAGTTGGCTGCGCTTTTAAGCCTTTTAAACTTCAATCAAATTTCTCAGGATTTGGCAGGCCAAAACATCAGCAAGAACAACAACAACAACGACGGCAAATGGTATCCCATAAGCCACGCTTTAAATCGACAACAACAACAACAACAGCAATAATAATAATGTTGTAATTTTGAAGAATAAAACAAGAAGAAGAATGCGTTGCGCGCACCTTTCTTTCAACCGAGACGGCAAAAGTTTTGGGGAATTTGTTTTTAGAGGGACGCATGTCGATGATCCTGTGTGTGTGTGGGTTGTCGACATCTGTGTTGGATGCCAGCACGTAAACGTTTCACATGCAGAGCGAGCGAAGATTTAACAGCAGCATTTGGATATGGATGCCTTGATGCTACCAAAATGACCAGACACTGAAAATACATATGGAGGCATGTTTATGGCTATGCGAAACACCGAAAATTCTTTGATAAAAAAGTCCGTAGTTAAGGACCGTATACAAATCGGGTCCAATGCTGACCCATTAGTCTCGAAAGCCAAGTTAAACGTTTTAGTGGCTGCGCTTAAGAGCGCTAAGGTAATTTTTCACTTTGCTGCAGTTTCAGTTTATTATAGCATTATAAAACATCAGAACATCTATACCACTCTTAATCTCCCTCTTCTTAAGTCCTTAAGTCTGTCTTAAGGAGAATATTCCCACATATTCCATTGAATTCGATTCCAAGGAATAAGTTACGATCTTTCTATTTAGAAAACAATTCGATTAGAATTGACTTCTGTCGAGTGTTTCTTGTCTTCTCGCCCACACAATAAAATACTTTCACATAAGTTGAACAAAATTTAGAGCGCAGAGCGATAACAACAACAGCAACATTAATTGTTTGCCATTGTGATGATCATCCAGCTGTCTAACAATGAGCAATGGGACAATGGGAATGCGTTTTCCTCGATGCGATTCCAACTCCTCCACAAGTGTCTGTGTCTTCGTGCGCTTTGTCAGTATTTTCACGCACTTTGTAAAGTGGTTAGATAATCCATTGTTTATGGATACCAACAAAAAAAAAAAAATGAAGAAAAAAACCATAAATCGAATGGGAAAAATATGTTTCGTCATTTTGCCAGCCAGTTTGAAATCGAGTAAAAGAGGCATTCGGTTCGGTTCGCTTTGGTACGGCACATAATTGAAGTTACTTGGCAGACATTCAGGCAACAGCAAATCAAAAGAAAATCATTATAGGTTCCTTAAGATGAGTATGAAGTATGCAACATGATTTGCTTATGTATTGTTAACGAGTTAAAAACATTTTAATTGCAGGTTCTTTGAAAAGAATCTAGCTGATGCAGCTACTGTGATATGGAGAGAAGAGACTAGAAAGTTCAAAACGAACCCAATTTTGAGGTATTTGAAATTGAAAATTTAATTCATTATATTATAAGCTAGAGATTGTCAAGTGTTTGAACTTATTTTCCACTGGTGTTCTCCCACCTCTTGTAAATCGGACTTATTAAAGCACCTCAATAAAGACAACGGCAGCATTCGAGAATTGAGAATAAAATCAAATGAATAAAATTTGAAATAATACAAAGATAAATAACAACAACAGCAACTCGAAACAAAACCATACAATAAAAATCAAGAAAAATAACTACAAAAGCGCAGAAGACATTCATATATATATATATTTGTATATATATGCCGTGTATATCTGTTTATGTTTAGATGCGGGGGCGAGAGCAGAGATGAGGGTGAAGTCGCATAGAGGTTTGAGTTTTTGCTGTGTTGCTGTTGGAGGTGCTGCTGCCGCTGCTGCTGCTGCTGGCAACGATGGCGACAGCCATGGACAACAACATGCGAGACTCTTAACCTTTGACGCCCGAACAATGAAGTGGTTAAAAGCAAGACATTAACACACAGACTTACAGGCAGCAAACAACAATGGAGCGAGAGAGGGAGGGTAAGACGTTGATGTTGAAGTCTGAAACCTGGGACTGGATCTGCGGCTATGCCTCATAGAGCTCAGCTCGAGCTGTTGGCTTGTAGCACTTGAGTGGAATGACAGAAATTAGTGAAATTTATTATTGATATCCACTTGAATTTATAGAGCAGCGAACAAAAGGCGTTGTTCGTAGTCGTTGTTGTATTTTTGTTTTTGTTCCCCCTTTACCTTTTCTCAGCTTGTCTCAACTTTTAACTTATATAAAGGTGCATCTTTGTGGCGTCTCCGTAGCAACAGCTGCTGCAGCTGAAAACGAAAAAAAAAACGAATTGATGGCATTGCGTTTGCGATCTAATGTTTGTGATAAACAGGTTCGAGGTTCTGTTTCGGTTTCAGTTTCGGTTTCTCTTCAGCAAGAAGGTGTCGCTGCTGCGTATAAATTATGAGAGGAGAGACAATAAAATGCACGACAGGCAGCAGCGCTAATAGCCGTTAGATAGAAGTAGTTACCGCAGCGCTTTCTTCTAGCCAGAAGAGTGAAGAAGAGGTTTTTGGCTTTATTGTAAAGCCACCCAGAATGGTTCAAGAAGACACCCGCAGCATTTTTACAAAAAGAGTACGAGCATATTTTCGAACAGTTCCGAGAAAACTTGAGCGCCGCACAATAGAGTTATTTAGTAAAGTTATGGCTATTGATTTGAAATCTCATGTGAGATGAGCGGAGGATAAGAAGTGCGTTAAAATAATATTCTATACTCTACTTCACAGATTCCCCCCTCATAAACTGTGAGACTGGCAGGTTCTTGAGAGCACAAAAGCCGCCGTTGCACACACTAACACACACACACACACACACACACGCACACACTTGAAGCTTGAAGGCTTGAGCTCCAGTTCTTATAGTCTTCAAAATTCGATGTTGAAGTGTTATGGGCGAGTCGCGAGCTCTTGACAGACCCTCGTGCTCGTGCCCTGTTTCAAATGTTCAGAAATTGTGGAACCTTTAATTAAACGGTGGCCTAAAATATGCAAACGAGTTGAGGCCAACGCAACGCAAAGCAACGCGTCGCGACGCAACACTGGCCAAGTCCAAGTCATAACTCATTTTCTCTTAAGAAACGAAAGAAACGAACATCGGACCCGTCGGGGTACCGTCGTGGTACGGCCCATGGCCACTTTGCATACTAAACGGCGCACGCCCCACTTTCAACGCATGCCGAAGACGCGTCGCGGTTCGGCAACAGCTTCGTTCGTAGTCGTCCTTCGGGCGATTTTTCGGCAGTCAGGTGGGAGTGACCATGGAAGGTTTTTTTTGCGCTACCGAAATCAGAGACCGGCACAATTCTTCACTTTTTTTTCAGTTGCGCTTCAGCAGATTTGCATGAGCCGGTTGATTTTTTGATTATGGCTTGGAAACGCAACAAAATCAAAAACAAAAAATAAACTCATTTAAAATCGATTTATGCAAGGATTAAGATTCTGTTACGAAAAACTCTACTGCCGCATGCCGCATGCCCCCGTATAGCATGTCGTCCATCAAGTTGGATTGCAAGTTAAGAAATTAGTAAAACTCATTTTTGCATTTTTAGCCTCCGGGCTTAAACTTAATTCGGAAGCACAGCAGGAGGTTCTAAGTAAATAAATATGCCTACCCGGCCTCCATTCGTTTAATTTGCATTTTATTGCACTGGAGCTAAGAGCTGAGCTAAGAGCTGAGCTGAGCTGACTAGCCCGAGTCTCTTGGCTTTGGGGAAGTCTCTACAAGAACTTGCTGGAACTACAGCCAATTAAGCGTATATTTGCCACGCTTTACAGCTTTCGAACGGGTCGGGACTGGACTTGATCATCTTCCTGGTCTTCTTGGTGCTCTACTTTGGCAAAAGCGCAACTAAAAATGATTAAAGGCCTCTCCCAGTCCAGACAGCTTTTTATATTAATTTGTGTGTGCTCGCATTGTGTTCTTGCTCCATCCACCGTTCCATCGTCGCAGTATCTCAGAAATTGAAAGTGAATGCCAGGCAACAGCATAAGCAGCAGCAGTAGGAGCAGCGGCAGCAGGAAATGAGTTGCCAATATAATAATCATAACGCACCATAGGGGGTGGTTGATCCACAACAATAAGGATTTAAACTTTAAGCTGGTCACATCGTCTACTGGTTGGTAGTTTGCACGCCTTGCATATCCGCTTCACAAGAAGTTGTCTTAAAATCATATGGATTTTAAAGAAAGTCAAGGAGTAAAATATAATAAATTCAGCTCAAAAGTTACTTCGTGGAAATTGAGTTGGTTAGGAAAATTAACTAAATCTGGTTGAAGTAGTTGCGAAACATAAAAGTAGCGGCATTTTTTCTAAATCCTAAGCCTCTAGTTCCGGGTTGAACTATTTCGAAACTTAAAAACGAAACAAATTCCACTTATTATGCAAGATGATAGTTCCATTCTTTATCCCCCTCTCTTTAAGGGCCAAACTGTTGCGTTAAGGCCATATCCATTACGATACACAATAAAATACAACTTTTTCAAGTTTTGTGTATAGGTTATTGAAGGTGTTGCCCGCGACTGTTGATCGTCAATGTTGACCCAATGCGAATGCGAAATTGAAATTTATTTCTTTCTCACGTAGTCGCCTCTGCCATTAGCTCAATCAGAGAAACGTTAAATCGCGTGCATCAATTCGGCCATTTAGGCAAACGACGAGCATTTGGTGGCCAGTGAGTGTGCACGAATGTGCACGAATGGCGCCCCACAAGACCGATTGCAATGCCCGATGCCAATACACCAAGCTGCAAATATTGGACACATCGGACACATGTCCATGCTCATTCCAAGCGTTCAGCGATGCACAACGAAATGCTTCGGCTGTCACTCAGCCAGGTGAGTGTTTTAAAGTCAAAGAAAGGCAGGGGAATCGGCTATACTCACATCATTCATTCACGCAGGCAAGTCAGTCAGTCATTCCGTCAGCCACTCAATAATTCGGCAGTCGTCGTTGTTGTCGTTGTTGTTGTTGTCGACTTCCTTCTACTTGTGACCTGACCGACAGCCGCGAGAAAATTGCAACAATTTTCCATTGTATTTGTTGCTGGTTTGGTTGTTTCATTTGCAAATTTTACTCCGTTTGTTTGCAATTAATTGACATTCGCAATCCACAGAATTGCAATCGAGAGTCGAAACGAAGCCCAAACGAACCGAACGAAACACACTCTCAACTCTTGTTTGCCCAGGCAAATTATATTGAACTGATTCCCACGACGCTTTTGGCCAGATGGTTTCGATTTGATTCCAGGCCGTCCTTAGTTAATTTTGCTTATTATTGTTTTTGTTGTTTGCTGCTGCTTGGAAGGCATGCAAATCATTTGTGGAATGTCTAAGGGACAACGAGGAGTGAGTAATACAAATGTTTTCACACCGTTCTGGCTACGAGTTCGGCTCGTTGAAGGATCGGTTTTGGTTCGTTGTTACGATGTTTAATTACTAAAACGTTTCCCAACTGTCTCATATTGATTGCGATGGGAAAAGTAGGAGACAGATTTGAGAAGAAGAAAAGCTTTCTGGTTGCTTTAGGTAATAGAGAACTTTAAGGCTTTAAAGAATAGAGCTATACCTTCTTTCTAACTTTATTGATGAATTTTAACATGATACGATTTCATATACTTCTTCTCTACTCTTTCTTTTAAACCCATTTCTCTAAAACACTTCAACAACTCTTATCTTTGCTTAAGATCTGTGTCCATGCGCCAAGTTACTGGTTGTTTGCTTATTCGCCTCAAGAACTACGTCAATATACAATAGCAAAAACAATAACAAACACAATGTCTCTAGTCCCCAAAACCAAATAAAAATAACGAGAAGTTGATCAACGGCGCACATCAAAGGCGCAAAATATTAATAATTCGTAATCCATTGTAATTATGATTTCTTCTCCATTGTTTGTCACAAGCAATGTAACCTTCAAAAAGATGAAGAAAAAAACAGCCGGCTCGAGGTTCTTTCAATAGATCATATTACCAAGTGGATATGTCAATTTCTCGGCGCTTTGCACACGAAAAACGATAAGAGATCTGCGTCACAGCTAACCAAAAAATAAAAGAAAAAAAAAAGGAATTGAAATAAACATTCAAAATCGATGAAAAAAAAAAATGTTTTAAGCCAATAGCCCCAAACACTGATTGTTACCACAAAATCGACTACCAGGCCGCCTTTTTAAACAGAAAACTGAACTGACAAAAAAACCTAATGATAATTGTAAGAAGTAGATGACGAAGAAGTGGAAGGTGGAAGAAGTAAGGCAGCAACTAATCTTGACTGAAAATAGGGATTAGTTGTTCCAATCAGCGGCAACGCCTGCAGCTAATGAACAACGGCTGCCGCTGCCACTGCCGCTGCCGGCTGTTACCGGGAATTGTAAACTGGGAACCGAGGGAACCCTGAGCATCGCTCCTAAAGTAATTGCTCGTCGCACCAATAAAAAGTCACGCCAAACAATGGGCGCTAGCTCTAGGCGAGGGCCAAGATCGACACATCGGATAGTTGGTTGGATCTTATCGCTCGACATAGTTGTGTGTTATGACTTTTACTTTTCTTTGGATTGAACCGACATGCGCGACAAATCAAAGCAGATTAATATTTCGATCGGCAAGATGACAAGGCGGCTCCAAAAACAATCAAAATCAAATTTATTAGACAGCAATCAATAGTTTGATATGACAAAATACACAAATGCAAATGCATAAAGTGTTTTCTATTCACATTGACTCTGGCTCATGGCTAATACCAATTCAATTCGATACATTATTATCAGGTTTATTTGCAGCCAAGCGTTTAGAATTAAGTTAACACCCGGAGAGGATGCAAAGCTAGAAATCCACTTCGTTTTCCTATAACTGATAACGATAATCGGCATAATTCCAAAGAGGGTTTTGAGGACAAGCGAAAATTACGCTTAAATTTTGCTTACATTCTATTTTACTTAATATTAATATTGAAAATTCTACAAACACACAAGTGTAACTAAATAATTATCATCTACGAATTATGCAAGATTTGTTCGGAAATATTGCAGAACGAGGTATAAGTATAAGTAGATTCGCGACAGATTTGATATATAATCGCATTGTCACAGCATCAAGCGTTTAAAACGAAATTAACTAACTGCAAACAGTATATCAATAAAAAGTATTCTGAGTATCTTGTTAGTTCCCAAAGAAACTTAAGAACATTATCATGAAATTGGCAGCTTTACTTTTCTTAGCGAGTTGCATTGTTGGTGTTGTTCTGGGATGGAAGGATGGTAAGACTCAATAGATCCGCTCTCAAATAAATAATATTTACCTATATAACTCCATTTTAATACAGAACGTTGTTATGAACCACCGGGAGAGGCGGGGATGTGCAGAGCGATTATTAGAAAATGGACCTACAACATGGAAAAAAATGCATGCGACAAATATTATTTTGGTGGATGTCCTATAGATGAACTCGACAATCGTTTTGATTCAAAACATGAATGCCAAGAAACTTGTATAGGATAATAATTAACTTTGGCCATTTACAAAACATGCAACGCAATCGATGCTAAAAAGCAAATATATTCACCATCAATGTATGCACATTACCTAAAAAGATATTTTAATACAAAATATTGAAAAGTAGTTTGAAAAAACTTAAATATACGCTTTTTAGAAACATATGCTTTAATCAATAATGATCGAAAAATTCTTATATTATTGTAAAAGAAGCGTGGGCGCTGTGTGATATATTTTTCGTGTATCGAGCCGGGGCTCCGATATAAGGTTAGGTTCCTTGTCAAAGTTCTTAGTGAAATCTAACATGTTTATTAAATTCATATTCTATATAGTTCATTTATTGAAAATAAATATTGAGCCCGGACCTCACGGTTAGGATTCGGGTATCCACCAAGCCATGTGAGTGTGATTCTAAGGGTGCCTTTAAAACCTAATTTATAACTTTTTTTTGAGTTAACATTCTCACATTGAAGTGAAGTTAATAAAAAGCTATTAATAATAAAAGGCTGGCCTTGAAACTTATAAACAAATTCGCTACACACACTAGAACAAATACATTGCCACACAAATTAGCTTTAAATAAAGCGTTTATAATTAACAGGTGAAGTATATAAATTAAGAATTAAATGATGACAGTAAAAATTTATACTACTTGAAAGAGGTTTAAGTTCCGTTACTTTTCAGCTGTTTGTAAAGCTTTGCTTTAGCTTTTTTTTTTTTGATCTTCAATAAAGTTTACTGTTGCTGATCAGCTCTTATCCTTGCCCCTTGTTGTTATCCCTGATCGTGCCCCTTGCTGCTCTCTCTCTGGCATGCTGCTTGCTGTGTATGTATGTACAACATCAAGTTTTATCGCTGATCGTGATCATGTAATTCCAGCCCACGCATGCGCAAACAGCGTTAAGGAATCAAGTTTAGCGCATTCTTATTGCCGATCTCAATGCGCGTCTTTCCCTGTGACAGATGGTGTAAGGCTGCAAGGCATTCCCGTGTGCCCAGAGAACCACAGCCAGAGAGCCCAAACTCAGCTCCAGACTCTAGATTCGAGCCGCAAGTCGAAGACTGAGTGGACGACTGACTGGTTTGCTTTTTGTGCGCTCGGCTAGCTAGATTTACACTTGGAAAATTATAGAAAAGTCTTCAGCCAAAAAGAAAACAAAAAAGTTATTTGAGCTTAAATTCACTTGTTTTAAGATAATTATTTAGTGGTAAGTTTTCCTAAATTCATACATCATATGTTTAAGACAAGAAGCTATTCAAGATCTATTTCTTGGAAACACATATCTTTTCAATTTATTGTATAAATTTCTTTAAGGGGGCATCAATTTTTCAAAGTGTATATGTAAACTGGTACTTGAAATTTGAAATCATGTACCATTTGCCTTGAGATGGAGCAACTAAGTCGCAGCGAGCTTAAGCCTGGATGTGGATCTGATCGTTGATCGTGTGTCCCTGACAGAGAGGCACAGGAAACGCGCATTTAAAAAGCGCGACTATCAAAATATAACGACATTAAGAGAGAGGGTGAGGTAGGAAGCAGCAGCCAAACCATTTAAAGGAAGCTTGTGTCAATATGAAAGCCCCATGGAGTTTACCTTGGAATGCAGTCAATGCTGCTCCTGATGCTGCTGCCTCTTCTTCGATCGCTAATCTTTTGAAGGCGCCGACGCCGGAATGATCGTCATAAGCGAACGTTTCAATGCACTAAGCGACATAATTGCTACCGTGGGACGACTCCAACTCGAGACTCAACGAAACTCCTTGCTGTTGCATGAACCTGTGCTGGTCTGATCACTCTTGGCTGTGGCTTTGTCTCTGCTGCTCCTGCTGCTGCGATCATTACGGAATCAAACACACACGAAACGAGCGTATGACATGTTTGTGCATTATTAATCATGATAATATCTGTATAAATGTATAAATGGGTAAAAACTGTGCATTGCCCCAAACACAAGTCTGCGCCCAAATTGCAATTTAATGCAAAAATAAATTGCAGTGCCGGCTGAGAGTTTCCAGTTGAAGTTGAAGTTGGAATTGAAGTTGGAGCTGACCAACCGGCAGCCGGAGCAGGCAGCTCCCATGATTATTGGTCATTTACTTGCGCCGTTTAGCGCATTAAAATCCATGCAGACTCTCAGAATATTCATACATACATAAACAATACATATGTATGTTTGTTCGAACATTCAAGTATCTCACAGTTGGCATACAGAAATAATTGACGGTTGTAGCTCCAATCCCAAGTATTCGAGAGTCTCTCAGTCGTGCTCAATTCTGGGCGTTGGATTTTGCCAGCTGTAACTTTGACTCTTCTCCAGCTCCAACTGCATCAGCATCGGCATCTGCAACTGCAACTGCATCTGTGGGGCGTGTGCATTGCTATGGCGTGCGAGCAAAATTATTCCAATGAGCTGTAGCTAGATCTGCGAGGAGTGTTAAGGGGCAACACACATTCGTTGGGGGTAGCGCCTCGGGCTTAAGAAATCAACGCGTTCACTAATGGGCATCAGCTAGCAGGTTTGTATGTATAAGCCTTGAACTACAACGAACAAAGGTAATAATCTTTTGTACATGCGAATATTTTCATATCTTATTTTCAAAGATACAAGTTTTAATATATATATATAATTACTTCATTAGAAAGCTTAGTTTCTTTCGTTATAATCATAATCTCCTACTTCCAATTCTTTTCAAAATTGTCGCCCTCACTAATTTATGCCAATGCTTGAATTTCATCACTTCATTTAATAAATTAACTTCTGCTGATTCTGCAAAAATCTCATATCAAGTATCTCTTCTCTATCTCTCTCTCTTTCTCATCTCGCTCTCGCTACAATCAAGTCAAGTGCAGGCTGGCAACTTTAACTATCGCTCAAGGCTATCAACGATTTGTCAGAATTGGCCAGAATGTTCTCGAAAGGTGCAGTTGGCTGAATTTGGGCATCGTAATAACCTGTAAATAGTTTCTAACGAAATTATACAAAATAAAGCGGTGAAAGACATAGATGACAATCAGAATAAAATGACAAAAGTGAAACTCATAAACAAACTGCAATAACAAATTGCTAAGCTAAGCAAATAATCAAACAAGAAATGGCAAATTATGTGCGCCGCAACAGCAATAACAACAACACTCACAACAACAACAACAGCAACAGCGATTACTTCTAAAGCAATTGTGAAAGAACACCCACTCAAATATAAGCGTTTGCCATATTAACAACAACTGCGAGCGCCAATAACCGGTTAGCACTCCAAGCATGCATACGTGTGTGTGTGTGTGTGTAAGTGATCGCGCTCTCTCCAAGCTTGTGTGGGTGAGCAATGCTCAAATCAACTCAATTCAGGCACAAGCACAAAACGTGTTTCGTTTGCACCTAGTACTAGCACACCTGGCTACTCTCACGCGTGCTCTGGCTCCCAGCGCTCACGTGCGCTCTCTTTATTTCGCTCACTCTCTCTTTTTCTCTCTCTCTTTCGCTCTCTCTGTTTGCATTGATCGCGTGCCTGTTGCGCTCTTGCACTCTCTCCCTCTGCACACTCAGCTGGCTGGCCGTGTGTGTGTGTGTGTGTATTTGTGTTTGGTGAGAGCCGCTTTTGGTCAGGCGAAACGGCAACAAGTGAGCGCAGGTCCAGGTCCGCGCGCCGCTCGCAGAGCAATGGACTTTTAGTTATTCCGTGATCTTTTACCAATATTGTGCAGCGCACACGGCACGACGGCTGATCGTAGGTCACAACAGCAACAACAGTAGCAGCATCAAAAACCGCCCCTGGTTTTTGATTAAAAACATTACATTACTTATTTACAGAAGTGGTGAAACGGAAACACCACCACCCCCAAAAATCCATTGTGTGCCAATTCGAACTGTGCTTTTGCAAAACTTTTTAAGCTGACAACTTAACTCGTTGTGTTTTTCCGTGTTTGCTTATTTGTATGTGACAAAAACGCCCACCTCTAAAGAAATAAATATAACGATTGCTTCTACTTTAAAAGCGCGTGTTCGACGTCATTTCATCCACTCGCTAGAGACCATTGCACCCCGCCCGCCTACCCCCTTAAACCAGATTAAGCGACCAGTGCTGCCAATTGGTTTGATGTTGTTGGTGTTGTTTGTGTTTTTGTTATTTTGGTTATTTTCCTGTTTGCCGTTTGGAACGTCAAATTCGATTTTTATGACTTTTGAAAGCGTGACTAAGGCGTGATTTATGATGGCGTGTGGTTTTTAATATTCATGTGCAAAGTCAAAAGCCAAAAAGAAAAAAAAAACCACGGACAACCCAGCCACAAGACCTGCGTAGGTGCGCCAAACAATAAAAAAAAAGTAACAAAATATATCGAAGACACAACTACAACAACACAGGCGTTGCATCTTTTTTGCCCACGGGCAAAATCTCTGCCTTGATATCCTGCTGTGTGTGCGTGGATCAGTGGTTCAGTGAATCGAACTCTGCGCGCTTTTTTTTATGGACGCAGCGAAGCAATTGACTGCCGCAGCGGCAGCTGGCAAACACGACAGCAACACTAACAACAACAACTCTATGCAAGAGAAAACATCAGCAGCAGCAGCAACAGCAACAGCAGCTGCAGTCGACGTCTGCAATCAACAGCCACTTCCATTAGAAGCAACAGCCAGCAGCAACACAAGCAACAAGAACCACAACAAGCAGCATGCAGCAATGACAACAACAACAACAACAAGAACCAGTGTCGAGCAGCAACTTAAAAAGACAGAAGCGCAGCAATCCTCAGCAACAGCAGGGACAACAGCGGGTAAAGCAGCAACAGTTGCTGTTGCTACAAAATCCAGCGTCGCAGCAATGGCTGCTGCAACAGCAACGGCAGCAGCAGCAACCAATGATCTAGCAGCAGCTGCTGCTGTCGTCCTATCCCTACAGGGCACAATGGTCAGCAGCCTGCAGCAAGCTGCATTGCTGCCAGCAAACTCAGCAGCAGCGGCAGCACTCAATTTACAAGCACTCGAATCGTATTTGGCATTGCAGCGCCTCACCGGCAAATCGGATGTGTTTCGTTTTAGTAACAATAGCAACAACAGCAACAACAACAGCAGCAGCAACAACAGTAACAGCAACAGCAGCAACAACAACAGCGATGCTGAGCAAAGTGCAGCATTGCCAGCTCTCATTGATTTAGCTAGCATTGAGCTCAAATCCAGCTGCTCCTCCTCCAGTGCATCAAGCGTTTGCACAACTCTTGCCAGCTCACCCAATGCTAGCTGCAACAACAACAACAACAATATTAGTAATAGCAACAACAACAACAGCAATGGAAGTGGAAGCACATCGAAATGCATTCCACCGTTGCCATCGATAAGTACCGTGAGCGCCGCTGTTGCTGCTGCTGCTGCCGCTGCCGCCGCTGCAGCCAATCAGCAAGCAGCATTGGATTGTGCCACCGCCGCTGAATTGGCAGCCGAATGCGATTTGTCGCTGCTCGATGGCGAGGATGCATTGTCCTTTGAGGCGGGCGACTTGGACAGCAGCTATGGCAGTTTCATCTTCAATCCAAGCAGCTTTGGCCCCACCGAAACGGACACTTCACTGCACACGCTGCAGGCCACCATGTACCAGGACAAGTTGAGTGTTATGGCTGGTGGTGGTGGTGGTGCTGCTGCTGCTGGTGTTGGTGTTGGTGCTGGGGCTGGTGTTGTTGCAGATGATGCGGCAAATAGCTCAAATGCTGCTGCAGCTCAACGTTCCAAGAAGCAATTCATTTGCAAATTTTGCAATCGTCAGTTCACCAAGTCCTACAATCTGCTCATACACGAACGCACCCACACCGATGAGCGTCCCTACTCCTGCGATATATGCGGCAAGGCATTCAGAAGACAGGATCATTTGAGAGATCATAGGTAAAAAACAAGAGTATTAAACTAGCAAATCTACCAATCCATATAAGTAAAAAATCTTTCCAAGTTTAACATAAAACCTAACACAATCTCCTCTCTGTTTCAACTTAGCATCCATCTATCGATTAACAAAACTCAATAGCACTATCTAGTTTAGGTAATTTCCGAACTTCTTTCTTCGGTTTTTTCTATTTCATATCCATTCTTGATGTTCCTTTCATTTGCACAGATATATCCATTCCAAGGAGAAACCCTTTAAGTGTGCGGAATGTGGCAAGGGATTTTGTCAGTCGCGCACTCTGGCTGTACACAAGATACTGCACATGGAGGAGTCGCCACACAAGTGTCCTGTTTGCAATCGCTCCTTTAATCAGCGTTCCAATTTGAAGACGCATCTACTCACGCACACGGACATCAAGCCGTACAATTGTGCCTCGTGTGGCAAGGTGTTTCGTCGCAACTGTGATCTGAGGCGTCACAGTCTCACGCACAATCTATCGGCCACGGGTGGCGTGGGTGGTGGCTTGGGTGATCTATTCGGTGGCAGCAGCAGCAATGGTTCCAGCTCCGATCTAGGACTAACAATGGTTCTGCCCAGTTCAACAGCAGTTGGAGCTGCAACTGCATCAACCACAAGAGACTTGGTCACCGTTAGCGATTGAACTCAACCCAACTACTCTGTTTGGACGAGGGTAGCTCTCAGCATTTAAATCTCATTTGCAGCTCTTACGAATTTGAATCCCTCCACAATGTGTCTGATCTGTGTTTGTGCTTGTGCTCGTTGCCTTCAAGTTGCTTACAGCTTAGAGCATTTAATTAAGTTTTAGTTTGTGACTAATTAAAGTTAAGCTAATGATATTTATAGCTGGTAGTTTATTGAGTATATATTTGGAACATATATATAAGCCTAAAGTTTGACTTTATTTGAATATACATATGATACTATAGTTACTTAAGTAAATTGTGGACTTTTATCGTACTATCGAATAAATGATATAGTTTTATGGAAAATATACATTAATCTGTTCTATTCTAAAGAGAGCTTGGTTTTATAGGAACCCGAACTTACTTTTAAGGATATCTATACAGTATATAACAGGTTTTCTTTAAGGTTCGGATAAGTTCTTAAGGACCGTCTCAGTTAAATCCTTAGCCTTTGATCCATGAAGTGCTTCCTGTTGCTTACCTTTTGCGTATCCCGTTCTGACCTCGTTTACATAGACTTTACCCCCCTCCACACCACTTACCTACCCCTTCCTCGGCAATTTTAGTTTCTCACATGTAGTTTACACTATTTACACACTTGTAGCTAAACGAGAAATCAAATATTTGTAACGATGTTTATCGCTTATGTGCCAACAAGAGCAATTAATGTACCATTAAGGTGTGCACACACTCCATCCACACACACACACACACACACGCACAAGTACTACAGCTCAAACAAGCCTTTGACAACAGTAAATGAACAGAAACAACAACACACTCACACATACTACAACAAGAGCAAAGAGACAAAGAGACAGTGCGACGACGCTAACTTGACTTTCCCACCAACAGTTTTTTTTGTTGTTTTTTGTCTGTAGACAAAACCTTATCGCCTAGCCAAACAATGTTGAACAAAGCAAACGACACGATTTGTAGAGCAGAAGTGAAGGCGCTATCATTGCCCTAACGCCCACCCAAGTGACAAATACCAGAGGAGTTGGGCTCGCATCATCTTGCAGATATTTCTAACAGCTGCCACAAAAGTTAACCATCATATTTTTTATGATCAACTCCATACAAGGCAGTGAGTGTGTTGCAAGTTCAAAAGCTTATGCCGCAGAGAGTAGCTCCATCTCCGATTTGCTGTCTCTTTCGTTGCGTTGCGTTTGTCAATCGTTAAACGGATCAATGTAAAGCCGCCTTCAACGACACAAGCAACGTTGTTGCATTTCCTGCGCCAGCTTCAACAGACCAATTACAACGATCAAACAACAATTATGGTACACACAGCTCTTGACCAGCTAAGCAGACCAACACTAGCCACTCGCCACTCGCCACTCGCCCTCCCCGTCTTCACTTGCTGTGGCAACAGTTAAACACGAACTGAGCACGCTGCTCTCTGCAAATATTTGCGCGGATATTGTTCTATTCAATGGAACAAGCACGGAACGAGACATGTCCCAGCACCGACAACGTTTTGGGCCATTAGCCAAGAGCTCAACGGCAACGATGGACAACAAGCAACACTGAAAAAAACAATCATGACATGCATGTTTGATCAGTTTTTTCTTATTGCTTTAGTTCGATCAATTGTCAAAGCAAGATCGATAGTAAGAAAAGTTTATTATTTAATTTATAAGTAGAATTTGCCACATAACATTTTTCCAAGTGCATTTAAAGACAGAATCCAATTGGAATTGCTGCTCTTCCCTCGGCTTAGGTTACAGTTTGAAGCAGCGTCTCTGCGAATTGCCGGCAATTTCACACTTTATGCGCGACGACTTCATTTTCAGCTTCAGCTTCAACTCCAGTTTCAAGCTTAGAGCCTTGCCCAGCTTTAAGCTCCGAGGTCCGAGCCGAAGCGGCTGTGCGGCGCGTGCGGGCGAGCGGATGTTTAAACATTAAACGCTAGTCTGTATAGTGGGGCCTCTCTGCCTTGCCTCGTATATTGATGGGAAAATTATGAAATTCATTGTTTGTGTTTGACTAATAATTATGACAGCAAACGCATTGTCGTCATAAAGCATACAGCAACGGCAACATGGCTAGGAGTGAGCGCACTAAATTTTCGCTTTGAGGTTTCCGCAACGCCCCATTGACAATGTCCAGAGTAAGTGTTGGCCATTGGACGCCATACGGCTCTCTCTCGCACTGAGACCAACTCTAATAAGCCCATCACTAACCAGCAAAAGGCAACAGTTCGATCTGCAACAACAACATTGTTGTTGTCTAGTGTTGAGGCGTGGCAACAATTTTATTTTTCGTATGGTTTGGTTTGGTTTCTTTGAAGTTTGTTCGCAAGAGTTGAAAATATTTTCGTTGTGCTTGTGAAATTTTGTTGCGTTTCCCGGAACCAACGCAAAATGCGGAACGTTCTTGTTGTTCTTGTTGTTGTAGTTGGGTTTTGGGTGAATGTGAATGTAAATGTCATGAACGTCTGGTCTGGTGTGGTCTGGTTCTGGTCTGGTCTGGCCTGGCCTGGTCTGGTCTGGGCAGGCCAGTTAGTTGTCGGCACCGTTTGCTTTATGATTTGATGTATGTGTGGCTGTACCCAAAAAAGGAGGCCCCACCAACCCCGTCAAACTCGTCAAAGCGTCAATAGCGACGGCACCTCAATAGGGAACGAATTCATGTTTGCACAGCGTTGATGTACATACACTCAGAAAAACTAGGATGAATCGAATTTGTATTCATTCGTTGGTCAAAATCTAACATTTACTTTGGTATGTAGAAGTCCAACAGTATATAATTTATATATATTTTGGACAAGTTATAGTTATGGAAAGTTTTCATAAGAAACAACAAAATTTAGTAAACTCTGAGTGCAAACTGGCTCGGAAGAAGTCCATGCAACGAACGCCGCTGGCGTTTCCATTGCCCCTCGCTCTTTACCTTTCCCAAACACCAACTCCAACGCCAAAGTTTAACTTCAACTTCGACGAGTTACTGCGCCAACGTTTGACGAAACGTAAATTATGCGGCGTTCTTGTGCCTAATTAGGTGTCGTATCGTAAACGTTTTTTTATATATTGGAGGCACATGCACACACAAAGTTCCTGGGCATCTGCTAAAAAAGAAAGACGTGTTAACAAATCGTTCAGGCCACAACATAAAAAGGTGGAAAAGTCTTTGACATAATTGTAGTATTTGCTGTAGGCTGTAAAATTTTTTAACAAGAAGTCTATTTGGGGGGGGGGGGGGGGGGGGGGGGGTTGCGATTATTTGTGGGTTAAGTGAGCTACAACCGTATCCAAGGTCAAACCCAATAATTATCACAAATGCATAAAACTCTTTCGAGACCTTTGCTGATTGCATTACTTTGCAAAAGTTTAAGTTATGTGAGATCATCGTTCCCATTAAAGTCGAGAGGAGTTGGAAAAACATAAAGTATTATAACTTTCCGAGTTTTGTTGAAATTATGTTTCTAATTGTTGTAGGTTCAATTACCTTGAAGCAATTTGATAGAAAGAACTTTTTAATCTCTTACAACAGCTATTTCCGAAGACTTATTAACATTGCAAGTTCAATAACAATGAACGAAAGTTGGGATTTATTTATTTGACATATTCTTTAGGGGACTTTTTTCGCCGTGCTTTCCGTGTTCTCTTTCCACCCTTACCTTTGTATTGACATGTAAATGTAAACTGTGCAACAGAAAAGCAGCCTTCAAATTGCCGACGTCAAAACGACCATAAAAAAGATGAGAGTCACAATTTCTGGAACTGACAGCAGTCTCTGTGAATTCCAAGTTTGGAGAAGAAAAGCTGACAAAATTCGTGCAAATGAATAGATAGACATTGCTTACGCAGTGCTTAAACAGTGTGCAAAGAGAAGGTAATTAGATTTTATTGGACGGTGAACGTTATGCCGACGCGTCGCTAAGGCTGCCAAAGGGTTTACGGGTGTGTCACACTCTCGTCAAAATGGTAATAGTATTATACAAAGCTATGCATACTCATAAGCTTTTGTATATGCATATATGTATGTATATGGATTGCCTTGCCTTGATGCAGCCGACTCGGTCGTTGGGTCGCATTATTTTTATGGCAGTCGGGGCGCAAATGCAAACAAATGCGACAAATGTTCTAGTATGGCTAAGTTTTTTTGAGTTGAGCTGTGGAGAGCAATTGTACAATATAATTGACAGGCAATTCTCACACACTCTCTCTCTCTCTCTCTCTGTCCCTCTCTTTATTTGATCTGGGCTTGTTTGACAAGTTCACGTCACGTAGTACGAAGCAGTCGCCAACATCTACAAGTAATCATCAAACATGAACAGAACAACTGAATAGAGAAACAACTTTAGATAGTAAAGCAGCTTATCTACCTCCAACAAAGAGAGAGAGAGAGAGAGAGAGAGAGAGAGGTTATATGACTTTTGGGTACTGATAAGAAGCAACTCAAAGCTAGAGCAAAACCTAAAGCTAATTGATAGGGGGAAACACAGGCAAAATGCGGTTAAAATTAAACGAATGTCATTTGCCAGCAGCGGCAGTGATACTACACCCCCACCACACCCCTTGTGGAACTACTTCGGCGGTAGTCGGCATGATTAGAACCAAAAAAAAAACAAAAAAAAAAACCAACACACATCAAAGGCATTTTGCCGTCAATTTGTCATTAACGTCATAATATAGTGACAAGATTGCTTTGCACGGATATCGTTCGGTGGGTCGAGCTGTACCCGCTACCCTCTCTCTCTCTGTCATCATCTAGTACTCATATTTGTCAACAAATATAGAGTTATTATACGTCTGTCTCCCTGGTTAAAGGTGTTGTAATAGCCGTCAGTTGTTGGTTGTAAATTTCCGTTCATTTCTCTCACTCTCTCTCCATGGGTTCGCGCAATCTTTAAGTAACGTAAAAATGTCACATTTAAGAAATATTTTTGTATATGCATGTATTGTTTATTTCATCTGGTCTACAAACTGTATTGTGTACTTAAGGATTAGCAATGTGTGGGATTTTTGTGCGTTTTCCATGTGAATATAGTCGGCTGGTTCTTTAATGCTTGGCGCATATTTAGACAAGTGATTAATGGCCCATTAGTCAAATCTTTTTTTTTTGGCTATTTGTACAACAACTCAAAGCGGACATTTCCCTTCTACATTCTTCTTTGACGGTTTTAGTTGTAAGTGAAATTTTTAGGTCAGAGTTGGCAAAGGATTTAAAAGTGGAGCAAGTGGTGAAAGATTATCAGAAATATGTTTATATTTCAGTCTGATTGAAGTCAGATTTCCATTAAAGATATGTAAAAATCTGTTATTTATTTTTTGAGTAAAAGATCATAACAAAAATCGCCAAAAGCGATAAACGATAAACGGCAATCAAAACGAACTTCAAAACGTTTAACGCCCCAATGTTGATTTAATTATCACAGCATGGTTGCCAGTTTGCAACAGGGGTTGTAACCCCTCAACAGAACGAACCCTAACAACAGATCCATTAAGAGCAACTGTTTCGCATGTAATCTATACCATGCCACGCCTACCGCATTGCTTCAACCACCATCTCTGGCAATGATATCATCGTAGTGAACTGAACCCTCCAAAAGTGGGCACAAATTATGAAGCTAATAAACAACAAAAACAAGGCAAGGATAAGTAAGTCGATGGCGACAGGCAGCAATTTGTGACCCGTTTTTGTGCTGATAAGCGTGAAATATATAGTAGATGCATGATGTCCTGGGCCAACACCACTCGACAATGGGCACTTTTGTGGCACCGTTAACTGTCAACGGCAGGCTGCTTAGGTAACCCGGATATAATACTCCTGGTTATATGCATCGCTGATCTTTTGCACATACACACACACTCAATGGGCTTACATAACCGTAATTGAGTCGACTTAAATATTAAAAAAAAAGAGCCATTCACACTGTTTCTGTCTCTCTCTCCTATCTGTCTCTATCTATCTCTCTCTCTCGATTCGTTGAGTGCATCTGTTGGGTTTTTAAGGAACTGATGTCAGTTTTTGAAAGCGGTGGGGAACTACTTAGGGTTTTGGCTTATCGCTCGTCTGCATCGGCTTAGCTGCGTTTTCTCTCTCGCAGCGTTTGATTCTGATGCGTTCTATCCGAGCGTATCTATATCTATATTTGTATCTGCATCTGTATCTGAATGCGCTTTGTTATTAGGTGTCGTAATCGTTGACATAGCTCAACCTAATTAGGCATAAATTGAGCGCCATAATGTCACAACTGTCAGCTTAGAATCTGGCGGAGATAGAGCAGTAGTTTGAACGGCGAATGAAATGAAATCAACTGACAAATGAGCATAGAATGTGTCACAGGGTAGAACAAAAAAAAAAATGGTATAAGAGTTAAGTGTTTTTGCTGGAAATAAAAGCACAAATGAAGAATGTCACAGAAGAAAGGAAACAAATCAATCAACAGTTAAATGGGCATTACTTTAATTATTTATTTTTATATTATGTTTTTCTTTGTAACTTGTTTACTTGTTTAAATAACTTTAAGTAAGTTCAAATATGGTCATCTGTAAACTACAATCACTTTGTGACTATCCTTTAGCTGTTTATGTCATCAGCTACCTGCAAAGCAATAAGCTTAAGCCAAAGCAACAGAAACTCCAACCAACAAACGAAGTCAAGGAAATTAATTTGTTAGGCGCGCGAGAAGCGTGAAATATGTTTGTTGTCTTGTTGGCTACCTCTATAAATCGAGGATATCGCATCTACTAAGCCAACTGATTGATGATGGCAACACGCGCCCTCTTTGTACTTATAAGTTCTGAGCAAATTTTAGACAAATTCAAGAGGCGAACATAATGAATGAAATTTGTGGTCAAGCGATAAGAGCACATACCTTAAACACAAGAAGAAGAAAAATAAGTGTGGAAAAGAATAATCACTAATGTGTTTATGTGTTTCTTCCGGTTGGTGAGGGAACAAGCGCATCGGCCAGCTAGCATAATAGTTTTTTGTTGCTTCTTTTTGAATGTAAACAAATTAGAAATCAAAAATTGACCACAGACTGTGTTGCTAGCGTTGTCATTTTTGGGCTGTGTTTACTTAAGGTTGATAACAATGTTGAAACAATAAACATTTTTCTCGCACCATCGAACACACAAATCCACTTAGCCACGCGCAGAAAGAAAGGCCAGTCCGTTCGACCACCCGAAACGGATAGCTGGAAGCTGGACAAAAAAAAAAAGATGTGACTTGGTATAAAAAATATCTGGAGACAACAACACACATCATCAAGTGCGTTGGTGTTGTTGTTGTTGCTGGGATAACCGCAATATAAGCAAGAGACAGCAATTTATTGATGAGTTTATTGCAACACGCACACAACCCTGGGCTCCAACTTTAGCTTTAAACTCCATCTTCAGTCTGATGATGTCGCTGATGTCTATGTCGTCGCAGCTATATGAGATGATTCTTTGTGTGATTTGGGATCTTCTCTTTTTTTTGGGGCGCGGGGGGTGTAGAAGACAATTTGTAAATTTGGTTTTATGACAACGTTGCGCGCTCCACGTAAAATAAAACCAATGGCAGTGGCGAGAGGGAGAGGGAGATGAATAAAAAAAACCAAAATGCTAATTTAAAAAATTACGAGTTTCGTTCGCTTTTTCGGTCACACCTTAAAAATGCTTGAATCGTGGTTCAGCTGGATCGTTTGGATTTTTTTTGTGGGGGGGGATTTGCTCTCTCTGTTTTGGCATCTGTCGCTCTGGCGTATACGGTATACGGTAGGTACAGCTCTAACTGTAATTTATCGTTAGACAAGACAAGCGGCAAGCTGATGAAGCGGCCAAAGCTGAGGAGGTAGCTCTCAATACTACTGCTGTTCGCTGCTTGTTGCTGTCTCATCCGATATCATACTATTTATAACGATTATTTATGATATGCCAAAACACCAAAAACAAACAGCAACAAAAAAAAACAGTTGTCAATGCTTTGTTTCCGTGCATTCGTATTTTGGCTATAAACAAAATAACCAACAACTACCAAAATTATGATTATAGATATCTGGAACTCTTGTAGGTGCTATGAGTTGAGTTGTTTGCCATTAGATGGCATTAATATTAGATATTCAATGTTTATTGCTTGTCTTAGCTGAATGTTTTCAAAATTGATTTGGTTTGCCAATGAATTTAAATCATTAACCGCAAAAATTGTGGTCTAAGTTCTGGAATACGAAAACAAGAAGCACAATCGACCTCAGAGACGAACTAATTTATTGCAATTGATTTCTTTGGAAACAGGTTAAGAATGGCGTGAACTAAAGTTTCAGTGGGATTGAAACAATAAAATATATTACCCATATTTTCTTCATTACTGTTTGAGACATTGCGATCTAATTGTATCGCTAAATGATAGCACATAGATCAAAATCTTACTGCAAGATTGATCATGCACACCAACACAAAGGCATTCTATAGACCATAAGGAAAACTTGAACTAAACGTCAAACGTTATTAACAACTGCTCACAAATATGATTTGATGTCGTTTCTCAGCATAGTTTTTAAGTCGGATATGTGCGTGCTGTTATTGCTGTTTGAACCCCCCCTACAGTTCAACAATGTTGCGCCATTCATGGAGTTAGGGTCCGAGAGTCAAGACCCCGTCGGATAGGCGGCGCTGAGTAGGTGAGTGAGTGTTAAAGGCAAATAATTTTAACTGCAGTGCAAAGCGCTTGTCTGCTAGTTGCTTGTATAGTCGAAGCAGTTGTTGTTTTGTCTTTTGCCGAAAATATGATTTAACTAAATTATTACCTGGAGCACACCTTAAAGTAATACAAAGGCAACGAACAGCAACAACAATAAAGGAAACGCTTAATTTTGCATTGTCTTTTGGGGCACCGAAAAACAAAAACAAAAAAAAAACCGAAATAAATAAGCACAGAAATGAAGCGAAGCCACTCTTAAAATGAATGCATGGGGCGCTTGCTTGAGAGTTAGGCTTCATGGATGCACCTTAAGCAACATCAACTTGAGGCTTAAGAAGCGGGGGGGGGGGGGGGACTGAACAAGGGCAGGGCGGGGCAGAGCCCAGCATGGCACACATACAGATAGAGAGTCACAAGTTTGCAGTCATCATCATAGTTGGGACTTTTGGTTGTGCCACAGCTCGTGGGTGGGTATCATACATTTGAGTAGAACGCCTCTATTCGACGTGCTCATGAGTGAAGTGAGGGTACGAGAGGGTAGGAAGTGGTTGGGTAGGGGAAGCTGGGTCGTCGCCGGGTCTTGAAGTTGTGGAGCGAACGCATCAGCATCACAATGTGCCATCAATAAGTGGTAACAGCGTGTGTTGTTGTTGCAGCCAAGTTCGTTCGTGAGCGAACGTCCATCAATGTAGGCACTGTTGCTGTTGTTGTTGTTGCCGTTGCTGTTAGTATTGTCGTTGCGACGACGATCATAACTTGAAGTTCAATCGCAATGCCGCGGGCCATTTGCCGAGCCTTAGTGGCTGTTCAGCCAAAGCCCCCAAAACGCTGAAGCCACAGCTGAAGCACACAAAACACAGACCATGGAGGCTTCGCGAAGTGAGAGAGAACGAGAGAGAGAGAGAGAGCGCGAATCAATCGCCCACGTTTATGAATTGCTGCGGCGCCGCTTCAGTCCAAGTCCAACTTAAAGCCGCCACCAGCAACGTGCAACATTTTAGCCAACGTCTGCCTTGCAACCACAAAACGTCGCCACTTGCGCCTCATAAAATCAAAAAGAACGAAAAAACAAAAAAAAAAAAACAAAAATAAATAAACCTCAAAACCAAAGACTAAACTAAAATAAGGGCTAGGCACACGCGCTGCCACAGAACGGAGAAGAAGAAAAAAAAAAACTGTGGTAAAGACTTGTGCCGAGGTTTTCCCTGCAACAGCGACTGCGCCCTGCAATTGCTCATGTGTTTTGCGGCAAGCTCATGGGTTATGCCCCAGCTTCAGTCCAGACCCAGTCCCAACTCCAACTCCAAGCCCAAGCTCAATGCACATTTGCCCTGCGCCACCTACGCCGATTGACTGCGCCATGTGGCAGCGTCCATTTGGCGGCATCATTTTCTGTTCCATCTTCAACTCCATCTCCATAGTCGTCGTCGTCGTCGTCGTCGCCGTCATCGTTGTTGCATGCGACAAATATTTCAACACAGTCTTCGACGATTCTAATAGACCGATTTGTCAGGGATCAGATTACATGCCTGCTAACGCCCACATCCGGTGCAAACTTGGATGCTACGAGATCGAGGCCAGATAACTCTCTCTCTCTCTCTCTCTCTCTCTCTCTTTCACTAACTCCCTGTCAAAGGCCAACTGGCAACACTTCACGCTTCACTGAATGAATTCTTACTTAAACTCAACTCAATGAACATGGCTTTAGAATACAATTAAAAACAAAAAACAAATCAAGATGGTACAGGTGTAAGCCAACTATTCGAATGAAGGTTTAAGTATTAACCAGAGAGCTGTAAAGTTTAAATGAAAAGTAAATAAATCTTTGACAGAATGCATAAATTAACTTACAAATAAAAGTTAGTTTTCGTACAGAGATAAGAAATCTTATTTATCTTCTTCTGAAAGATCTGGCATCTTAAGAAAATAAGCTCTCAACAAAGTAATACTTTTGACTTTGCCAAAAATTTCGTGTTGACATCGACAGGAAAGTATTTTAATTAATAAATATTATTTTTTAGTTTATAGTTTTTTGTTTTTATAAACAAATACTTTACAAAAGTCCATTTGCCAAAAAATTAAAATATGTCAAACCCATTACAAATCTTAACTCACATCAAAATTTAAATGTTTTTTGATGCAGTTTTTTTTATAGATCTTATAAATCAGTTTACAAAATAATACCCAATTCCTCTTCTTAACTCTTCTTCTTGCTGAGAAATAACTATTAAGATCCCATGATAATGTGAATTTGCCACCAAATTCCATAAAATATATATTCACATATTGCAAAAAGTTGGCAACAAAGATTTCATCTCCGTCTTGGGGTAAAAAGCTATGCGCCCCGCAGATAGCCACTTGCCGCTGATGGGGAGCTTGGAGCTCTTGTCGCTCTGTTGCATGCCTCATTGTTTATGGTTAATCTTTATCAATTTAAAGAAATATCTTTGTTTCGACATTTGCACATAAACAGCGTTAAGCTTTGATTTCATATAGGGGGGGTTGGAGAAGAAAACAAAAAAATACACGCCACAGTGGCGTCTCCAACGGAAGCAAAACCACAGGGGGTGGGCGTGGCGTGGCTGGTTGGCTGGATAGTTTTGAATTCGGCGCCCGATCAGGGACACCTTCTTGGCCTGACTACGACGACATCGAACAACAAGAAGCACCAAAAAGCACAATTTTAATGAGAATATATTTTGTGACGCAGGCAAATGACAGGCCAAAGGGCCAAGGCCTCAAACTTTTTCTTCTTCCTCTACATCGTCATTGTTCAGCAGCTGAAATAATATTCCGTGAATTATGAAATGTAGGAGGGGATCCTTAACGAACAGACCCCCATACATACACACAAACATATCGCATATAACCGAATATTCCGAATACATATACGAAAATGTCGTTCACACAGCGTGAAATGTTTTTTTTCTCTCTCGCTCTGGGAACACTTGGATCTTGGAGTTGACTTTTCCCCCCCGCTGTTGTGCGATGACTACTACCAGGCAACATTTACTACTACTACTACTTTGACTACTGCTGTGGTGCCCCAATCGTGCTTTTCAGCTTTTATATGCTCATCAATAAAAATAAATCAAAGCGCATTTTTAGAAGAAGAAAAAATCTTTTAAACTTGAGGTCATAACATTTTTGTCTTGTGTGGGTTCCACATACCGCAAGAACGAAACGCTTTGGAAAATCTGTCTTTATGAAATAAAGATGACCACTTGGCACTTGGAGACTACGAGGCTTGTTATCCTTGTAGCATTTCGCAAACAAAAACAAACATTCGTTCACATATGCCAAACATCGCTACCGGATTAAGGTATATACTGCATGTGTATATAATGCCAACAACTGTGACAGTGACTGAGTTCCAGACTCCGTCTCCATCTCCGTCTCTGTATTCAATTCACTGCTGCTTTGATCATCATCAGCGACAAGGGCAGGGAGCTTAGCTCACACACCACTTGGCACTCTCGGGTGTCTTGTTAACATATCAACATCATGTCGCACTCGCACAACAACTGCCCACAGTTATGTGTTTGGGTTTTCTCTTCCCTCTCTCTCTCTCTGGGTTTTTTTTAGTGTGGCACGTCGCCTTTTTACGATTATTATTATTTTTTTACCGCTGTGGCATTTTAACGCCACAATCCACAAGGCGCCTGCCTGCTTTGTGGCTGGCTTAGCCTGGTCTGACTTGCCTGCCTGTTTACTTTTCGGCCACAGCTAATTGGGAATTATTTTTATGCATGAATTGTGTGAAGAAATTGGTAATCATTTGTTCAAGTCCACTCCACAAACAACTCAATGGTTCTGGCCTTTTCTCCGCTCCTTGCCCCTTGCCGCCTGCTGTTGCATGAATGTCTTTTGAAATGATTGCCACTATTCAGATCGAGCGAAAGTACCACAAAGCAGCTGCTGTGTGGTTCGGATTATTCCAAGGTTTTATGTCTTTCTAGTCATTGGGAATGGATGTTTACAAATAAGAAATGATTTTCTTTATACTAACTTATCTTGATATTCATGATATTATTTTAGATGTCTGTTCTTCAATTGAGCAAAATAGTTAGTTAGAAATGATCTAGTTTGTTTTCCCGATGCATTCTCCCAAACTATTTCGTATATTTTTTGAATATTCCTTCAAATTTGAATGTCTTTAAAAGTCGTTAGAAGTTCACATATCGATCAACAAGATCATTACTCACCATCATCTAGTTGCCCCTCATCATTAGCCAATATCCGCTTCCGCGATCTTAACCGCAGTTTTCACATACACACACAATGCTCAACCACAAAAAGCTCAAAGTACAAAAAATCACCGGAACTACGATCTATTTGAATTTCAATAAGCAGACAATGTTGTAAAGTACCAAATTAATATTTCGCATTAGCGGTGCAGTCAAAGACTTAACAATACAATGACAATGAAAATGTACAAAAAAAAAAATGGTGACAAGAGTCCAGAGCCCAGGGCCAATGTCACTGTGTTTGTTGTGCTATGCGTGGGATTGCAATGGCTGGGAAAACTCAGCGATTGCATTGAGCCATTAAGACAAATGGTCCAAGCATTCAAAGCAAAAGGCAAACAAAAGCAAAGCTTCAGCAGCTAGGCTGACAAATGAGGCAAAGCAGAAACAGACAATGTGTTGACACGCTTTTTGGCCCAGCCTGCCTCCAGACATCTCTGTATCTCTGTATGTGTGTGTGTGTGTGTGTGTGTATCTTACGGATACGTACAGATACCAATTTGTCAGGCAAACAAATAGCGAGCGTACGTGAGCGAGCAAAGCGCGTACGTGAACTGGGTGACTTAAGCGCAGCCAAACAATGCTGCTGATAATCTTAATGCTAATGATGATCATGATCATGATCGTAATAATGATGTGGTGGTTGCTCGACTGCTGCTGTTATTTGTATCTATTGATCTGGCATTTGTCTAGTTTGAAAATCTCTTTTGGGGCGACACATTGCATTCGATTTCAATCTTGATCTTGATATACAGTTCGGCGCCTCTTTGATGGCACTGTCCAAAGCTGCAACAACAACAACAAGAATTCCTTGCTGCTTGGCCCAAACGAGAGCTACACGACACCACACCAACAAGAGGCACCACCACCACCACCGCGACCTCAATGTGCGCTGAATTGTGTAAACAAGCTGACTCCAAACATACCCAACATCATCAATTTCAAACCGTGCAAACGACTCCTGTCTCTACCGCCCTACCCTCCTCACCCACCCTCTCTGCACTTCTCATCTCTTATTGGAAATTATCATAGCAGAGCATCTGAGTTATGCCCTATGCCAATGTTGCGACTTCTTCGTCTTCTTGGCTCTGGTTGCTGTTGTTGTCCTGCCGATAATCAGACGCGCTCGGTGGCTCCTGGCCAGCTTTAGCAAAATACAGCAAAAACATAAAAATAAAGTTCCAAGTTCCATTTTTGTTTTTGTTTTGTCTCTCCCCGCGGTGGCAACGCAGTTGGAATATTTCAAGCGAAAATCGCCCTGGATTTCGAATCACGCGGTATCGATTGACTCCACCTCCGCCTGCCTCTCTCCCTTGCTACCTCCCTACATTCATTCACATCACAGCCGAATGGGTGCAAAAATAAAATCTCTTGTGCCTTGTGCCTTGCATTGAATGTGCTGTATATGCTGCCGGCCTTTCAACAAATTGACTCGGCGATAATTGAAACTGACATGTGACTAATCTGCACAGAGAGTCTCCCCCCGCCTTGCGCCTTCTCAACCTCATGAGCTTTATCTTTTGAGCATTGAGCATTATTCAAACTGGTTGCCACCAAAGCCACCTCTCCATCTACTTACTCTCTGCCCCGCGGGGCCAATAGGGTGACAATCGGGCACTGTACTTACTTTGCGCCATAAATTTCGACTGTTTCTCAAGTGGCCGGCCGGCTACTTTGTTGTATGTACACGCATATGCATAAATATACACATACATATTTATAGATGTATGTATGTATGTATAAGCTACATGGTCTTGCCTAACATGCGGGTCTGTGTGTGTGTGGGTGGTTATAGAAAATGTTGCTTTTGATTATTATTTATGCGACATGATGAAGCTCAACCGATCGATGGCAATGCGTACGTTGCCCACAAACGTTGTGACAACAACAACAACAATCTAACCCATGCCAAATAATAGAGCTACGTTGATTATGTATTACTCGAACTGATGTGGGTGGCAATCGAGTAGAGAAATTGTTTGTTAGGGGAGTGTGGAGAAAGCACGAAAAGGGTAGAGAGATAGATAGAGAGAATAGATAATTAAGATACAATTTTCACCTGGATTATTGGATTGATTGGACTATTACTAAAAGGAAACAAATAATTAACTTTTTGTTTATGATATTTTACCGATTAAACTCAAAATTACCTCCGTTGGCCAAATCTAAATTAATTCGCACTATTGCCTTATCAGTCATTAAGTTTGCAAAATCTTATAAGCCTTTCATCATGAGGCAAATAGCTGCGATAAAGTTCGTGTGATAAGTAAACATTTAATGCAATAACGCAAAAAGTCGAAAGGTTGATACCCTGTACCCTTTATCGAAACTAAATTTTGCGGCTGAAACAAATGTCTGAAATCTCTAGTACCAAAAGCTAATAATTATTTCAAAATCATATTTAATTTAACTATTTGCATTTTCTACACCTAAGTAGAAGTAAGTTTTAGTATTTTAATTTCACTCCAAACCTTTAACAAAACCCGATTATACTCCACAAAGGTTTTTTTTTTGGCTACAATGTATTGTGGAAATTCCAATTCCAGTAGTTTTGCACTTGTGTCGATAAATCAATAATAAAGCGAAAAAGATACAGATGCCATTCAGAGGCCATACCCCCAACAATCCACACAACGCGATAAGCGTTGACTGAGCGATATCAAAAGAGAAAGAAAGAAATGTTCGATAACACACTTATCGACTGGCAACGATGACTTTGACAATCTCTGACCGATAATGGACACTTAATTAGCAACGCCTAATTGTGAGCCTAATAGAAGAGACAGTCGAAACAAAGACGGGAACGTTGTGACATTTTTTTAAAATTGATTTCACAATGTTTGTATTATTATAATTTTTTTTTCATTTATTTTTTGATAGCATCGAGTGCCATAAATTTAAAATGCTGCATGGAGACAAATTTTCAAAATACTTTTACTTTGTTTTGTTTTTGGGGATTTTTGTTGTTGTTGTTGTTGTCAAAGGAACGCCACCATAAAGATAAACTCTAACATGCTTTATACATCATTAAACATTCCTGCACAGCCGCCAGGCCAGTTGGCCAATTTCAGTTTTTATTGGTGCCCCCAGACAGGGCAGGTTTCCCCCATCCCTAACATCGAGTGAGCTGGAAAGAGCCAAAATGAGATGGGCCGATGATGTTCGGCTAGGGGACGATTAAGCGAGCTTTCGGTGATTTATATTTGACAGAGTTGCGGTATTTGATTCTGATTCGAGAATCAAGGTTCGTAGTTTGTGTTTGTGTTTTGCCTTTGGGTCGTTCGTGCTTTGGTGGGGTTGTTATGCATGCTGCTTTGCTGCTTTTTATATGCACCCACTTTTTATCGTTAAAGTGGCGTGCCAAAGCTACACGAGACTCGATAAATGTCACTGATATTTAATTAAGTCTGGTTTGCATATGAAAAGGCGCTCACACAAACGACATAGCCAGCGGGCACAAAGAGTATACCCGCACCTGAAATGTGAAAAAGGTATATATATTATTGCTTAATATAATTGGTGCTAAACAAATAATTGTCATAAGGTTAAAATTGTTAAGGAAAGTTGGAAAAATAAATAAAAAATATTTAAAATAAATATAAATATAAAATAAATGGAAACGATTTGAAAGAATTTATTATAAATACTTTTCATTAATTATAAATAAATAAACATACACATAAAGACAACAATATATTTTCTTATATCATCATATATGTATATATGCCCAATCTCTATTCAATCCTCCAATTTGGCAGACAGAAATGAAGTGGAAACCATAAAAGTGCACACACAAAAGCGCATTTTACTACATTTTGCAAATGAGTATTGAGTTTTTGGGCTGCCTTTGGGGCGCCACACTCATTTGTATACAACATATTTTTAACCCCATCAATTGGCAGCCATTTGGCGAAAATTGCAAATTAAAGATTGCTAGTCGCATTCCAAGCGATGATGACTCAACCAACCCCTCATAAACTTCGTAATTTACAGCACTGGATTCAATTCGAAGTATCGAACGACGAAGAAGAGTATCTGAGGAATCTGCGCTACTGCTGCACGCGCCATAAATATGTGTTAAGTAGGGGCAACCGCATAACTTATATCGAAAACTTGTGTTCATAACAATTTAATTTTGCTTTTGTTTCAACTGCTTAAGAGAGCTGAGAATACAATGCGTTAACGAGAACGAGCTGAACGAACGGCTTATCCCCAAAAGATTGTCGCGTGTCCAAGACAAGGCGAATTTGAGGATCGAACAGCGACAACCACAACGACAACAGCAACAACAACAACAACAACGACAACGACAACATAGTGGACAGACAAGACGTCGCAAAACTGAGACAAGAGCACTGCTAATGGGAATACTATGTAAACGGATGTTTTAATGTCCAAAAAGTAAACTGCGAAAATGCGCAACAGCAAACAGCTTAAAAATCGTTCCGCACTTCGGCTCGGTTCGACTCTTGGTGCTCGATGCGATGCGATGCGATTCGATCGATCGACCAACAACAAGAAAGTGTACATTATAAACACCTACGAGTGTATGTATGTTGTCTTTGTTGTTGCTATAGTGACCATGTTTTTGTTGCTGTTGTATGGCAAAGATACACAAGTTTCGATATGCCGCCACCATTGAAAATGCGTACAAATTGCCCAGGAGAGTGGTGACAAGCTCGCAGGCTGTAAAACGATCAAAATAACAACAGCTCCAAGATCAAAAATAAAAAAATAAACAATTGACGCAAAGTAAATGAATGAATGAAGTTTCACACTCTGAAAGAAAAGCGATCAGAGTGATCAATATATGAGCTACAGAAAGAAATGTCATAAATATATTGTTAAATTGTTGCAAACTATTGCAAATGTAAAACAAAGAAATCTTTTCTTACTGATATTCTATTTTATATTATTTTATTAGAAACCTCTTTTTGATTATACATAGAACTTCTGGCATTATATTTATTAAGGATCACGTCTGAGATCAAAAACTCTACGCATACCTAAACATATTTCGTCACCCTGAACTTACTTCAGCAGCAAACTTTGCCTAAAATCAAATGTGATCTTATTTCGATCTTCAGAGCAGTGTTGTTTGCCGTACCCAAAATCACCTTCATCACTATTAAAGACAACAGGGGCAGCCAACATGTCATCCTACAAATTGACAAAAATTCCAACTTTTTGTTTTTTTTGCTATGCTGGAACAGGAACGTTTTTCTGCCGCATTGATTCAATCGTTTTGGGACTGCCATCAGAGTTAAACGAAAAGTTTATAGCTTGGAAAGGTTTCGTCTATCAATGTTTGAATGAGCTTAGTTAAGATGTGTTCTAAAACGTGATAAGGAAAGAAGTAATATTTAATCGGGATCTATTATAAGAAGCATAACTTTCAACTAAATAGTTTTCGATGAATCAGTATCTAGATTGTATAGTAAAGAACTAAATTTGCTTTTGAACGAACGATGTTAAATTAGAGAAATTGTTATAAGATAAACCTATTTTGATAAAATAATGTAAGTACCTCTCAACAACTCCCACTTCCCTCTGCTGCTCAACTACTAAACCAATCGATAGTATTGCACAATATTTGTAAGGTGGAACGGAGAAAAATTAGCTTAACCCGCTCACGAAGGAGCCCAGAAACCAACGCTCAAATAAACGAGTTCGAACCGAACAGAACCGAGCGAACGAAGCGAACGAACAGGGAAGCAAAATGGAGCTGCATGTCTGGACTGGACTGGACTGAAGTGGAGTGTGTGTGTGTGTGTTGATATTGTTGTTGTTGTCTGGGCCCGCGCCCATTCATGTCATCAAGCATGGTAAAACATGCAACGTGCCATTAGCGACGACGGGCGGATCGACAGAGGGACAGAAAAGACACAACTGACCGACAGAATGACCAACCAACCAACCAAACAACCAAGTAAGTAAGCAGCAAAGCAACCAACCAACCAAGCAACTGGAACGCCTGGCAAAATCGAATTCCTTGTTAGATGCATTCCGACAAGTTGTTTCCTGACACCTCTGGAAAATACACTCATAAGCAGCAAGCTGCCTTTTTGCTTTCTAGGTGTTGCCCAGTCGACTTTACGACAACGACAACAACATACCGAATGTGGACGTAAATGTTGGCTGTGCTTAATACACGGCTTGTGGATGTGGACGAGAAGCTGGCGATAGCTTGACAAGAGTTTATGAAACGAGCCCAGTCGCTGAATCTTTTCCTTTTTTTTTTATATACTCTTTTATTTTATATGGGCGACAAGAGTTGACAAGCAGGCTGGCTGTTATGAGACAGAAGGGGGGAAAGTTTGCAAAGAGCCGGCCCGGTTAGTGAATCACTATGCGACTGGGGCTACTCTTCAGATAAATGTTAACGTTGTTGTCGGAAGACTGTTGAATTAATTATGAAACTTAAGCTTCAGCACATTGGGCTCCTTTGCAATTTATTTTAATCGCACATTGCTAGGCACATTTATAATCGATTAGCTCGTAGACGCCTTAGCATATGCAACAGTTCCCTCTCTGACTCTCTCTCTCTTACCCTGGCTCTCTCTCTTTGGGGAAATGTGTGTCAATTGGCATCGTAAATATTATCAAGCTGTTTGACCATTTGTTTGGCTTTATGCTAATTTCGAGTTAAGCTTAGTCAGCTGCCGACTTTGTCAGTTATTTGGATATCGTTTGTTTGTCGCCTGCTGATCGCATTTTAATTGCAGCCTTTGGTTAGCATTATCAGATCAGACCGCCTTGACAACATGCTACCGTCTGCCTGCCTGGGAACTCAAAAACTGGCTTATTAGCCTGCCTTTCAGCCTGCCTGCTTAATTAGCCATTGATTTGTTCATTTAAATATGGTAATTTTCATAAAGCGCCATGACTAATTCGAAATTATAAAATGGGTCAAATGTAGCTGCTGTTTTCGTTTGTTTGTTTTCTTTCAAAAACCCAAGAAAGGTAAACAAAGATAAAAATATTATATCTAACCTATTATTATTAGAGATATCAACAAATAGTATTCAATCTAGATAATAATGAGCTGTAGTATAAAAACTTCATTAACTTCACGTGCAAATGATGATAAGTGACAAATGATTATTATAATAATCGATTATATTGATTAAAATTCGATGCATATTATTTGCGCCTTATGTACTTAACTAGTTGATACTTTTTTATGTACTTGAAAGCCGCTTGTTAACCTTTTTCTTTCTTCAAAACATTCTCATCACTCTATCAATAAAACATACCAAACCAAAGCAATGTCCAAGCTTTTCAGTTCTCACCCATTTCTCATAGGCATTCTCGTTGAAATCGAATTAGAACCTATTCGATATAGAACCTACAAAATTTCCCTGAGTTTCGCCTCTAATTAATAATAGAGCTGACCAAAATAATGATAACACTTGCCACCGCGCATGCATACAGGTCTAACAAATATTATTGTTGCTGGCTGCCGCTGCTGCCGCTGCTGCTGCTGTTCGGAGTTTATTTTTTGACCCACCCAAAAAACACACATTTAATCATAACTTTGTTGTGAACGAGAACTCTTTGTTGTATTATATTCTGTGCTGTGTGGCACTGAAGTGGAGGTGGAGATGTGTGTCCGATTCCCAGAAATCAATCAGACAGCAGGCGGCAGCAACAGCGGTAACAGCGGCAACAGTGTCCGCGCTTTCAGTAGCTTAGCCAAATGGTCCCCTGCCCTCAGCTCCCTTCTGTTCCACAATCGCAAGTCCCAAGCAGTCATAAGTTGTCTGACATTTTGGGGCGCTGCCCGAATAAACGCATAAATCCAAAAGCCACAAATTGTAACATTGGCTGTAATAAATGCCGCGATACGCCCACCATTTGCTCAAGAGCAACAGCAGCAGCAACCACAAAAGCGGCGGCGGCAGACGACGCTAATCGAGAGAGAGAGCGCGAGAGGAACAACGTAGCCCCTCTACCCTGTATCAGCTTGGAATTTCGACAGTTGCTGCTGCTGTTGAATCTTGGTTTTCATTTTCATTTTTTTTTTTAGCCCTGAGCCTTTGAAAATTCACACGGCCTAACAACATGCAACACACAGATACAAAATAAACAAAATGTTTTGTTGCCCAGGACCATGTTGATGCTCCAGACTATATTGTCTTAATGTGCAGCTTGCCACACCCCTCGCCCCGTCACCCCCTTCCCCCTTTGCACGAGGGATGCACGTATTTGTTGCCCCGTTGCCCCAATTAGCTCGATTTGCTTCTGATACGCGCGTCGTAGACGAAACCCTGGAGGTGGAGTCCAAGACTGACTGACCCTGGCTGGCAAAAGGGTTTCTTCATACATACACATACACATATTTCTCGACCTTTTGACAATTTAATAATAGGCTGCACTCGCACCGACCAAATGACGCGACTCTCCAAACTCGGACTCCCTTCAAGACTTTAACAATGCGCCCACCACATTTCGTAGAAATGAACAGTTTGATGTTTTCGGTCATTCTACCTCTCACTGTCTCTCTTTCGCTGGTAGAATCGTCAGTATTTTGGATGGGCGTTAAGATTGAGATGATCACGTTCCAAGCCATGCCATGCCGTTCACTTAGGTAGCCCATTTATATCTGGCATCCATACCGTAATCCGACTTTTCAATCCCACAGTTTTGAGTTTGTCGGTTTTCGGTTTCAGTTTTCAGACTCGTCGCATATTTGTGTTAGACATTGGAGTCTGACTTTCTATGGCTCTTTGATTTTGATAAACGCTGCTAAATTGTGGCAAATTAAATTATTAAACAACATTTTGCGTTCGCCTTTTGCGTTCTGCTGCTGCTCTCTCAACTGACTTTGTGGGGCGACGCAAATTGTTGCAAATTATCTTTGGCCTTGTTCAGATTTGGTAATGCTCTCCAATCCACTCTTGACTGTCTCAAAAATCGGTTGTGGGCGCAGTTTTCTGTTCTCAGTTCGATCTTAGCCTATAGTTAGTTTAATGTGTGGTCTTAAAATGGTAGCTGTAAACCAATCATTAGCAACTGGTTCAACATGGCTCTAACAGCTTGGTAAAAACATTAGAGATTAGTTGTTCTAAGAACTGTTTTAGGGAATAATTCGCTATGTTAAATGTTTCAAATATCGGAAAATGACGAATCTTAAAAACTTCCTCTAATAAGAACCCTCTCTGAACCCGTTGCATGAATCATTCTTTAGCGCATGTCTAATAGCTGAATTTCCCAGCAAAGTTTTCCTAACTTTCCACTTGATTAACAAGTCATCAATTCACTTTCGCCACATTCCTAACAACAAATGCTTTGGCCGGTGATTCAGTTGAGCGAAAAATACGCGCAGCTAATGCGTTCCCCCCCTTCCCACAAAAAAGAAAAGAAAACCAGTTAACGCTTTTTGGCGCTGCGTCTCTCCTTCCTCCAGCGTGGCTGACAAATTTGCTGACAAATTCAAGGCAGCAAGATCAACAAAACTGCCAGCCATCAATCAAACCATTAAAAAGAATGCACCGCAAAATGACTCAAAAAAAAAAAAAGGGAACGCCACCTACAAACCTAAGAGAGAGAGAGAGAGGGACCTTAAGAGGCGTCAGGGGGAGATGGGAACTAACAAAGGAGGAGAACGCTCGACTGTCGTCTGGGCGAAATTATCAACAAACATGTTGATTGTTATTGATCAGCGCTGTTGATTAAAAGGACAGAAGAATCGGAGTCAGCGGTATTCGGGTTCGGGTTCAGGTTGAGGTTCGGGATTGCGATCGAGATCGGAGCATTGGAGCATCGGGATCGCTGACATTGGATATGTATGGTATGGGTGGCCATCAAAGCGACACTATGTCGCCTGTCAAAATTCTTAATCAAATACGCGGCGGAATGTCATCATTATGCAAAGAGCCTCTGGCTTAGCCTCCTGCCCTCTTCCTCTTCCTCTCTCTCCAACTCCCGCTGGTCACAACTTGCAAGGCTTGCCGCCCAGACATTTACAATTTACACGCCAGTGAAAGAGAGGGGAACAGGGGGGCTAACGTGCAACATAACATGCCTAGAGTCGAGTCGCTCTCTGTGTGTGTGCCTTCAAGGCCCGTTTGACAGACGGCCAACAACAGTTGCGCCACATTTGCTTCACACGCGGCCGTCGTCGCCAAAGTCTCTGTGACATTTTAATCGCATTTGCTAAAACTCAGTGAACAATTCCCCACAAGACGGCCAACAACAACAGCGCGGAAAAACAACCATAAGAAAACTTCCATCATTTTCAACACGAATACGAATCAGCTTATACACTTTGTATTCGAATACTTGTTAAATGTTTGCCTTTAAAGCTTTAGTGGCATATTAAGCCACTTTATTGACATATAAGACTTAATGATTAATTTGTTGGCAAGGAATCTAACGTTCCGAATCTTCATCAAGACTCTAACTTCATTTATTGTCTACCAACTTCTCTGCTGTTCCAAGCGTTACACTATAGTTATGTTAACCCTAGCGCTAGGGCAGAACAAAAAGAGGGAAAGAAACTGCCTTGCCAAGTTGACCGCAACTGCAAACTGTCATTAAAAGGCGCGCGCGACGCGCGCACGCATTTTACGAGGCAACAAGCAAACTGCAACAGCAGCAACAAGAAGAGAGGAGATCTTCTGTTTGGTTTGACTTGACCAGTTGCAAGAGCAGCCCATCACAGTCTTGGCCAACGAAGAGAGAGAGAAAGATTCGCCTTGGACGCAGAATGAACGGAGCCTGATGATAGCTTACTTAGCGATTGCGACGGCGGCGTGTAATGTATGAAGCGAAGGATTTGAGGCCGCATCGCCTTATTTAGGAGATCGTGATAAAAGTTGGAAGTCGCTTGATTTATGTCAACGCACACGGCGCAAAGACCAGCAGACGACCACAGTTGACCAAAAGACAAAAATGAACAGACAACCAAGAAAGAGAATACAAATAAATAAATAAGATTCCCATTCTCTGGCGCATATCCCATTGCATTTACTCCTCCCTTACTCCTCCCTGCTTGCCCAACAACCGAGCTAAGTGCCAAATTAGGAAAATTATTGAAGCAATTGCCGCAGAGCAAAAGCCAACAACAACAACAACTTTAACATTGGCTATAAGTAGAAAGCCCCCAAACTGTCATTGGGTGAAGTGAGCTGTCACGTTTGCGGTCTGCTTATGTCAGCTTCAGCTGCTGCAAGCGACTCCAACTCCAACAACGCGAAGATGAAACCGCGCTTCTTAAGCCCTTTAAAATGTGTTGTTATGATCGGGTGGCAGCGATAAGTTCTTTGCTGAAGATCTACAGCTGGCTAGCTAACTGAATGCTGCTGCTGCTGCAGCTGGAAGCTGGGACACAATCCCAAGTCAAAGTCTCCAGCATCTCTCAACTTCAGCCTTGCGACAGGCTCTAAAGTTACGCGGCATTGGCATTGGGTTTTGGCGACGACTTTTCGATGCAAATCATTTTACGTGTTGGCGACATTAAGCGCGAAATGACCCCGTTATCCCACTTGTCATCATCACTTCATAAATTAAACCAAACTCGGAAGGCAGATCAGAAGGCAACCAACCACCGGACACGGCAGCTGGCTTAAAGCTTACTCAACTACCACCACAGTTGGCTCATTGCCAATCCCTGTCCAAGGGCATTGCGTCGGCTATAATGTTAAAAGTATTTTCCCAATAATATTATGCATTTTAATATTTTTAACAATATTATTTACATTTGCCAAATCAAAATAAACTCTTTTTTAAATACAACGAAGTAAAAAAGACTTGTTTAAAAATAATTTTATAGCAAATAGCCTTATAAATATTTGATTATCATCTTTAGAGATGTCAATTCAGTTATTGATTAAACAAGTTTTATAATTAATTCCTTTATACTGTGTAGCTTAACACTTTTAATTTCAATACATGCACTGAATAAATTCATATTACTTTACATAAAACATTAAAAAGCGGTAGTCCGACTTATTTAATTTACGGTCTTTGTACACGAACTTTTGTTGTTAGCAAACTAGTTTAATTTGACAACAAATCTTATTTATTTTTTATACGTTTTTTGATTTATTAGTTTATTTTTGCGTATTAACCTTACTAAAGAACTAACTAACTAATGACATAAGGCATAAGAAGAAAATGTTTTCCTCTATCATAAATCTTCTTTAGAATCTAAATCTTTGAACTCCAATGATAAGTTCTTTAAAAATCAATAAAAATGCCAAATGAAATTCTTTGGAAAATGCCCCACAATTTCCATAGAGTTGCCTCCTTTACACATACATATATGTTTGTATGTAACGTTGCATTCCACAGTGCGCTGCAGTCGCGATCCATTCGCGATCATGTTGAAATTTGTGATAGCCGCCGTCGAGGACAAATTGGTCCCTTAACTGTTGGCCAAACGGGCACAAGGCACACACACACACACACAAAGGCACAAAGACGAGAATCAGAATTGAATGTTGGAGTGAGAAAGATTGGAGAGTTGGCCCCGACGACAGTTGGTCTGGTCTGGTTGTATGGTGTGGTGTGGTTTTGGTATCCTGGACATTGAGGCCGGGTTTTGGGGCTTGCTCCGTTTTGCGATTAAGATCACTTTTAGATCCAATATATCAGAGGCGCGTTGACGTCGTACATTGGACGACAATTGATATAAGTTGTGGTGAAAAGTTTAGTGGCATTCAACGATTGCTTTGGTAGATTAAAAGCGACAGGCAGCGGGCATTGAGCACCGTGCCACAGAAACAGAAACAGACACAGACTTTTTTTTTTTGATTTAGTGTGTTTTGTTTTTGTTTTTGGCCCACAAATCTTAAGCCAGTCACAGTGCCAGCCAGCAACCAACAACAACAAACACGAGTAACAACAAAGCAGACAAATAGCCGCACGTTGTACGTGCCGCACTCTCGACTCTGAAGTTTGCCAGTTGCAAGTAGACTACTGCTGCTTCGCATTTGTATTGGGGACTCTTTTTTTTAGTTTGTGTCTCATGTGGTAGTTGAGCTTTTTTAATTGCAGCCCACAGCGGCACAGGAGCGGCTCCCAGTCGAACAAATGGCGACAGACGGACAAACGATAAGACAGACACGTCGTCTCTTAACAGTAAAAGTAAAATTATGCGATGCTACGTGTTGACAACAAGGTGAAGCATTCCAATACGTTGCCCCAGATGCTATCTCATCCATGAAGCTATGCCCGACTCTGCCGGCAGCCTTCCAGAGACTTAATGCCTCAGGCTCTCTGACTTTGCCTCTGTCAGATATTACGTATAAATTAAACGGAATTAATGAAGTTTAACTTAGCGTAGCGAATTGTGTATGCTCTTTCAATGTGAAAAGTTAAAGAAGGTTCATTCCTAACGACTGTCGAAATTTGTTCCTATGGCTCGCAAGTGAACACACAGATTGGAAGTAACTGAAAGTCGCTTTATTATGAAAGTAGATGAATTAATAAAGTAAAGTTAACGTCAACAAACAGTCGGAATAGCCGTTAAAGTGAGGGTATCTGAAGCGTTTATCAGCAAATGACATCTAATGAGTTAGACAGCGTCGCTTCAGGTGTGAGTCTCTGTAGCAGTTTTGGACTCGAAGTCTGGAGACGGCGTCGCACCTTGAAGCCGAAGCGGAGCAATTGAAACCTGTTAAACTGTTGCCAAATAATGTCGTTGAGCGCGAGATGAGGCTTATACGAAGGCCGCCTTTTGCTTAGAAAGTCAACGAGATGAGTCAATATGCAGCGAGAAAAACCAAAAACCAACAGAAGTTGGCCAACAAAGTGCTGCATGAATCATGTGGACAATAAAATAAAATGTATGCAACTCTTTGAGGCGGAAGTGAAAATTGCGCTACCGAAGTGTTGAATCAGCCCAAAACTCTGGCTGATGGTCGCAATTGATAAGCCAGGTTGAGACTATGGTCAATGCAAGTGGGTGGGCAGATAGATAGAGCAAAAGGGATAGATAGAGTTTGGCTTGAAAGATTGAGAGCTGCGTCTGAGCCAACAGCAGCAAGCAGCGGGTGGTGGCCAAAAACGCAGCACGCAGCCATCATACAGATTTGGCCAGTTTCACAGTGCGTTTTTGTGCACAAATATTGCAGAAGTCAAACTGCGCCAGTTGTCGTCCTTTATTTTATTTTTTTTTGCGGGTAGGTGGAAACAGTTTAGTTTTAATACCATAAGCAGCAGCAGGAAGGCGGCGGACTAAGCTGCGATTGAGCGGAGAAGCGGTTAGCCGGAAAACCACACGTGCCTCCACAAGCACACACACACAATCCACACAATCCACAGAGTGCGACCACATGCGGCTGCAATCGCTGCATCCTGTGGACACAATCCAATCCACACATACCCAAGAAACTCACACACACAAACGCACACTTGCCACAGTAGCCGACTTTGCATTCGTTTCGCATTTGGAAACGCTTTCATTATCGGCTGCCAGTTTGCAGTTCGGTGTACCGTACCGTACCGAGTGCCAAGTCCAAGTGTGGCGCATCCTGCCGTGCAACGTTCAACGTGCAACTCTCTACTGGGACACACATTTAAATTTGGTCTGCTCATTTGGGAAAATTGGATGCGGCAATGTTACGGCTTATCAAAACATAGTCAATATTTAATTAACACGAAGCGCAGCGTGTGGCATGCAAGAACCAACAAAAACAACAACAACAACATGATTTATGACACCCAGCTCGCTTGCAATGTGAAAATTTCCCCCCCTCTCTCTCCTCTCACTCTGACTGACTTTCTGTCATTTTTACTAATTTGTTAAAGGTTCGCTGTCTCACACGGGGGTCAATTGAGCCGACAAAGAAGTGAGCAGTGGGTGGGGGGTGTCAAGCGTATGGGTAGGGAGAGGTGGTGAGGGAGAGGTGGTGTAAAATGAGGGGTACTTAATGGTGCATTTAATGATGTGTGTCCATGGAGTAAATGTATGCATATAAATAGTCAATATGATAATGTTAGCAAATAATGCAATGCAGCAGATAAAACAAACCAATTCAATTAAGGCTTTGAGTGTGTACGTGTGTGTTTGTGTGTGTGGGTAGAGAGGTTCAGTTTGTGTTTGGAACAAATCTAGCATCTGTTCGAAATAAATGTCTTTATTTGGATACGTTAAATAAATTTCCTTTAATCACATTTCATATGTTTTAATCCCAAAATTAACCTATTAAGTTTCAAGCATAAAACAAATAACATTTTAGCATCAACTGTTAATAATACTGTTTAAATAAAAAAATTATCCCGCTGCTTTTTATTCAAAATTCAAAAAGCCCTCATTACATTTTTACCGCAGCTAACAATTATTGGATTTAATTGCACAATTTGCCATTTTGCCTAGCTACAAAGTTCCACCCACACTCTTAAGTCATTAATTACATTCATTGCATAAATGTATATTAATTAAGTTATGTTTTTCTTATAGAAATGGCCTTAGATTGTGCACTGCAGTTAGTTGTTAACAGAAGCACAATCACGTCAAGTGCATTGAGTAATCATTCAATCATATAAATAAATATATTTAATGCCAAATGCACGTTCTATAGTTTAAATAACCAATTAACTAACACGTCGTATTATTATTATACAACATGAGATGTTAATGCAAACTTGGACAGTATCGTCTTAATAATAAGTTAGTTTGAAATGTCTAATACTGGGAAATGTATCATTTATCTCTATATCTAAAGATACAGTTGGTAAACAAAACTTTCATTTCTAAAGGTTGAATATGCATTTACTTCTGTATACTTACTTTAGTCATAATGATATCAGCTTAGGAACCACTTAGAAAGAACTCTTGAATCTATAAGGAAAATACGTTTTGAAAGTTGTACATTGTATAAATATGTTTATTTTATTTACTTATTGTTTGTCTTGTCTTTACCACACAAATGCCAAAAAAAATAAAAACAAAAATGCTTCATCATACATATTAAAAACATTAAAATAGAATATTATTATTATTATTATTATGATTATTATTTATTTTATATATGCATGCAGACAATGCCAGCCCGCCCCCTGTGCCCATTTTGGGCATGGCCCGCTGCATGTAATACATATTGCGTATGGGTTTCTCTATATTTTTGATTTAAATTTAAGATTTTTTTCATATAAATAGCAAAACATTTACAATCTTATTGCATTGCACGGAAAAACGTATTTTTTCAGGCTTTCGAATGAAATTTTGTTTTTCGATTGTTTTTGTATATTATTTTCCATTTAATAATTGGTAAACTTAAACAAAACAATGCATGTATGTATGTATATATCATTTTTTTTATATAGTTTAATAGTTTTTGTTTTTATTATTATCAATTATTAATTATTATAAAATTTATGTAATACATTTTCAACGTGTTGTTTCTGTGATTTTAATATAAAAATACTTAAAATTTATTTTGTTTATTATTAAATTGTAATTAATTGCATTATTATTAATAAGATAGGCGAGTGGATCGCACAAGTTCCAAGTTATAAGGCAAGAGAATTGCAGCTGTTGTTTGAATGTATTGCTTGAACGATTGATTGCTTGAATGGTTGATTGTTGTTTGATTGATTGGATGTGTGGCTGTGGAAATGTGTTGCAAAAGTTGTTGCTTTGTCGTTTGCTGATAAAAGCACAAGAAGCTTAAGCTTAATTGTGCTTTCCGTATAACAAAAGCTAACTTTGAAAAAGGTTACTGTTGTTGCATGTGTTGCATGTTGGCATGTTGCATGCTTATTTGTTGTAGGCACGCCCACAAGTGTCCATGTGTAAGTTTCTGCAAATATTATTATAAGTTGTTTGTTGTTGCTCTGTTGCTGTTGTTGTTGTTGGTGGTGCTGGTGCTGCGCCTGCGCAACATTTTGGTGGGGGCGTGGCAAAGTGCACGTTTCGATAAACCATTAATGAATAAGATGCAGAAGAAGAACCAAACAGCCAAACCGTATTTAAAAAAAATCATAAGCGAATTATCGATTGTGCCAACACCCGATTGCATTCCGATGTTTATCGCTGCGCTGTTGCACTTGTTGCAGTTGCAGCTGTGTGTTGCAGCTGCTGCAGTTGGATTGCGTCAAGTGGTAAGCATGTTTTGTGCAGTGCATGAGGTTGGGCGGTAGGCGTGGTGATAAATTGCTGCTGCGTCCGATAACCGATTACCAACACATACATACACATATACATATAAATATAGATCGATAGCTCTATAATTATATGACATTTGCCCATTGCTCGTGTCTTTATTTAAAATAATTGTGATTGCGTGCGTTTGTTGCATATTTTGCTGTTGGTGCTGCGGTGCTTAGATATCTGATGATGTGTCTTTTGTTTATATAGTTTTTATATAGTATATTGTTGTGTGTTGGTTTTGCTTTATTGTTTTTTTTTGTTATATAGTATACTGTATTTATGATATTTATAAGCTTATCGCCAAACACATTGACTACATCTACAAATAAAAGAGAAAATAGAGATACAAAATAGTGATGTAGTAGAGCCGTGTTTGTGATAAAAACAAATCAAAAAGTTTCGAATCAAATATCAAAATCAAAATCAAGCATTTTCCATTCTTTTCCATATGATGTTGATCTGTGTGTGTGTGTGCGAGTGTGTGTGTGTGTGTGTATGAGTACTTGCTGTGATGTGTGAGATAAATACAATGTGCATAAGCTTTTCGATATTATTTGGAGCTTTTAAGAAAGGTTAATAAATCGAAATAAAATTTTGTTATACTTTTTACAGATTTTTTATATGGAATCCAAACATAAATTGAGGAAATAATTTACAAATAAATATACCTAAAATGTTCTTTATCAAAAAAACACGCACGTAAGAAAAATTCTTTTGCCGTATTAATTCAAGTTCATGAAATTTGTCAACTAGTCAAAATTGATCAATGCTCATGATAATCATTTATGATGGATCATATTTAAGCTCAAAAATAAATCGTAACCAACACCAAAAAAATAAAAGAAAAACTATTTTGCTTGCAGCTTTCCATGCACTTGTAAAATTTAATAATATTGTTAACTAAAACCAATTCGAGTAACACACACACACACACATACCTAAACATATGTGAATCTGTACAATATGTTCAAGTTGATAGATATGTAAAAGTGTTTGTTGTTGTTGTTGTTGTTGTGGAAACTCACCTGTGCTGACGCAGATTATCACGTTGCTTGAAGTATTTGCCGCAGACCTCACAGGAGTATGTTATCTCTGGGGATTTGTGCGTGCGCTCGTGTATCATCAGATTGTATGGCTTGGTGAAACGCCGCTGGCAATACTTGCAAATGAACTCACACTTTGGACGCATCTTGCGACGGAAATCCGACCGGCAGTCATCGTTGTCGATTCGCATTACAGCAAACATTTTGACAGACGATATATATTTTCCCTCTTTTTGATTTTGTAAGTTTTGTATTTGTTTTATTTTATGCTTTTTGCTTTTGCCTACGTGCGCGCGCTCAATGCTCACACAATCAGAGGGTGATGTTGTTGTTGTCGGTGCTGCTGCTGTTGCTGTTGCTGCTCCCGACACTCACACACACATACGCACACACTATCTCTCTCTTCTCTTTGGTGACACTCTCCGAATGTCACTCTGTTTACTCGATCTCTTGCACTCAGTGCGACTCTGACTTTGAGCTTTGCTCTGTGTGCAATGAGCGCAATGGTTTAACGGTACTCGAAGCGTAATCGCTATCTCTATAGCTATTGCTATTGCAGATAACGACGATGTTGTTGGTGAAATGTGGCAACGCTGCGGCTATTTGTTGTTGTGATTTCTCCGTTGATGTGTGTGTGTGTTGTTGTAGGCGTTTTGGGTGGGCCGTCCGTTCCAGGTGCTGCCGCTGTTGTTGCCGTTGCCGTTGCCTTTTAGTTTATAGCGCACTTTAAGGCAAACACCTAAAACACAAAAATAAAATAAAACAGATACAGATACAGAGACAAGAGACAAAGTTAAATAAAGTTAGCAACGCCTGCGACATCTTTTATGTGCCAATAAATTTCAGCAAAAATACCACGACAACAGCAACAATAACAACAAGTTGTCAACTTAAATCACGCAACATGAAATTGAAAATGACTCATTAAAGCCAGAACCGCTGCCGCCGCTGCTGCTGCTGCTGCTGCTGAGGCTGCTGTTGCTGGTCCATACACGAACTTGGCGCTGGTGCTAACTTTGGTGGTGTTGACATTTACAAATCACCAGCCGCCCAGTTTCAGTTGCTAACCTTCGCTTATAATTTGTCTTAAACGACAATTTTTGACTTGGTTTTTTCGTGTTTATTTTAACGCCAACTTTGCTCATTGTTTTTTTTTTGCCTCGTTTCGGTTTGAGTTTCACTGCTGTCACCAGCTGCCGTTATTTTTGGTCAACTGTACTTCCGTACATCACAATTGTTGAATTAGCAATGCAAAAAAAAAGCTATCAAAGCTTGCATGCCCGCAAAGTAGCTTAAAAGCTCAAGGGTAACGTGCTTTTAATGGAGTTTCCCAAAATCGTTATGCAGCACTATGCCTTTAAAGTAGCTTTAAGGTCTTTATTTTGCAGCTTTAACATAATAGATCAGAATTCAACCCCATAAAAAAGTAATGCTATTTTAATGAATTCAGCATAAAAATGCAGCTTTTGTCATAGGAAGACAATATAGCAAGTTTAATGATCGTAGCTATGCGAACAACTTAGTTCACATAGGACAACGAATGATAATAAACATACGGAAAGGCGTCACAAATTCACTCGACGAGTGTTTATGCCTTTATGGCAACGTCTGCATCGGCCCCTGACGCTTATACAGTTGCCATATTTTAGTCGCTTCATTAAAGTGGCGCTGTAACAAGTTTATTTTTAATTGGCGCCTGCGATTTAACAAAAAACGAAAGAAAGAAAAAACTGGAAGTTAAATTTATGCCAGTTGATATTTCGGTGCATTTGGGTCCTGCTCCCTCGGTAGTTAACAACTGTTATTTTTTATGTAATTTTATTTTTGTCATTTCGGCGCCGCTGGATGTTTGGGGATATACAAATACAATATGCATATAAATACGTGTCAGTCCCTTAATGCTGTGCCATACATTCTCGGGCATTGGAATACGGGATTCGAAGTGTTCCGCACAAACAAAAAGCTGTGCTGACTGGTAGCGACATCGTCTCTCGGCAAGCCCCGATCTCGATATTTATTTATACTATGTGTGTAGTAGTATGTGATTTTTGTTTTGTACTCTTCGGTTTTTGAGATCGCAGCTGGAACTCTATCGGGTTTTGGCTTTGGGGGCAAAAACGTTGACAACAAAAGGCAAACGTCACAGCGGGTGTTGCAGGCGCAGGCGCAGACGCTACGTAGTTATTGTCATTATAACATTAATGCCCACTAAACATATTCAAATTATAACACTGACTTTTGCGTCCAGGTCGTCCAAGCTCAAACTCAAACTCAAACTCAAACAGCTTAGCTGGGCAGATGGCAGATGGAGTCGTAGTCTAAGTTCTTCAACTTCTCCAAGTCCATGTTAATTTGTGTACACAATGTGGCGTCACATTGGCATTTTAACGCCGTTAATCATGCGACACAGGGCGCCTGCATAAGGCCCTGAGATTCGATATGGATAGCGAGACAGAGAGAGAGAGAGAGAGCAAGAAAGAGAAAGATGCATGTGCATCCAAGTCGAGTCTTTGGTGTTTCAGTTCTGCTTTTGGTTATGGCTTGGCGTGGGCCTAAGTGGAGCAACATTAGCCATGGCTTACGACTGCTTTAACTTGGCAGATGGCCATTGAATGTGTTTTTGAGAAGTGGCTGAAACTCATTTATCTCACAACGATTGAATGGCACTCAATTTTTATAGACAACACATGATTATATAGAAGCCATAATCATTGATGATCGACTTTAATAGTCGAGTATTAACTTTAAAAGATTTATTTTTCATTTATAAGGAATATGAACGATTTCATTAGATCTTGTTTTTAAAGACTTTTGCAATCTAGAAGAATCTATGGCAAATCAATCACATTTATCACATCAAAAACAAAATAAACTAGTGTCAAGTTGTCCATAATCGCTTTAGTTTTAGCCAATCTTCTTACCAACTGTTTGACATTTGGCAACTGTCTAATCCTCTTAGCCGTTAGCTGTAGCCAACAGCAACACCCAAAGATCATGATGCTAAGACCACACAAACATACTTGAAAGCCGGGCAAAATATTGTATAATAAACTGTTGTACAACATGCAGCTAAGTCCGTTAATCCCAAGTGAATATAATTAGTGTTTTGTACACACAGCGCAACGAGAGGTCCGGGCCAAAAGAAAGAGAGATATTTTGCCAACTACATGCATAGTATAGTGAAAGATCAAGCATCACAGCATGAAACCCAGGATGACTGTGCGAGGCGTATGAAAGAAGAAGATGCAGTTTGGAGATTTTTGTTGTGTGCGTGTGAAGGGCATGCGAAAGGCGTTAATGCTGCGTGAAATTAGATTTGCACCAAAAATGGCAACACACACATACACATCAACAAAATCTGCAATCGTATCTAAATCGCAAGTGTTAGTGCTTCAGCGCCTTCCACGAAATGTAACAAAATATCAGGGCCGAAGAGTTACAGTTTAACACCCCGGCCCAGCGATAATGTGTAGAGCGGTACACGCCGATAAGGCAAGGATCTTAAAAAAGCAACGAGAATGGGAGAGAGCAAGAGAGATAGAGATTCTCTGAGTGACACACACGTTGCACTGTTTAAAGGGACTGCAGACTGCAGACCGAATGCAGACATGGTCAAAAGCGATTACCACACTTACCCAATGGCCTTTATTTTCTTTTAATATTCCCTTTTTTTTAATTTTTTTTTTTTTTCGTAGGCGGACAGTGAGTTGGCAAGGTGTCATTAAAAATTACAGCCGAAATGTGGAAGAAAAAAAATGACAATAAGCCTGAAACTGAACGAAACAAAAAGCAAAGAAAAGGACAAAGGCACCGAAAGACCGATTTTGATACGAATCTAATTGTGCTAATGGCGCAGAATTCGTAAGAAAAATAAAAGTGAACGAACCCCAAGCACACAACAAGAGCAACAACAACAATTAGGCTCTTCAAGTCACACAATTGAGAACAATGCACTCAAGGAGCGCAAGGCGCGCGAAACTGGACACAACTCAAAAATAAACGGAATCATCTATAGAAAAGGGAAACAAGCAGCCAACACCTAACCACAAAGGATCCTCACAAGACAAATGTTTGTGGGAAAAACACACACACATGAGTGTGATCGGCTATGACAGAAAGTTGGACAGAAAGTTGGATCAGTATCCTAGCCAAATGTCTGTTCGATTGTTTGCTAAACTCATTTATGTCTAATTAAACGCACGCAACGTGTGGTCCCAAAAAAGCGCAGAATTTAAGGACGATATTGCAGTTTGTAGAACACTACAGTAAACACGCGCTAATGTTTACGTTATGATTTACACTTTAACAAGTATCAAACAAATCGAAGCCTAAGCAAAAACAGATTTATTTCACGACTTTGCGTGAGTCAGAGCTTAGTTTAAGTTTGATCGAATTGATGATCTGTGTGTATGGCGAGCCTCGGGCAAACAATTCATTTGCGGTTGCGTTGTATTTTATGACTTGATTTGTGCGTTTGGCAAGTTTTTTTTTTGTTTAACCTCGCACAGACCTTGGATCATTTATAAGAAGTTGACTAAGTTGTGCTGACTCATGGGCTTACACAACTTTAAAACTAAAGAGTAAAAGCGACAAGTCATAAGTTGCAGAGATGCCGTCGGCATTTTGACAAATGATAAAAAGCTTGAAATCAAATGAAAAAAATCAATTGTAAATATTTATATTATAATTTTAAATATAAAAATGGAATAAAACTTTATTTAACTCGAGCCTAGATCTGGCAACTCTTTTCATATAAAGCCAATTGGACGGCATATTAGATATTCCGTTATTGTCGTCGCCATTTTGTGACAGCTAAATGCGCAGGCGCAAAAAGCTCAACAAACACAGAGAGAAAGAGAACCAGAGGCGCTCACGCACGTTTGGTTTTGACCAATGAAAGCGCGTAAAACTGGTAGCCAACACAGCAACAAGAACGAACATAAGCGCCACGGCCGCTGCCTACTACTACTACTAGTGTGCTACTGTGCGACGCCGCCGCCTAGCGCGACCCCGACGCTGACTGCGCAGTCAGAGGCCATAGCAATGGCGACGCTTGCGTAACTGCGCAGTCGCATAGGCGAATCCACAAAACAATTGTAACTAAATAAAAACAACTTACCGAATGGGAAATCAGAAAAATAATACTTCTACAGTGATGAAGCTGCTGCTGGTGTTGTTGTTGTTGCTGCTACTGCTGCTGCTGCTGCTGCTAATCACAGTAATTAATGCGACGACAAATGTGCGATGAATTTCAATTAAAGTCACGTAGCTTAATTGCTTTTGTATGTGTAAGTAGTAGTTGTTGTGTGTGTGTTGATCACTAATTATTATTTATTGATAATGTTCTTGATTTTGTTTTGTGATTTTGTTTTTGCTTGAAAGGTACACGCGAAGGAACTGAGGAACTACGCACGCTTGCGCGGCACAAAGTTGAATGAATGAATGCTACTAATAACTGAAAGAAATAGTAGTCAACTCTGCTGCTGCTGCTGTCGTGCGCTGCTGCTGCTGCTTGCGTCGCTGCTGGCAAGTTGAGGAAGCGGCAACGACGCAGTCAAGACCGAGGCGTTTTGTGTGTTTGTATGAGTGTGTTAGTGAGTGCGGCTCAATACGGTAGTGTATGTAAATGTACATGAGTATGTGTGTGTCTGTGTGTGTATGTGTGTGTGTGTGAGTCATCGGACTACTGTAGTGCCACAGCAGCAACAGCTCTGCCTAGCTCTTCTTTCTAACTGGTCAAGCACGAGCTCGAAAGAAAAAAGAAAACCCGAAGCCGAAAACGAAGTCAAAGCATTCGCGACACGAAGGAGAAGCTCAAGACCAGTAGCCGAAGCAAGTTCTTATAAGCTTCGGCTACTGCGCATGCGCAAGACGAGTAGCGCTCTAAGCGCACTTGCTCTCGCTCACACTCGCTAACTCCCTCGCACTCACTTACAGTCTATGCCCATTTATGTGTTCTTCTTGCCGCTGCTGTTGCGTAAGTGCGGCAGCTTTCAACAGTAGCCACAAAATGGCAGCGTCTAACAAAATGGCGTCTGCTTACCTTTCTTAATTCGCAAAAGAATTGGCCGTATTTAATAGTTAGGAAAGTTAACTCGCTTGTTGAGTTTGGTGCGTTGAGTTTTAGTCGGCAGCAAACGAAAGTTCGTTCACTTTTTTTTTGTGTAAGTTTAGCGACGGCGCTGACACAAAAAAAAGCACAGCTCGACTGCTAATATTATTAATAAAATATATTTCACTTCCGAACGCTTCTGTGCGCGAGAGTCAACTGCAAAGTTACGATCGAAACTTCAGCTTGATGGGTTTAACAGCTGCCTGTGTTGAAACAACCACAACAACAGCAGCAACAACAAAACAGCTTCTGCTGCTGCTGCTCGCATTCAATTGTCTCTTCACCATCTCGCTCTAGCACAATTGAGCGCAAAAACGAGTTTGAGTGAGCGCAACGTGCTCTGATTGGATGTTAGCAAAGCAAGAGTATATATGTGTGTGTGTGTGTTTGTGCGAGAGCAGGTGAGTTTTTTTTGAGCGTTGTACTGGGGCGTTACGTACGTTGCGTGTTGCCCTGTTAATTAAGCCTAAATGCGCCCACGCCCGCCACAAACCAAAGCAAAACCAAATAATATGAAAAAGTTTACATTTTAATTAAGATCGTGCGCAAAAAACACACACAACAAAATTGTCCTCTATTCGTTTGCCAAAGAGCAGTAGTTAAAGCGAACAAAAAGCTCTGATTGCTCTCTCACTCTAGCTTATTCATTCATATATTGCTATCTAGCTGCTGTGCAACGCAGTCAACTTTCTTTTTCACACACACACACACACACACATGCAAACACACGCTCAGTTGTTAAGTGGGCGTTGCCTTGTGGCGCTTTTTTATTTTAGGCGGCCAATGGCAGGCGGCGTTTGCGTCGCTGCTGGCGCTCAACTGTCAGTTTTTGTTTTTTTTTGCCTGCCCTTAACCCGTTTCTTCTGTGTGTGTGTGTGTGTTTCTCACTCACACTTGTGTGTGTGGTGAAAACCAGTGGCAGCAAGCCAGGCAGCCGTATTACGCATACGCCGCATTGACTTCGCTGCCAACTTAGTTAAGTGTTGAGCGAGGCTCCATTTTGTGTCGTGTGTGTGTGTGTGTGTGTGTGTGTGCCGCCATGGGAAACACTCGAAATCGCTACGGCATTTTGTTGTCGCTGTGTGGCCTCTTTGTGCCCAACAAACAACTAAATAACACAGAAGAGTAGAGACAATATAAAAAAAAACCAAACAAAAATACCGAAATACATTTTTCATTTTCTTTCGCTTCATGTAAAATGCCGCAAAAGGGCCGAGCTCATATTTATTGTCGGTTTATCTCTCTGGCGTTGCGTTTTTTGGCTCCTCTAACTGATTGCCTTTCATTTTCTTTGCCTCATCGTTTGCTCAATGAAACAAACGCTTCATTCATAAAATATTCACAAAAACCAAGCAGAACACAAACCAAACAATATGAAAAATTTCGTTAATTTTACACAACTCTTCGCCTTTTGTTATTTTAATTACGTCGCCCCGAAAAGGATTGCCTCTTATTGTTTTTTGTTTTCCTTTTTCGTTTTTTGGTGCCTGCTGTTGAACGTTTTTAATTAAGTTTTCGCTTTGCGCGCAGCTCACAAATTGACATCAAGCATCAATAAAGTTTAACACAAAAATACCCAAAAAAAAAACAATGTTTCTCCTTGTGAGGCTTATCTTCTTCGTTAATTTGCGAAATCAGCTGCTTCAATACGATTTTGATGTCTTGAGTTTGTATATACATACATACATATATGGTCAACATTTGCATATATCCAATTAAGCTGTTTTGCAAATTGTTTTTCTTTCTTCCAGAGACAGCCAAGTGGCAATTGATTATGCAATGCAAGTTAATATAAATATATAAACATTTATTTGACAGCTGCTGAAATTTTAACATGCAAATCGAATTTAAAAATATATTTTTTACACTTTTATTGAAAGCATATTGAATACTTAAAGTATATTAAAGACTTTTTTACATTAATAAAAATAAATTACTCCAAAATTCAATCAATGTTTATAATTGAAAAAAGATTATATTCTCTTTTAACAGACTATTTTGAATCGCCTGGTATTTAAAGAACTTTCTGCTATTCTTGACTCATTGTCAAGTTGAGTCAAGCTCTAAAGTATTGCCTAAAATTCATCAAAACTCATAAAAACTATGATTCATGTCCCAATAGACCTTTAACAGCTCTATACATCTCTGTTAGCATGTGTGTGTGTGTATTGTTGGATTGTATGATATATTCACATATGTTTGTGCCACCGATTGCCACTTAACTTTGCCACACACCATTTTGAGCTTTGGTTTCTTTGCCTGGCAGCTTTATGGCAAATTAATATGCCACGAAAATTCCAATTAAACCATAAATTTGATTAATTTTTAATGCATGTCTACAAACAAAATATACAAAAAGCTATTCATAAATTTTATTATTGAATTGTCGCTACAATGGCAACGATTCAGATGAGATTCTGCACAGAAAAAAGTCAATAGAAAAAAAACTACCGTACCGCACCCAATTAGTATAATAGAAAAGCAAACAAACGAAATCAATTTTGTATTCAGTATTCGATATTAGTTTAAGCTTGGAACAATGGTAAAACCTTTAGCGCTCCTACAGAAGTGACAACAAATTTAAAATTTACGAAATAAAAATTAAAATTAAATAAAACACAATGAAGACAACTTGAAACTGGAAACGGGTAACCAAAAACTACCATAAAAATTAACATACAAACCAATAATGCATACAAAATGAGTAAAATGAGAGACCAAGAGAGCGAAAGAGAGAGAGAAGATGCTGTTCAGACGATCGAATAGTTTTTAATGGGCAAATAGTACGAGTTCATTGAGTTTCGAATTCATTGATGGATCGCGGCAGCTAACTGTTCGAAAACATAGAAAACATCGAAAATTAACGATTGTACATTATTCAAATTTATGCAGATGGATTCAGAGCGTATCTAAGCAAAATAAATCAAGCTTTTTTTTGCCCACCTTGAATGAAAAATGATAAATATACATATATAACTACAATGTGTTTGCGTATGGCTGGCAACTCTGTTCGTGCTAATGTGAGGCAATCGGAATAAGTTTGTCATCTTCGTCATCAGGCCGAAATTTGTTGCAGCTGTTGACAACGCACCTTATGAATCCGTATCTGGGTATTCTGCGGTCCAGTTTCTCGCCTGGTTTTTTTTTTATAAAGACACAAAACTCAACTCAGACACTTACTATATAAGAATAACGCCCACGTCTCCCATCTCTTCGCTTCGCTTTGCTTCTCTTCTTTTCGCATTGTTTGCTGTCTTCGACCAGAACAGAGTTGAAAATTTATGCGACCGCATCGCTGCCGTATGAAATTTTTTTTTTTTTGCATTTGTTATTGGTTTTTTGTATCTTGGCAATTATTGAAATTTAATACTTTTGTGCACACTGTAAAGTATAAAAACAAACAAGATCTTTTGTCAAGTCACGATATATTGCAAGGTGTGGCTACAATGATATAATGATAAAAAGGAAATGAATGGAAACTTCGAATCAAACTGCTTTCGAAACTCACTGGATGAAAACCCGATTAAAGTGAATCCGTAAGGTTCAGAACAACTTGATATTGTTAACTCCTATATTTAGGAGCTTTGCAGAAATAAGATTACTCTATCCAAACTACAAATATGTTATATGTATATGACAAGAGCTATTTGAAACACTCGTTAAAATCAAATCTTACAAATAAACCTCTTTGGGATAAAACCAAAAAATATAAACTAGCTTTTTGTGGCTGAGCCAAACGAAAGGGTTTTGATTTTTAAAGCAATAAAAATCAATGCTCAACCGTTTTTATTATAACCTAAACCAAAATGCAATCCCCCGCATTAGTCAAAGTGTCTGAAATGTTTAGAAAGCTGCCAAGCTGTGAATTAAGATTTACGATCGATTTTCATGTGCTAAGCGCCACATGAACTTCCGTTGATTTAAAGCCACCAACAAACAAACAAACGAAATAAAAATACTAAATCCCAAATACAGAAAATAATAATAATAAAACTGGCGGCAGCTGAGGTGTTGTTGGCGTAGGTGTCACCAGCTTCAGCTCCATCCCGAGCTCCATCTACATTTCAGACCCGCTTTAAACAAATTGAATTTAAAATTAATCGTGTTTCGTATCGGTAACAAAAAACGATAAAGAAAAAGACAAACAAACAAAAAGAAATGTTTTATTACATTGATTTGCATTTAAATCGATGTTCCGACCGAGGTGAGAGAGAGAGAGGCTAGATTGAGTTTGGAACTGGGATTTGCTGGACTGGACTGATGATGATAACGAGCACAGCGAGCGGTCAAAAGGCAAACAAATGTTGACAAGATGACAAACCCAAACAAATACGAAATACAAAAAGAATTCTCTTCAATGAATTTACGGAAAATGAATGAAATTTTTTAAGCTTGTTCCAACACATTACGTATTAGATCATAAATAATACCAAGTTAAGAGCTTTGTTGGTGGCGTCTATACTATATACTAGTAGTATATGTATTTACATACATACATGTAGCTATGTAGGGTATGGGAATGTTTCTGTTTTTTCAGGTAACTATCTTTGGCTCTCTCGGGCCAACTGTGGCCAAATCACGATTTATGCTCAGCAAATGCTTTTTAGCCAGGGGCCAAACAAAACTGAACACAAATTTGTTCATTCAACGTAAAGTTGAACATGGGCAACAGGTTTCTTCTACTATTGTTGTTGTTGTTGTATTTTGGTGCAGCTTGGCCAAGAAGTTGGTCGTGCCAAACAATGAGAAAATGAAACTCATCTGCGTACTCGCTCTTATCCAGCTGCTCCAAAACTTCAGCTGCCTCCCACCGCTCAGCCATACAATGAGAGACGAGCCCGAATCAGAGTCAGAGTCGGAGTCGTAGTCGGAGCCCGACTCGGAGACGACTCTCGAGACTCTCGACCAAAAAACAAAACACTGAAAAACGAAACGAAAGAAAAAAAAAGAGAAAAAGAATAACCAGCCCCAGAGCGAGTTGGCGAGTCGCAAGTCGCAAGTCGCGAGTTGCCTGCCACTCACTCAGTGGAATGGCATCCGAATCCTACCGTGGGAAATGAACAGTAGTTGCTTTTTGCTTTTGGAGCAACAACAAGTTTAATGCTACAGTCAGTTGTTGTTGTTGTTGCTGTTGTTGTTGTTAGCTTTGCAATTTCACTGCAGCTTTTTGGTCGTCGGCGCATATCAAATAAGCCTAATAATAATGCAATTTATGCCAAGCAAGCAAAAAAAAAGAGCCACAAAATGACTTTTGACTTTGCTCTACTATTTTGCATGCCACAAACTAAGATAGAGTAAGAAAAAGAGAGAGAGAGAGAGAGAGAGAGAGCAGAGCGAGTGAGAGATATATGCGAAATTAATTGAAAATTTTCTTAGTTTTGTTTTACATTTCGTTCGTTTTGCACATTCGTCACGTTACTTATCAATCAAAACTTGGCGAAATATTTTTTATTTCAATATTTTGGAATTCTTTCGAAGAAGAACAAAGACTTTTTACCTGTAAGCTACAATGCACAAATAAATTAATACAATTAAAATATTATTTTTGTTTATCATTAATCTTCAGCTGGAAGCTGTTTCTAGAAAAATTAATTACTTTAATAATATGTTCCTTAAGGTATGCTTTTCTAACTTCTTTATTGACTTATGCACCGCTATTTCTGAGCTGTTTGGGATAATCCAAACGCATGCAAAGTACTTCTACTTTGATTTTGGGAAAAACCTTTTAGCACCTTTGGCTAACCGCAGCAGAAATCACAACAAGTTGTCGGATCCTGAACCTGGGACAATTGGGACATTTTGTATTGCTGATAAGCGGGCCAAGTGAGCAAACAAAGAGAGGGAGAGAGATGGAGAGAAAAAGTGAGAAGAAGAAGCGGTTAGCAACACCTAAAAACAGGCTCGGGAATTTTTCGCGTTTTCGTCCTAGGTTTACTTTGGTTTGGTTAGGGTTTTCTTTCTTCGGTTATATGGCTGTTGCGGCATCTTCTCATCTAAACGATAAAAGAAGAGAAGTGGTCTTCTTATCTGATCAGTGCAGGACACGCGTGTCCCTACACTAGTAAGTGTATGTGTGTAGATAACATAGCGGTGATAATTGACCGCCCTATATTGGCTTAGCAACCAATTATGTACAAAAATGCTTATCAGCACTCGTCGACAATCAAACCAAAACACACCGTCAAGGCGAGGCGAGGCGAGGCGGGGCGGGGCTACGTTGGTGGTCTTCGTTCTTAGCCCTCGCCACAAACTAATGATGTGATAGCCATCGATCTGGCGGGTAAACAAACGAACGCAACAACACGCACCCATAACAAAGTGTGAAAAATGCCCGCAGTGAGCACAGATCATATCAGATCAAATCACATTCATATGCTAAATACGAGAGTAACAATTTTATTATCAATTATGAGTTGCTGCTTAAAGGATCAGCAGTGCCGCGTGCTTGACGCACAATTTCCTGATCGTGGGCATGCACCAGCAAAGCCACCTCCAGATTCAAATGAGCAATATCATCCTTGAGCTTAACGATCGCCTTTTTGATCTGTTGAACGGAACCTGAACAAAATTGTTTTAGATTAGTTGATTCCATTATCCTTTGCTTGCCTTTGCCACTTACTGCCATCGGACATGACCTGACCGCGTCGCTCCATTTCCTGTTTCTTGAGCTCCTGCTCGGCCATCACCTCGTTGAGTTGGTTTAGTTGCTTCTCGGATTCCGCTTTCAGCTGTGTCTGAGCATACTGAACCGTGGACAGTTCAATGGAGAGCTCTTTGTACTGCTGAATCAGCGGCTGCAGCTCATTGTTTAAATGTTTCTCGCGACTCTCAATCTTCTCCAGACTAAAGGTGAACTCACTATGCAATTTCTTGAGCTGCGCTTGTGTTGGCTCCGCCACATTTGCAATGCTTGTGTTGAGTGCCTCCATTTGGGTAATGTGAGTGCGCCAATCGCGAGCATCCGCTTTTACGACCACCTTTAGTTGTTGCAACACACGCTCTAGCTCCAGACGCCACTCCTGATGGTCACTCAGCCGTTGAGCATCCAGCTCTCGACTTTGCTCATCAGCTAGAGCCCCAAGCTTTTGGCGATTTAGCCAATTGAGCTGCTTGAAATTGTGCGCCTCCAGCTCGAGATCGCTGTCATCGCTGAGTGCAGCAGCGTTTTGTTCATCCTCCAGTTTCTCTAGTATAATCTCAGCATTATCCTCCAAATAGTCACCCACAAACTCCTCCTCCTGGGCAATGTGCACTCGCTGATAATTCACTTTGATTAGCTTCACCGCCTGCGTGGCCAAAATATCCAGCACCATAAGGCATATAGGACCAGCACCACGTATCAGCTTATTGGGTGCAAAATCCACTGGTGCATCCTGCATTAAAGTAGTTAAAAGAACTGCAATCCCTTGAAGGAAAAACCTCATTGCACTTACAATCTCCTCCAGCATTTGTATAATTTTGGCTGTAACTGTATTGGGATCATCGTGTTCCTGCGGTCTATCCATTTCCTTGCCTAGTTTCTTGCACAGCCACCAGCATATTAGCGTAAACATGAAGAACTGTTCGCCAGGATTTGTGGACTTGACAAAGTAAAAGCGCGAAAGTGGCTTCAATTTGTATTCCTTGAGGAGATGCTTCTCATAGTTGAGAAGTTTTAGTTTTTCCAGCAAATCATCGGATTGAAAGTTTTGTAATTGCTGCGTTTTATCTGCATTTTCTTCTTGCATTTTTCGTTTGCCTTTTTAATAATTCTAAAACGATTAAAAAAAGTTTTTTTGTTTAGTGTTTAGTAAGTCGTCATGACAACAATAAGCCACAAAGCCACCACAATAGAGTGCAACGCATGCGCTACACATATTTTTTTTTTTTGCATAAAACATTAAAAATTGTTTTCAATTCACAATAAAACTGACTCGCATTAAATCACAGAAGAATATTTGATCAGATATAAACACATTTAACATTGGCGCGTAGAGAAATACTCAACAGATGGCGCTGGTTGATTAGAATTCATTAACACATTTAATGCACATATATCGATTTTAATTTACATCACCAGCAAAACTATCGAACGCATGATAGTATCGATCAAATTTGTTTTGCAGCCCTGAATGAGCGTCACTTTTGCACAATTGATTCAAAACTTAGACGCTTAACAAATAAACATCGCCCATAATTGTGTGTTAAAAATGTTTAACAATTTAGATTTAAGCGCATTGAGTATCGATGATATTGTCGAAGAGTATAAAATACTTCACGATCGTCATCAGCAGTTAAAAGAGAGCGCTGAGAATGATGCTCAACGCATTCACGAGCTTAAGCGCAGCCTGGACACATCCTTGGCTGCCGAAAGGTATTTAACTCAGGAGCTGGAACATCTCAGCGCCCAAGCGCAGGCCGCTTGTCCCAACGTCGATCCCCGCATGCAGCAAGAACTAGAAGAGCTGCGGCGCAAATACAAAAGTTTACAGCTAGAGCAGGAAACCTTGCAACAAGACTACGATGCCAAGGTCGAGGAAACGTGCAGCCTTAAAGTGAAACTAGAAAACGCTAACCGCGATTTAGAGATGAATGCGACACTTAAAGCCAACAGCTCACACGATGAATCCACTTCACGTTTAAATACCTTAGAACTGGAGAATGCGGAGCTAATGCAAAAGCTAGACGAATATGAGGATGCCAAAGTACAAAGCACCTTTGCCCTGGCCGAGCAGGAGGTGAGTCTTGAATAAAGATGACTTTAAGCAGTAAATTTTGTATGTGTTTTCTACTCACACAGAAAACCATTGAAATATTAAAAGATCAAGTCAGCTGCCTTGAGGAAAATATGCGTTCGAAGCGCGATGATCTCGAGGAAAAGATCCAGCTGCTGGAGAGTGCACAGGAGCAGCTAGTCGATGCCAATGCTAAGATAGCGCTACTCACCAGCGCACCTGAACATAATGGTTAGCATACATCTTTATATGTCAACACTGTTTTTATTAACTTGGTTCTTAATTGCTTACAGATCGCAAGGGCAATTCACTGTTTGCCGAGGTAGACGACCAGCGGCAGGTAATGAGGCAAATGCTGATTAACCAGAAGAAGAGCTATTTAGACATGAAAAAAATATTTAATGAGAGCAAATTTGAAATACACCGATTAAAGCGCGAGAACATTGCAATGCACACAGAGCTACAAGCATGCAGCACCATCTTCTGCAGCGCTGATAAAACTTATCAGAGTAAGACGAAAATCATAATCCTAGTCTATTTAAGAATGAAACTAATAGCATTATTTGATTTTTAGATAAACTAAATGAACGTATTCGCCAGCTGTTGCAGCAAAATGCAAAACTGGAACGTAAACTGAATTTATCGCAGGAGCGTTTGCGTGAACTAGCTAGCCAGAAGTCGGTTACCTGGCTCGATTCCATGCTGGATTTCTGCAAGTATGAGTTGGCCGAACGTTTGGGCCAGGTTGTTGCTAAACTAAGCAATCAACTGCTCAGCTTCACCACCTACAAATTGTTTTTGTTCTAGTTGCGTTTAGATTTAGTTCACTTCATTCCCATTCCATTTAGACGCGAAACCGATGAAATGAAGGCACAACTGCACAGCATGCACATCCAAAAGGCAACTGTCGAGGAGCAGATGCGTAACGTGCAACAGGAAATGGCACGGTAGGTGCATTTCAATAAGTTTTTAATTATTATGTTGCTTAAAAGTTGTGTTTTTGTAAAGCTGGCGTTTTGAATCACTTAAATCACGTTGCGTGCTTATTGATCGAGAGAATCTGCTAATGGAGAACAAGATTGCCTTTAAGCCCATTCAGGCCATGGAGTTTGACATTAAAGAGGCGCAGCTGCAGGCAGCATTGCCACGCATTGTCAGCGTTTCCACGCCCACAACACCAGCTACAGAGAGCACAACGAATGTGACAACTCTATCTGAAATCATAGTTTTGGATACGCCACTCAAAGCAGCGCCAGCCATGTGTGTAAAACTCCAAACTGCTGTCACTGTTGCAGGTACGCCTCTCAAAGCTGAACAGCTTGGTACAAATAAGCCCGTTGTCAAATACACAACGAGCCTAGGTTTATTAAAAGTAAAGCACGAGGTCGAGAAGCCTGAGGAGCAGCAAGCAGTTGAACAGCTAAGCGAATGCAAAGTAGAGCCAGAGGAGGCTGAGACAGAATTAATCGAGCAATTGGAAGTCGCTGCCAAGCCTATTAAGAAAGGTACGCCAGTTAAGTCGCACTTTGGTCAAATCAAAATAAAAAGCGAGCAAGAACTGCTCTCGCCCAAACATGAGCCTGAGCCGGAGCCGGAGCCTGAGCCTGAAGGAGAGCCCAACAATTTAATACAAATTAAATCAGAATTTAATGACGATGACATAGAAATTTTTACGCCTGCCAAACCGCAGCGCAAGGGCACACCAGTAAAGGTCAAGGTGGAACCGATGGACGTCCATGAAATTGCTGAAGCAAAACCATTGCGCAAGGGCACTCCAGTTAGAGCTAAGCTTTTCACTGATGCAGCAAATGCCCATGTACGTTCCATACTAACAAAAAAGCGCGATATATTTGCCGATACGCAGAAGAATGTGCAATTCAGCACTAGTGATCCCATCGTTCACAATCTCAGTCCAGACATGTGCAGTCAAACAGCGGATAGCAAAGAGAATGAAATACCTGCTGTCCAGGAAATTAAGCCACCGAAAAAGCAAACAAACATAATTCGACGCATTGTTGTTGCATCGAAAACCCAACGAGCTTCTGAAAATTAACTATTGTTGCATATTAGAGTAAATGAATGAGTGACTTTAATTAAAAATAAGACTTAGCAATAAATTACACACCAAACAACAAAATGCACAAACTTAATAATTCTTGCCAATACCAGATGTAGCAGGAGTAATCGATATGACTTCCACCAGCACTCAACATGAGACACATGTCTGAAACGAAAGGTTAAGATGCGTCTCTTTTAATGCATATCTTGACAAAAAATGATTAATTACAGGTAACTATTTATAAAACACTGCAATATTTTGTACACATTTTTGAGCTAAATTAAATAGCTTCCATAAATGCCAGTTCACAGAGACTTATCATGTATGAAACAAATTAAAGAAAACTGCAATTAAATGTGTAATAATATTTGAAAAATAAATAGTGCAAGTAGTAGATTTTAACTAACAAATCTTATTTCATTACTTACTTGATAACCAGCTGCTAAACATCCAGGGGGGTGTCCTCCTCGAACGACAAACGATCGTAGATAGGCGCAGCTATAGCAGGCGTTTCTTCAAGTGCATGATCCGCTTCATCTGCCTCTGCCAGATCCTTAATCTCTGCGTACAACTGATAAGGCAGCTCCGTGGGCATAATCTCATAGGTGACATGATGACTACGCGAGCACGTGGACTGCCTATGTCCGGCACAATTGCATATAGAGGCGGCACCACTCAGTGGCGTCTCATAGCCATCCACTTGGGGTTCCACATCAGCTGCCATGCCGACACTGCTATCGCCATTGGCAATAGGATAACGCACGATATCAATGTGATCCACAAAGCGATGACTTGTTGCCGATTTGTTAGCCGCAAAGCAGGACAATCCTCCAGCGTAATACGACCAATGGAACAATCGCTCACAGTGCAGAAAGAGATACAGAAGAAGGAAGAGCAGGGCAATGCCCACCGGTAGCATGAACACAATAACTAGTGCCTCTGCTCTCTGGCTGTGCGGCTGCTTGATGGGATTGCCATAGAGCACTGTATGACTGGAGACATTCAAGAGAGCATTACGATGCATCAACTGTTGACTGCGATTTGTGAGACTTTCCAAATATGTTGGCTCCACAGATTCCATCAGCTCCTCTTGTGGCGTACAACTGAGTCCATTAACATTGATCTGTGATATATATTTGGCATATCTGAAGAGTCGAAAGAGCTGCGGTTGCGCGTGTGAAAAGTTCAACAGCCATTGACAACTCCAGGGATTCTCATCGATTTTAATGCGCAACTGTTGCAGCTGATCCCAGCTAGCTTGGTCTGTATTGTCAAGTCGCAGCAACTGATTGCCACTCAAATCCAACAGGCTGAGGCTCTGAGGTGCCAGCTGCAACAGCTGCAGCCAGGAAATCCTTTGCAATTGATTTCCTTGCAACAACAATGTTTGCAACTGCGGCAACCTTGCAAACCAGCTGCTGTTCACAGTTCTCATATGGTTCCCACTGAGATCCAGGCTGATAAGTGAGCTACTGTTCAGCTGGAACTGCCGCAAGGCATTTCCACTCAGATTTAAGTGCTGGAGATTGGAACCTTTCGTAGAATCAAACTCAAAGCCACTTAGCTCACATTGAGCTACAGTTAGGTTAACCAGCTGATCACTGCCATTGGAAAGTGTTAGATGCCGTGGCACGATTGGTGTTTGCAGCAGGAGCAGGTTCTTCAACTCACCAGGCAAATGTGCCAGAAATGCACTCTCGACCTGCTTAAGTTGGATGAGCTCCAGGCTTTGCAGCTTCTGCAGTTTCTCAAATATATCACTTCGCTTTAGCGATAGTTGTCTCTCTCTTCTAATAGTCAATTGCTCTATCTCAGCTCCGCCTCTTAGCTTCTCGATCAGACGCAGTGAGTTATCCTCCAGCAGCAGTTGCTTCAAATGCGGCAACATCTCAAAGCTATTATCACTCAATGCTCCCAGTTCATTGTGCCGCAGAGTGACCTCATGCAGCTTGTCCAATTGGGTGCCATTGCAGCTTAACATCAGGCTGGCATCGCTCGTAAAATGCACAATCTCAATGGTTTGCAGTTGGGCACAATTATCCAAGTACTCCAAGCCATAGCTAGCAGCACCCAACGGTGGCGTCTGCCTTCCATTTAGAAGCACATGACGCTTACCCGCTACACGCTTGGCGCCCAAATCAAAGGCTTTAGAGAGACTGCTGCTGTTGTTGGCGCCGGAGCAATCAATGTCCAACGGCAGGCCAAAGTCCTGTTCTGTGCGCTGTTCGGGTGATGTGGCATACAACGTTGCACGTATAATGCACACTCCATCTGTACTATTTGTAATATTATCATTTGCTTGCACGTGCGACATCAGCAAGTAAAACATCAATGTGACGCAGTGCGTCATCGGTTTGTTGTTGTTGCTGCTGGCATACCAGCTGGTCAGTGAAGCGTGCCGCATCTTCTTCGACTCTTGGCAGCCCGCTCGCAATGCTTGCGAATTTCCAACTGTGCGGCGCTCACATTAGACAAAAGCGGAAAAGCTACAGCGTCGCACCTTTAGCTCTTCTCTATGCTCTACTCTGCTCTGCCTAATAAGAGCACACGGCAGGTCAGCGACGTCAGAATCATCCCGCTGTTTCCACCAACTGTGCACAACAAAAAAATTAGTAGAAAAAGAAAAATAGTTTGAAAACAGTTTAAGGTGTCGTTTCTAAATTATTTGATGTTAAATTTTGAGGTAGTGTCACTAATTTATGTTCAATACTTTAATAATTATAATAAATCGACGACTTTTAATTTCAACGTGATTCAAGCTTACATAAATAGTTTTTGATATCTTTTCGTTTTGTGTTTGTTTTCAGTGTTCTTATAAATATGTATATTAAAATCATGATTTCTCCGTTGTTATATATTTAGATATGGCCGATGGCGCTCTCCGATGGCGCTTCCTATTTAAGTTCCACATTGAGAACAGCTGTCAACATCATCTTTGTCTCCGTCCCACTTCCCTGCTCGTTTCCCTTTCAGCAAAACACTTTTTACACAAAGCACACATACTCAGAATCCTGCCTCTAAAGTGGTTGTGAGCATATAGTCTCTATATAAAGCTCTTAACTGAAGAATTGTACGCGATTTGTGTGCGTGTTTGTGGCGAGAGTTCACGAGAATCAGTTTATTGTTTACACATCTATTGAGTTTTTGTATTTTTATGTATTTTGAAGTGAATTTCGATTGGCATTTGGTATGAGATCAGCAAGAGAACCTTTGACTGAAAACTGTCAAGGACAGTTAAAGAAATGGGTGTATAAATTCTGTAAAATAATTTCATCGATCGATCGACCAAGATACTTAAGAATCTTTAGCATGTAACTTCAATAACACAAGTATATCATATTGTTAATAGCTTAAAATTGTAATTATTTTGCACTCAATTTATGATCAAAAATGTCCAAATATGTAAAAATAGGATGAAGATACGATACGAACACAAGTACTACGTCCTCACTGTCAAAAAAACCGTGTAGCATTCATTCAACTTGATTATATGACCGAGAGATATGTATATTGCTTTCGGTCGTATAACCAAGTTGCTTGAACCTCTGGCACACAGGTCTCTTTAGAGACCTCTTAGGCTCAGCCGAGTGTTGCATCCATCGTTTGTCTGGGACAATTGACTCTGCCTCGTATCGTATTAGATTCGCTGCTGCGTGGCACATTGGTAGGGGTAATTGTGGAATGACCACCCTGCCCACAAGCTGTACCACTAACTGTTCCTCCGGAGGTCATGCTATAGATGTGGCGACGAAGCACGCGTATGTGCTTCTGGGAGACCTCGAAGTTGTGGACCAGAGTGTGTAGCTGGGTCTGCAACTCGGCAATCAAACTATCTCGTTCCTGAATCAAGCTCGATGTGGAGTTCTGACTACGGCTAAGCTTAAGCTCCAGATCATAGATACGCTTCTGCAGCTCCCGACGCTGTTTTTCCGTCTGTTCACGGTGCCTTGCTAGCTGTCGCTTGCTTAACACCTGCAACGAATCCAATTGGCTCTTCATTGTGGTTAACTCATCAGCCATGCGTCGCTTCTCCGTCTTCAATGATGCATTGTAGTTTTTAAAGATTTTCAGATCTCGCTCTGCTGCCTTTAGGCGGTTGACTGTCATCAGCTTACGCTTGCCAAGGTCATCGATCTTAGCCTTAAGTAGAGCGGATTCCTTCTGGAGCAAACTAAGCTTCTCGGCCATCAAGCAATTATCACGCATCGCCTTCTCGTATTTAATATGCTCCTCGCGCATCAGCTTGGGCAGCTGGGCGACGCTCTTCAGCTTGCTGTCAATCTTGGAGCGTAGAATATCGATGTCTTTGAAGATGCTCGTCTCCAGCTGATTGTTATTGACGTGCAGCTTATCAATCTCGTGCTTTTGCGTCTTCATTATATCCTGCGCTTTGATACAACGCTGATGATAGTCAGAGATGCGATTCTGCTGGTGGCGTATAATGCTTTGGAATTCCAATTGCTCACTCTTCAGATCCTTAATGGTCGTATAGAGTTGATTATATTCACCAGATTCTCGTTCGTAGGCATCTTTACGCTTGTTCTCCTGCTGTTGCGTATTGATAACATCCTTGAGCACATGAAACATCTGCTTCAGCGTGGTCGGATCATTCTCCTGATCCTCCCGTTGCGCCGATGCATGCCGCTTCTCACGTCTTGTACGGCTTCGAGAAGAGGGCGCCTCCACATTATGCCGGCTACTATACACAGTGTCCACCTGTGCCGACAAATTGTGCTTTATCTTGGACGATCTTCGTTCCTGGCGCTTGTGCAAATTCTCATATGAACTGGGTGCCTCCAGGACAGTCCTAAAACTGGTATTGCTGCGAAATATATTGGAATTTTTGTGCTTGAGCGTCAGATCCGAACCAATGCTGGTGCTGGACGAAGCCGAATAGTCTCTGAGCGTTTCGGAATCATCCGCATCCGTTTCACTCGGACGTCCAACAAACTGTTCGTGTTTCTGTTGCATTTCGCTCAGTTCGTGGTTGATCTTCATGTACTTCATCTCCAGATCCCTTGTTGTCTCATTGTACTCCTCGAGCTCTAGTTTGTATTTGGAGAGCTCATGCTTTAGCTTGGCGCCAATCTCATCACCTTGCGAGTTCACTCGCCCCCGTTCCTGTTCATCCTCCTCCAAGCCATACTGTTCATTATCGCTATCATCTGGCTCAGCAGAATTGTTGTTGTTGCCCTCACTTGGAGGCTGAATCGTCAAGGATGCCCGCGGCTGCAGATTGCTATAGCTGCTCTTTACTAGAGGCCTCACATTTGCATTATCACCCTCCGACTGCTTCCCCATTAGGCCTTTTAACATTAACAAGAATTTCCCTGTTATTTTTGTTTTACCAACCGTTAACAGATAATTTTAGATGAAAGTCTTACATGCGATTGCCAAAAATAAACATTAAGTTAATACACTTGTATAATTTGAAATGATTTATAAAGATTATATATTCCAGGCCTATTGAGCTGCAAGATTCAATTGACTTTGACTGCAGTTTAAAAGAATCGTTTTAGGGGTTTGAGGTTTTAAGGACACATTTTCTTGAGATATGAAGAATCTTTTATATCCCAAAAGGAAAGAAGACTGATATGTCAAATTGCAAATGCCAATTATAACTAAACACTACCAAAATTATTTGAATACTTTTAGAAAAACATTGGTTTCTTCACAACTTAATGGTTATATAATAATACTAGACTTCCACAAAGTTGGGGAGTAGGCTTTGGTTAAAATCCATTTTAAAGAAATCATAAAGCCTAAAAAACAGAACAGTTCAGTTCATTTTAGTTGTTAAAAACAACGCAACAAACTTTAAATTTTATTGTAATCAATTCCAGAAAAACTTGCCAAAATTTTCTTGAATATGCTTAAAATTATAAAGTAAATTCAAAGTTGAGAAAAAAAAAAAATAAACCATCCCGATTAAACCATTAAAGCTTAACGAGCGAGTGCAACAAAATCATTTTTAATTTCCAAATTTAATCGAAAGACACTAGCAATATGGCAGAAAATGAAGTAGGTGCAGAGGAGCAGGATTATGAGGAGGAGGAAGCAACAATGGTCGCCATGGAAGAGGCTGGCATGGAGGAGAACATCGAGGAGGATCTATTCTCACGGCTCGGCGAATCTTCCGATAATCCCGATCAGAAACGTATGTACATGGAATATCTGGCACTGCTCAAAGAGATCGAGTGCCAGAACCAAATCATACAGGACATCAAGACCCAAGTAATGGACATGTGTGGCAAACAGTGCAAGACCCGCAACGAGCTGCGAGAAATCAAACGTTTGCGCATCTGCATGGAGCAAGAGAACATTAAGCTACACACCATGATGAATCGAGCCGTGGAGCTACAGAACTTCGGATCGCATCGTCACTATCGCGAAATCAATCTAACCACCACAATGGATGAAGATAACAATGCGCCGTATTGTGTGGCTCCGTGTGGCACTCAGATGCCTAATAGTGGCCCCACCGAGTGCAGCGAGGAGGCCGTCTCCAGCTGTTGTCAAGTCGAGGGCCAGGAGGATCGTCTCCTTAAGGCGCTCAGCAAGGCCATGCAGAAAATGAAGGGCGCCTGTCCCGAGGACATGAAAATGATGCAGAGCATCGCCTGTGCCATCATGTCCAACAAGTCCAAGCCAAAGCAGGTGTGCAATCCTGGTCCGTGTAATGCCAAACCGCAAGTATCTCGCGCGGAAAGCTGCAGCAGCGTTGAAGGTCCACAACCACCATGCCCACAATTTCAGCAAAAGCACAAGCGCTCTCGTCAGGCACCCTGCCCACCACCATGGCAGCCGCCATGTGGCAAAAGCGATTCGCTGGATAAGCTCAAGCGTCGCATTGTGAGCATGCAGTGCTCCGTAAAGAAGCTGCTCAATGAGGTTAGCAGGCGTGAGACGTCACAGGAGGTGCCTTCGTGTCCCTTTGACGACGATGATGACGATGATCAGGAACCATGTACATCGCCCTGCCCACCTCGGCGAACATGTCCCGAAGATCCCGATCCATTGGTCATTTGCGGTGGCAAGCGTAACACCAAAGCTGATCAGTTCGAGCGGATGAAAGAAAACTATGGCCGTCTGCTTACCCAATATCAGCGCAAGGATTGCCAAATGAAGGAGCTGGAGAAACGGTAAGTTAAAGTAAAAGGAAAAAAACATTCATTGAAATAATTTTTTAACCTCACAGCATGAAGGGTTTCGCTGGCGGTTGCAGTGGATCGAAAGCAATCTCTGATGCAGATGCTGCCGAACTGAACCTGTTGCGGGCACGCGTTAACGAGCTAAAGGAAGAGCAGCTGGAGTTTAAATGCATCATGAAGGAGCAGTCACAGCAGCTGGAGGACTATCGCAACAAATATATGCTGGCACAGCAGAAGGTCGAGGAACAGTGCGTCTCGCTAGATAAGCTCAACATGAACAACAAGCGCATCGAACTGCAAATCAATACGGAGGTCAAAGAGATACGCACCAAGTTCCAAGAGAAGCTCAACGAGCTGCTTCATTTTCCCAAGCTGCTGGAAAATGAACAGCTAAAGCTGGCACAGGTGTGCAAGGACAAAGATGATTTGCAAAGCAAACTGGTCGTTGTCTGCAAGGAGCTGAAGTCCTGCAAAGCACTGATTGAGCAGCGTCCCACACAGGATCTTAGTGGACAGCTGTCTCAGTGCCAGCTGGATCTGACCCAAGCGCGTAACGAGATTGAAGAGCTGCTGCGCCAGCGAGATCTATTCTGCGAACAACTGAAGACCACACAGGACGATCTGGACACGTTGCGCACCGAATCTGCCAAGATAATAGCCGGCACCAAGGAGCGCGCCGAGATGATCAAAGCCCAGCAACAGGAACAAATCAATCGCCTCGAAAAAGAGCTGGCCCAATGCCGTGCCACAGCATCCCTCTCGGTCAACGATCGCGAGGCTGTCATACGCGAGATGCAAGGTCAACTCAACTCGCTCTCCTATAGCTTCGATGCGGCCCAAAAGCAAATCAAAACACTACGCAATCATATTGCCTATGTGTCAAATGAGAACTGTTTCCCAGTCAAGTGTTAGACTAATCTAAGCTGCTGCCGTAAAACCTATAGCACACTGCCCAATAATTTGTAACTGAAGTGTCTTTAATGTCCCAATGTTTCAATAGCTCACTATATCAATAATTATATGCATATCCCATTTCGATGAACCATAGAACTTGAGTATTATAAGTAACCTTTCGTTTGTATAATAACTTCATAAATGTCACAATCGTAAGCTTGGTGAAAGTTGAATTTTTGGTCTGAAGTGTATTAACAACATCTTTAGAATTTTAATTACTTGGCGCTCAAAACGAAACAAATATTTTATTGCTTTAATGTGGAGTTAAGGGGAATACCCGTTAATAGTTCTAAAGAATTATAATTGAGCGCAAAACAGATGGCACATCTAGGTGCAACAAAATCTACAGAGATTTAACAGCCAAGCGCTTCATTTTGGGCGCGTTCTTTTTGGCCTGGCGCTTCTGCTCCTTGGCCTCCCAGCGACGTTGCTTCTCCGGATCCTCCTCGGCCAGCACGCGCTCCTTTTCCTGCTTACGTTTGTCCTCACGACGCTGGGCAGCTGCCTCAGCACGTGCGGCATGAGTGCTCTTTAGGAACTCTTCCTCGACGCGCAAGCGATTTTTGTCTGCCTTGGCTTTGGCCTGCGAGTTAAAATTGATTAACTATGTAATTAACTAAGGCAAGGAGTGATGGACTTACCTCCTTGGACATGCGATAGGTCTTCAAACGTTCCATTAGATAAAAGATCAACAATAACAACGGTTTAATGGTCTCCATTTCGGCATGCTTGGGCAGATTAAAGCCGGCTAACAGTACGGGCCTAGTCTCTGCTTGCTTCAGTACGCTGCCCTCCTCCTGCTGCACGGGGCCACTGAACTGATCCGAAATGTGAAGGTAATCGATATAGCTTTGGTATTTATTAAGTGCGGTAATAACACGTGACTCGAGTATGGCGGATGTGGCCTCCGGTATTTCCGAAAGCACACCAAAGCCGCTGGGCACATTGTAGCGATCCTCTGGCTTGGCAACTAAACTACAAAACTTGGTCTGCAAAGAGAATAGATATTTAAGAGAATGGGCATAGGCATGGTTTGCTAGGAATAAATAGCTTACCAAATCAGTATATTCTTTGAACACCTTAGTAATGGTTTTTTTGCTGCCGACAGCAAAAACGAATGAATCCATTAGTCCACGTGTCAAATCAATTTTGAAATGTACCTGATCCAACTGGGGTCGCATTAAACCCGCAACAAGCGACACCAAATCCTGACGTTTGATCATCTTCAGCTCCACCAGCATACCTTCGCAGCAGGTGCGACCAGAGCACCAGAGTGTGTACAGACTTTCGCTTTCCTTGATCAGACCAGGATTCTCAATTTCCACTTTGCCATCGTCACCAACCAGTGCAAAGTTGTCATCCAGAAGCGCCTTGTGAGTGCTAAACCAGAGCTGAGCGAGACGTGCATTCTTTGCTTTACCCGCAAAGAAGTTGGCAAAATAGGCCAAAAGACCGGCCACCATTAACATTTCCATCCAATATGAATCCCAGTGTGTGCGAAAATGCAAGGGTAGGTTTGGGATCTTTAGCTTAGGCTCTGTCTTCTGATCAATTGGTGGCTCCATATTGTCACCAGCATCGTAGCCCTCAAACTCCTCTTCGTCCTGGAAGTGTTCAAATTCGTCGTCATTCTCAACGAGTCCGTCATCATCATCGTCAATCTCCACGACTCGCTTCTTGGGCACCTCTTGTCTATCCCGGCCTGCACTCTCAGCGCCTACACCTCTGGATGAGTCGGCGTTTTCTGCAGTTTCTGTGTCGTAGCTGGCTTCTACAAAGTCATCGTCAAACTCGGCAAAATCATTGTCGATGTCATCCTCGGTTTCCGAGTTAACATTGTTCGCATTGTTAAGTTGGCAGGCGCACAGAAGGGCCAGTAACAAAAATGCAAGCACTGGCCGCATTTTTTAATAAATAAATTTCCAAAAAATAACGTATTCAGCTAATTTAACCTAAATCTAAAACTTTTTTCACCTAATAAAAAAATTTGGTTAAGTGGACTGAAAATATCGGTATACTGACACACAATCGTCTTTTGATAGTATCAAATAGTTGAGTTCGCAACACCCAACAGTTGCTGAGCGGTTGACAAACAGTTCAGTTCTTGTCTCAACCGTAAGTATCGATATGCCTGAGAATTTCGATAGCCCAACGATAGTCAACTTTTAGCCGCCTCTGCGAGTTAAACACGTTGCAATTTGCAATTTGTTGATTTCTGCGAGTTATTTATTTAAATATTTATTAAACTTGTTGTCAAGTGCACGGCCAATCAGTGCAAAATGGTAAGTAATCACTTTAAATATCATTGCCGGCAAAAAAGTGTGTTTGCTATGCTCTTTAGTCCCAAAACATATTCCACGCCAACTTACCTCCCACACTGATGCAATATATACCCAGAATGTGAACACAACATTAATTCATTTGTTAAAATTTATGCACGTTACAAAAAGACAAATGTAGAACGCAAAGGCACCTTTAAGGTGGAATACCTACAGAAAATCGAAACCGAAGTGCAAAAGCGCTGGGAGTCGGAGCAGGTCCACGAATCAGATGCGCCGACAGCACCGAAAAAGCGACAGGACGAAAAGTTCTTTGTCACGTTCCCATTTCCGTATATGAATGGTCGTCTGCACTTGGGCCATACATTCTCCATGTCCAAAGCGGAGTTTGCTGTACGCTATCATCGACTTAAGGGACGTCGTGTGCTGTGGCCCTTTGGCTTTCATTGTACCGGAATGCCTATCAAGGCGTGCGCTGATAAGCTGGCACGTGAGCTAGAAACATTTGGCTATCCACCAACGTTCCCGGAGCATCAGGAACAGGTGCCAGCAGAAGCTGAGTCGCAGTCCGAGGTGCCCAAAGACAAGTCGAAGGGTAAGAAGAGCAAAGCTGTTGCTAAAACCGGCACTGCTAAATACCAATGGCAGATTATGCAGAGTCTGGGCCTGCAGGATGAGGATATCAAGCAGTTTGCGAACGCCGAGCATTGGCTCAACTACTTTCCACCGCTGGCGGTGAAGGATCTGAAGCGTATTGGCGTCCACGTCGATTGGCGTCGCACATTCATAACCACAGATGCCAATCCTTATTTCGATTCGTTTGTACGCTGGCAGTTTAACCATTTGAAGCAGCGTGGTAAGATTATGTATGGCAAGCGCTACACGATATACTCGCCCAAAGATGGACAGCCCTGCATGGACCACGATCGCTCCACCGGCGAAGGTGTTGGACCTCAGGAATATACGCTCATCAAGATGAAAGTGCTGCAGGCACCCAAGGCCTTGAGGTACCTTTATAATTTGTACCTATAGAGCATACATTAATGAAATATATTTTTTGTTGTAGTACCATCAAACAGCCTATTTATATGGTGGCGGCCACACTGCGTCCGGAGACGATGTATGGTCAAACTAATTGCTGGTTGCATCCGGACATTAAGTACATTGCCTGGCAAAGTGCGCGTGATAACGAGGTATGGATAAGCACACGTCGTGCTGCGCGCAACATGTCCTATCAGGGATTCACTGCAGAGGAGGGCAAAATCGTTGTGCTGGCTGAGCTTACGGGCCAGGAGTTGTTGGGTGTTTCGCTCTCGGCTCCGCTGACCAAACACAAAACAATTTACACACTGCCCATGCTGAGCATAAAGGCAGACAAGGGTACTGGTGTGGTAACCTCAGTGCCATCGGATTCGCCCGATGATTATGCCGCTCTGGTTGATCTGCAAAAGAAGGAGGCATTCCGCCAAAAATACGGATTGACGGATGAAATGGTGCTGCCCTATGAGCCCATTCCCATCATCAATGTGCCCACGCTTGGCACACTGAGTGCTGTGTATGCCTATGATACCTTAAAGATTCAATCGCAGAACGACAAGGATAAACTGGCAGAGGCCAAAGAGCTGTGCTATCTGAAGAGTACGTAGACATTGGCTTAGCTACAACATAAATGTGTGTATTAAATTATATAATCTTACTTAACATAGGTTTCTATGATGGCGTCATGCTGGTGGGCGAGTTTAAGGGCCGCAAAATTCAGGACATTAAAAAGGATTTGCAAAAGCGTCTTATTGATGCCAAGGAGGCGGATACCTACTACGAACCCGAGAAGACCATTATATCGCGCTCGGCAGATGAATGCGTTGTGGCATTGTGCAACCAATGGTATCTCAACTACGGCGAACCCGAATGGCAGGCGCAGGCCACAAAAATACTTCAGGACATGGAAACGTTTCATGAGGAAGCGCGCAACAATTTCGAAGCCTGTCTTAACTGGCTGCATGAGTACGCCTGCTCGCGCACCTATGGTCTGGGTACTAAGCTGCCTTGGGATGAGCAGTGGCTTATCGAATCTCTGTCGGATTCAACTATCTATATGGCCTTCTATACAGTATGTCACTTGCTTCAAGGCGGCACATTCCGCGGTGAGAAGCCGGGTCCTTTCGGTAAGTTCATTCCGATTGTCTGTCATTGCTTTAATACCTAATCCTACTTTCTTAACAGGTATTAAACCTGCCGACATGACCGCCGAGATCTGGGATTATATCTTCTTTAAGGAAACTCCTCCGCCAAAGAAATCAGCCATTAAGCAGGAGTATTTAGCTGTGCTGCGACGCGAGTTTGAGTACTGGTATCCAATGGATCTGCGTGTATCTGGCAAAGATTTGATACAAAACCACTTGAGCTTCTGTTTGTACAATCATGCGGCCATTTGGCCAAAGGATGACACAAAGTGGCCCAAGGGTATGCGCGTCAATGGCCATTTGTTGCTCAACTCGTCAAAGATGTCCAAGTCGGATGGCAATTTCCTAACGCTGCACGAGGCCGTCGATAAATTCTCGGCAGATGGTATGCGTCTGTGCTTGGCCGATGCTGGCGATAGCGTTGAGGATGCCAATTTCGTGGAGAGCACAGCAGATGCGGGCATACTACGTCTGTACACTTTTATTGAGTGGGTCAAAGAGATGCTGGCCACACGTAGCAGCCTGCGCAACGATGCTGTCAAAACCTTCAATGATAAAGTATTCCTTAGTGAGCTGAACTTAAAGACACAGCAAACGGATGATAACTATCGCCGCATGCTGTTCAAAGAGGCGCTGCGTAGTGGATTCTATGAGTTGCAGTTGGCACGTGACAAGTACCGGGAATTGAGTGGCGCCAAGGGTATGCATGTGGATCTCGTGATGGAGTTCATACGTCGTCAGGCGCTGCTGGTGGCACCAATTTGTCCGCACATGGCGGAACATGTTTGGGGACTGCTAGGCAACAAGGAGTCCGTTGTGCACGCTCGTTGGCCAGAGGTTGGTGCCATAAACGAGCTGGACATCATGTGCTCTGACTATTTGATGGAATCGGCACACAGCTTCCGCCTTAACCTCAAGAATCTGCTGCAGTTGAAAGGCAAGGGTGGCAAAGAAAAGGCTCTGGACTTGACACAGACTGCCAAGCCCAATCGTGGTCTTATCTGGGTTGCCAAAACCTATCCGCCCTGGCAATGCTGCGTCCTGGACACCATGCGTGAGCTTTACAACAAGAATAGCCAAACGCTGCCTGATAACAAAGTCATCGCAGCAACGCTGCAGCAGAAACCCGAGCTGAAAAAGTTTATGAAGCGTGTGATGCCTTTTGCACAAATGGTACGCGAGAAGGTGGAGACGGGTGGCAAGGGGGTTGCTGCACTGGCTGTCACTCTGGAGTTTGATGAGCGTCAGGTGTTGCTTAGCAATCTGGAGTATCTTAAGAACACTTTGGATGTGAGTAGATCTTGTCTGATTACCCATTTAAATTAGTTCAAGAATATATAAATTATTTCTCTTCTCAGCTGGACAGTCTGGAAATCAAGTATACTGACGACCCCTCAGCGCCCGAAAAGACACGCGAGGAGGTGCGTCCAGGATCGCCCTTTATCATGTATAGTGTTGCGCCGCATATCAGCGTTGAGCTCGTCAATCCCGTAGAGCGCTCAACACTCTTTCAGGTAAACACCATCATATCCGAGGGTGAAACTGTAAAATCACTGCGAGAGAAGCTGGCCAAGATTTTAAGTCTTAAAACCGATTTGTCTACGCTGCAAATCTGGTACTATGTGGATCCTCTGCTGGGTCCACGCAAGGTGCCCATGTTCCAGGACTACAAGACTGGGAAGGCACTGCTTACCGATGGTAACTTTGTGTTTGATGTGGCGACGAAACGAGTGAGCGTTGATCAGGCTGGCAAACTGACCGAAGTGGGACGCAATCTAATCTATGTGGTAGACTAGAGTGCTGCCACCTACCAAATTAATTTATACATGAATCGAACTTGGAACATTGTAAAACAATTGTTGGCTACAAATAAACAAACACTCTGTGTGAAGAATACTTAAAACGTTGGTGGTAGCTTAAGCTTGGTTAAGTAATACAAGAAAACAAAACAAGCAAATCATGAAGTGCTCAAAAAATAAACTAATAATTATGTATGCTTAAAAAGCACCACATTTTCGATTAAGCGTAATCTTAAATCATACTATTGACCTATATTTAAAGAAAATATTTTTTTATTTTGAAATCTAGTTCAAGGTGTCAACTGTTAGCTTGAAAGCTAGAGTCTCAGTGGGTGGCTATCGCTATTCGTTGAATGTCTGGAGTGTGCATATAAAAGCAATTGTCTTTTATTCGAAGCCCAATCACAATGTTGACATTAAAATTGACTATACTTCTACTGCTGCAAAGCAGAGTAAGTGTCCTGGGCGGCGTCTGTTTGATACCCGAGCCTGTTAAACGACAACGTTCGTTGCTCAACGAGCTGTGGAAGAAGCAACCTCGTCTCGATGGGCGCATTGTGGGAGGTCAACGTATAAATATAACGGATGCGCCACATCAAATTTCATTGCAAACATCGAGTCACATTTGCGGCGGCTCTCTGATTTCTGAACAATGGATATTGACGGCAGCACATTGTACTTAGTAAGAAGCTAAGAAGTTCTCTTGTATTGTCCTTTCAATTAATCCCTAACTCTTTTTCGCTTTAGTGGCAAAACTGCGGATCGTTTAAAGGTGCGTCTGGGCAGTTCGGAAGCATCACGCAATGGAGAACTGCTGCATGTCTCAAAGATTGTGCAGCACGAGAAATTCAACTTTACGAATGTTGACTATGATTTCTCACTGCTGCAGCTGCAACATCCAATCGAATTCGATGAGACGAAAAAGGCCATCAAACTGCCAGAAGCAGAGCAAATGTTTATGGACGGTGATCCGTGCTTTGTCACCGGCTGGGGTAATACACAGAATCTGCTTGAATCACGTGAGTGGTTGCGTCGGGTTCAAGTGCCGCTGGTCAATCAACAGGTCTGCAGCGCTAAGTACAAACAATATGGTGGCATTACGGAACGCATGATCTGTGCGGGCTACATAGAGGGAGGCAAGGATGCATGCCAGGGCGATTCTGGTGGTCCCATGGTCACTGAATCGGGTGTGTTGGTGGGCGTTGTCTCTTGGGGCTATGGTTGTGCCAAGCCCGACTATCCAGGCGTCTATTCCAGAGTTGTGTATGCACGTGATTGGATAAAGGAACATAGCGGCATTTAGCTACCAAATGTACGTATATACAAAGAAACTTTTGAATTCAAAAATCCCAAAAATAAATGTATTTAGTATAATACTACTAGTTAAATGCGAACTTACTTTGACTACAATTCTGCTTGCGCACAACGTACACCCACTCAGACATATGCTGCAGGAACACACGTTGCCAACCCACGACTTAGTTTTTGTTGCTCACATTTTGGTACCACATGTCGCTTATTTGCGCATTGTTTATTCGCAGTGTGTCCTGGTTTGACCTTTGTGTGTGCAACTCTAATTGCTTCTAATTACATTGGCCTATCAATTAATTGCTGTCTAATCAGCGCATGCCGTTTGCTAATACATTGATTATGATTAGCTATTAGCTTAGATAAGCGCTCGCCCTGTCGTAACAATTAATGATTATAATAATTATAATGTTTTGAATTGAAAACTCTCAGCTCTGCTTTTTAAAAATATTTTTTCATTTGAATAAGAACGTTATTATTCCTTAAATTAATTGAAAAATATTTATATTCAATAATATTATACTTGATTGTAAGCTATTATTAGTATAAACCAAGGATTTAATGTGCAAGATTATTTTTTAAATTCTTTTACTTGATATGTGAATGATTTGCAAGCTTGGCATGCCCTGAACTGATCGTAAGCAAGCACCCATTAATACTAAAACACACTCAGGTAATCATATACTACTTCTAAAATTGATTAAGTAACGCTCCGAGCATGCAATTCGCATTTTAGGGATATTATTTTGTAAGAACGCTACTTAAGAGGAGATACAAGAGAAAAAAGATCGTTACGACGATCGTCGGACTGTCGTCGTTTAGTTCTTATTAATTCTCCGTGGATTGTGTGTTCAAAATGGTTCGCTTTTTGTCATTAGTGCAGTTGCTGTCGCGCGGAGCTGACGTGCTCGGGGCTCCCGCCGCTGATAATTAAACGAAGTATTTTGTTGCTGCTGTTGTGGTGTTTTTCCATTTTACGCATTTGCATCTGTATATTGCGCATACGCGTCGTTACACTGACCAAGCAAATAAAACTGTTAGGCAACAATTATCAATGTGTGAGTGAATGAGTGTGTGTGCGTGTGTGTTCGTGTGATTGTGTGCTCACCCACTAAAACCACAACATGAAGAATCAATCAAAGCATTCACCTGAGCTCAACAATCAATAGCAACAACAAAAGTCGTGTAGGCAGCAATTGTTTAACGGTATGATGTTCTGATTATTGTGCTTGCGCCGCACTCTCACACAGACACACTGATAAACAGACACGAACTGTCAACAGCAGACAAACAAACGTGCCGCACGTTGCGCATACACGTGAGCAATTGTAGCAAACAAGCCGGCAATAAGCCAGAGCGAGAGGCAACGAGCTAGTTGACAAGAGCTTTGGCACCGGCAAATAAACGACAATTTGTGGATAGATGGAAGCTTTTGCCGTCTCATGCGAGTGCAATGTGAATGTGAACGAGCACGCGTCTGTGTGTGTTGGTCGTTGCATTCGCGACCTCTACTGGAGCACAGATTCAATTATATTGAGCATTCAACTTTGTGCGCTCCAGGCAAACGGTTCGCGCCGCGTCGTGTGCTTTTATTAATATTGTTGTTAGAAAACATATTTTCCAAGTTATATTTACAAGTGACTAAACTCAACTCTATACAAATTTGCTACAAATTGCACAAGCTTGTGGTATGTGAAGTACCTGAAACTTAATATTCAGAATCTTACTTTGACAATATGTAATTGTGCGCAATATACTTAGCAACAATTTAAAGCTTAAGTTGCTTAGCTTATGTATTTCTTTTATCAGACAGTTTTCCATCAGTGTGTGTTTGAATAATGCTATGTTGTTTTTCTACTTCTATTGATAATTGTGGAATTTGTTTTGAAGCAATTGTTTTATGCATTTTACGTAATACACATATTCAAGTAGAATAACATGCAACAAGTTGTAATTAAAATGCATAGTAAATGAATTTAAATAATATACTTGTATTTTTAAAGTTATATTATAAAACACTGTGCTTTATTGTTGATTATTCAGGGATTAACATATAGCATTAAAGTTAGTTAAATTTTGTCAAAAAATCTTACCGATTTTATCACTGTGAAATATTAGAAATAATTGGTAAGCAAGACATTTAAATAGACATATAATATTTAAATGTATTTGGAGCTGTTAAGTAGTAGCATTGACCTAGCACAGTTTGAAAAGCTTCAAAAGCTGTCAAGCTTTATACGCTCAACGCGCCAAGTTCAAAATTACAGTTCTACTGACTTAGCATTTTATATAAATACGGCGCCGCTTAGATTGCCATTTTTTGCCTTTTGCGTCCGTCGTTTTCGTTATTGCACAATCAAGAATGACAAAAAAAAAACTCTCAATGTTTGTACGGAAATATGTTAATGATTGTATAACACACACAAATTCTAAAGCGTGTTCTTGGAATTTAAATAAACGCTTCACAATAGTTTACAGCAGCTTCGAGTTTAAAAAAATCCGTCAATATAACATTAAAATTACAGTACGACCTCGGTTAACGCAACCCTCGTTACACGCAACTCCTCGATTATTGCAACACCCGAATTCTTAACATTGTTGACTCTGTTAACGCAACTTTAAAAAAAAAATTACCTTATTTAACGCAACTTCCTAAGGAAAAGTATGTTTTAGTTCGGTTTTACCACTTTTCTTTCGTTCTCTTTTTGTTTTTTTTTACATGCTTGCGAAAATGATAATATGGAGAAATCATTGTACGCGTGGTTTCTAAAACAAAGAGAGCGTAATTTTCATATTTCTAAAGAAATTGTAAAAAAGTACAGACCCCAATTTCTCAATTTTTTAAAAAATAAGTAAAACAATATGAAATTCTTGCTTTAAACAAAGTCTTATTCGATAAAATTTAATTTTAAAGGTAAGCGAAGGCATCTTTTATTTAAAAAGGTCTCGTGGCCACCAGAAAATTTCACCTCAGTTTTCGCAACCACCTCAGTTTTCGCAACTGGCCAAATTTTAATAGGTTGCGTTAACCGAGGTCGTACTGTATATAATATAATTGTTGAAACAAAGTACATATATTTTATTTTTGGCAAGACGAAATACTTAACGGAAAATTAATATTTGACTTATGTTCTTAAATTCTTTCAATAGAAAATATTTTTTATAAATCATATTTTGCATATAATTTTTTGTTTGCGTAATTCTACGCTGTATTTGTATATCTAGGTTCTAGAACAACCACTTTTTGTGCTACCCACCGGAATAGCATTTTTTTCACCCCCATTTGAAATATGATACATACGCTTACTGTGTGAAGTAAAACGAGTCTTATAACTGTCTAGCTCGTTGTGTAACGCCTTGTTCAAATGCGACTCGATTTATTTTCTAGTTATTGGCTCTACTACTAATTCCCGATATTATTAATGATAATAATTTTCATAGCACTGAACAAAGTTATGTCGATATGTTGAGTTTTTGTATGCTACAGTCAAACTTCCATATAACGAATCTAAAGGGGACAAGAAAAAACTTATTTATAGAGAAAATTCGTTATATATTTTCATGGGTTTTTGACTGAATCAAATTGCAGGGTTCTGGTTTCTGACTTCATTGTATAGAAAATTCGTTATAAGGAAGTTTGTTATATTGAAGTTCGACTGTATTTAATACTCGGTGCAAAGATAGCTGTTATTTTACGTAGTTATTTCTTTGTTTCTGACAGCCCTTCACAAATTGATTGATTGAGTGATGCGCCATTTTGTCTTGACAGCTGGGACATATTTATACTTATTCTTCCTCTCCCCCCAATTTGCATTGGAAAGCTAGATCTAAACCAGACCAATCTCCCTAATTTTTTTTTTGTCTATAAAAAAATATTTTGCGCACACCGTTTCAATTGTAAAATATTCGAATGAATGAAATTTCCTTTTTATGCGATAGAGTCAATGCGCATATCATTAGCAAACGTGTTTTTCTTTTTGTGTGTTGAATGTTAATCAAATTTTATGTAAGCTTTTCTTTGACAGTGTTCTTGGTTTCATAACTGCCAGCGGAAATGGCGTTGTATTAAAAAAAAAAAAAAGTAGATACGTGCATTCGTGTTATATATTCCTATGTGCATTGCATTCATTTAAAATTTATTGGCTTATATTTTAAAATGTTTTTTTTTTTTTTTTCATTAATAAACTTATTTGTTCAAAGTACCCTAAAATGAGGAGTACCATGATATAGAAATATCTTACCATTAACGATAACATTTTGCTCATAGAGAATTAGCTGCCAATAAGATCTAAAACATTTAAAATGTGCGCTCAAAAGTATGCAACACAATGCAACAAACGCATAAGCACGCACACAAGTACACTACCTTAGCCATAGTCAATGAGAGCTATTAACAATTGTTAGCACTTGTTAGGCATCACATAAAATCTGAATGCGTCATGGCCATGATGACGGCGACTTTTCATTCACTTCCAAAAGAAAATGAGAAAAGCTTTAGCTGCGACGTTTACACAATCAATGCAAAAGTAATTGTGTAGGCGTGTGTGTGTGTGTGTGTGTGTGTGTGTGTGTGTCTGTCAGTCACATGCTGAGTGCTTATGCCTCTAGTTACCTGTCAATGCTTATGCTTCAAATGGTTACGTGTGCTTTGTGTGGGCTGTGTAAGGGTTAAGGTTCTCGTCACTACGAATGGTTTTCGTTTGAATGAAATTTCTTTGTTTTTTGGTTAACCATTGTGAAACGCTGATGCTTAAAATTGACGCACTTGTTTGCCCCACCTCCTAATGAAAATCTGACAGTGGGGCATTTCCATTGGAAAGTTTCCATTGAAGCAATATGTATCCATTCGTCACGTGTTACTATCTTGTATGCTATACGACAATGCAATGACTGACACGTCAAAAACAGTGTTGAATGAAAACTGATAGTCTCAGCGTAGGTTGCGTTGGTCACATGTAGTTCACTGTGGGCAGGCTCTGACTTGTATTTATCGATTGAATTTTTGCAACAGACATAATCACTGTTAGTGATTAGTAATGTTTGTAAGCAAATGATTCACGATGTTTGCTTTTAAATAATGAATATAAATTTTTAATAATTAAATTTGAAATTTAGATTTTTAATTTTAGTTGAGATTTGCCAATGGGTTTTTATATGGCATCAGATTTGCAATTTATTGCTTATAGGTTCATAAAAAATACTAAAGAATATTTATTTCAAAATTCTGGAATCATCATTATCTGATCTTCGTTTGATCAATTTAAAAGCATTGTGTTTTTCTAATGATTTTGCTCCCATTTTCCTTAAATCTTTGCAGTTTTTTAAATACGCACCAGATGTTTTACTACATTCGAAACTTTTTTTAAAAAAGTCTTTACATGTTTCGATTTAGCAAAATGCCTCGTTTGTGAGCAGCAGCATAAACTTGAATACGATTTTAATTTTAACATAAAAGAGATCAAATAAGTAATTATGGATTGGTTACTTTCAACACCAATGTTGCATAGCGTCTTCTCGTCGCTTGGATCACTTAAGGGGGGCACCTATATTATCAGTCCCAATGCATTGGGTAAGTAAAAGTATTGGTAATTAGAGGTAAGACATGCTAACTTTCAATTCTACCCTTGAAGCTATTTTGGAGGAAATCAACTTTAAACTTACCTATGAGGATCAAACATTGCGAACCTTTCGCCGCGCTATTGGATTCGACCACAATGTACGCTCCAATTTGATACCATTGCTGGAGAATGCCAAGGATGATGCGGTGCTGGAGTCTGTTATACGCATTCTGGTTAACCTGACCGTTCCGGTAGAATGTCTCTTTTCCGTCGATGTGATGTACCGCACCGAGGTCGGTCGTCACACCATCTTTGATTTGAACAAGTTGCTTTACAGCAGTAAGGAGGCCTTCACAGATCCAAAGAGCACAAAGAGTGTGGTTGAGTATATGAAGCATATAATTGAATCAGATCCTAAATTGTCACCACAAAAATGCGATCAAATCAACAATTGTCTCTTGCTGCTGCGCAACATTCTACATATACCGGAGACTCATGGTCACTACGTGATCCCAATGCAGCAGTCAAACAATGGTCATCAGGTGACCATGCAGAATACAATATTGTGGAATCTTTTCATCCAAAGCATAGACAAGCTGATGCTCTATCTTTTGACTTGTCCGCAGCGTTCCGTTTGGGGAGTTACTATGGTGCAGCTTATTGCGTTGATTTACAAGGATCAACATGTGAGCACCCTGCAGAAGCTCTTGAGTCAGTGGTTCGAGGCTTCGCTGTCGGAAAGCTCTGAGGACAATGAGAGTAATACTTCACCACCGAAACAAGGCAGCGGCGGCTCTAGTCCTATGCTCACATCTGATTCCACCTCGGACTCCTACGAATATGGCACTAGCGGCAAACAGGATGGCTGCGAGGAGCGGCGTCAAGCGCTACGGAATTGCACCGAGGCCACTTTGCACGAGGTGAGTCGGAAGGGGAATGAATATCAAAATGCCATGAACGAAAAAGAGATGATGGAAAACGCCGAGTTGGTTAGCGAAATGACCGAGATGCCGGAACAGCATAGACATGCGGAGGAAGCGGAGGAGGAAGAAGAGGACATTAATGAAAATAATTACAAGGAGTGGCTTCGAAAATACGAGCAGAAACAACAAAAACAGACAGCAGTACGCAACACGGAACCATTAAATCTTACACCAGCTGACAATGTCAACAACACTACCAATGCGTCATACGCAAACACAACAGCCTTAGATAACCTAAAAATAACATCCTTGCCCCGCGCGTCGAGTGTCAGTCAGTGCTGTGAACCCTTTAAGCCACCTGCACCACTACATATGCGTCGCACCATACTGGAGGATATGCTAATTGACAGTTATACTTCGCATCCGCACAGCTCAGCTGTCAAATTGGGCCAGAAGTCACCGCATGCAGGTCAACTGCATTTAACCAAGGGCAAGTGTTGTGCGCAAAAGCGAGAGTGTCCTTCCTCACAGTCGGAACTCTCCGATTGCGGCTATGGCACTCAGGTGGAAAATCAGGAGTCTATCTCCACTTCCAGTAACGACGATGATGGACCACATTGCAAACCGGCACATCAGAAGCCGCCCTGCAACATGAAGCTCCGTAGCAAGATACGCAGCCTGTTGGAATCTGCGCCAATAGACACGAAGCAACTGCGTCGCAAGAAGCTAGTGAAGCGCAGCAAGTGCAGCCTGTAAGTATTAAATATTCCCTCTTTCTCCTCTAAATACCTAAACTAAGCCGCCTTTCCTTCGTCAGTATCAACATGAAGGGTCTAGTAAAGTACACACCAACCGATGATGACATTTCGAATTTACTGAAGGAATTCACTATCGATTTTCTGCTTAAGGGCTACAACTTTTTGGTAGATGAACTACACTCCCAGCTCTTATCCAATGCCGTAGGTTTTTTTATTGGACTTTAATCGTAAGGGTCCTTGTTTAATGAGTTCTGATTTCGTTCTTAAAGGTACCCATTGATACTTCACATTTCTTTTGGCTGGTCACATACTTTCTCAAGTTTGCCGCTCAATTGGAGCTGGACATGGAACACATTGATACCATACTCACCTACGATGTCATTAGTTATCTGACCTATGAGGGTGTCAATCTCTGTGAACAATTTGAGCTGAATGCAAGACAGGAGGGTAGCGATATGAAGCCCTATTTGCGTCGAATGCATTTGGTGATTACGGCCATTCGCGAATTCCTTCAGGCATTTGAGACCTACAGCAAGATAACGCATCTAAGCGGAGAGGATCGAGAGCGTTTGCGGCAGCTTCAATTGCAGATTGGTTCCTCAACAGATTTGCGTTGTTTGTTTGTACTGTTACTGAGACGCTTCAATCCCAGCATACATTCCAAGCAGTATCTACAGGATCTTGTTGTGACCAATCACACTTTGTTGCTGATATTGGACAATGCTTCCAAAATGGATGGGGGCCCCACAATTGGATTAGCGGATCATATATCACAGTGAGTTATTCAAAGTCATTGAAGTAAAAATCTTAGAATCTAAAATCCTAAAATCTTTCTTAACCCATTAGATTTGCCACCGTGGAAGTGATGCATTATTATGGCATTCTGCTGCAGGATTTCAATAGCAATGGCGAATTCGTCAACGATTGCATCTTTACTATGATGCATCACGTTGGCGGCGATTTGGGACAGATTGGTGTCCTCTTTCAGCCCATTATACTCAAGACCTTCTCCCGCATTTGGGAAACTGATTATGAGCTATGCGATGTAAGCTTAACCCAAATATATTATTTATATAATTCAGTACTATCAATAATTTTTATATTGCAGGATTGGTCCGATCTGATCGAGTATGTTATACACAAGTTTATAAACACACCACCGAAATCACCGTTGACTATACCAACCACTTCCTTAACCGCAATGACCAAAGAGCACAATCAGGAGCATGCTATATGGTAAATACCAATAGATAAAACGTAGATTTATAATCAAAATGACTTTTGTTTTTTTTCTCTCTTAAATATTAATTATTATTTAATAATTATAGCACCTGGTCACAGGAAGAAAGGAACACACTGTATTGGTATTATGTGCAGAGCAAGACGAATAGCGATGTTGTTGGCAAGATCGCTAAGCTCTTTAGCAACAATGGCAACAAGTTAAAGACACCAATTTCTATCATACAACAATTATTGCAACAGGTGAGCTTAACATTTATTCTATTTGTTAGTTTCCTTTACTAACGTTTACTTCAAATAGGATATAATTACATTGCTGGAGTATGATGACCTGATGAAGTTTGAGGACGCTGAATATCAGCGAACATTGATGACCACGCCCACATCGGCTACAACCGAATCCGGCATTGACGTTAAGGAATGCGCCTTTGGCAAGGCCTCGGATGATGTGCAGGTTAGTTAAGGACTAAGCTCTGATATGATAAGGACGTAAAATATACCCATTTCTAGATCCTGCTTGATCTAATTGTTAAGGAGCACAAATCGCAGTATTTGGTATGGCTACAGAAACTCCTTTTGGAGTGCTGCTATATAAAGTTAGTGCTAAAGAATGGCACTGATCTGCTAGAGACGAATCCCATTATGGAACCAGTTGCCTATCATTGCATACTCAAACAAAAATCCATACCAGTGGTCCAGTGGAACAACGAACAGTCAGGTACAATGCTATATCAGCCTTTTGTGTTGTTGCTCCACAAACTGGGCATTCAGTTGCCAGCAGATGCTGGCTCAATCTTTGCCCGCATACCAGAATTTTGGACACCGGAGACTTTATATGGACTGGCTAAGACACTGGGATCACTGGACAAACGTGAGTTGAACCCGTACCACTCTATCAAATAATTGAAAGGTGATGTATATATACCGATATCAATAATTTTTGCTCTGTTTGTCGACGACACAAATTTTGATTATGGGAATATCGATCGCACTCCCAATTCCCGCCTCAAACACAAAAACAAAAAAATACCAAATCCCTTTCCATGCTTGCAACATCTTTCTGACTGTGTGTCTGTGTGTGTGTGTCATTTGGTGTATTTCGATATGCTCTGTGCCTTTTTCCTCTTTCTCTCCATTTTCGGCTCTTATAGTGAAACTCAAATTTGATCCCAGCGATCTGGAAGACGCGGCCTCATTGAGCGGCTCAGCCCATTGTCATCATACTGGTGCTCGCAATTCCCTCAGCTCCGTCAGCAGTTTGGATGCTGATCTTTTTGAAACAGATGAGCTGCAAACTATCGCAGAAGTTGATGCATCTGTGGAGAAGGCAGCAGCAGCTTGCAACGAAATCTTTGCTGTGCCCAAAGCCAAGCATTGCAACTCCATCATTAGGTGCGTAAGCTAGCAAAATGTGATACGATTAAGCACTTAACAGATAAATTCCTCTTTGCTTTTGCAGATATACACCGGACGCTAAGCCATCGCTGCCCAACTGGCTGCAGTTGGTAATGCGCAGCAAATGCAATCAGCGATTGGGTCCAGCTACAGATATAAGCGATTGGTAAGTGCCAAGACACAAGCGAGCAGAAAATAAAAAATGTGTCCCAAACAAAGCCAGTTCAGATTTATGGCATACGGCAGCCGCTAAGACGCTCGTACTACTAACATATTGTTTACATGGCGCCCTCAAAATACAATTTATGAACTTTTAAGACCTGCGCAGTCTCCACACATTTACTTTCGTGTGTTGACAGTTGTCGCCGTCTCGCCATCTTGCAGCTCTCAACTTGCAACTTGCAACTTGCAACTATTGCAAGCTCGCACTATCGTAAATGTCAGGCTCGGTTGGCCATTGTTTTTGTTTGGTGCTGGGTCTAGCCTAGAACGGCCTCCCTGCCGCTAACCCCATCTAAATTCATAAGCTTGTTCATCCGTTTTCGGTATTGCCCATATGTAAGTGTGTGTATGAGTGAGTGTGTGTGTGTGTGTGTTTTGACTATCTAACAGCTTGCATCTGGGGGGCAATTGGACCTCACACGATCGCCTGCTGCTCATGTTGAACGGCATTTTGCGTACAGTTTATGATAGTTGTTTTATTTTTGTGTGCTTTGCGATATTTGTTGTTGCACATAAATTTCAGATCGATGATAAGTGCACTGTGAACTCTGGTTGGTAGGACAATCGATTGGGTTAACTTGACTTAGGCAGACAGACTACTTGACCTAGGTTTAGATATCCAGGAGATTTCCTTGAACAACAATCGGCTATTCAAGCTTAAAATCAAAGGGATTATCAATATTAACTAACTTTTAACTAGATCTACTTTAAGCTATAAAAGATTAAGCTTAAGATTAAAAGCAGCGCATTTATAAGTCGCCTTTAACTGTTCTAACCTAAATATTTGATAGGAGCTGAAATAATTTTGTAGCTTGACACCTTTCGAGGTTATTGAATCAGTTGTTTGAATCTGAAACTGAATTCAAATCAAATGTTGTCCATGAGACACATTGCCTGACCTCTGTCAGCAGCACGCCCAGTGCGACATTAAATGAAGTCATCGCGATTGGCACGTTCAGCGTTTGTATCTTGTATCTGATGGAAACGGTTAACTGCAGCACTGCGAACAGTAGCAAAAATATCAATATTAATAGGATTTTATTAAACTGCTTTGGTGAAAAATAATTAGCCTCGTTAATTAAGACGATTTCTACCGAATAAATTATTAAGATCTGCACTAAGCAAAAAAAGGACAAGTATAAAAATAACACACAATTACTTACTAAAAATAATTAGAATAACAATACTTCGATTAACTAAATAAAAAACTTATTTTTCAATACACAAATAAATTATTCAAAATATACAATATAACTTTAATATGCAAAACAATCACACAATAAAATATATGCACGAACTTTGTTAACCTTTTTATTCAAACTTTTCTTAACTATACACTTAAGCTTTTCTGTTAGAAATTAAACGAGATTTTCTCAAAATGATTATTGCCAATAGCCAATTAAGAATTGCTCATAGTTGATTACAAAAAGTAATTATAAATTGGGAATTTAATGAAGGTTGTATAAAAGTTATAAGTTAAAATAGGACGCTTACTTGACTCAAAACCACCAACAAATGGGTAATAATAGCTAATGACATTTAGTAACTGTTTACTACTGCATCCTCTTCTGAAAGATACGCAGACGGTTCAACAATTCTAGACACCCATGAGAAAAATACCAGCCGGCAGAGTAAGATATCTGAACCAGTTTGATTTATTTAATTGTGTTTTTTGGAAAAAATTTCAATAGTCTTTAGCGTTCGAAGATTCGACACGGCATGTGAAATATTTTTGTTGATATTTTATTTATTGTTTAGAAGACACTTTGCTGCATTTAAGCATTAATGTAAAACGAGTTTGGCTGTTTTGAGCACGCGGCAAATAAAAGTCAAAAGCTGTTGCGCGACGGTCAAAGGCAGCTAAAGATCGCACCTAGAGATCGATCGATCGATCGATCGCATGCGTGCATAGATCGCAACTCTTAATTCAAGAAATTGCAAACAAGTTCTTTTTTATATGCCAATAATCGCTTCCCTCACGTATGATTTAGTTTCAGCTTTATTAGTTGGAGAAGCTCAAGCTGTCGAGGTATTAAGAATTCATGGGACAGGTTTCAATTAAAGTCAGCAAATCAATTTGATATGCGGAATCTTTAAAAATATCCGCTTTGTCTAACAACTTAAGCTAAGCACAAGAATTTTGGTAAAACTTGAAATCTAACCAGTCCTACGTCATGGGAGATTGCTTAAAGTGAATGCCAATTAAATGACATATTCGGTTAATATATGAAAGTGCTGTAAAAAAACCTAGTAACATACCAAAAGTCTTTATTCGATTCCAAAACATCTTCTGGCTATAAATCGCATTGGCTGCAATTGCACGAATAGCTTTTAGGCAAATTAACACAAAGGCGTCACCAAGTGGGCACGTGGCTCAATCATTTTTGTGGATATAGTACGCCTGCAGCATTTGGGCTTTAACAAAACCGCAATTTTCCAAAGTAATTTAATGCGACGCCTGGCGAAAATTGAAATTGACATTTCCATGTGCGGCCCACAAGAAAGCCAACGAGTACAAACCGAAAGGCAAACTCCGTAATCATGTGGCCTGTGTGGGTTGACTCTCTGTCCAAAATGTCGGTCTGAAGTAAATGTGAATTATATTCTATTGTACTTACTTACAAAACGGCTTCTGCAGCTCAACAGTGCAAAAGGCAGCCCAACAAGCAGGTAGGCAGAAGAGTTGGTCAAATAAATTAAAAAAGAAAAGGCAAATCTAATGTTTGACTGCAAACTGTGGTTTCAACTGTCGACCTTCTATGGGGCGCGTTGCATTTGGGTTTGGCCCCAAAATGTTGTTAACATTTGGCTATTTTGCTGCTGCAATTTATGTGCTACCAGCAACAGACAGAGGAGGCATTAAGCGCAACATGCAGACAAACATGGACACCAATTGGTTTTGAGTGGTGTGGATAGCGGTGCAGTGCAGAGTACAACATCAATCAGTCGCATAAATCATTTTAATTATTAAATAAACAAGTTTTTTTTTGTTGTCTTTCAGCCTCTGACTCACTTTAAACTCTGCTTTACTGCCAATTGCCACTGTGCCTGGCGCTGGGTGTGTAAATATTGAGCCAAACTATCAAAGGGTTAATTGAGCAACGATTTATGTGCTTAGAATATGTTCAAACTTGTGATGATGGGCAGCAGAGATGGGTTTTAAATGGCAACACGACTGTTCTATTAGAAGAAGTCTAACTTGATATGCTTTAAAGTTATAAACCAGCTCTAAAAACTATTTCATTGATAGATGTTCAGCTTAAGCTTAGTTTGAAAGTGTATGGACCTGGCTTTGTAGTGTATTTCTTCGGTTATTTTACATACAATTAATCTTATACATGTTATTAAACTATATTTCATTAATATCTTTACAGTTTAAGTTCAACAACATTGACGGCTGATGATGAGGGCATGAGAAAATCGAATGTCTGCACGTCCCAGGCGTCGCAAAATTTGTTATGCACTGCAAATCCGACCAGTTCGCTGGCCTGCCTGACCAAAATGGGCAACTACAGCTACTTGACGCCACATAATGACAACAGCAGCAGTTCCGGCTTTGGTGGCACTGTGTCATCACAGTCGTTAGCCGGTGCACTGATGTGCACCACTCCGGCAGATGCGAATGCGTTGATGAAGTCGTCGTTTGAGCGTCCGGATGTGACAGGCGCACATTTTGCGCGAGCACACAACTTGGATCAGGAGTACAGTGCAATTGTGGCATCGGTCTACAGAAACGAGATGGCCAAGTGAGTGTGCTCGGGGATTGAGATTAAAATTGCAATTTAAATAGATAATGAAAATGAGAATGAGACTAAGCAATGCTAAGAGCAGGCCAGCCAACTAATTGACAATTAGAAACATGGCGCAAATGCCAAAAAAAGAAATAAAATAAACCGATTGCATGGATCGAATCTCGAGCCACAGAGACTGACAGAATGTCAGGCTGTCAATGTACAATACCAATACCAATAGTCGACGATCGTCACACTGTCACCCGTCGGGAGCATGCCAAGCATTTTTGTACAGTGTCTCACATAAATTTATGGCGGGCAATTATTCATTTTAAGGTGATTTCGATTTTCAAATCCAAAATTGGAGGCGGTCGCATGTCCAACTCTAATATTATTTATTTCTATGGAGTTGCCGTTAAAGGCGCGACTATTTGGAATGCAAATAACAGCAAAGGGGGATTTTGCTTTTGTGCTTTCAACTTTTATTTACGTTTTGTTGGTTTATTTTTTATGGGCTGATTTTGAACAAAGTTAATAGCTTATGTGTTTGCCGATGTCTTTAACATCTTCAATTCTTATCGCAGCAGCGACAATGTTTCAGTGGCTTCGGACTTGACCCGCATGTATGTCAGCGATGAGGATGAGAAGCATGAGTTCCAAGTGCCAGTGCCGCATTATCATTAACAGAGGCGCTAAGAGAGAGAGAGAGGGAGAGGGAGAAAGGCAGTGTGAGAGAGAGACTATGTCCAAATGAAGTTAATCGAATGAGTCGAATAATTCGATCCTTTCGAGTTATTCGATTGATTCGAGTGATTCAAATGAGACGCACAAAGGCAGACAATGAGCAGGCACTAAGAAACCGATTTATTGCAGAACATTTAAAGTACCTTAACTCCGAAAATTAATTACCTAAGAACACACATACATACACCATATACAATACTATATCAACATATATATTAAATGTTACAATTCTATTTACATGTTAAAAACAATAAACTTAGACTTAAGCATCAGAAAACATACTTTATTTTTGAGCTCACGCATGCAAAGAACTAAATATATATTTTAGAAATAAATATGACCAGCTTTATGACAATGCTAAATAATCATTCACAAAAGTATCAAAGTGCATTATAACGTTTAGGAGAGAAACCACTAGATTTTGAACACAAATCAAATATATTATTCAAAACTGAACATACACGTACAATAACATCAATAATGAGTGTTAACTATTTTAAGCTAGCCCTTATACCGATTGTATTTGGCTAACACAAGCATACATATACATATATTAATGAGCAGATCCTGGATTAAATAGTGCAAATATACATACATATATATACACACACTGTGAAAATATTTTTACAATATTAAACGCATACTGGTATGTTATTCCAAATAATGATATTTTAAGAAGCACTTTGAGCATGCATATATTGTGTAGCCAGAACAAACTAACAACACTTACAAACATACAAAAATAACTTACAACCATGTCTATGTCTAGCTGATATATATATATATAAATTTAATGCTTAAATATTTTTTCCAATAAAGCTTTGCTTGTAGTAATCAATGTTTTAGCGACTTAGTGAAAACTGGTCCACGGATCTCAATGATCCGCCATTAGGCCCACACGCTGTGCGCCTAACAAATGACATAAACACAAAACCAAACAACATTTGAACTCTGAATAGATCTAAGCCGAATGTGAAATATGCGCTGCAAATTGGCGTAGCCAGATGAAAAACGAGCTATGACCATTGCGAATTAAGGTCATTGGCGAGACCGATGGCTAAAGCGGAATCTATAACTAAATCTGTTTCCATGTAGTATTCACGCACCCAAATACACCCAAAACAGTAGCCGCCCGAGCGGCAGGTATAGGAAAATCACATTGAGCTAGTCGACATATGCTTTTAATGGCCCAAGTGCACATAAATAAACAAATATCTTTGTCCAGACCAAAGCCCAGCCAACAAAAATGGTAAACATGCCAAAAACAATTACCAAATTCTGCTGCTAACAACAATAACAACTTCAAAAGAGTCGAGAGCAAACACAAAACACCAAAACATTGCAAAAATAACCGTACGAAAATGATAATAATAATAATTGTGGCCAATTGCTGTTTAGTTGGCAGTTAATTGCAACATGACCAAGACAACAAACGCTGCACGAGTTGGCCAGCCAAAAAAAAAAAAAAATAGCAAAGTTCTCCAGCTGCCTGTTCTTTTCCTCAAATGGAAACAAAAAATCCACTCGAAAACAAACAAGTTGAAGTAAAATCGAAGTGCAGTGAACTAGTTCAAATTAGTTGATAAATATTTATTTTATGTATGAAAAAAACAAGAGAAAAAGAATTTTTATAATATTGCTGCGCCAAAGCAGAGTTCAATATTTATACAGGGTATTCAAATGTTAGGCGTTTCTGTCACAGTCATTTTGCCTTGTCACACATTTTTCATTAAAAGTGTTTTGCCAAAACATTTTTTAATTTCCGCTTAAACTTGCGAAAATAATCTTGTACAAAGTTTAGAAACTATATTTCTTTCACCCAGCATACAAAACAAAGATAAAATTTTAAGCTAGATGAATGTTTGTCCAAAAACCTTGCATTATATGCAGATGATATTATTTCGCTTTCAAAACCTCATCAAAATTAGAGTAACACTCTAAAAACAAATTATTCTTATGTTTTCAATAACTCAAGATAGCTGCAAAATGACAAAAATTGCGTTCTGCTACTTGATGTGTTACAGCCAAAAGCAATTCATTAAAAACTGGAAGCTATAAATTAGATTTTTGTTAATTAATGGCTCGCAGCTAAGCAAAAAGACAAGTTATTTAGTCATAGGGGATTACCATTTCTGGTTCATATTTTTGCAGTCAAATTTAGATAGAGAACTTTGACAGTTCAATGAAAAACATGTTTGCCATCCCTCGTACTTCTTACCAAATACAGAATGCTGGCTAAGACGCAAAGTTCCGAAGACTAGGCTCACGTCTACGACGTCATCATCATCGTCGTCGTGGTTGGTGCCTGCAACTTGGCTAACTTGGCTGTTGGCTGTTGGCTTTGTCCGTGCCACAATTACCAAGACAGGCAGCTAATTTTATTTGCTGCAAACGTGCGCCTGTTGTTGTTATTGTTGTTGATTATTAAAGTTGACTATTTTTGGTGGGAATTATTTGACGATGACTTTTTAAGCTTTGCGTGTCTGGATCGTATTAACAACCAGAAGGCGGTCGAAGTCAACGAAAAAGCGTCAGCGTCAATTGAGCTGTCAGCCAAGAGACAAGAAACGTTACTCGGGGTGGTCTATGATGTTTACGTTATCATTGCCGGTCCTTTGGCCATGGAGGGTGTAAATAGATGGCGTTTAAAAAGTGTAAAAAGTTTTTATCTTTTTTATTTTTCTTCAGTCACATGCAAATCAATCAGGAAATCGAATTGTCAACAGTCGGAAGTTACACAAAAGAATGTTAAACAAAGCTGCCAATCGATAAAAAGAAACTGGTTCACCAATTCACAAAAGCAAGTTTCAAAGAAATGAAAATAAAAGTCTTTAGTTGTCAACAAAACACCGAAAATATTAAATCAGGGCTTAAAGTTCCACAACAAAAGCAAGATACTCTTTCATGTATGTTGAATGAATGATTGGTTAATTTGTCTTTAGTTTAAGGGATTATTCAACTTTAGAGACACGTTTTTGGCTTGCTATTTCATGACTTACCAATCGTCACAACATTTTAAGAAGCTCTTGGCATTCAATACCATAATTAGTTTGCTACCATCATTATTTGAGACAGTCTGTCTGAGCTGAAATTGTATAACCTTTGTGGCAGACAGGCTTGTCGAAGCTTTATGCAAGAGTGAAATGAATGTCATTTAGATACCATTTGGCTTGGCATGGTTCACAATTTGCCTCGGACCATATTTCGGGCTGAACTAACTTATATTGTAGTGTTACCATATTTGGTGCATAGATTTTGTCAGCCCAGTGAAGTCGTGTTGGGACAAAGTGCAATAATTCACACTAACTTTGGTGCTCCCCAACCACCCGAGCTGAACAAACGGCATGCCCCATGCCAATATCGATGCAGATGCCGAACAAAAAATTATGCTGCAACTTAAAGTGATTATGAAATTTAACATGCACACGCTGCCACTTTGTTGCAAAGCTTATAGTTTATGGTCTTGATAATGCAACAAGGCGAAACGGGGCGTTTTTTATGAGCCGCAGCACTAAGAATTCCACTTGCATTGTCGCTTGAATAAAGTTATTAAATTGAATTTATGATTTCTATAATCAAAAAAATAAAAACCAAAGCGTGCAGTTGAAAAATGAATTGTTTTGCCAATTTCAAATGCGCCACTGGCGATACGTGTATACAATTTATGACTAATTTAGGCATGATTTATTCAAATGCCCATAAACAATATGCAAAGTTGTCCCAAGACATCAGCTACTACGATACTACTAACGTGGCTTATCGATTTTTCGCAAATAAGAGCCGCAAAGCTTGCCAAAAAATTTAATTTTTGCTTGGCTAATTTAATTAAATCAAACAAAGGCCATGAGCAAACAGCTCCATAAAGATGACAATCAAGTGCATTCAAATCAGCTTGTTTGCATGTTTTGTGGGCGCGTTGTGAAGCGCTTAGCGGAGACACAAACCCCACACACTATATGTATCTTCGCCTGGACAGCTTCGGCATTCGCTTGCATTTCGGCTGCAACTTCGGGTGTGTGTGAGTTAAGGCTCGGCTAAGACGGATCGAAACTGATCGAGTCGTTGGCTACTTCAACTTGGCTATGCATAAAAAGTGGTTCAGTAGAGCAAACGGCTTCAGACCGAAAGCATCGCGTGCGCTACTTAAAGTACCTTAAATATACACATATTTTATTAACTTAAACGGAGCGGAAGTGAAGTGTAGGTGTTACAAATTATAAGCTCCATTTACTGTGACCATCATATCCTTATTGCCGGAATATAATGCACAGAAATAATTAAAGTTGTTGTGCAAAACAATAATTGTTTAAAGTTCATACAATAGTGATTTATTTAATAACAAATTATTTCCTATATGTTGTTTAACATTTAAAAATATAACATTTGCATTTGCAGCTGCGACGTGTTCGCAAGTTTTGGATTATATATATATTTTTTTTGGCGTATGCATATTGTTATAAAACATTCGAAGGTAAGGTTTCTGCAAAAATTCGAGGCTGTATTAATTAAGAATAAAATACTTGATTCATTGCATTAAAAACTGGAATATATTTTATTGATAATGTCTGCCATCAAATAAAAGTTCAATCCGTACATCAATATGTATGTTTACGTATAAATTTAAATCAAAAGCTTTCGTATCCAAATTAAGCTTGAAGGAAACGTGAATTCTTTTAAATTATGAAAACTTTTGCTGCTAAGTTGAAATCTTGTCTGAACAATGCAAAAAAATAAGCGAGACATTCTACAAATGTCGCCAATACATAAATACACAATTAGACATGTTTAAAACTAAATTTATTGCTAGTATTTGTATGATATTCTAGATCAGGTTTCTCCTTTGTTAAGACAACAATGTTTACTCGATATGCCTGAACAACAAGTGATTGACTTAATACAAAAAAAAGTACAGTAAAAGTTTGCAATTACAATAATAAGTTTAAATTTTCGATTTAAACTTATTTAGTTGGTTTTTAATCAATCCGACAGATGTCAGTTGTCTCAAAAGAGTGCCAAGATAGTTTTTTAACAAATTTGCATATTAATTTTAATTGAGCGCACAAAAGCACAGCTAAAATACGAATACGATGAAGTGCAGTGCAGTAAATTGAAATTGAAAATGTCAAATTCAAATCCTGATTCAAGATTCAAATGAAATCGAGCTGAATAAGCCATTTGGTGCCGCAGCTGCGGTAGGTCCAACAACAACAAACAACAACAGTTTGCTTGTAATGAACACAATTTAACATACAATACGAACTGCGAGCGACAGATTGTCAAACACCAAGTCGAACAAATACTCCGAAAGTGTGGCCTATAAAATGTCCCAAATTTACTTTCGAGTGTAAAAACTCTGGACCTGAACTCCTGTCTAATGAATAATTCATGTACTTCGGGCGATAAAATATTGTTGGCTACGTTACTGTTACAGCGTGTTAACTGCTTAACGCATTTCATTTATTGGTTTTTGAAAAATGTGCGAAAAACTATGAAGCTATTCATAGAGAAGGCTAGTTTGTTGCCTAAGTCTTTTGATAGAAATTTTTGATGGACACCAAAAATGTATGGGTCTTAAAATTCTATATATGCTAGACATAGGCGTTCACATTCACTTCCGCCTTGAAAGTTACTTTTTGGCCACAAGCTGATTACATGATGACATTGGCCAAACACACAAAACTCAATAAAACACACAATACAAAAACTCAGCCAACTATAAAGTACGCCAAAAAAGCGAAAATGTATTCGATTTGCATATGCAAATACGATTCCCACGACTTTTAATTGTTTGCAAAAGTCAGAAAAAAGAGCCATTCATATGTAGAAAAAAACATTGAGCTTGGACTTGAGGCTCTATGAAACAATTCTGATTGTTAAATTGACATAGTAAATACTTTAGTCAGGGACTCTAAGAAAACACATTAGTAAATTATCGGATGTATCAAATGCTATTAAAGTTCAAGCTATAAGTTTTTTATGATTATCTTTTAAAATGTATTTCGACCACTTTAATTAATGTCATTAACAAAGTCAAAAATACGTGCACGATGCAAATTAACAAACCGCATTGAATTTAAAATTATGTATTTCGTTGTAGAGTCAAATGGCACGTTTCCATTGACTATATAAGGTAGAGAATTGAATACATATTAAATATCTTCGACAATAATGAAGAAATCTAAGTTGAATATGAACACATTAAACTTACTTAATCATTAAAAGTTAATTAAATATGTTTTACATAAATTCTTTGTCCTAGCTTTTATATTTTTTTGGAGTCTGGCTATAAATAAAAAGAGCCATGACAGCTGCCTGACTAATAGAACAGGGAACACAGATCTTTATCTTAATGAAGTCGACGCATTGCCAGTCAAATTGGACTTGGTTCTAACATTAACTGGCAGCAGTTTGGCAGACTTGAGTTTGGGGGCTTGGGGCAGGGCGAGTCACATGCCAGACTGCGCCCAGAAATGCGTACGGGGCCTTTGATTGACATTTTGCGAGCCAACTCGCTGCACACAAGACAAAAAGTGAGTTTAAAAAAATCAAATGTGCATTAGCAGACAAACTGAAGTGAAACTAAACGACATTAATTGAGTTTCACCAGAGCGGCTCAAGTGATTGCCTCTATGTAGAGTCTGATCTTAGCTAGTTGAGCGATTTTGGAGCGGACCCGATTTAGAGCAGACATCTCCGGGTAACTTCAAGTGCACTCAAGGCCCGTGTTACAGTTGTTTTCTGTTTTCGGGGCGTACCCTGTTTCTGCTGTTAGTTTTGTAACAATTGAAAAATTGGTTTCGGCTTACAAATTAAACAACATTTTTAGTTCAAAGATCAATTGCAACGGTTAAGCGTTAAATGCAGCGTCAGCAACACAAAAGAAAAACCTATTCATCACGTAATGATTTGTAAACGTATCAAAATCCAAAACAAACACGAATTCCAACTGTAACAAGGGTAAACACACAAATCAATCGAATGCCATTGTGTAAGAATCAACGAGCATGCAATATTTATACAATTCACAATCGTAAATGAAGAAGAGCCTTAACTGATTGAACTAAGCAGGCCAATCGAATCTTAAGCATTGTAGAAATCTTGGCCAAACCAAGAGAATGCCTCTTTTGAATTGAAGTTAATCTAATTCATCAGCTAAATATAACCTTCAGCGTCAGTAGAGACTAATTTTCAGCTTAGATGCTTATTTCTAAGTTTCTTGTTAGAATTAAACGTTACCTCAAAAGCTACCTAATGCTTTGGAGAACTTAAAATGTGCCATTAAAAATGTTTGAACACAATTAATATTATTTAACAATAATCATAAGGAAACTCTTAGAAACCCGCTTAGCTAGTTCCTTATAATGCTAAATAACTTTTCTGAATAACCTTTATAATTAGATAATAGAATCTATAATTTTATGTAGTTCAAGGATGCCTTTCATAAGTTGTGCCAATATTGGCAATCCCCCCCTGTAGATCCAAGCAAAGTAAATTAGATCGCAACAGGTTATTCTGCCTGCCAATTGTATTTTAAACACAAAAATTATGTTTACTCATTAAGCTATGTGGCACAGAAGCCTTTTATCTAGATTCGATTGCAAATACTTTCATTTACAAATCCAATCTATTTAACTTGTATTTATACAAAATGCCCTTTGTTTACAATGCCCTGCGGCGTTGGTCAGTTAAAGGCTCAATAATTTGGTCATTATAAGTCTAACTTGAGCGGAGATCAAAGACGGGTTCAACTGGACAGTAAGTAAGACGAACGTTTTGTTTTTGCTCGATTTTTGTTTGTGGTTTTTTGAGGTTTGAGGTTTGTCAGTTATTTTGGCTAGTCACGCATGCCTTTCGGTTTCTACGAATCTCTGCTTGTGATTACTCAATCCCAATGCAAGCGTAATGCAAATTTATCATTTGCCTAAATTTGCATTTCTTGAAATACAAAGTTCGTGATATGTCACAGGCGTTAGAATGTGCCCCACCAAAAAATCCAAAAAAAAAAAAAAAAAACAGAATCAACAACAACAATTTCAACAGCATTTACAACATTTTCTTGACACTTCGGGGCAATTAGCAGCAACTCAAGTTTGACATTCGAAATCGCGAAGCTTCGCGATGCAAAATTACTTCTACAAAAATTTGTCGTTTACTTTGAATATTTGATATTTATAGTTGCATATTCTAACTGATGGAAGACTTTGTTTCCCTAAACTAATAAACAAAAGACTTAGGCAACGCACTTGCGAGTGAGTGTAAGAAAGAAAAGCTTAACAAATTAATAGTTCTCTCCTAATAAAGAGTATCTACTAGTCGTATACTTTGCACTCCTCTCCTTAATACATTCTGAAATACAGTTAACTGCAAATTGGGTGATTAAAACATTTTAATTACTTTATTGGCTCTTCGTTAATATTCTTGCATTGGCCAATTGGCATCTTGTGGCCAGTTAAAAGCCGTTAACACCTGTCTTTGATATTATTGGCTGTCCATATATATATTTTTATTATCGCTTATTCAGGTCAAGTCGGCTTGTCTATGGCTGTCATTTAATGCAAATTATTGCACAAGCTTGTTTCATTACAAATTGGGGCTTGTGCGAGTGGCTAACGCATGTGGGCGTGGCAATGCTTGTAAACTATTGGGCACAAGGCGTTGCATTATTTTTTTGCAACAAAATTCTTATGTTAGAGCACTTACAATGTGTTAAACAACAGCGTTCCGCTGTTTTTTTTTTTACCATGAACTGCAAGAAAGTCAGAGTGCAGTTTGAAAAAATATAAACATAAGTCTATCTGGTATTAGCAAACTGATAATTAAAATAATGTATTCTACATCTCAATAGTGAAAATAGTGCAATCGTTATGGTTAGTTTAGTTGTTTTATACTTATTTGATGAAGGACTTTGTATTTTTGGCTTATATCGAAATTTGGCGACTTTGACTGAGATAAAGCAACAACATAAACTTGCAAACAGGTACAAACAATTAAGTATACTTCTGTCGCTTACTCAAAACGTTCCATTGTTTGTTATTTAAAAAATCTCAAGCATTTTTATACAATAAAATATACTTACATAAATATGTATAGCAAATAATCTATACAGATTTAATTCCAAAACAAGCTGATTAAAATAAGGCAAGCAAGCTGCTTTGACAATAATCGAAAATCGAAAAAAAATGTCAGTGACATTTATAAAATGTTGTTGTAATTGCTTTTGTGCTTGTTGTGAGAAGCGTTCTGAATAACACTTTAAGTGTTGGCCGCCCCTTCAAGCAATTAAACGAACATTAACATTGCGTTGCTGCTGTGTCGCCAAAGCGACCCACACACTGATCAGCTGTTGCAACGCGCTGCTAACTAATGTGCAACCAAGCACTTGTCGCAACGTGCAACGTGCAACCTGTAAGCGTTCAACGAGGCTTGTGAACGACATCAATTAGCTAAGTTTTTAATGCCACCGCATTTGGCGTGAAACTGCATCATGAACGGTAAAATGCGTAGAAAAACGCCTCAAGTCAATCAATTTTGTTGTGTGTTTTGTGTTGTGACGTGTATTACAACAACAAGCCACGTTGCATTTGAGTCGACTCCACTCTAGAGTCCAGGTTAACTAGCTCCAGCTTCAAAGTTCCAAAGCGTTTGCCACGCAGCCTTGGACGCAATGAGTTTTGGCAGATTGCGATGCCGATGCCGATGTCGATGTCGATGGCGATGCTGATGCCGACGCCAGATTGGAAGCCATTTGGAAAGGCGGCACTCGAATTACGCGGCAGCTTACGCAAATTTCTGTTTCGTTCAACGCCGCCACCAGGCTCAAAATGCTAAAAGTTAATACTACCTCATCGTAGGTGCTGAGACTAACTGCATATATATGTACGCTGCTGCCTGGCACACCCTAAAGCTATCTGCCTTCTTGGTCTTTGGTCTCTTGGACACTCTAGCTTTAATTGAAAAATCTGCGTTGCCTGACCAACTAGTTTACGCATTCGAAAGGCCTGCGTGGTACGGGTAATTAAAAACTTGTCGTTCACTTTGATACTCTTGACAGCACTAAAAGTTTGATAACTAAGCCATAAAGATAGCTGAATGGACACAAAATTAAAAGAAAAAAATAGTGATTATGATGCCACATAAATACTTAAATAATCCTTTCCTTTAAACTAAGCGTAGAAAATAGTTTAAAACTTTATTAAAATCCTTTTAGTTTCTTAATGTACGATTGGATAAAGTAAAATACTTAAGAGTAATCCCAATTCGTTATGCTATCCGATTGAAATTGAATTGTCGTTAAATATGTGTCTAGTGGACAACGTTGCGTATACGCAACATTTGTCATAAAGGGGAATTTGAGATCATTAATTATTATGTTAGCTTTTAGTTTCGTTTTTATTTGCGGACTTGTGTAGCCTGATTGCATTGGAATTTTTGGAGGATGTGCAGACGAATGATTAATGCAAAAGGCGGTTAGATGACTGAGACACCCTCCTGACCGACTGGTCAGTTTTTGCGTTTTTTGTTTTTTGGCCAAGTGCCAAATGATACCAGTTTATTAAACTGGTTTCATTAAGAGTACTGCCCCCTGGCAACCCAGAGTGGCATTTAACTGCAAATAAATGTGACGCACTTTCAAGTCAAGTCCCCGCCCCGAGATCTTAGCCAGGTATTGCACAATTGACGTGACATCCTGGCTACTACTATTACTGGCTTGGCTTAAACTTAATATGCGAACAGTGATTGCATTTTATGGCCCAATCTTAACCACACTTTTGCCCCTAGCCTTATCGCCAGTCTCAGCAAAGTGAGCGGCACGCAGACCCAAAAAAAAAAATAGGCAAGACAAAATATGACTATCCAAGGATTTTAATTATTTGCACAAAAATCTAATTTCCGTCCAAAATATGCTACGTATACGATTTTGCTGCTGATGCAATCGCACCTAAAAAAATAAAAAGAAAAGAAAATGAAAAAATTGAGTGCCACGCAAAAGTTAACAACAAATCAAACGCCGCAGTTTGACACAGTTTTTTTGTTTTTGGAGCAGGAGCAAAACGACAAAATGAAATTTATAGAGCGCGTAGAGAGAGACTCAAATGGATGTGGATATTGATGTGGTTTCTGGCTTTCGTTGTTTTTGTTGTTATTGTGAGAACCAGTCCGCCAACCGAAAGCTAGGTGCGTGCGACGTCGTCGCTCAATCAATGCAATTCATTCATTGAGTTTGAAATAAGCACGCGAATTGAGACCTGAGACCTGAGACTTGCGACAAGAGGGAGAGATCTTAGACTGGATTTGCCGAGCTACACTTTTGACCAAGTGCCTTTCAAGTCTTTTGGTCAACCAGTGTAGAAGGAGGTGTGGAAGAAGTGTTTTACTATGATGCAACATCACTTTTGATGCCACACAGACTTACTAAGTACAGACACATGTGTTAGAAATCTAAGTGTTGACTTTGCAGGTTTGAGCCAAGAGTTATTTAATTGTTGTTCAAGCATTACAAACAATTATCGTCTCGACAAGGAAGTTTTCCAAAAAAACAGCTAGAAATAAAATAGTTTTATAAATTGCCAACGAATTTCAGTTCACTCGAATATATCTCGAACTCATCCATTATGGTTTTGCTTTTCTGTCGCATTGTTATCGTGTTTATCATCTGTCTGTTTGACCACTGCATAAACTGTCTCACCGAAATCTTGAGCTGCAGCTTGATGTCAGATCTTGTGGCATGTGTTTTTCTATAAACTCAACGTTGCAAGCTCTGGTAGTTGTTTGCCCCATGAGTGCATTGAATGCAGTTTTGTTTGGCACACGCTGCGGCTGCTGCGCAAAAAAATGCGTTGGGTGCGTATGCAAAAAAAATTGCAAATGGGTCGCACAAAAAGTTGCGTATGGTCACATTTATTGATTTATTACGTAGTTTGGAGCGCATAATTTATTACAAATATATTTGTGTTTAGCTAGCCAAAGAAATATATACTTACTTATAGCCGAGTTTTTGCTTTGCGTTTTTGTGCGTGTCAGCTGATTTATAGACTAAAGCAAACAAAAGACTTTGGCAACAAACTAGATATTGCAACAAAAAGTGCTGATAAACTAAATGGAGTAAAAAGAACTTGATATTTATGGCATTAAGTTGTTAAGATAACAATTGGATAAGTGAGCGAAAGGTGTTTAAAAGCTAATTAAAATATTTTAAATTGCCTTAATAATAATATTCAAGTGTAACATTCTATTCAAAGCGTCCATTCTATAGGAATAAAACCTGTCAAATTCTTAACATAATAAAAACTTAGTCACCTATTTAATGCTGATCTTAGGGTCTTTTTTACAATCTCTTGTTCTGATGATGAATCACATTTGGTTTGAGCCAACAAAAAAAGTTGATCTACAAACACAATTTGAACTTTCAGCCCCAACAACAAGCTGTTTTTGTTGCTGTTGTCGCCGCAACATTGTTAATAACTTAATTAAGCGCCATTTATGTAAACACGGCGGGTAACTCTGAATTATGTTCCCATGAACTGCAACTCGACTCGACGCCCACGCGCAACCTAAAACAACAACAAAAGCAATTGTGGCTACACGCCACAAGTCTGGCCAACTAGTGCACCACACCACCCAGTGGCAATAACACATTTGAACCTTGCAACTTGTTGAAAGCTCCCCAACTAACTGCAAGTTGATTAATATCATCAATGGCCGGCTGTGGACTGTTAATGTTTGCCACCTCCACCACACCACACTTAGAGAGTTATTGTAAATAGTCATGATAGGCGCTTTAATAGGCCTATCAAGTAAACGACTTGGAAAACCGCCCAGCAACTAAAAACTGTGCATGGCATTCTCCTGGCCTTTTGTTGATGTTTGTTTATTTCACTTTGCCGGCTAATTAGTTACACTTCATTATGTCGATTGGTTATACTTATGGCTACCTATAGCTGACTGTGATTATGCCTTGGGCAACAACAACAACAAGATTTACACAAACACACACACACACAAACACCATGCATGAAATATCACGCCAATTACGAGTCCAACAATTCGATTTGAGTGCTAGCTTCAGCTGCAAACAGTGGCTGCTGTAAGCGTGCGCCACGAATTAAATCAATTAAATAACAAAAAGCAAAACGCTTAAGTCAATTTATACAATTTAAACACACAAATACCCTAACAATAACAAACATTTATAAGACAATCAATCAAATTTCAAGCGAAATCGTTTATCTGTCGATGTCATATTAAGGCATAAGTTGATGAATTTCCCATACATGATTTGCCTTTGTCAACTGTGTATGTTTAGGGAAATAGGAAGGTAAACTTGATAGATATAATAACTTGTTATTTAACTTTTTTTTATTTGCACAATAAGTATCCAAATATTGAAACTTAGTTATTATAAAAACTGCAAAATGTAAGTTGAAACTAAATTCAAATTTAGTTTCTTAGTCAATATACCCTATTAGTTTGTTAGCTCAATAAAACAAAACTGCTAACCATAAAACGCAAACAAACATTGAATGTTTTTTTCAACAATTACATGTTAACGTCTATGCGTCTCATTAAACATTTATAAGATTGATTGGTTGCTATAATTATTATGATGTCATAAACGTGTCTGTGATTAAAACACTCAACTGTCTCTGTCTCTTTGATTCGTTATAGATGTCTCACTATCGTTTGGAGTTTCCAAGAATGTTGCTGCTGCTTTTGGCTGCAGTGCTTCCTTTGACAGCTGAGCCAGCAGGCTATCATTATGATCGTCCGTCGTCGGGTCCGTCGGCGCCGTCGATCTATACGGGTCATCATTTTGAGCCCTTGGCCACTGTGCAACCGCTGCCACCAGTTCCAGCGCTGCCCCAGCTGCCCACAGGTCGTGCGCCCTATCCGTTAAGTCATTCCCAGCCGGCAAGCAGCATTCTGAGTCCTTATTTGCCTGCCCGACCGACAGCAGCAGCTCGTCACGTGGGCAGCTATTCGAATCCATCCTTCGGCTCCACGGTCAGCTATCATGGATCGCAGCAGGTGTTAAGGACACCCACTCAGCTGCAGCAGCCCATTCATGTTCCAAGTGGACCGGCTGCTCCAACGGCTGCTGCAGCTGCTCCTCAGCCTTTGCGCATTCCGTTTGGAAAACAGGCACTCTTTTCGCCCGGAGAATCCTATGTGGCCAATGGACGACAGCTGAAACAGTATGCTGTCATTGAGATTATTGACAATGATATCCACGACACACCGGCGCCATTCCTAAGCTCCAGTTTCTTTAATCGCTATCGGGCGAATTTGGGTGCAACTGGTACAGGTGCCACTGTATCCGGCTCCGGGCTCCAGCTGGGCTCACGTGCCAATTCTTTGGTGCTGGAGCAGCAGGCATTGAGCCTACAGCCACGTTTACTCAATCAGGGCCAGAGTAATGATGCAGTTGCTCTGGGATCCGGTGGCTTGGGCTACATTCGTCTGCCCAATGGCAATGTCTACTTGGGTTCAGGTTCACTGGGCTACATCAGTGGTCAACAGCGTGTCGCCTCCGTGTTGGATGCTCGTACTCGATCCGAGTCTACTTCGGATGCGCTTCACTTTGGTCATGGACCGTTGGGTGGAGTGGATAACTTTTTGAGATTTAAATGAGAAGGCGAGATTGATATAGAGATAGGAAGCAGGAGCAACGAGTTTGACTATCATTTTGTACAATGCACATATTTTATTGTAAATATTTAAAAATTAAATAAAATAATACAACATTTTTATTGTGTAGTTTTTAAGCTTCTCTAAATATCTGTTTTTGTATGTACATGTACGAAATTTCAAACATTTTGTATTTTATTCCTATGCGCACCGCTAAATAAAAATTAATAAATAATAAAGATAAATAAATTGATATGAAAAATTACTTTTTATTTTATGTAAAATTTAATGTCAGTTGAAATTCCGCTTGTGTTGGTGCTTTAAATTTATATTATTTTTCTTAATACAAAAATTAATTTGGTATGCATTTAAATTATTGCGCCATACAATTCTCTTTTGTTTGTACAACACTGTCATTCAAATGTAATGTTGGCGGAACATTTAAGCTAACAGCTGTTAGGCTGTAACATCAACAGACCTGCCAACTTGTTGTTCAGTCCGTACATGTTGCTGACTGCTTAGCAACATTGTCTATCGATAATATTGATGTCTAGCTACTATCGACTTGGAAAGAGTGCAAACATTCTTCTTCGAAATTCGTGCGGTGCGGTTGTGCGCGTCGGATGAAAAAACAATGCATAGAGCATTTAACCAACTGCTAAAAGCCACAATATAAACGCAGCTCGCTGCAGGCGACGAATAATAAAACACGCGAAAAGCAAAAGTGAATAGCAAAACACAATCCACAAAGTATTTCGGCAAAACACGCAAAAGCTGTACATAGATTCAAAAACGGCTGCAATTAAATTCAAGTTGTTTTATAAAAACAGTTAGTGGATGCTGTATGTGTACTTAGAAACAGAATATATATTTTCTTAAAAGCGTGTGGGTGTGCGTGCATGTGCGTGTTCCAGTTTTATGTATAACAAAAAAATAACTCTGCGCTGTGTGTCCTTTGAAGGTGCAAAAAGGTTGTACGAATAGTGCAGGATAACAACGCATTAGTCATCAGCAGAGCAAAAGGCAGCGCAGTCAGCAGCTCATCCTGTCTGTTGGCGCCGGTTTTTGTTTTGCATACAACACAAAAATAATAGCAACTACAACAATTTGTTCTCCATGCACCGTTTAACCCCTGCGTGCGAGCAACAACAACAAGAACCATAACAAGAACGAACGAAAGAGAAGTTGAGAATGGAGCGTAAATTCACGCGGGGCTTAAATAAGCCCGGCATGGCCGCACAGCTGAGAGAGAGCGTCTCTCAGGTGGTGCGTGAGAGCGCAGTTTTGGTAAGTTTTTTTTTTGCTGTTGTTATGTTTGTTGGTGCTGCTATTCGTGCATTAACATTTTGATTTTGTGCGTGTTTTGTTCACTATTTTCTAGCTGTTGCAGTTGTTGTTAATTGCTTGTGGGTGTGTCTCGTTGCATGTTGCTTGCAGTAATAGCTGTATATAAAACTTTTTTATTTAATACATGTATGTACATATTTTGACAAGTCATCACAATTTTTGAACTCCTTTATTTTTTTTTCTGTCTGTCGCTGACTTTCAGTGTTGCAACGTACACAGTTTTTTGTTTTGTCAGTTTTGGCAAACATCCAAAAAGTTTAATATCTGTGTGTTCTAATCATATGTTATGCTCTCTCTCTTTCTCTCTCTCTCTCTCTACATCTCCTTCTCGCAGCAAAATTAAAAATATTTTAATGACGTTTGTGACATTCTCAGCTGAGCTGTTATTACGTTGCATAACAAACAACGAGAACAAGAACTGTCAAGGGAGTGGCTGGCCCTACAGACTTGTTGACTTTACGACTCCTCGACAAGTTTATTCAGTTGTTGTAGCTGTTGTTTTGGTTTGTTCGCTCTCTCAACGCGCATTTATAATAATTATAATTGTCATGGTGGGCTGACAGCTAGTTGCATGGCCGTGAGATTTAAAATACCGCAGCTTCCACTTTTGTTTATATTCATGTTTGGAAAGAAAAATTCAAATGTTAATTATGTGTTTGCCTTAGACAGGCACAGTGGAATGCGGCTAAGGTGAATTATCTTGTAGAACTGACTATTCACTATCTCCTAGTATGTACTCTGTAAATAATAACAAGCAATCCAAAGATAAATTAATCCATTGCTTGTTTTGTTTATAAACATGAGACGCCTTTTACAAGTTGTTTTCAATGTTTTGAAACATAAGTTTCCCTCAGCATGATGTGCCTCGAAACACATGTTGCTAATCGTAGCTTCAATATACTTTAGAGTATTACAACTTGTGCCAATGAACTTCTGTCTTCAACTAAATTGACCCCAATAATGAAATAACCCAAAAATTCACAGCGGTCAAAACGTATTTAATTAATACGATTATGAAATGCAAGTGAAAAAAGTATTTATTTAGGGCCGCTAATAAAGTGATGATAAGTGATCTGATAAAGCCAAACCCAAACTGGGGACAACAACAACAAATCGAACAAAAGCTAAAGTGAAATTTGCGAATTCGATGTGCAAGCAGCGTAACAAGCTGAATGACACGATTTTCGATCACTCCTTTTTATGGCCTGATTCAGTGTCAATAGACAGTTTCTTTACAAAACATTTGTGCTCCCCATCTATGTATATCAACTCTGCACTCTCACTTACCGCATTGCTACGCACTAATTGAATTAGAGGGGAGTAACCAAGAGGGGAGTGGAATTATGCCCACCCACAAAATGAATCAGCATTTGGGAGGTAAACAATAAATAATGTACACCTTAACATAATATGAATTTTGTGTGCTGTTCGGGCGAAGTAATGTAATTAGCGGAACTGTTAACAGCCGAACACGTCAGTGGTCCTGTTTCAAAAGATAATTTTGCATTAACAATAAGTGAACTATTTTCATATTTTCGGAATATCATATGGGTTTTCTATGTATGTATTTAACTTTACCGCTTATAATTGGCGCATTTCCTGGTTTTTCCCAGACTCATAGGAATATATGGCAAAAACGGAATATATAAACAATATTCTTATATACGTAAAAGCAAATCTTTTTATAGTACTTTGGCGTAACACTTGTTCGTTTTCCTTCTCAATAACTTGGTTGCTTATGCAGTGTAAATTATATCTTCTCATCGTGCTTTTACGTCTTACGATTTACTTGCATGTTAATGCACAATTAAGATATCTGTTTTTCATTAAAAACAAACTATTTGCTTATTGTTGACATGTGTGCTTACACACAAACACACACAAACACACACTCTTCTATTCTCAAATGCAATCTGATACCACAAAAAAAGAAAAACGTATAAGCCGCCGCTGCGTCTAAGCTTTTTAGAAACATGTGCGACATTTGTGAGTCTATTAGTTAGTATAAGCAGCCCTACTGATAAGGCTTGAAACTTAAATAAATAGTCATTTATAATAAACAAATGTTTTTTGATTGCAAAGCAGCTGCACAATGTTGTGTGAATAAAAAGTAAAAAATAAAAAAACATCTGCCAATAAGTCTCACAAAAGCTTAAGTTTTCTATAAAAACTCATACAATTCTTTGAAATTATATTATAAAAAACCTCTATTTGCCTTTAAAATTCTCACACAATTCTTGAAATATTTCAACTTTGATTTATGATAAACATAATTTGCTTGGATGAATCCCTACAAAAATCTTTTTGTTTTGTTTTGCCCACCTTTGGGCATGACTTCATCTTTCAATTATGTCGTGCACAAAATACAATAATTTGGAGTTCCATAAATGAACAATATTATCAATAACACACACATATCAAATAAATAAATAAGTAAAAGCCAAACTGAAGTGAACAGCTTCTCTCTGAGTGGCACTTGAGTGTTAAACGTTTTAGTAAATAGTTGTTCGAATACATATATCTAAATAAAAAATGCGCATAAATTATGTGTTGCGATTTTGTTATTTTGAATTTATTTTGCTTTTTATTCGGATACGCTACACTTAACTAGACTTGCTCTGGCCACAAGCATATTTATATACTTATATGTACAAGGTTCATTTATTTGTTTTAGCACTTCCTCTATTTAATCGTGTTCTACACTTACGCTCACAGTTGTATTACCCATTTTGTGTGATCGTTTTCGAAAGTGACGCTTCACGTGTCGAGCACTTTTGTCACGGATCAACTGCTTGCTGTTATATCCAGTAAAATGCTAGCAAAATGGGTAGCTTAAGTTGTAGATCTATGGAAAACTGTTCATTGTGATAATTAATCAAATGTTAAAGATTGGAAAATAAAAGTTGTTTGTTTGTAAAACAAGTTTCTTTTTATTTATTTGATGCTTTGCAATTCAATTCACGCTCTTGCAGGGTATCTTTTAGTTTTAAACCTTACATAAATCATGCTTATTTGTTCGCCTCTCTATATACGCTTTTGCTATAAGGGCAAACTTGTATTCTCTATTGTTTGTTTTGTGTATATTTTCGTGTTGTTCAGCTGTTTGGTAAAATTTATCCAAGCGGAAGCATCGTCTCTCTGAACTTTTTAACTTTAACTCTGTGTGTTTGCGCTTAATGTGCACAAAATTTACCTGATTCTGTTTACCTGCCTCATACACAATACAAGTATCTACATATTGTTGCAAATTTTGTATGTGTTTCAGACTTTCCTGCATTAAAATATCCCACATACATTCATCTAATATTTACTTAATATATATTAAAGCATTTTATACTAAACAGAAAGCTTGTACTGATCCAAGCCTATCTTAACTTTTCTCTATCTTTTTAGCTGCACTGCCCTGGAAGCTATCAGCGCAGTCTCTCCATTTTGGTAAAGCAAGTTTAACAATTGCCGCCACCCTTTTAACCCACATCTAACTACATAACAAGCACTAACAACGACAACAATAGTTTGACCTGATTTATTTTAGCACATGATGTCAATCTTTTATTGATTCTTTAGCTCTTGACCTTCAGTTGTCTGCCACACAATGTTGTTAGAAATGCTCATCAGGTTGAGTTCCTGTATGATTAATTAATGCATGTCATGCATCATTTAACTCTAATTTAATGTGCCACAGCTCAACTCATAACTTTCAAGCACTTTCCATTAATTTTTATTTATTTTTTTTTATATCCGACTTTCCATACTTGTAACCATACAAAGTAGAATTGATGATATTGTCTATGTTTATGCATAAGATGCATCGATTCATCTAAAGATTGAGTTTGCTGCCGCCCCGCCTCGCCTAACTAGCTGACAGAGTTGATAGTCGTGCTAATATTGACATTGAAAATGGTGTCTGCTGGTGAAAAAAAAAACTTGAAACCCAAACACAAAACTCGTTGCTTATAACTGCGCTGTCTGACTGCTCAGAATGAGTCAAGTTTTTTAAACTAGCTTTTCTGTTTCTATTTGATGGAAGAGGAAAAGTGAAAATAAAAATAAAAATATGGCAGGTGCAATCAGTTCAATGATTAATGGGTTTGCTTATGGCTTTGTTTACTGTTCGAATCATGGTCAGATGAATGCTCCATTTGGGGCACAGATTGGCCGGCAATCGAGAGACCTTCGCGCCAAAACTGTTGCACACAATTGAAGCTAATAAAATAAATTGTTGATAATAAACGGCGCACGTTAATATTGTTATTGTTGCAGAAAGTAACATAATTGACTCAAATTTTCAGCACCGGCAAAAGCAAAAACTCTTCTCACACATTCTTACCTTGTTTAGATTTTATTTTTGGAGAATTTCATTTTGCAATTCCACACGAAGAGAGAGATATTTCCAACACAATTTCGTTTTCTGCGGCAATGCTTTGTGTGCGTTGTTAGCCGCATCACTTGACCCATAATAAAAACATTTCTGCGAAATCGACGCGTTTGCAGGCTTATGAAAATTAATGGCATCTTAATATATGATCTCGCTTGAGATTTGCTGAAGTGATAAATAATGTGCGGAATGGCAAATTGTTATTGATAAACAAACAAACATGTTGTGCATCCTTTCGATTATTTATGTGTTTGCGTTGTGTACCCCCAACATGTGAAATATCATTGCCCAAGGTGTAAAATTGTAAAGCTGTTGGAGAAAATGCAGATACGACTTCGTTTGAGTTGGTGAAAGGTGCAAATATTAGAGCTGCTGATAGTCAAATAGATGTTAAATACCTTTCAGCTAGTAGTTTCTCCTCTTAGACAAACGGTGGGCACAGCATAAATGTTTTATTAATATCAATAGTTAGGTTTTTTAATGCCAAAACAAAATGTCGTAAGAGATATTCTTTAACTTATTGTGTGTCTGATTTTTTAGTTCATGTCTCTTTGAATTAGGACAGTAGGGCCTTCAACTTTCCGTAAAGTTTTAAACACGTAAACACCACAGTAATGTAACAAAAGTAAAGGTCGCTGACATGTCGCATTGTCATACCCTTCCTTACAGAATTCGAATGAACAAACAGATTCTAACTCTCTGGCATAGAGACAAAGCTTGTATTGTCAGAGTCTCCATACGGAAGCGATTCAACTATTATTTTGTTGCTGCTGTTATGTTCGAGTAACTGTGTCAACTGGAGACTTGAAACACAAAAACAAACGATTCCGATTCTAATGTGCCATACAGCATACTGAATACGATTTGCCAACCAACTACTATACAAATACGTAAATACTAAAACAAGTGCTAACAGATTATACATACACACATAATTTTTAAAACTCCACGCAAATGTGAATGACATTTGCACAAATATTGGCAATTGGTGGGGGGGGCAAAAAGCTAGACGATAGTAGTAAAAAATGATTGTTGCGCATCTGAGAAAATCATAGTTGGATTATTTCGATGCGCATGTGTCTAATGATAATCTATCATGTATAGAGAGAGAGAGAGAGGAAGATGAGTGGAAGTAAGTTTGTAAACAAGTTGTATGAGAGATGAAGTTAAATTAATGTTCAAAATTGCTGCTGTTGGGAAACGGCAGTTTGTCTTTGTCTATTATGCAATGGAGCAAAGTGCAAAGGCAACAACACCAACAAAAAACAATTACGCTGAGAGACAGTTGTCAACAAACAACAACAAAACTAACTTCTGCAGTCAACATATAAAATGCGCAAATAACAAAATGTGTGAGATGAGCAAAGAGAAAGAGTATTTAGCTGGTGAGCTGGGCTTGTGGGATTGTATAAAGTACGATGGCATTTTGAAGAAATTGTAAAGATCGGTTTTCAGGGCGTGGCTTTATGTGAAAAAGATTTGCTTTATGCATTGCTCTTTTGAAAGTGGAAAAGTAAACGCTAAGCAACTTCATTAATAAATGTTAAAGTATATAATATCAAAACTCCTCCCTTCGTTTATAATCTATTTACGTTCTCTATTTCTGCACTTTCGCATTATAAAAATATCACCCAAATAATATATCTAAAAGTCTTAAGTAGTTTAACTACAACTCATTAACCTTTGAAGACCTTCTCAGGTGCATAATGAAGCCAGCTGCCGGTCAACTTAACCTCTCAAGGTCAAATGTTTCACTCATAGTACTTCCAATCCAGGCAACTTATGCTACCACCTCAATCCGTTAACGTGTTTAGCCCTACGGCAGTTGCTCAACTGCTTTGTTGACCGACAACTTAAGCAATATCAAGTAAAAGAACCAGAAATATAAGAGAGGCGGGTCAGCCTTGAGAACTTTAAAGCAAAAAAACAAAAAGACAAAACAGACATTAACGCATAAAAAAGCAAGTGCAATCACAAGAGTAGAAAAAGCGCAAAGTGTACAACAAAAAATTCCCACGCGAGAGAAGTGCAAAAGCTAATGGTATTTAACAACAAAAAGAAACAGCAACTATAACAACAATAAAAGGCACGTATAGTTTTTCAATTCTACTAGATGTGCAGCAGCAAAAATAAATGAAACAAGTTAGAAAGCTCTACTTAAAAAGAGCTTGACCAAATAATACTCTGTACATGAATTAGAAGTAGGATAGAAAACAAACAACATTCAATTTTAGTTTTAAAAACAGAAATGTACAAAACTATAAAGTTTAGATCGTCTAACAAACATTTTTAATTGAGTAGATTTTAATTCCCCTCTTCAATCATTCTAAAAGATATATAAGAAAAATAATAACACACGCTCAAAGCACGACTCAATACAGTTTCAAAGAAAGTAAAAGAAAAGCATGCTAAGGAATGAAAAAAAAAAAAATAATAATTTCATCGAATCAAAAGCGTGTATGGCAAGCATTGTTGCAAGAATATTGCGACGTCTTCAATCTTAATTCGTAATTGCTGCTGTCCACAATGTAATATACGTCGCTTGGTGTCTTTCCTTGGGAAAGTTGACAGTTTCAGAGCAGTTTGAAGTTTCTTGCTGGAAAATTGAGTGTGTGTGTGTGTGTGTGTTTATACATAAAACAATACATACTGATGTAGCTACTTTCTAAAAAGTACTTAGCACTTTCAATTGTCTAAACGCAGCCATAAATACTTGTTTAACAAGAGACAAGAACCTGACAGCGCCTGTCCTAGCTAATTATGGTCAAGACACTTGAGCAGGCGCCTTTCTTTCTTCTTTTTTTTTCTTCTCCGTAGCTGTGTGTGTAAAATAAACGTTAATTAAGCTGATGGCCAAAACTAAATGTCACTCATTAATTGCTCAATTGTCGACAGTTTTGGCGAGAGTCGAACAAACCCCTTAAGCGGCTGCAGTTTGAACTTTTGCAACATTGCTTCGAGCCGTGCGAAGACGGAGACGACGACGTCGACATCAACATCGACTTCAACTTCGACTTCGACACACCCACCATAATCCACAACTAACAATTGCCATTTCGGCAGGCCACCAAAGACAAACAAGTTTCAAGAACCTAAAAACTGCTTAAGAGGCTTAAGTTGATGTTGACGGCGATTTCAGTGCACAAAAATTTAAATCAAATATAAAAAAGTGTTATTATCTACTTAAAGATTTTTAAAGGTATTTTGCCCCTTCTATTTCAAAAACAATTCGTCAAAGAATATTGATTAATAAGGCAGAGTTTTTATGAAAGTAATTTTTTAAAAAGATTAAAACCTAGTAATGACTTTGGCTTAGCATTAAAAAATAAAAAACTATTATTAAATCAGTCGCACAAAGTACAACATTTTGTTACTTAGTGTCATTATAATGACAAAATATTATGCAATCGAATGGAAAGTCTTGCGGCAAATTTACTCACTTGAATATTGCGCAATGTGATGCGATAAAAGCATATGCATATTGTGCCATGTCTATTGACATTATTCGAAATTATTTAAATGAGCTGCATTTTGCTCGACTTCCAATCGCAACTGAACAAAAAGACATCCTATGAATGCCTCTTTGAGTCTTGAGTTAGACAACGACTAATGATAAACTTCCTTATTTAAAAAATCGAGCATGTAAATTTTGCTTAATAAATCATAAAGATATTTGTATTTAGATTTTCGATTAAAGACTGGGTGAAATTTTGTTTACGCCAAAATACAATAGCTTATTTAATTTCACAAAAACACAACTCAATAGAATTGCCAGAGCAGCTTAGAAAGTTCAAATTTGTCAAAGCTATTATAACTTTTGTCGAGAGATTGAATTTGCCGCTTGTGATTATGTGATATCACATGGTCTTGTCTCTTAACAACAACAAGAAATGGTCAAATTCCATGTTGATAATTTTGCTGACTTGTCGTCACATTTGATGGCAATTTAAAGTCCAGTTAAAACGTTTTCAGTTATATTTATGTTCATACACACATGCACACTGTTTGCTTGCCGGCCCAAAAGTTGTAGGTTCATTGAACCAAAACCTGTCCGGGTGTTGACCAAAACAATACCGCATCCACCTTATTCGGCCTTTTCCGCTGCGTCACTTGGGAAACCGGGCCCAATGATTAAATGAAACTTTATATCAACACTGAAGCAAACACACACACACATACACTTTTACATACACATTTGCAAGTGCATTGCATGTTGACATTGCTACGCAAAAAAATTTTTTTTATCAGCGACATTCTGTGCCCTTTTTATGGCTCAAGTTCACATGCAAATGCTCAACTCATACTGCATAAAATATTTTCCAAACATATAGAAAAATTATACAATATAATAACAGCTGCAGAAGGAAGTGGCGCTGTGACATGAGGCACAACGCGTGCATAACTCTATAGAATTCGCTTGGATATCCAGCGGATACAGCAAAATCTAGATTAAATATGAAAAGAAAAGTATTTGAATAGACTTGTAAAGTACAAGATTGTTGGCTTTGATTCAACTTGCTATATTAAGCAAATTTAGAAGTTTAAATTTATAAAAGGATTTAAATTTCCAGTTCATCTATGAAACAAACATTTGCATCAAAAAAATCCGTATTTTTGAGTTTGAAATTTGTTTTGAAAAACTATAAAACAAATTATACGCAGAACTTTTGTAGACTGTATATAATTTTCTTTATACAAAAGTATTTTTAATGATAATAGAAAACAGGAAAACATTTGCTAGCTATAGTGTGGGTCAATAGTTCGCCAGACGCAGCAAACTAAATTTAGCCAACAAAATAGAAAATAAAAGCTTTTCCATACATGTCCATAATGCAAATCACTTTCATCTGACTTCTGATGCAGACCACTTCAATGGTTTCCAATTCACTTCAAAGCGAAACAACAAGAAAAAAGATACAATAGGCCCCCTCTCCCCTTCATTTGCCGTCCATGAGCTTTTGTGTGATGCCCATTTAAGCGGCTCAAGATCTTTTTATATGAAAAGGCGGCTGCATTGTTGCAATTTAAATTGTTTGGTTGGTGGAGGGTGGAGAAAAAGTATCGACCCAGCTACTGAAGCGGTTGCAACACTCAAGTGACATTGTGGGACTGCACTCTTAGACATGCCATGGCCGAGTATGGTTATGGGTGATTCCATGCATTTGCCATATCAAAATCAACGGTCATTGCCATTACCATACACATATCGAACATTGAATATTAACCATAACCAGCGACAAGTAGTACGCGAGAAAACTGAATAACAGCAGCAGCAGAAGCAGCAGCCGCATGCCACTTGCAAATAGCTCAATTGCATGGTTAGGCATACGAAATCATCACGTTTAATGGTGGCGCTTCAAACCCAACCCAACCTAAAAGCTGATGATAGCGTTCGCTTTCTGACAATTTCTGATGATGATGATGTTGACGATGCCTTTTGCTCAGGTTTCACGCCTTGCCAGGCAGCTGGACCGGACCAGTTGCTATTGTTGCGGTTTAAACGTTGTGGCTTTCATTGCCTGCAAGTTTCTTATTTTACAACAAATTTGCGTGTTGGGCTACTGTTAAGATATGGGTAGATGCACTGATAGATTTTGTGCCTATATTGACTGATATGAACAAGTTTGCAGCTTGTTGGAATTCAAGCAACGCCCATTGCATTTTTTAATAGCCTGCCTCAGCTTGAAAGTATCTGTCGTGAGTATGTTGAGAGAACTTGCTGCGAAAGGCCTATAAGAAAATTGTAAGAAATTATAGGCCGGACAAAATGCATGTTTGTTGACATTTGGTTGAGTTTGACTTGTAGTTTTATTGTCATGTGAGTAAAATTATAATATCTGGTTAGAGTAGTAGTAATAGTAACTTGTCCAAAAATAGCAAACAATGCAATTTAATGGTAGTTGAAGTGCGTTAGTATTAAACATGTTTTTTTTATGGTTGTCCAGTATAGCAAATAATAATTTACCCGGCTTTAATGAATAAATTTATTGGCTAATTGAATTGGCGAATACCGCAGTTGTCATTGTAATTATCGCTTGTCTTACAGGGTATGTTGTATTTAGGCATAGTCGTTGTGCTTATTTTTGATTAGCTGCCCAATTGATTTGGTAATTGCTTTGCATAGTGCGCAATGCACTTGTCGCACTGCTGCCGGCTTAAACTCATGCGGGGGGTTTAATTACGCAAGTGACGACGGCAACAACAACGACGACAAACTCAATTTGCATGCAGGCAATGCGTAATGAAAACGGGTAGAGAGTGAGAAAGAGGGGGAGTTTGAAAAGGCAGGCATGTAAAAGGAGAGAGCAGATGCGACTTGGGCCAACAAAGTAAATGCTTTTCACATGTGACATGCAACAATCACTGCGTCCAGGCGACAAAGTGCATTGACTTCAACAAGACTCAAATGCCTGAGGCCACAGGCGACACTGCGTACAAGAAACCCGATAAAGTGATTATAATGCCAGACATTGGCTAGGTTTTCCTTGAAGCAGTTAATAACTATCGTTAAATTAACACAAGAAACTTGAATATATGTAAACTTGAGCTCAATACAATTCTTTTTTTAACTAATATATTTTGCAGTACATTCATTTTTTTAATCATTGTAGAACAAACTTTTGACCTAAGACAAAGCCCAACCCTTTTTGCCAGTCACAACCTTTGACAAACCTTATTTTATTGTGTCACAGCTATGCAGTTATCACACGATGCTCTCATTACACCAATAAACTGATACTCAGAACCCAGCCCAAGCTCAGGTTTCACATCGAATGACAAAGCATGGCACCGGAAATAACACTTTAACCTTTTGGGATGGCGCCATGTCATAAGAAAGGGTTGGGCCACTTAATATAACCTGCTGCGTACCAGTTCGAACAACCAGTCGCACCTTCATGTTGTCGTTGTGGCCAAAAAATCAAATGCGAAAAAGAAACTCGGGCGTATTGTTGGCTGTAAGCCATTGTAATATGCCAAATGTTTAAACATAAATCGATTTGTTTATGCCAATAGCAGCCATCCCACATCGATTTCGATGGTATGGAACAAATCATTAGAAATTACACCCGCAGACACAACAAAAACGGCGACGTCAACATCCGCTATGTAATGCGGTCAAGGTCTAAACATTTTTTTGGGGGCGGTGGTGGTGGTGGCCATAAATTTATGGCGTGCAACGATTCAATGAATCCCTCGAGTTCTGGCATGATTTGGTTATTGGGAAAAAGGGAGTGGAATGCAGCGGTATTAATAGATGCGTTTTGCTTTTACAAGTGGCACACATAAATTAGCAAGAATTCTAACAAAAATATCATTTCATTCTCTTTTTAATTACAGAGCAAACCACTCGTTGTGGAACCGATCGACTTTGAAGCCTTTATAGCCAAAAATAAAACACTCATACAAAATGATCCGCAGCGGGAGTTGCTTATATATCCAGCAGATGATGTCTCAGTAAGTTGTTGGATCATTATCTTGTTGTTTTCTTTTTCTTTTATTTTTTGTGTCGGAATAAGCCTAAAAGCCAGAGTGGATAATTTATTCATTTGAATTTGGTATTCACAAAACTTTTACTTTTGATGCGGTATCGTAAATTGTTACCAAGTGTTTAAAAGCATTTTTCAAATACATGCGTACATGTGTTAAATGCTTATTGGTAGTGCTTATGTTTTGACAAGAGGAATTAGATTAAATACACGCCTCAAATACTATAAGAATAATAGAAACCTCTTATTTGAACAATTGCAGGAGATTGTCATGCCGCGTAAGCAGCGTACCAATGCTAAATCTGTGGCAGATCGTTTTGAGCCACCCAATGAGGCAATTGTTTGTCCACTACACGGCTCTGTGGTCTTGGGCAGCAATGGACACAGCCAGGTTAGCAGGCAGGGTAGCCTGCAATCAAATGGCAGCCTTCAGAATGGACACAGCAGCAACACCAGTCTGTCCAATGGCCATGGACAACTATCCCGCAAGAGTTCGCAGTGCTCCAATGGGTCATTGAGTCGCAAGTTGTCACAGGAATCATCCTATGAATCAGCATTGTCCTCAACCACACTTCGTTCGTATCTGGCACAGCCCGAGGAGGTTGATGAGTATGCGGATGAAGATTCAGTAGCTGGTGAAGATGCGGCTGCTCTTGGTAGTCGAGCTGAATGCACGCGTTTTACACGTCAAGCTCTCTACACATACCGTGCCAAAAATCATCTCATTCACTACAAATATAGTGCATATGGTGGCAACTGTCATGATCTGCCCAGGTGAGCATTTAAGGGAATATTGCTTCATGATTTATTTTGACATAAATTCGTTTGTAGTACAACACCCTCCGAAGAGCTGCTAGAGGAGTTGTATGAAATCGATGCTGATCAGGATCGTATTGATGAGCAGATGACGCGCTCCCAAGCGGACACAATAACCAAACAGGGTTATCTGCTGAAAGGACCTGATTCAGCCTCGGATCGCATGTTTGCCAATATTGGCAACAAGTCCTTCAAGCGTCGCTATTGCTATCTGCGTCAGGAGATTGATGGCACCTATATGCTCGAGCTGCACAAGGATGAAAAACAAGGCGAAGCCAAGGCTACCATTGTCATGGATTTTTGCACGGATGTGGTGCAAGTAAGTGTGTTGAAATATCACCTGTTGAACTATCTTTTAAACGCTGTATATTTTCTAGAATCCGAAACGTGGTCGCTTTTGTTTCGAGCTGCGCATGACAGCTGGCCACAAGTCTTTTACACTGGCCGCCGAAAACGAGCAGGACTTTAAGGACTGGCTGAGTAAGCTATCCTCTGTGCTGGCCCAGAACAAGGCGCAGGAGGAGAAGCGGAACGCCTCCCTCGAACGCCATCCTTCGGCAAATGCGACACCAACGCTTCAACTGCAACCACCTGCAATGGAGGTGCCAACATTTGGCACACTCAAAGGCTTGGATCAATCGCTGCATCCACAGCTAATGAAATATGGACGCGAGACGGATCACTCCATAGCGCTGGCGCGTCGCGAGCAACGTCGTCGACTCTTTGCCTGCTATCAGAGTGCCAGCAAGGCGCTGTCTAACGACAATGTTGAACAGTACCGGGAACACTTTGGCACACGCATATTGCTCAGCTGTCAGTGTTTGCGCTTCCGTTTGCAATGCCAGCCAGCGGATTTGGGAGATGGTTCATCGGGAGAGCAACTGTGCCAGGTGGAGCCATACATTACCAGCTTGGCCCTATATGATGCCAAAGCGGGTCGCAAGCTTAGTGAGAGCTTCTACTTCAACATCAATGAGCCGGCAGCTGCTCAGCTACTGCCCAATACCACAGTGCCTGCCTCTGTGGCAGGCTGTGGCGTGCCACGTCGTGCGGAGAGTGATGAGCGTAATGCAGCGCAGGCGCCACATTCGCTTTTCGATGGCGTCTCATCGGAGCTGTTGCGCTGTCCACGTCAGCAGTTCCAGCAGCTGCGACAGTGTCTGCTGTCAGTCAGTGCACCACATGCGGATATCTATCTGGTGCTGCGCATTGAGAAAGTGCTGCAGTGCAGCATTGCCCAAGCAGCAGAGCCCTATTTGAAAGCAGCACGTGATGCAAAGTTGGGACAAAAGGTTTACAAGGCGGCCAAGAATTGTGCCCAACACATTGGACACTATCGCCAGCCATTCGCCTGGGCCGCAAAGCCTTTATTCAAGGCATATAGCCACGAGTTGGATGTGGAAGCCCAAAGTTTATTCGAATTCAATACCATTTATCGCCAGGAGCTGCCCAAGTTGCGTGATGAGGAGCTACTCAAACTGCTGATCGACTATCGCAAGCCCGAGAAACTTGGAAAACTGACAATTATTCCAGGTTTTATGCGTTTGCAGCTGCAGCTGTTGGATCAGGCCGTGCCTTGTGGCCTCAGCAAATCTCTGGCTCCCCTATCAACTTTCAATGCATCAGCTAAGCAGCCGCTTACTTTGGAGCTCTGTGAATTTCAGAGCCAAACTGAGCGTGATGCGTATCCTTACACCAATTTTTGTAATCATCTCTATGTCTATCCTTTGAGCCTTCTATTCGATAGCCAAAAGTTATTCTCTCGAGCTAGAAACATTACAATAGTTGTGGAACTGCGTGACGGCGATGGCGAGTACAGTAAACCTCTTAAAGTAAGGCATAACGTAAATCAATTTATAAACTCTTTTAATTCATCTGTATATCTTTTTTTTTGTTCTTTACAGTGCATCTATGGTCGACCCGGTCAGGACTTGTTGGTCTCACAGATTGCTTGCCCGGTGCTGCATCACAATGTGACACCCACTTGGTATGAGGAGATCAAATTGCGTCTGCCACTAGGTCTCTTTCCGGAGCATCACCTGCTCTTCTCCTTCTATCATGTGTCCTGCAATCTGAGCAAGAAACGTGACGCAAGTGCCGCTTTCGAGACACCAATTGGTTATGCATGGCTGCCGCTGCTGCAGAAGAATCGCATCTGCTTGGAGGAGCAACTGTTGCCCGTGGCGGCGACATTGCCTGTTGGCTACTTATCCATACAGCCACTGGGCTGGGGCAAGGGGGTAAGTAACTGTTGTCGTCGCTGCTTGCCGCCGATCATCGACTCATGCATTGTTTTTTTGTTTATTTTATAATTGATCCATATCCATTCCATGCTTGCCTAACCAAAAACAAAACAATCCGCTCTCTGTGTCTTCTTTTCTCTCACATATTCCACATGCACCGCATTCGCATCCTTAAACTCTCCTCCACCCTTTGGCCGCCTACAAACCCTTTCCAATTTCTCAGCAGAACTGCGGTCCGGACATTCAATGGATTGACAACCAGCGACCGCTTTACAGTGTCGGTCTGCGTTTGGACTCAACGGTGCTAACGGCTGATCAACATCTGCACAACTTCTTTGCCCACTGTGAAAGATTATTGGAGGGTGGCAAGACTGGAGCTTTGCCCGCCGAAACAGAGACTTGCAAGATTCTAAAGGCTGCGCATGCAATCGATATGCGTTCACTGATAAACTTTCTACCCACGCTCCTCAACGAACTATTTACGCTGCTGGTGCACACTCAGTCCGAGGAGATTGGGCAGAATGTCATTCGATTGCTAACGAACATCATCCATTTGATCAGCGATGAAGCCAAGCGCACAGAGTTGTTGTCCGCCTATGTGAAGTTCGTATTCCATGCTCCGTACTACAGTCAACAGACGGCCAGATTGCGCACTGTTCACGGCGAGCTCTGTCGTCATCTGCCGCATCTACTCAATCCCAGCAATCCGGACTTTCTCATTGTCAACAAGATAATGCGTTACTCATCGATATTCTTTGATTTGATTCTAAAGAGCATGGCACAGCATCTTTTGTCCACGGGACGCGTTCGAATGTTGCGCAACGAACGTTTTCCCAAAGAGTATTCGGATCGTATGGAGCAGTTGATCAAAATGCTGGTTACGTATATAACTACTCGCTATGATGACCTTGGCGAGGAGACGCAACAATTAAATCGTTCCTTGGCACGTTTTGTGCGTCAGTGCTTAAGTTATATGGATCGTGGTTTTGTGTTCAAGCTGATACGCTTCTATATGGAACAGTTTGCTCCGGGCAATCCACGTGTGCTGCACGAATACAAGTTCAATTTTTTGCAGGAGATTTGCCAGCACGAGCATTATGTTCCACTTAATCTGCCCTTTGTGCTGAATCCCAAGAATCGACCACCAGAGTTGTTGCAGCATTTTACGCTTTCCGAGCAGTTTTGTCGCCAGCATTTTCTCTCTGGTCTGCTGCTGCAGGAGCTAAAGAGTAGCCTTAACGAGGTTGGGCATGTGCGTCGCCATGCCTTATCTATTTTCAAGGATCTGCTGGCCAAGCACGAACTGGATGCACGCTATCAGCAGCGTGGTCAGCTGTGTCGCATTGCCCTGCTCTATGTGCCCTGGCTGGGTATTGTTATGGATAACCTGCATCGCATCGATGATCTGTCCGATGCGGGAGCCTGTACACCCAATGGACATGTCTACGCAGACTCTGCTTCCTATACAAAACGTCTTAGCTGCTCCAGCAGCTATGTCTTTAGCAAGGATTCCTCAAGTTTTGGTTCACTGACTTCCACGCCGCGCTCCAAGAATCGCCTAACAATTCACACAGATCAAGCGAGTCCCTGTCGCACATCTATGCACATCAAGGATCACAATTACTTGGCTGCCATTGCTGGCACAGCCATTGGCAATGGTGTGTCCAATCTGTCGCTTAACTCGAATTCTGATTCAGGCGTAAGTGTGAAAAGAACAATTACTATTTATCTAACATGCTCATACAAACATTCCTTGCAGCACTCTCAGGACACAACCACAATTGGCGCCTACACAAATGGCGATGCAGATGTAGCGCTACGCAATGGACACAATCGTTCCGTGAGCGTTATCCATGCACAGGTCCTCTCGCGCTGCGATAAGTTTAGCGCTGCTGAAAGCAAAGATCTTTTGCTTGGCTTCCTGTTTATTGTAAAGCATTTGTCGCAAGATCAAATGGTTGCCTGGTGGCAGAACTGCAACGAGACAGAAACATTGCAGTTCCTATCGATTTTGGACTTGTGTCTCCTCCAGTTTCGCTATGTGGGCAAAAAGAATGTGGTGCTGGCGAGTGGGGTGCGTGTGCAGCGACCAACTAAAGCGCATACACTGCCTGCTAGGAGCACGCCACCTGTGCTGGAGACTGGCAATCAGGAGCCGAGCAACGGCACAGGAACTCTCACCCAGACCCGTGAGCATCTGCTGGAGGATATGGATCTCTCGGCTCGATCACAGCAGGCACTGTACGAATCAAACTTGGCAACGGAAGTTGGCATGATCATTCTAGACTGCCTTGGTCTTTATGTTCTTCAGTTCCGTCAACTGTTAGCGGATAGTCTGGTGCTGCCAAAGTTGGCACGCGTCTACTTGCGCTTCCTGCAGCTGGGACAATCGGAGCGTCTGTCCAAGCACGTCTTTGCGGCCCTGCGTGCATTCATCAACAACTATTCAATGGCCTTGTTTAAGGGCAATGCGATGCTCTGTGGCCAGATGGTATATGAGCTATTAAAGGCCTGTGACAGCCGTCTGGTGGACATGCGCCACGAATCTTGTGCTGTGCTCTATTTGCTTATGCGCAGCAATTTTGAGTTTAGTGGTAGGAAGGCTTTAACCCGAGTTCACCTACAAGTCATTATCTCAGTTTCACAAATGATTGGCAATGTGATTGGATTGAATAATGCGAGATTCCAGGAGAGTTTGTCGATAATCAATAGCTATGCCAACAGTGACAAGGCTATGAAGGGTACAGGCTTTCCCCTGGAGGTCAAAGATCTCACGCGTCGTGTGCGCACTGTGCTAATGGCCACGGCACAGATGCAAGCACATCATATGGACCCAGAACGTCTGCTTGAGCTACAGTATTCACTGGCCAATTCGTATGCCTCGACGCCAGAGCTGCGGCACACTTGGCTGGTCACCATGGCACGCAATCACGAACAGAATGGCAATTTTTCAGAGGCAGCATGCTGTCATCTTCACATTGCTGCGCTTATGTGCGAATATCTGCGTTTGCGGGGCGGCTGCGCACTGAGTTGGTCCTCGACAGCTTTTGGTCGGATATCACGCAATATTCCACGGGATGAGCAGGGTCTCAAGCTGGATGCGGGCGCCCAAGACTCGCAGTATACGGAGCAAATGCTGCTGGAGCAGCTGAAGCAATGTGCCGACTTTCTCGACCGTGCCGAGCGCTTTGAGTGCCTTGGCGAGCTCTATAAGCTCATACTACCTATCTATGAGCGGGCTCGAAACTTCATTGAGCTGGCCCAAAGCTATGAGCATCTTACTCAGGCCTACAATAAGATTGTCGAGGTTAATCGTTCTGGAAAGCGTATGTTGGGTCGCTTCTATAGGGTGGTATTTTATGGCATGGTGAGTAACGAAATCTACAACCCAGTAAAAATATATACACATCTGTTTTATAACTGCTTTTTAGATGTACTTTGAGGAGGATCATGCCATTGAGTTTGTTTACAAGGAACCAAAGCTGACATCGCTTAGCGAGATATCGGAACGTTTGGCCAAGCAGTATCAGGAAAAGTTTGGTGCCGATGTTGTTAAACTTATTATGGACTCATCGCCGGTATGTAGCAAATTTATACAGGTTAAAAACAATAAATATTTAGTTACCCAATCGCAGTCTAAAAATCTTTGGTATTTTATGCTTTATAGAATGCTCCATAGAAATAACACTTAACGATTTATTTATTTTGATATATGTACTAGTAGCATAGCAGCGCACAAACTGCCCGATCAATGCTTTACAATCATAACTAGTTTGTTTAATTTATGTATGTGTGAATGGACAAACAAAAAATCAAATATTTCATATCATAAATAGCAACAATAATAATTAGAAAACGAATTTAGAACTATTTCATTTGAACAGATACTCATTAACTTGGACATCGGATTCATTTTCACCACGCATGAGATTAAGACGCTGTATAGGGCATATTTGAAATGGTATTTTAAAATTGATATAGCTTGGAACTTACGCGCTTCACTTCCGTCTGGCGCATTTGGGAGGTATGAGTGCTGCGTGGTGTCAGCACTCGTTGGGCTCCTGAAGGACTATTCCTGTTCCCTTGAGCTTGACCCATGGCAGTAGAACGACTTGTGGTAGCTGCTCTGCTTGGTTTGCTTCTGGAAAGTGGAAAAAATATATATGGCTTTTAGTTATGAAGACTAGACATTCACTTACACTTGAGGTGCCTCCACTTTACAGATGGCATTTGGCTTGGGAATTTTAGTGGCCGTCATCTCTGAAATATGGCTGATTTTGCCCGACTTGGGCTGCTTTGTACGCATGTCGAAGTGATTCAAGCGATTTTCCTTAACATGCGATCCATCTGTGGTCTTTTTTGGTGATCCACTTGGTGTAGGGCCAGTTCCAATTGCCATTCCTATTGCTGCTAAACCAGGAGAACTGTTGTGCCATCTATGTGCTTTGCTGTCTTTGATTGGCTTAACTACGCGCACTCCTGACGATCCACTCCATTTGCTCTGATTGATTTTGTACAGCTTGGGATAAATGGAGGACACATTGGAAGTGCTTGAGGCTCTAACTGGCGTTGTCGGCGGCGCATTTGGCTTAGAGATAGATGGCTTATCTTGCTTCCGCAGCTCAGGTAGCTTCCGCTTGTTGGGCAACTCCTTTGAATGTTCTGCTCCCTTGGTGCCAATGGTTGTCGAATAGTTGTGAACCTTGATTGCACCATAATCCTCGGTAAATGAATCCCATTCGTAAGGCTCCTCGTCGTCGTTGTATGGTAATGGATCAGCTGCAGCAGTAGATTCCAGCACCTGCACTCGGTTTGTATCGGTTAGTCCCAGCTTATGGCAGAGCTCCTTGAATGCCTCCTGATAGCGTGTATCAGCATCCTCATTGATCAGCCTTTCAAAACCCTTGATGTCTTCAATCTGTCGCTCAATCTCCAGTTCGGTGAAGCTAGCTCTTCTCGGCATGGTCGTACACTTGGGACACAGCTGCTGCTCCTCTGTTTTGACGTTGAGCACTTCAAACATGCGATTCAGAAATAGTGCAGCGAGATCATGACCAAATTGTGTGGATTGCAATCTAAAGTCAACGACATTCATGCGAAGACCAGCTGACATGCAAAGGTTTTCATCCAACGGGTAACGATTGCCACACGCTTGGGGCATGAATTGTACATTAATGCCTTGGCCATTGGGCGTCACGCTGAAATGCATTTCGGCAAGCGGCAAATTCTGTTTGCCCAGTTGATTCATCAAATAAAACAAATGCCGCTGAACGCGACTTTGCGCATCCTCATTGTTCACATGCAGTCCATCGCCGTCGGTTACGTTATTTACCAGCGTGGTTGTTGAGCTGAGCCATGGATCGTCATCATGATCATCGTTATCATTGATTTTCATGTAGGATGGCACAAATTCGGCCGCATTGGGATTAAGTGATGAGACACTGAGGCTTCGGCTGTGGCTCTGCAATTTATCATTGCCATCCTCGCTGCCTGACTGCAGTGAATGTATAAAGTCCTTAAGATACTGTTGATGCATCTCACTGGAGATGTTCATGTTAAACAGAATATTGCTTGGCGATTGCGCAAAATATTTTTACTCTAAACTTAATTTTGTTATAACGCACTTTCTTGACCTACAAGCAATTTAATATTTGTGCGTTGCTGTTTAGTTATTGTTACAATGGTATTTTAGTGCCTTGCACATTTGAAATGCTTAAATATATATTATGATTCTAAAGTTAGCCGAAAAATAAAAGATGCTTTGATTTGGCAAAGTCAACTGTACCTAATTTTCCCAAGCATCAAAGTCTACTTTGATTGGCTGTTTGATTGACTTGTTTGCTTTATTCTGCTTTCAGGTAAAAGTTGACGAATTGGATGCCAAACTGGCCTATATACAGGTCACCCATGTGATACCCTTCTTCACCAAAGATGAGCTCGATCAGCGTCTGAATGAGTTCGAACAGAATCATGATGTGGACACATTCATGTATGAGACACCATTCACTAAATCAGGTACCGCACGTGGCAGCGTTGAGGACCAATGGAAACGAAAGACGGTTATTAAAAGTAAGTAGAAATAAATATTTGAAAAACGTTTTGCATATATGTAATTTTGTTGAAACCATTTGCAGCTACATATTCATTTCCGTATGTGCTCAAACGCATACCCGTCAAATCTCGTGAGATCATCGAGTTAAGCCCAATTGAGGTGGCCATTGATGAGATGCAATCAAAGGTTTCAGAGCTGGAGGAGATTATACTGCCGCCAGCGGATGTTAAGAAGCTGCAACTGCGTTTGCAGGGGTGCGTGGCAGTTACTGTTAATGCCGGTCCCTTGGCCTATGCACATGCTTTTCTGGACGCCAAGGTTATCAAGAACTTTTCGCTGGATCGTGTCGAGGATCTTAAGGATGTGTTTCGGTATGCAGCACGATGCATGTAATTAGTTTCGAATTTATTCAATAATTCACCTTCGCTTTCTAGTGACTTTGTTGGCGTTTGCCATAAGGCTTTGTGTGTGAATGAGCGCATGATCAGTGCCGATCAAAAGGAGTATCATCATGTGCTCAAGGAGAACTATGAAAAATTGTGCCAAGCGCTCAGTGAGTTACTCCAAGACGAGTCATTCCAGCCGCTTAGCGACGATGCCGACACCGCTGCCCAGCGCAATAGCATGGCTTTATTCAATGCGATCAGTGGGGCCTCACATAACTCAAGTACTGCTTAAGTTCAAGCCAAAAATCAAAAACACAGTTAAATCAAATACCCAAAAAAAAAAAAAAAAAACACTACGCACAGCTACTAAAAAAAATATGGGGTTTCTTTAATTACAATACTCGCATAACAAAAGCAACGTAGAAGCCTAACTCGTAGCATTAAACTTGTTGTTCGGTGTTCCTTATTAATGGATATTTGACCTTTGATGTTTGATGTTGTCGTGTTGTTTTTGTGGCAGGTAAACTGAAAATTTCGTCCCGTCCCTTGGTTGGTGTCTCATCTAAGTGTTAAACAAACGCCATTTATGTGACTAAATCCCAGGTATATGGTCATTACTAAAACCAAAACTAACAACAAGCAATTACTATACTAATCAAAACATAGAAAAAATAAAAACATTACAAAAAATATATAAGTACTAATTGCTTAAACCCTACCAAAAAAACTCGCAAGTTCATGTATTTAATTAAAATTTTACTTTCTGTTTTAGGTTTTGGCTATGCCGTTTATTAAAGACCATGCAAACCAGCATATACCATACATAAACCCCACACAAACCATACAGCATATATAGAACTCAACATAATCTATATATATAAACTGACGATACACGCACACATCTACACACTTTAAAAGTTAATAAGAAGTAACTTATGTTTCAACCATTTGACCAAGTTCCAGTACACAAGAAAATCGACTTCTAATTGTTGTTAAATTTTAAGTAAATGCTTAATTGTATATGCATTAAAGAGCTTCATAATGATTGTACCTATATTTTATTGATTTATGATTATTTTGTTACATATTATTTATTTTTGCGACTATTATAACATTTCCAGTGTAAAGCATGTCTAAAACAAAAACCTGATATATATTTAAATACTTATATTACCTTACCTTAACTATAATCTCAACGAGCTCCCTTATTAGATCAAATCTGCTGTGTCTTCTTCAACTTAAATGGCTAAAGCTAAATTGTTTAATAATTAATTATATACCTAATAAACCTGCAAAACTATCATAGTTAGTATAACACATTATAATATCGAAGAAATAAATCTCTTTAATTGGCATATTTGTTCCAAGTATGTATGTATATATCATGTACTTGCGATAGTTTTGCATCCCCTATACCTAAAGAAATTATTTGTAAACCAATTAAATATACCTAGACAAAAGTTCCAGAAAAAAAGTGAACTTACCAAAGTATTTAAAGAACTATGATAAAAAATACATAAATATATATATTTACATGCATTTTCTAGTGAAATCAAATAATGTACTAAATAAAATATTTGTTAAACAAAACAAAAATTTAAAAGAATTTTATTCCTCTAATGAAATTAGGCATCAAATAAATTAATTCACTTGTCTTTTGGATCGTCTTATTGTCGTTATATGCACACACATAATGAATTTAATTAAGTTGTTCGACAGGCGAAAGTGCTGTAAAAGTCAAAGATTTATTCATGCTTTCTAAAAATATTATAACTACAAGGGCAACTTACTTATAAGTCTAATGAATTCTTTTGAATCCCTTTGTTTTGTTAAATTATCTGCATAGATATGGTCAGTTTAATAAGGATTTTTATTCAGACTCAAGCGCTGTAAATTACGAATATGATTATTTATATCAAGGAATTTTCGAGCGTTTTAGTTAAATGACTTACCTTTTGAGTCTGCAGTTGGCGCATTTGGGAGGTGTATGTACTACGTGGAACATGAGTGTGGGTGCCAGTTAGCCCTTTTTTATTGACAACTGGAGATCCTTGGCTTGTTTCGAAATTGGGATTTTCAGATGACAAACTTTTCCAGTGAACGTTTCGCTGGGATTTGCTTGGTTTTAAAACCGTTGTGGGGTCGTCCTTTAAATGACGTGAGTCCTGCTTCTCTGATATCTTTACCGTTGACGAAGAGATATCTGTTTGATGGACAAGCTTAAGGTCCTTGCCCACTGAGCAAGAACGAGTCTTGCGCTTAGGCTCCAGCAAAGGCTGAACTGAAGATGGCTGTTGATTGACAGGCGGTTGATTAGAAGAATCAGAATCTTCATTAACTTTCATTTTATCTTTGAGGACATCACCCATACGGGCCATAAAATTGGCGGCCAACACATTTGGCAGCCTTCGGGATATGGACGAACGATCGCTCAAATCCAAGTCTACAGCCGCATGCTTACAGAGGCTCTCGTCCAGCATCTGCTTGCCGTTTAAACCATGCTCTGCCTTGAACTGAACATTGATACCCTGGCCGTCTGGTGTCAGACTCACCTTGATTGCCTTTAATGGCATTAATTTCTCACCCAGCTGATGCAGTAGTTCAAACAGCTGCCTCTGGGCTTGCAAATAGGATGCATCTCCGATAAACTCACGCTGCTCCAAGGTTGTAGTTGAAGTTGCCTCCGTTGTCATCTTCTGTTTTCTCTCATTCTCGTTTTGACCACTCTTCAGATACCGCGGAATAAACTCCATGGCATCAGGATTTAGGTTTGACTTGTCCTCGCAATCGAATACAAGATTCGGCATTGATTTGAAAGGTACTTCCTTCTTATTGTCGCAACTGCTTCTCATTTTTCTGGATTGCATAATTACGCGACGAACTTAACTTAGGCCTTTAAATGGTCTATGCAAGGAGATAACTTATTACTTTGTTATCTAATGTGTAAAATTGTATTGGGTTTGAGTTTAAAAATTATAAATAATGTTAAAGTATTTTCAGGCATTATACAAAGTGTTAGAATAAAACAGCAGAGCATGCTTCATAGGCACAATCAGAGCTAAAAATCCAGCAATTTTTAAAAACACAAAAAGAAAACATGTTTTTAGTCCAATAAATAAAACAATGTTTAAATTGTTGGCACATGACGTTGTTGAAATAACATTCAAATTACTTGAAAGACGTTAGTTATCAACAGATGTTTCACTATTGGTAGGACTGCGTATATCTATGTAAAGATCTACGTTATCTACATTTATCAAGTCTAGCTCTTCAAAAATGGCCTCGTCTGTAATGGTTTTCGTAGGATCCTTAAAAAAGAAAATGAAATATTTTTTAGTTTAGGATTCAGCCAAATGAAACTAATAGCTCACAATTCTAGCATATTTCCAGCATGAGAGTGCATTTGAATTGTTGCCCATTTGTAGATTGATGAGCGCCAGAAAACCCCAAACATTGGGTACATGTGTTTTATATTTTGTACAGTTGATAAAACACTGCATTGCCTTATCCTGCTCATTAAGTTTGTAGTATGCCTTGCCCGACAGATAGCTGGTTGCCAGAGATAACAGTTTGCCAACAATGGGATGATGCAGGGCGTCGATGGTCTTCTGATAGTCGCCAGCCTCAAAAGACAAATACGCTAGTCGTAATCTGCTTAACATAAAGTTATCACGAACGGGTGATGTGGTTTCCGAACGCTCCAGAGTTATTGCATAGAATTCAGCAGCTTTCTCCTTATTGCCTCGATAATACTCCACATTGCCATTGAGCTGGGCATTAAAGCAGACCTTCAGACAGAAAGTACGTAATATTAAAGTTAATTTTTCTAAAGAAGAAAGCTACTCACCATCAGTTCCTCCTCCGTTCTGCCCTTAAAGTCAAATGTCTTAACCACAAAGTCTTTGTTCAGCTGGTTAAGCAGTATTTTAAGCTGGGTGTCAATCATGTAGCTTTCTGGAATTTGGCAGTCATGCTTCAACTCATCAAATATCACCTGACCAAACTCATAGAGACCTAAATGCACAAACATCGTGAAGGACTCAAAGAAACGTTGTCCACGTATATGCTCAATATATGGATGCAGATTCATTGATAAACCAAACAAACTAAAAGGTACCGGTGTGGAGCTACCTCTCGATTGCTGCAATTTATTTTCAAAGTGCCAGCGTGCAAACGAATAGCCAGGAGCATAGCCGAAACGCTTGTAATAACAATAAAGCAGTATCCAACCATCCAGATGCTGTCTATTGACCTGGGCATTCATTGTAATGCTGTTCAATAGACACTCGGTTGCATTGGCCGCTGTCAGGGGATCGGGATCATCGCGTGTGGCTATATAGTCAAGATAGACTCGAATCCAGCAGCTGTGCAAAGCTAGTAAGTTAACGAAATTAAAATGGAATTATTTTTTTGTATAGCTTACGCAAAGTATTCGTGAATAGGAGATAGTAATCTCGTTGTTTCAAAGTAAATATTTGCAGAAACATATTCTCCTCGCTCCATTTTGGCAATAAGGTCATAAAATTCAAAGTCATGATTAGTGTTACTCACTTTTATCTGTAAATTAAAAATAATTAAAAAAAATATATATATCAGTAGTTCACACAATTACCATATCATAAAAGTATTCTGCCATTTGGGTATCTCCGATGGTGTTTAAAAATTTTATGGTATTCATATAATCCATAAGAATTTCATCCTTTTGCTTATTATCCGCGATTAGCTCATCCAAACCTTCATTTTCGATATTTTCTAGCAGATCGTGAATCCGAATTTCGAGTTCATTATACGCCACGGCACACAGATTCTAAGAGGAAGAAAACATACGTATGTACATAAGAAAGTATTAGAAGAGGATTTTCTTTATTAACAATCTACTAACCGTAAACTCCAGACTGTTTGTGGTTTTTTCGCGCTGATTGAAATCACATCCCACCACTTTCAACAATATATTCGAAAGATTTTGTAGCGCACAACAAAAGAAGGCGCTCTTTTCTTCCACACAACGCACCTTTTTATCAACAATAAAGCGTATTGTACTTCTCATAAACTTATCAAAACGTGCATATGCCTCTCGCTGAATATCCCAGAGCAGCTTGGGCTTTCGATCTGGCAAATGACTACGGCAATAGAGCAAACGATTCTGGTTGATAAAACTCTCGCGGAACACCTTCAGCTCTTTATAGACTTCGCCTATAGGTGCCAGCATGCAAACTTGAATAATTGCAAATGAGGGCACTGCCGAATCCTTCCATACTGAAGTTCGACTGGAATATGTGTTACGGGACATAATACTTTCCCCGCGCGACCTTGTCGTAGATTTCTTTTTCTTTGTGCCCAGATATTTTAGCTCCACAGCAAATCTAATCGATTGAACTGAGAAAAGAGAAAAGATTTTATAATGCTTTTAGCACATACATTTGATAGCTTTTAAAGATTGACTTACCGCCGGGAAAGAGAAGAACAGCTGGATCTAGAATGCCCGAGAATATTTTTTGATTGCCTGTTTCCTTGACTACCAACTTGCCAATTTTTTTTTCAAATGTATCTATGTGGAAGACATCAACGGCAATGACGTAACGTTTTTGTACAAAAGCCGCAAACAGAATATTGGACAGCTTGTGGGTCAATATAAAACGATGAAAGGTGTTGAAGATAAGGGCATGATCATCCGACTCATCTATAAGCTTGAAATCTACGTCCATATTCTCTGAGCGCATTAAATGGTAGAACAGCAGATGCATTTGCAAAGACATCGGAGACCTAAGTCCAGGACAGCAGCTAGCACCGTCTACTTGATTGCGAAAGTATTGAAATACGTGACATTTATGCTGTTGGTCGATTAAGAGTTGATCGCACTTGGTAAAACTGCACCACGGTATCACATGGTATTCCTGGCGATCCACTGGCAATGTAGAGCGAAAACTTAACTGAACATTCACTGTATCCACATTAATCATATACTCCTCTTTTAAACCGTATATGGACTCGAGTGTGATGAATACCAAATTCGTAAAGGTCATTTCCTTGGCAATGGGCACCAGTGTATAAAGATGCCACTCGGTGTGAACTGTGAAGCGCAAGTCCATCGGACACTCGGGCACAGGATATAGGAATAGTTCCTCGTGTAACATACAGCGTTCATGACCGAATAACTTAATTAAATCCAGAAAGCCCACCGAAAGCAAAATCATCTCCACGTACGGTTCGCTGTGTTCTTGTTTATCGATTTCGTTCAGATTTTCATCCGCATTGTTCTGCAGAAAATTAAGTAGTTGTGATGTTCCGGCCTCCAAATCCAAATCCAAATTTAAATCCTCTTCCTCGCCATAAGATGGTTCAATAGTTTTTCGCATATATAGTTTAATTAACAATGGATTATCGACAGCTTGATTGAAATGATCGATATTATCCTGCTGCAGTATTAGTGTATATGTGGGCTTGGTATTGAACTCATCCTGCAAAATAATACCCTCGGTATTGTAATGCTCCACGCACTTGACAATCAGACTGCCGCCTTGAGCCAAATGTATTTCCAATGGATAATCTAACTCTGGTGTAGCTCCCCATTTGGCAAGTTGAATGTATATAAATATATTTGGCGGCTGCAGCTTTTGGGCACCCTCTGTAACTGTGACCGGCTTGTCTAGCTTCGGGGGCATTGTTGTAGTTATTTTACTTTTCTTACGTTAAAATCAGTGAAACCTAAATTTTAAATGATTTTTTACGCAGGTTGGCAGCCCAGTCCGATAACTATCGATTCGTATATAATGAAGCTCGATAAGGGCAATCGAAACTGCTTAAACAGCTGTTAATGCAGCCCTATTGGCTTCAACACGTGAAACGCGCAATGGGCATCAAAATATTATGCAAGCATTGGACATTTTTGTATAAAAATTAAATAAAATCCAGGCCAAGACATTACAATTGCATAACTAGAATGTACCGTTTGCTGAACGCCAATGGCGCTTCAACCATGCAACGTCTGCTGCGACTGCCAACGCCTGCCTCATCAAATGGCTGCTGCTGCAATTGCGGCGTCAACGGCAGCAGCGCTGCGCATAATTCAACGCAGTATCAGAAATATTATCAAATGCTCTACCGCCAAGTGCCGGCAAGTAAGTAAATCAAATACAATGTTTTGAATAAGTAATATAATTATGTAACATATTTTTAAGCAACAACAACAATATCAGCACTGCGCAATCAATCCACAACGCCCACACAAACAGACGCCCTTGCCCTGGCCAAAAAGAAGAGGTTGAGGAAACCGCGGTATGCCAAATATGTGGAGCTGTTAGAGGGTATGTATGAGCTATTAAGCTATTAAGCTAAGTTGGCATCTTATTTGCCCCTTTTCAGTTACTGAAATGACTGCAAGTGAGCGTAAATCGCGTGTCAAACGCTTGAAATCCAAGAAATTGGCTGAATTCATACAGAAAACGCAGATGCAAATCTTGGAAAAGCGTGCTCGTGACGAGCGGCGTGTTCTTAGGAAAAGCAAAGCTGGCATTGAGGAGTCTACGCAACGACAACCGGCCGAGTATCAAAAAATCGATATGGACGCACTCGATAGCTCCATACTGCAAGCAGGACTATATGATGACAAACCCCTGATATTCTTTGGCAAGGAAATGTACACCAAACAGGTCATTGCTAACCCCGAGGAGGTGCATAAGATTCTAAAAAGTTTTCACAATTATCGAAATATTATTGAGAGTATGGAGAACGAGCAACAGGATATTGTTGAAACAGAGTCGGACGGCTTTGAGTAAGTAACTAAGAAAGATTTTTATCGAGTTTATAATTAATAGCTCCAATTTTAGCTTATCTGCGTCTAAGCATGAAGCAGGAACAGAATTATTGGATCCTTTTGAAGCAATCGAGCCCTATATTGATGTCCAGCAGACACATAAGTCAGATGCACCGAATGTCAATGTACCTAATGCCAGTGCCGTCACAGCTAAATCAAAGAAAAGGTTCAGTTTACAATTCGACAATAAAGTCAAGCATACTAAAACTTTGTCCTTTTAAATAGATTTAAATCAAAGGTACACATCAATGAGGAGCAGGAGCGTCTGGCCAAACAGCGTGCACTGATCATAAATTTGACAACATATCTGAACGTTTGTGTCTCCGCCAATATGCTTAACCGGGCTCTCTCCACAATCATTGCATATCGCAGTCGCGCCAAGAAGAGCAGCGTGCAAAACTCAAAACCAAGCAGCAATCTCATAACCATCGATCTATACAACATAGTGTTGCATGGATACGCTGGTAAAGGTTATTTTGAGCGTTGTCAGCAGCTTTTTCAGCTCATCTCTGAGGATGGCCTAGAGTTTAGCGAGCAAACGTATGCAGCCATATTCGAGTGTTTGGGCCGCGTGGAGTCAGATGCACAGAATCAACAACTGATTAAAAAGTATATAGAACAAGCGGAGCAACAGGGCTACAGTCTAAATCAGATTATGGATCACTCTAAATTTGTATCTGACCAACGTGATATTGCACTGGATGCCATACGACGTGTACACCCGGACTTTACGCCCGTATACGTGCCTCCACTCTTAGGTTATGACAACGAGCTGCTCAATGATCTCAATGCGCAGGTGATGCCCGTGGGCGACACTGTAGACGCTGATGCGGAATGTGTCATCATGAACTCAAAGCGTGGCTATAGCAAAGCACAGCTAGAACAACTAGCGCGGGAACAGCTGCAGGTGGAACTGGATGGTTGCATTACCATCAAATCCATTGAGAAAACTAAAGAGTTTGCCAATGCCGAGTATTGCGTAAGTTCAAATTCTATACATATATTATTGGCTTGATAGTTTTCACACTTTTTATAATCGCAGCGCACAAAGCTTAAGGAGCTGGAGCAAAGCTGGCGTAAACAAATCTCCGCAGCAATTGTGCGAGATTTGAACACGTTGCGGGCTCAAGTGCGATTTAAACCCCATGGCTATATGAACTACTACACATACCTGAAAGTCCTAGACACGACCCACTACGCAGATATATTGATAAAAGAGCTGTACAAACTGGCTGAGGGCTCTGAAACATTCAGTCCAACAGTCGGTCAGCTGTACAAGGAGCTTGGTCAAAGGGTGCAGCAATGCTATCAAATCGAACAGAAGAAACAGAATGGCATACTAGAGAAAATCGGTGACATATACAGTGCATATTGTGAACTCTGGGACAGTGGACGCACACATGATAATACGCGACAAATGTGGCAGCGATTGGTGCACGCCGAGAGACACAGTGGACCCTCTATGGATTTGCCAGAGGTGCCGTGGCCTACAAATGTGCTTACTGGCGTCGGTCGATTTCTCTATAATATCCTCATGAGGGATGTTAAGATCGATGCACATATTATGCGACAGAAGAGCAAAGCGAAGACAACAGCTGGAGCGACGACAACGCAAAACTTGCTGCCTGCTTTCTATACGCTCTTTCGAAATCAGGGTCGATTGGTGAAGGAGGAGGTTAAACCGCATCCGGTGCTGGCACGACTGTTGCGCGCTTCTCGTCAACAAACGCTCACCTTTGACTCGAATCTGGTGCCCATGCTGTGCCCGCCGCAACCCTGGAGCACGCCACACAATGGGGGCTACTTGCTGAACAAATCAGAGCTGATACGACTGCCACATCAGGCCGTGCAGCAATGGGAGCGCATACGCTCAGCTAATCCTCAACATCTCTATCCAGCTATTGATTCACTCAATCAACTGGCCAGTGTGCCGTGGCGCGTCAACACACAACTGCTGGACGTCATCATTGAAGTATTCCAAAATGGCGGCGATGCTAAATTAGATGTGCCACAGCCGCCCAGTTCATTGCCACCGCTCCCCACGCTACCATCGGCCGACAAGGACAGCAGTTCAGTGTCGCCAGCGGAGCGTGCCAAACAGTTTCGTGATAAGCTCGGCCATCGACGCAAACAGGCCGAAATGTACAGCTTGTGGTGTGATGCACTCTATCGTCTGTCGCTGGCACAACATGTAAGTTTATTTTGATTATATTTGAGTAATATCTAATTCACTGTTTTTTTAGTACCGCGATAAGGTCTTCTGGCTACCACATAATATGGACTTCCGTGGCCGTGTTTATCCCGTTCCCCCACATCTAAATCACTTGGGATCGGATTTGGCGCGTTCAATGCTGATCTTTGATCAGGCCCAACCATTGGGCGTTGATGGTTTCAGCTGGCTGAAGCTGCACTGTATCAATTTGACGGGCACAAGAAAGCGTGATTCAGTACGCGAGCGTTTGCTGTACGCTGAAGAAATGATGCCCGAGATTCTGGACTCTGCGGATAATCCGCTTACGGGTCGCATGTGGTGGGCCAAATCTGATGAGCCATGGCAAACGCTTGGCTGCTGTATGGAGATTGCCAAGGTGCATCGGTCACCGGATCCCGCTGCCTATCTCAGTCGCTTTCCCATTCATCAGGACGGCTCTTGCAATGGACTGCAACACTATGCGGCACTCGGCCGAGATCAGGCGGGCGCATGCAGCGTCAATTTGTCGCCTTCTGCTATACCACAGGATGTGTATAGTGCTGTTGCAGCCATTGTTGAACGCACACGCAAATCCGACGCCAAAAGTGGATTACATGTGGCGCAGGCCCTGGAAGGTTTTGTGCGGCGCAAGGTCATTAAGCAGACAGTGATGACTACAGTATATGGTGTCACACGTTACGGAGCACGTCTACAAATCGCCAGGCAGCTAAAAGACATCGATAACTTTCCCAAAGATTGGGTATGGCCCGCGTCCACTTACCTTACCACCAAGACCTTTGAAAGCCTGCGCGAAATGTTCACCTCAACGCGTGAGATTCAAGACTGGTTCACAGAATGTGCACGTCTCATAGCCGGCGTCTGTAGTCAGAATGTTGAGTGGGTAACACCATTGGGTCTACCCGTTGTGCAGCCCTACAATCGTCAGGAAGTCAAGCATGCTTTACGCAACAACGGTATGCGCGTAAGCTCCAACATGTCAATGGATATGTACGAACGTCCTAATATACTCAAACAGAAGAACGCTTTTCCGCCCAATTTCATTCACTCACTGGACTCCTCTCACATGATGCTCACCTCGCTACACTGCGAACGGCAGGGTATTACCTTTGTCTCTGTCCACGATTGTTTTTGGACTCATGCGTGCACTGTGCCTGAACTGAATCGCGCTTGTCGCGAGCAATTTGTTGCACTACATTCGCAGCCAATACTTGAACAATTGTCAAAGTTTATGCGGCAAACATACAGCTTTAGGGATAAGTAAGTTTTGCTATGTCAGCTAATCATTAAGAATCTTTACTAAACACAATTTTCCCTTCTTTTGCAGCGACTTTACCAACGATGGCTCTGTGGAGGATCTTTCGAAGCGTCAGCTGAATCGCACTTTGCGGCAGCTGCCTCAAAAAGGGGATTTTGATCTGAACAATGTCCTGAGTTCGGTCTATTTCTTTAGCTAGTTGATCTACCTTAGATTGTGCCTAATAATAGTCAATAGTCATTTATTTTAAGCTTTAATTTAACTGTTAAATTTGTTAAAGAAATTGATGCTTTTAATACCAATGAAAACAATGACCAGTGGATGAAGGCAGCGGTTAATGTGATTTTGTAAGAGTTAAATATTATTTTTACAAATTTGTATATTTTTAAATGAAACTCGAAACTCGAGGGCCATGTTGGTATATACGCAATGCAATTAGAAGCTAATATTTAAAATGAAATACAAATCAACTTACAACTGTTCTGTTTTGATTATTTTCATAAGATAGATCTGGAGCGAACGGATTGCTATCAAGCATTCATTACGTTAACAGACTTTTAAGTACCCATTTAACAGCTTGCATTCACAGCAAAATTTCACTCAAAAATGTCAACACTCTCACTCAAACATTTGAGTTCTACCCCATGTTCACTTTTCCTTTCTGCATGCCATCGTACCTGGGGCTGGGACGGCTGCTGCTGTTGTCACTATTGTTACTGTTGCTGTTGCTGCTGCGTTCGCTGCTGCCGGTGACCGGCGACTCATCGTCTTGTTGCTCGTTTGTGCGAAGGCGTTCGTTGCGCTCGTTTTGTCTGCTCGCTGGCTTGCTCGCTAGCTGGCGCGTCATCTGAGGTCTCAGTTTAAAAAGTTCATGCGACGCGTTGAGAACGTAACGGTTCATACCAGCTAATACTAGACGTAACGCGAGCAGCGGTCAGCGGAACGCGTTAATTCGCAATTTAAAGAGTGTTAACGTTGAGCAAACGCATCTTTATTGTTATTTGCATTTTTCGGTCGGTATTTAAGTGTTTTTTTTTTCTCATGTCGCAGCTGCTGTTAATGCTGCTGCTGCTGCTAAATTGACGCAACGATCCAGAAGAAGGGGCAAAAAAACAGCTGGTAAGCTTTTTATCGCATATCTCACAGATACTACACGATGCCAATGCCCGGACGCCGCTCGACCCAGTGACAGTAGTGGGCAAAATGTAGTGCAAATTTATTCGAAATTCGAAAATAAAACCACAAAAGACAATTTAGAATAAGCCCGCACAAATATACATACTTACGTGTTTGGTTTTTTTGTTTACTCTGCACATTTTACTAGTAGCTGTTGTTGTTGATGATGTTGTTGATTTTGTATTTTTGGCATTGCCTCTGTTTAGTTTTTATTGTGCATGTACTAAATTGTGCTCATAAATGCAACAATAGCAACAACAACAACAAATGCATTCTCTTACTTGCCGCTGCTGCTGCTACTATCAAAAACTGCCTCATATCATCTCTGTGTATCACATTAAAACTAATTGAATTATAAACTCATGTGTGCACTGTGCAAAATTGTGCTCAAGAACAAAAGTTTCTGAATGTCTTAGTTTTGTGGTGGTTTGTGGCATCGGCGGGGGAGTTAGATAAAAACCACTTGCACCTCAAAAACAATTTATACTTATTCTCCTTGTGTGTGTGTGTGACGTTAATTGGGACAATGTTTGACTTCGTTTATCAGTAACAAGCCATGCAGCAGACGCAACCACACAGCCGCAATCCCAGTCACTTCTGTCTAACTTTCTATCTATTTCTTTCTATACCTCTCTCTCTCTCTCTCTCTCTCTCTCTTTGAAAAGTGTCACAATTTTATGCATTGACATTTCATTGAATGCTCAAATTGTTTAATTGACGGTTTTGGCAACTGATTTAATTACCACAAAGCTTACTGGGCGTATACGTAACTTGCTGTCTATGTTTGTTTGTGTGTGTGTGTGTGTATGGTAAAAGTTTTTATCCAGTTCTCGTTGAAAAGTTTCATTAGTTACAATTAGTTGGCTCGTTCTGTGGCTTGGTTTATGATTCGTTTGTTATAAGCTTTATAGTTTTTTACCAGCTACTGAAATACGAGTTATTATAGATCTTCAGTGAGATAATGCTCAAAAGGATCATCTTATCTTTAATGTATGCTTACTAAAATCTTAACCTACACTGCCATTTTCCACCTTTTATTTGTTAGCATTTGCTTTCATAAAAAATTCAAGCCAAACGTATACGATTATAAGAGAAAGTCCCCGTCGACAGGAACAATGTCCCTACAAATGCTTAAGAATTTATGGCAGTCGTTGCAGATTTTCCAATGATTAATGCCCAAATTGCCTGACGACTGTTCTCATAACAAACAATAAAGGCGTTCGTTTGTTTCATTTTTCAATCCGCAATTCTTGTCTGCATTGTGATTTGGCATGAGGTGAGAAACTGCATTGATTTCTACTTTGCTTTTAAACCATTCTCTTTCTTATTTATTTTGTCCGGCGTAATTTAAGGAATGTGAATTAATGAGCGCTTGGCATGCCGCATAAAGTTTTGTATACGGTCCTCTGGTCTTGTAATAGAATTATGGCACGTCAAATTGGCCAAAATTCAAGTTGGCCGCGGCGCGAACAACAATTTAGTTTCGACAAAATGCGACGCCATATTAGTTTTGTGCCTTTCCTCCTTTTTTTTCCTTGTGTGCCATTATTGTGTCCATTTCCGTTTCACAGATTTCCGGTGATTATTTCAACTCGTGGCGTTTTTTCGACTTGATTGTCGTCGTCGGTCGCCATTGTCGTTAAGGCGATTTTATGTTAATTCCAGCTGAGTCAGGCTGATTGAATTTAACAAAATTATCCTGAACAGCTGCACACGCAGCTTAATTACTGACTCACACACACACACACACTCAGGCACTAGACAGGTGTATACTCTACTTACGCTAATTGAAATTGATTCATTTCGGGCCCCATGTACTCGACTGCCAAATGACAAGCACATCGCGATTGGGAAAGACGATGGGTGCAAAAACTTGTCATAGCTGAATGTCGAAAAATTTGTAACTGACATGAAGCTATTTATGAAATTTGCCGCCGTTATTGCTGCAATGTATCGATTAAAGTTGCGACACAGTGCCAAATGTTGTTAAGCGAGCGGGTGAGTGGCAAACGGGCTGGTAAATGTAATTTGTAACTTGTATCAAACAATGCGCCACATGACATCAGGAAACACATAAACATGTAAAGATAAACACAGAAATTCGTGTGGTTGTCAGAAGTCAGAGAACACCTTAAAACTCGTACCCTTAAGCCGAAAAGCTGAATTGAGTCTTATGCTAAAGTTACATAGAAAAGCAAACTAGCGGAAATTGTTGAAAATAAATAATAATGTTGTAATCCAAAGTGCTGGACTAAGCAATCCCCTGTCAAACCGGATTATTGTTAGAAATGAGGATACTTCACTTGGGAAAGTTGTCTTGGGAAAGTTGTTGCTCTTCTTTATTGGGTGGATAATTGATTGAAAATTTAATAAGGAACTAATTACTTACATTATATTATCGCCACAGAGGTGATTCAAATGTAGAAACCCTTAACGAAATAAATTCTAAAGGGTATTATAAATAAGATCGCAAACAAACGGAAACACCAAAAACAAAAAAGGAAAGAAAAACCCACAAAAAGCAGAAGCGAGTCAAGCCAAAAGTAAAGAATTGTAACAAGTTGAACGCGCTGGCTAAGCATTAATAGGTTTTTGACTTGCTATAAAAAACGCTCTCTTCCCCCTATCCCACACCCCCTCCCCCACAACTCCCATTACTTTTCCCTGTCCAAACGACCGATGTCAGAACAAGCGCGAAAAGCTTGGGAAACTACCAATGCGAATGAGTTGTCTGTCAGGCAGACAAATAGAGTAAACTAAAAAAAACTGAATGAAATCTCCCCCAACTTCAAGCTGAAACAATTTGCTAGAGCGTCTTTGGACAATGATTTGCCAAAATGTTTGTAGCGAGGGAGCTGTGTAAAGGGGTGGAGAGCATTGACAATGACCACGACACGTAACTTAATTTTGACTTCAAGTCTTGGTCATGAACTTATATTTCAGTTCTTGATTAGCTTTGTGCTTGCGTATTTGTTGTCTAATTGGAGCCGTTGAGACTGTACAGACTGTGGCTAATGCCACTTGAATTGGCAACGTAATTGTCCAAAGATTGTAGCATAATGTGATCTTTTGTTGTTGTTGTTGCGTGTACTAACAACCTGAACGCATACTAAAGCACTTGAACAGGTTTTCTTTCTGCATTATCAGGGGACCTTTTTTTATTTGCCCTCCCTCCTAGCAGCCCACACAGGTGAAGGTAAATTATTGTGCTGGCTTAAGCGAGCAGATACATTTTATATAATTTGTTGTGGATTATTTCTGCGCTATATAGCGGATGAAGAACAGCTGTGGTACTCAATGCATAAGCTAGATTAAAAGTGGCTATTAATAAATTAAATGCAATGAAGAATAATTTAACATAATTTTTAAGTTAAAACAAATGCATCCAGGCAACAGTTTAACTTATTATTCATATGCTTTTAATTGAAACATAAAATGCATAATTGTGCGAATAAATAAAAAGAGATAAAATATTTCCATTTTAATAGCATGGAAATATATTAATTGCTGTCGCAGTAAGACAGGTAATTCAAATTTAATGAGCAAGTTTGTGAGCTATTTTGGGCAGTAAAAAATGTAGCAATGCAATTAAAACGGTTTAAGTTGGAACGAGAACGTTTTGTTTGAAATTTCTTAAATTAGCTCAATAAAGACGTTAGAGTGAAACTTTCCCTCACCTTCCTTCTGAGGTTAATTTGTTTTGGTACATAACATTTTCTCTTCTAACTCAACTAAATACTTTAAATAAGTAGTCGTAAAAGCAGTCAATTTATTATTAATAATATTGTAATTGAACAACTTGTTAAGCGTTTACTGTGCCTGCTCGTCTAATAATAATAAAGCTTAAAATAACTCCACTGATATGCATATATCCAAGCTCAACCGCATCCAGACACATTTCAATTTCAATGATAATATTCCCCTTATCACATAACTGACTTTCTTCGTGCAACATGAGTGGTAGCTGCTGCTACACAACAACTTGATGATAATAACGTGTTTAGACAATATTTTCCAATTCGCATCCTTATTTAAATGTAAGTGCTGTATGTTTGTATACTCGACACGTGTGTCTTGTTCCCTTTTTTGCTTTTAAATTTTCTGCACATGCTATAGAAAAGTACATATCTTCACTAGCTCGGATGTTTGCTGTCCTTAATTTATCTATGCATTCAATCAAAAAGTCGACCTTAGTCAGTCAATGCTTGTCGGCTTGACTTCCTGTTCCTTCCCTCTTGGATTTTTTTTTGCTAAGCTTATTCATAACAAATTTTGGTTGAAAAATTCATTTCTCAATCTTTTCATTTAGTTTGGTTTTTATTCTTTTCTTTACTTCTGTTTGTTTCTTTCTCCTTTCTTCTTTGTATGTTTGCATATCTACCGGCGCACATTTTATTTTTCTTTCGAAAAAAAACTGCCCCCGCCCAACCCAGCCCTAGCCCCTTCCCGCACACAATGCCGTCTGAAATTTCTTTTATTTCTCTTCTTTAACGTTTGCATTCGCAAATACGTTTCAAGCTGCCTTCAATTTCTTGTTGCTCTTCTTGCCATTCACTTGCTATTTTATTTGCTGATTTAATCGCGTCTTGAAGCTTCCTTCCTGTGACTGTTGCTGCTGCTGCTGCTGCCGTCGCTGCCGGCGTCATTGCTGCTTTTTTGCTGCGTCTCCCCATGCCTCATCGAAAAAAACCAGCGAAAAAGGGGTAAGAGCAAAACAAAAAAAATGGAAAAACGGGCAAACGAATTTATAAGGCGTAGTACCCGGTCGTCCGACACACACACACACATACACCAAGATACATAATCAAATGTAATGCGCTGTGGGGCAATAGCCCGCAACTAGTAACAACAGCTTTGCCCCCGTCCAAAGATTACAAAATGCGAGTGCGAAAATGTAAAAACAAATATATTTATATATGTAACACACACTGTGCCCACAGACGAGCTGTCGATGCGCTATAAACCTGACCTTACGATCATTTCCACTGAATTTGCTGTGCAATGCCTTTGAACTATTAAATTAGTCGAGTTCAACCGTTAAATTAACCGTATGAGATGACGTATTGTAAATTTTATTATTGCAGTTTACAAATAAAATTCGTAGTAGGATTAATTTAAACAAAATGTTTTAAATACAACTTCGTTAGAAAGCTACAAGTTTTGAGTTTCTTTAAAGTTCTTACCTTATTTTCAACACTTAAGACTTTATAATTGATTTGTTTGCATAGTTTTATCTTCATCAAGTTCATCAATAGTTTTATACACCTTTTTATTCTGTTAGCTTGCTTGCAACAGTAACAAATTCCTTATTAAGTTACATAAAATTGAGGAATATGTCAAGAGCCGGAATTCTCGTGCCCACATACCATACATATACCGTTCTAATACCTATTCTTTCTGCCTGTTTTATGTCTATTCTTATTTGACGTTATATTTATTTTCACTTTTACGCTGCCACTTTCTGGTTTGCTCGACAAGTCGGCAAGCTCGAGGCGTGTTGCAAAAACTAAAGCGTATTACGAATGCTAGGTGGCAGCTAAATACACATACACACACGTGCAAACATAAAAGCACATGCTATCTACATACATATATTGGGTATTGACTATAAGTCGTCGCTCAACTTGTCGTATGCTTGATGCGAATGTGACAAACAGTAATAATCAGTTTCAGCGCATTAATGTCAACAATACTCAGCGGAAACACTAGAACACAAATAGAAAGTTGTCCTCATACATACACAAAACAATCACACGTGCTTGTAAGCCCTTACGTGTCACATGGCGTATGCGTTACATTTTGTCAGCTTCCCAAAACTTTAGCCGCCCTTTCAAACAGACATTATGTAAAATTGATACACACAAAGATGCACTCAAAAAAAAATGTTCATACCTATGACTTCCAAGCAACCTTGTTTAAGTAAGTTTCTGATAAAAAGTTTGAGGCGCATTACAGGCTAAAATAGTTTTATTAAAAGCGCTAATAACTTTGTTTATTTGCATTGAGGTTTCTGTTTTTAATGGCATAGCTTTACATATAATAACTGCTTGAAGAAGTTGTTTGCATATTTTAATCTTACTAAGTTTAAGTATAAAAAGCATTTATAACTTGTTTTATTGCACTCTTGTTGGCAAAAAGGTAGCAGTCATTCAATTATTTGACTTAGGCACGTGGCGATTGCATTGCCAGCTAGCATGTTCTTAAATGCTTATTGACAAAAGTAACTTCCCAGCCGCTTTAATCTAGGAGCTTTGAGCTTTGACATGTGTAAAAAATAAAAGAAACAAAGTTTAATCTCAGATGATAGGCAATCTAAACTGATCAAAGACTGATTATCAGCGCTTAGTTCTCATGTTCCGCTCAATCCCGCTTTTGAAAATGTATTATACTTGAAGAAGATTTGCTTGTAAGCAGCCTCAGTTAATGACACCGTCGTCTTATCAAACGAATTGAGCGCTCATTCACACGCAACAAATAAATAAACGAACAAAATAAAATAAAATGAAAAGCAGCGGCAGCTACGTCAAATATTTGTACATGTAGCAAGTAAGTGTTGCTGCGGGGGCTTTATGTGCGGCAGCTAGTTTAGGTTAGGGGGTTTGGATTTCGAGGAGGGGCCGAAGAGAGAGAGCAAATTTGAGGAAGGTTGTGAGTTGTTGCTGACGATGTCGCGCGTTTCGCTGCACTTAATGAAGCCAGCGCCGCACTAACTAAATTGACTTTATTGCTGTGCAAATGGGCGTTCAGCTTATTATTTGTTGTTGTTTGCTGCTTGTTGACCGTTAAGTATGTATTATAAAAATAATATATTTACATATCCAAGTGACAAAGAGGCAAAAGAGAGAAAACGTCGAGGCCTATGTTAGTGCTCAACGCCAATGCGTTTGTCATTTGCTCATTGTACATTAAAATTTTATAAATAAGACAATGTCTTCTTCTTCATGCATAATACTACTACACTTTGCTCTATAAATACATAAAAACAACTTAATACACACAAGTATAGCTGCTTTTAAATGAATAATTTGCCTTACTTAATATTTTAAATGCGAACGTTAAGTGCAAATTAAATTAAACGTTGCATGCAATTCCAAACAAAAATGGAAATTGATTGCGTGAAAAGTGGAAATGGTTTTAAAACACACAAAGAAAAGTCATTTGCATAGCAAGTTTGTCAAAACAGAAACGAGATTTTTACTTGAATTTTACTTACGCTTTTAAGTATAATATTTTAAGAATTTTAATTGATATGATTTCATGTTTTTAACTAATTATTGTATACTAAAAGTTCACATGTAAACATTTTGTGTTATTAGAAACGTCTTTATTCAGCTGACGTAGCTGCTGAGGGTTTGGATATATTATATTATTTTTAGCTGCCAAAATGCTACAAAGCCATTAAAAATGCTAATGCACAGGCGCCAGCTCTTGAGTTTATACGGATGTACATAGGCTTGCCTATGAGTAAATATGTATATAAACAATTAGCAAATCTTTAACTTGTCTCTAAAGTAGCATTTGTAATAGGTAAAACACTTGAGAGAACTCTTGTAAACAAAGAAAAACCACTCAAACGTTCAGGTGTAAAAAGTTTAAAGTAAATTCAAAACTAAATTTAGTTGCAAAAGTGATACAGGTTGATAGTTGATATCTAAAAATACATATATCATTCTAATTTTATTTATCTATGACCTTTATCTGCTGTCTATTTATAAACTGAAATCGATAAAACATATTAGACAAATGGATATTTGCATTGTGTGCTCTAAAAATAAACAAAAACAGCCAAAAATCCAATGTTTGTTCATCTCAACAAACTTTTCCCACTTTTGACACTTGAGCGGAGAGTACTTCTTCTCTTGCCCTCACAATATTCATCTATTGTCCGTGCACCCAGCTAATCTTTCATCTCGATTAGATGAGGAGACAATCAAGCTAACGGAAATTGAAGGCACGCGTAATTAATATTAATTTGCATGATATGTGGCGACACAAGGGCGCCATTCAGTTAGCCTCTATTTTTTGTGTCTATTGTATTTTGCTGCTGGCGCTGTCAAACAAAAGAGCAAGCAAATCTATCGATGAGTTGAGTCTGCTGCCTGCGCACACACACACACACACACACACAAAACACAATTGTGATCAATGAGTTTCACAGTTAGTTTTGACTTGGATTGATTTTTGGCTAAGTGAGCACGTCACAAGTGCGTATAACTGTTGTTCAACCGCCCTCAACTCAATTGGAATTGGAACTGTAACTGAGTGGCATGGGTATGGGGTATTGAGTTCTCCTATTTTGGTCACGGCTGCTCCAATAGCCAAACAAATTGGAATTGACATCATCAACATCGGTGTCGCTGTCGACATTGATTCACTTCTCTATTTTCTGTGTATACCCTGTATGTAAGGTTGAAATGGGGTGTAAGAGGTATGAGAGATTAATGATAAGGGTGAAAATAGTACTTTGACAAAACTAACTTGATATTGATTGAAAATGTTTTTACAGTAGTTACTTTTTGATTGATTCTAAACATCGCTTTTATGTTTGATCTTTTTCTGTTTTAAAAACTAAACTAAATATTTATTTAACAACAAAAGCCAAGCAAGCATCTCTTAGTCTTTAACTGCCGCCGGCTGCATTCGTATTTTTGTTTTCTGAATATTTTGCACTGTTTCTGATTGCTTTCAATTGTTTAAGCTTGTTATCTGTTGGCGTCGCCTCAGTATGAAATTCATTCACGCCTTCATCCAGATGTGTGTGCGTGTTTATATAGTTGTTTGTGTGTGTGTGTGTGCGCCTTTTGATCGCCACAATAGATTTGACATTCAGTTAAGAGAAGGCTGCTCAGCAACTTAAGCTTCAATGTTTGCATCCCATCGAAGCGATTAGAAGCGCAACGGATATTCCCAGCAGGTGTGTGTGTTTGTGTGTGCTTAAGACGATATATGTTTAAAGAGAGGTCAATGTGTGCCCCCTACTCCATTGACTAGTATTAAGCGCACAAATTACCCAGGCGTAGACAGCGTAACGCTGCAAACAAAAAAAACAGAGCAATTTAAAAATTTACGACATTCCACAGCCATTACACCTTACGGGCTACTTTTGGGCACGCCCCATTTGTCGTACGCCCATGCGAAATTCGCATACTACTTCCGCAAAAAAAAAAACCACCGTTGGTATTTTGCTTCTTTAATGTTCCTCTGAATTCTGTTTGTATGCAAATTTTTATATTTCTTTGTTGGGAAAAAACGCGTTCGAATGGACGTCACCACCTCCACAAACTTCCCTCACCTCCCAGCACTCAACTCAACGTTGTCGTTGTCAAAAAGAAAATAAAAAAATACAAGAAACAACAATGAAATTTGCTCGTCTTATCGTTCGTATGAAAAGTGCGAGTACTCGTATTTGCATTACGTCAAATTCCCCATTAGAGAATTATAATGGCGGGCACTTTAGTTCACTTGAAATGCTTGTAACAGCTGCCAAGTCCAAGAAGCACTTAAATTACCTTCGGCCTTACGTAATTTATAAGCCATAATAAGATCATACATTTTGCGTGTAGACCATTATTACCTAAATGGAACGTTAGAAAATTCAGATGAAAAATTATATTTCGATCGGATTCCTCAAGTTTCTTCTGCAAATGGAATACTACATAAGTTAACTAACGTAAAAGTTCATTAAACAAATTAAAACTGTAAAAGCAAAAAAGTATTTCACTGTAAATCCACTTGTAAACTCAATGTTGCCAAATCGAAGGGACTTTGTTTGTCGCTTACCTTTTTTATTGCAACGATTTAACCGAACAAACTTTTACTTATTTCTCGGACTTTTGTTATGTGCTCATTTATTCAATGAAGATGTTTTTGCAGAGCATTTTATGATTGCTACCTCCCCTGCCCCTGCGCAAACCTCCACCTTACTTGAAATTGAAGTTGAAGGACGTCCGAGGACTTGCCAGTAACGGTTTATTTGCTGCCTGCTGTTATTGTTGCTGTCGCTGGTGTTTTATGAAATTCAAATTGAAATTAAATTTGAATTTGGTATGCGAACATTTCTGAGTGTGGCTCTCCATTCGGGCTAGTATTTGACTTGAGCTGAAAAAGTAATTAATTATACGTGCAAATTGTGTGATAAATGCTATTTGTTTGCTTCCTCCTTGCCCCCACTTGCTTTCCGCTTTTGTTATTAGGCATGCCTTTTGTTTATTGTTCAACTCTCCTTCAATGTTGTGTTAATTTCACTTTCAACATGTTCTGCGCTTGTTTTGTGGCTTTTTGCGAATTCATGCGGCACTCCATTGATTTTTGAGTGGATGGACTTGGCTGGTGTGGATGTGGGGGCGTGGCATAACAAATAACACAGATGCTGACCACACGAAAAAACAACAACAGCGACAACAACAAGTAGTGTCCTTGTGCCCGTTAGGCAGCTGCAGCTTATTTTGGAGCAATTCTATTTTCATGTCCATAGCCTTCATACCTCCCCGCCCACCCCTTCTTTCTGATTATAAATATTTTATGCACTGTTTGTTATTTTTATATAGGTATATATATAATCTACGCACAACTTGTTCAAATCTGATTCACTTGCATTGCACAAAATGATTCATGTACAAAAATATTTTTAATTATGCGAACAGACAACGCATCAACTTGGAAACATTGATAATGGCTGTGCAATGCGGGGGGGTTGCGCCACGCTCACTTAACGCTACGAGGCATGCAATTTATTTGAACTTGTGCCTCGACAAGTGCCAAGTCCTTATAATTAATGTTACCAATTCAACTTGACCCAAATATTCCAAATGCTCTTGCTCCATTTCTTGTCATAATTTTCTAAGTTAGCTGCTTGACTGCAGTTGCCAACGGGCCGCAGTATGATGAATAAGCATAAAGATGAATGAAGGAAGTCAGATATAAGCATTAAAAACTGATTGGACTTGCACAAATAATGTTCAATGGCTTTAATTATCTTAGCCACTCAGCCATAAATAATACGCTTTGAATAAAAGAAGGTCAGTGAGCCATCAGAGATTAAATATAAAGTTTCTTAATCAGTTAAGTGAGCAGGATGCATAGTAACAGCAATAAATTAAAGCGAACCAATCAATTTATAATGTTTTTGCTACAAAACTAAAACAAATGTTCTAAAAAATTGAATTAAAATTTGTCGTTAGGAAGCTGTTTCCTCCTTTATTTAATTTATTAATTAATTTTGCAATCAATAAGCAAACTACGCGCATTCATAAACAAACATGAAACTGACCAAACCTAATTAAAATTCACAGTCAAAACAAAGGAAGCTTTATATGTTCGTGCATGTTATAAGCCTTCTGGCTTATGCCAACTGCCACAACTAAGCATATTCTCTATATGAATTAAGTCTTATGAAACATTTATTCAATTTCTTGGGTCACTTTATCATCTCTCATATTCCTTCAGTTATTTTGTGAGTACTTAATTTGTATGACCTAAATCATGGCAAGTCTAAGTGCATATCCCATTGCTACGATTTAAGCTCGACTGTGGCTTAGCATCTGTTTCAGAAACTAACTGTGAAGCACCCAATGGCTGACTTCACCACATAGGCAGCTATCAGCTTACACTATATATGTATATATGAGTGAACTGCTTGTTGTCGTCTGTTTTCGTTTGATATCAAATGCATTCATGTTTAGTTTTGTAATTAAAAGCGTAATTCTAGCAGCACGCACAAGCACCTGAAGAGCTAAAACTTTGAGCATTAGCATGCAAATGTATGCGCTCCAGTGTCGAATGGCAAAAGAACTAAACATTCAAGGTAACGTATACAAATACATACACACACACACACACACACACCTACAGTTGCAATTATATTCGAGTGCTTTGGTTGCGCCATGTTTGATAAGTACAAAGCAACAAAAAATTGTTGCATACTTTTGAGCGCCATAGAAAAATGGCGAGTAGGTCAACGTTGGCTGCTGCGCTGCCATACTGCTATCAAGATATGTAAATGTGTGAAAATGTAAATGTGAATTTAATTGCACGCGCACTTGAAGCAGTTGCTGCTGTTGCTGAAACGCCTCGAAATACTATTTTCTCACCGTCAAGGACTTTCTGTCAGTCAATCATAAAAATGGCGTTACTTGTCACACAGTTGTCATAAAACTTTTGCGCAAACCCTGCGTGCAACATTTTGCGGTCTTGATAATATTTTTATTAAAAATGTTTATAGGTGAAATATGGCTGAGACCATATCTCTTATAGAAAGCGCGTTTTTGCTAGCTTCCTTCCTTTGATACCTCCTGTCATGCTTCAAGGGGCAACAATCACATAAACAGGATTGTTACTGCTGTTTGTTGTTGTTGTTGTTGCTTGGCGTCTGTGTTTCATTTTCAGAGGACGTGCAGGAAATTTGAGCATTGCACAAAAATCCATTTACGTAATTACTTCACGTTAACTTTTGCTGTGCGTCGCTACGTTATGCCCCCAAGCTCTATATATATTTTTTTGTTTTTTCTTTTGTGTCGGATCTTGAGAATGTTTTATGAAAGAGTTTGCTGCTGGCAAAATGAAATTGCGCTTTTGCCCTAGCACCAACAACCCTCTCGAAACCAGTTAAGTCCTTTTATTATTTAATTACTACACATTGCTTATTGCTTTATTGGAAATCTTTTTTGGTCTTTTATCTGTTATTTTTCAAGCCACATTGGGGCATTAAACTTGTTAGTCGCCATCATCAGCCATCCTTAATTGGATGAGGCAGCTCTCCTTCTCTCCTTCCTACCCAGCGCATTTTGATAACGATGTTTGGCAAAAGTTGGCGCTACTTCTCATAACTAACCTCGCCGTGCCCTCAATAATTGCACATTATTAAGGCAGTTTTCCTCTTCTATTGGATGTCCCAGATGGGCAGGAAAATCATTAAAGATACAAGAGATTTCATGATAATATCAAATTTAAGTACTATATTACTGCCAATTAAAATATTTTCCATATATTTTCAGATTCCAGCGCAGTCTTTAATAATGTAAGGCGACACTTTAAACAGCCAACCAAGAATCAAGTTAAGCTAGTCAAAGTAAAACAAAAACAACAGCACAAAGACCAAAGGGAGTAATAGAAAAAGCCAGCTGAACATAAAGGTTGCCGGCCCTAGAGAGAGAGAGAGAGAGAGAGAGAGGGGGACAAAAACAAAGGAGAATTAAAACCAACAAGTTGCTATTCAACAACGTCGCGCCCTTTGACTGACTGGGTTTAACTCACTCCCCAGGCACAGACAGATAGACAGCAGCAAAACGGCAGCCGTGGATACCAGCACGCTGCGCAGTTCAGCCACTGTGAAAGCGACGACGACGACACCAACGTCGCTGTCGACGCCGCTGCCGCCGCTGACTATTTGTCAGCCGCCAGCGCCTACGCCGCCCTATCAGCGGCTGACCAAAGCGTTGCAATGCGATCCGAGATGCGGACACGAGGTGAGTGTTTTTCGCCTCAAGTCGCGGTCAAGTTTCGAGCTTCGAGTGGAGAGGGAGGTTAGCCGACTGAGCTATTTTTGTTAGCCTTGCTGACGTCACAACCAGGAGCGGATTTCGATTAAGAACTACGATTAAGAACTACGATTAAGAACTACTCAATTAATGATGAACAGAAATGATCAATGGTTAACTTTAACAGTTTAATGATTCACATTGCATGACTAACTGACTAACTGACTGATTGATTGACTGCTTAAGACATAGCTTTAAAATAATTTTCCCGATATGATTATGTATGGATTGAAGTAAACGCTTACATTTGACTTTTTCGAAATGAAAGCTTGCATACCAATCCGTCTTAGGAAAGTTGTTCTGAGTTCCCGGCAAATGCAACTCCTTCCCTGGCTTATTGTATTAGTTAGCTAATGCACAAACCCAGCATTGGCAGCTAGCGTCTCAGTTGCTGCGCTGCAATTATGTCGAGGTTCAAGGCTAATTTTCTTACGTCTCAATGAGCTAGCACCCTGGGTGTGTAAGTGTGTGTGTATTCATCGCTTTGTGTTGCGTTCTTGCTGTTTTTGCTTTTGGGTTGTCGCATTGTGTGCATACGAAATGCGCGTGTGGCAAATGTAATTCCACCGCATTACGTATACGCCACGTTGTGTACAGCCTTAATTAACATTGCCCGCTGGTACGTTTAAAGCTGCTGCTGTTACTGCTGCTTTGTCTACAGTTTGGATTAAGTAAAGCCCAGCTACAAAAGGCATACAGCAAGCAGCAAACGTTGCTCTTATTTCGTTAACCAAATTGCAGTACAACTTGACCTTGCCACAATTCCGCGAATGTGTGGGTACTTGAGTGCATACACTTCACAAATTCAAATTCACTAACCTATGCACATTTGAGCACTCGACATGGCCTTAAGTAGATTACTATACGTTGTGCAAAGGATACGTTCGTAGTTGAAATAATTAAATTTCCTTTTAAGTCAATTAGATGACATTGTTGGAATTTATTATCAAGAGTGTTTGAGGGCGAATTTCTTAAAGCGACGCTATGATGCTGAGATAGATGTATTGACCACAAATAAAAAGGCTTAAACAAACTTACTTACCCAAAATTAGGTAACAATTGGCCGTCGCATCGGACTCTACAGATTCTGTGGCGATATTGGACGCGGCAATTTCTCCAAAGTCAAACTGGCTGTTCATCAATTGACACGAGGTAAACAAGCGCTCGCTCACCAGCAGGAAGAACTCAATTTCATAAATTTTAAACTCTTGCAGACAAGGTGGCAATCAAGGTAGTTGACTTGGATCGCGCCGGACTGGATGCCAAAGCACTGCGTATGCTGTCCAGTGAGATAGCGACACTGGAATGTGTTCATCACCCAAACATATTGAGGTAAGGAGTTTATTGCTTCTACAAAGTATTCTTGAGTTACCGAATTTATTTTTACCTTTGCTTGTTAAGGCTCTTTGAGGTGGTTGAGACGTTGGGACGTGTTTATCTTGTCACAGAATGGATACGCGGCGGTGAATTATATAACCACATCACACAGGGTGGTCCATTGCGTGAGATTCATGCAGCGCCATTGTTCAAACAATTGCTTTTAGCCGTCAAGCATATGGTGAGCTAGATGAGAAGACGAAAGACTGAAGCTAGATACAAATTTCATTTTCTTCACTTACAGCATAGTTTAGGCTATGTGCATCGCGATATCAAGGCGGAAAATGTGCTGTTGCTTTCGGAGGATCGTCTCAAGTTGGCAGACTTTGGTTTCAGCACACAGCTCATTAATGGTTAGTCTGCGAACTTCGAACTCAACATTTGCAACACTTGAAATACATTTCTTGTTCCCCATTGCAGGTGCCAATCAGAAGCTGGATACGTTTTGTGGCTCACCGCCTTATGCGGCTCCGGAGCTATTCTCCGATGATCATTATATAGGCGCTCCTGTAGATGTTTGGGCGCTTGGCATTTTATTGTATTTTATGGTCGTTGGCAATATGCCATTTCGTGCACCCACAATACCAGGTCTCAAGGCAGCCATACTCAAGGGCGACTATCTGCTGCCGGGTCAGCTTAGTTTGCCCTGCATAAGACTAATTCGTAAGTGTGTCTTTGCTTACCTGTCTTGACGTCCTTCTCTACCATTTTGCTGCTTCTTGTCTTGTAGAACGCATCTTAATCCATGTGCCCGCCCAGCGGCCCACCATTGATGATATGCTCAACAGCCAGTTTGTCACCTATCCGAAGTTGAGCGCTGAGCTAATGCAGATGGAGTTGAATATGCATTGTAAACCCGCCAAGCGATCGATCTTCTGGGCAAGGAAATCCCATAGGTTGCGCAAAAGCGCTTCGTTACGCGAACGCTATACGGAGGTGGTAAAGAAGACAGCAATTAGCATGAATACGCGACAGCAAGATGAGTTGTTTGTGGAGAGTTTTTTGCATCCCATCGAGTTGAAACAGGAGCAGCAGCCACCGTCGACCAATGCCAAAGAGCTAGAGGCAAATGGTGCGACAGCAAAGCGTACAGGACCCGGGCGTCGTTACATGTTCTGTGGCACATTGAAGAAGAAGATCACACCCATCGAAACAGAGCCGGAGAAACAGCTTTCGAATGGTGGTCCAGCGGTTAAGTTAAGTCCTTGGAGCATTGAGGTTGCCGACGATTGTTCGCTCTTCAAGAACTACGATGCGGAGACTGGAAGCTGTGTGATGCTGCCCACCAATACGGACGATCTCAGCCAGCTGTGCCCCCTGGAGTTCGAGGCGAGACAGTTGCTCGCCGAGCTGGGACTCACCTCTCAGATGCTAATCAATGCCAGTCCAAGTGGCCCACGCTCTGACATTATAGGAGCCTATCGCATCGTTGTCAATCGTCTACAGAAGCAATCTTGGCTGGCGAGGAAACATGTTGAAATGGCTCTCCATTTGGAGCCAAAGCCAGAGAAGCGCATCGAGCGTCAATGCTGCATTTTGTAGGCCAGCAAATTAAATTGTTGAATGTGTTAAATGTTTAATATAATAATTAATTCATAACTAACAATTAGTGTCAATTTTATAGCCCAGGCAAAAATCTAGTGTGTGTGTTTCTTGTTATTCTTAGCTTAGAGCGAAATAGCTGAAAAGTTCCTTATTTCGAATATACTTATAGTAAGTATAGGTTCTGAGTTTTGTATACTGTTAATTAATTATATTGTACGATGAGGATGATAGCTGTAGTAGACTGGTTAGCTATGTATATCAAGTCTCAACGCCATCGAAAACAATTTTTGGTAGAATGGAAATGAAAAAAAAGTAGTTGAAAAGTTTTAAATTTTCAAGGCATGGCAGATTTTAAGACATTATAAGAAGGAAAAAATATTATTGTCTCATTTTCTTTGAATTACATAAGAAACAAATAAATAAAAATCAATGGATAAAGCAAAAACTAAATAAGTAATAAGTTTAGAAAGATTTTTAAAAATAGTCGGAAGCAAATGCTTTTTAAAACTTCTTGAAAAATACTTAAATTTAAGAAGAAAAAGCGTTTGAATGGGATAACTTTAATCAATTTTTGTGGCGCTGAGACTAAATCTCTTTAAAACAGTTAAAAGTGCATGGGGCTTATATAAAATCTAGTAAAATTTATATACATACATACATACGTATAGTCCAAGTATTATGTATTTTGTTGTTGGTCCATTTTTGAGCGTATATAAATATGCATATATACCAAAATATACGAATTATGCTAAAAACTTACATAGACAACATAAAATAATTATATAATACCAAACAACTCTTAACTTCCATCTAAAAAAATATAATGGTGTTTTTTAATCAATTATTAAGGTATTTTGTATTATTATAAAAAGCATAAACATTGCGTTTTGTGTGTTCGTTTGTAAGTGCATGTGAGTGTGTTTGAATATGCCAAATTGTCTCCCATGGAGTCAATATCTCTCGTACAATAAAGCAGCATATGAAATATACATATTCATAAACAATCTATAAAATGTAAGTCTAGTTTTTTTTCTTATAGTTTATAGCCATTCGTCAAACCGCGGCATCCGCTTAGGATTGCTTGGATAGCTGAGAAGCTGCTCCAGTTTCGTACAGGTTCATCTTCTATAAACCAATACGCAGTCGCCGCGAGAGCGCACTCTCTCTCTCTCGCTCTCTCTCTCTCTGTTTTTCACTCTATCTCAAATGGGGGCGCTCGTTTTGCTGTCGGCGTCACTGCTGTTGCCTGCCATTTGGAGCGCATTGATAAGACACGACAAAAAACATTGAGTGAAAATGCTATTTGGTAATCTTACTTACCGACTATGGCAAACTGTTCCGAGTCGGTGCCGGCGGGCCAATCAATGTCTGGCATGGCGGGCCATTCAATATCATCCGCCGTATCCCAGTCAACGGCACGCGACTGGCTAATCTCAAAGAGTGCGGGAGTACATAGGTTAAGCACCTCATGGCGCAATTGCTGCAACAGCTCATCGAAGCCGTCGCGTGTCTTGCATAGAAAGCAAACGGCTAGCGAGGGATCCATGGCAGTAAAGCTTAAACGTGCCGCATACTTTTGATGATAGCTTTCGTCCAGCTCCTGTTCCGAAGTAGTTGTTTTTTGCCCAACAGCTCCGGCTCGTTGTGTGGTATGTGGATCTAAATACAAGACCTCATCATCGACATAGCCTAGAAAATAGAGAGCCTGATTTGGTCGTCCACCAATCATGCCACAGCTGCTACCAAGCTCCAAGCAGCGCTTTAAAGCAGGCACATAAATCGGATTAATATCGCTTATGCCCAAACGCAGTGGCACAATGAGTAATAATGGCTTCCACGCTGACTCGTTGGGATTTTGGCAGAGTGAAACTGAAAAAAAACGTAAGAAACTAGAGTGAAAAATTCGTTAAGTAGATTAAATATGTTACTCAATCTTACATATTTCATCCAGCACAACAGTGCTATCCATGGCAACATGCACATTCAGTGAACTCCAGTCATCAAAGCGCACAAGGATTCTGTGAATATTGTGATAACATTTACATCAAAAACTCCAACGTGCTAGTCTTACTACACCGACTCACTTGAGTATTTGGGCAACTGTATTCGGTCCAAGCCATTCGCCTACGGCTTTGTTTTGTGACTCGCCCATCAGGGCAATCTGATGTATGGAGTAGAAGCTTTTGCGCGTATCCTCAAATCGATTAACAATCTTTAGGTATGTGGGATCACGACAGTCGGGCGTCCAGAACCAATCGCGTCCCAAGTGCAAATCAATTAAGGCTTGGGCAAGCACCATTTGACCACAGCGCAGCATGCATCCCCAGCCCTTGTCACTGGTAAGTTGCACCTCGCCCAGTGGCACAAAGTTATGGCGATAAGTGCACCAAAGACGCGATTGGATATCACGACGGATCACTTCTAGTTCTGCAAGCGAAAAAGGATAGATTTATTTACAAATACAATATTATTACGTATATCATCTCACCTTGTATGGCATTGTATTGTTTGCCCAGCAGCCAAACGTTGGTGTTGCGCTTCGGTATATCTTCAGGTTCATAGCTGCCAACAGCGCCACCAACGGCACCAGCCAAAACGCTGTCTGGGCCGAGATAAGCCTCAAAAACGCTGTCCATACCGCGTGCTAAGTGCGCGTATAGACTAACCAGCATTTACGCCTCACACACAACTCTTCTATTGCGTCGATTGCCTTAAAATGACGATGTGTTTTGCTGCTTTGTCTTTGTTTGGTTAAAATGCCGTTTCCAGGGTTGATGCTGATGTTATTGTTGTAATTTATTGCTGCTGCTGCTTTCTTGCCTTTATTGTTTTTGGCTGACGACATATAATTTTGTTGTTGGCAGTGTTGTTGTTGTTCTAAACAGAAAGTAAACGCAAAAAACGCGCTTACCGTATGTTAATCGTTAAAACTATTATTTCACTTGTTTTTAGTCTTATATTTATTTGTGTGAGCTGATTACAACGATAACAAAAATCAGCGTCATCAGCTGCGCTGCCGATGCGTTGGCGTTATGATAGGATGACACGTTCAGCAATATCGTAGATTTTTGTTCTGCCATTTTTATTTTGGGAGATTAGATCATAGTTTTTTTGGTTTTTAGGAGTAATTTTAATATTGCAATTTGTTAATTATCTTGCACATTTGTCTACTATCAATAAAATGTATTGTCATTCTGTTATAGGTGGTGTAAGTATCGATAACTATAATCGTATTTGGTTTTTTTTAGTGCTGATAAGCGCTGCTCATGTTAAGATAAGCGCGTTTTTTAAATGCATTCACAGTGCTTGTTAAAATTGTCAAATTGCATTGGTTTTATTGTAGTATCTACAAATTTAAAGTAAATCGTACTGACTCATTGTTTTATGAGTTTTACCCTATTTACACTTTCAATCCACAAAACTTGTTGTTCAAATCGTAAAAATCATCATCCACTTCCTTATCGCTTTTCTGCAACATCTCTGCATTTGGATCAGTTGCATCGACATTTGCAGCTTCCGCTTTGCGTGCCGCTTGTCGTTGCTTTTTCAGACGCTTCTTTTCAACCACTTTGGCAGCCGCCTGCTCTGCCTCCGACTGCTTCTTCCAAGGCGGCACAAAGGCCGCACACCAATCAAACAAAAAACAGTAGAAATCAAACATCAGACGCGAATCCGCCAGCAGGAAATGCTCAACGTGAAAGCGCACATCAGCTCGATTACGCAACAAATCATAAAGATTATAGATGAAGGCACCACAAAAGAGTTGATTCATGCGCGGATTACTTCTGGGATAATTGAGCAAAGCATTTAGTCCGCTGAGTTGATAGACAACTGACTGGAACTCGGCAAAGGCATGTAAAACTGTTGTGGAGTACAGATCATACTTTTTTTTGAATATCTCCTGCATGTGAAAGTGTGGTAGAAGTTTCTCCTGCACCAAATAGCAATCTGATTTGGGCACATGCGCCATTCGCTCCGGCACTGAGAGTTCCAATAGGGTGGATTTAACACCACGCTTCATGCCCTGCGCTGCCTCTTTTTCGCGCGCCGCACGCTCCGCCTTAAGGATCTTGCCGAAGCGACGATGAAATTCTTTAATCTCACGCTCGGCGGGTATGGTCACATCCACAGTGCGCAGGACAACCAAGCAGATTAGCAGGGCGTGCAAGTGAAGCATATCGCAGTGCTCCGATCTGTGTAGCCAATATACAAGGGCTAGAAAGTACAACTGTAGATCCTCCGGCAACTCATCCAACTTACTGAATAACTGTCCAACATCCGCATGTTTAATCTGCGTCTCAATAACGGCACGCAAATGTCTCGGATCCGGTGCAGCGGGATCGTATTCGTATGGCAGTGGTTTCTCAATGGGCTGACGATAATATCGAATATTGGTCACACGCAACGCACGCGTCAAATAGGTATATTCAATGGGTATGGGCTGTCCAGATTCATCCAACTTCGACGGCGTGTCGTGATGGAGCAATGCAAAACAATAGTTGAGTATGGGCAACGCCAGAGCATTGGCATCATGATGCGCAAAGTGTTCTATTTGGGGATTATTGATGTACTTTTTTAGGTGCCGCAGATCGACAAAGTGCCGCGAGAGATTCGCTGGATACAGCTTCTCGAGGAACCAAGGTGGGAAAAGCAATGTTTTGTCTTCCATTTCAGTAGTAACATCATCATCCTCATCATCCTCATCCTCCTCCTCCTCCACCTGTGGCTCCTCTTCAATGTCATCATTGCTATCTGCCCGCTGCTGCTTCTCAGTCAGATCTTGCTCAACTTCTTCGTCATCCTCCTCCTCATCGACTTCGGAACTATCTGCTTCACTAAGTTCGCTCCCCTCGTCTTCCTCTTCGTCCTGCTCGTTCTCACTGTGCGGTTCGATGTAGGGAAAAGCATTTTCGTAATGTTTATCAAAGAAATCGTAGGCGTGACAAAGTTCATTCGAGTAACCAGAAATCGCTGCCTGAACTTGCGAAACCAATGAATCGCGTTGTGCCTGCAGTATAGAATGAGCACATTTAATATATACATAAATATTTGAGCTAGTGCCTCAACTTACCTTTTTCAGTCTGGAGAGCACTTTGGCCAGCGCTGATTCTGCTGTCTGATCGCGCAACCATTCGAGAATAATGCGTATCCTACGCTGCTGTTGCTTCAACTTGCGACTGCGTCCAGCTTTGCCCATTCCAACAGCAAAGAAGTTACGAAATGCAGAGCTGTAAGAGCAAACATCAAAGATTTTAATAGATTAAACAAGAATAGAAGTTCTTAGCATACCGCGCTATATAATCGTTGCCCAGCAGCGCTGCAAAGAGAGGCAGTTTCTCGGGACTGAGAGCTCCACGTCCACACAAATGTTCCACACGATAGATGCAGCAATCCAGATATTTATACGTTTTCCCCGACTTTGAATTGTCTTCCTCTAGCGAACTGGTTTTAATGCCATTTAAAACTTTGTGTGCTTTGGTGCGTTTCTCGACATGTTTTGCCTCGTGCTGGCGCAACGAACGTTGATCTGCTTTCATTGGTTTCTTGGTCAGCTGCTTGGTTAGGACCTTAACGGTAAGCGTGATTAATGGTATATACTTGACATTGTGTATATAGAAATCGGAGTCATAGGACAGAACTGGACAATTGAGTTTGCGGGCAAGGGCGGCCAGTTCATCGTCTGCCTCGAAGCAACAGCGCATAACGGGTATACCGCAATCTTTGACAGCATCTACGAAAACCTCCTTCAGGTGTAGAGGGAAGAGTGTAATGGATGAGCAGGGATTTATCTTTTTGATCACCGAAATTTTGCCCCTTAGCCTTTTACTGACTGTGCGCAACTTGCGCTCCTCGTAGCCGCCATCCATTAGTACATATGCCTTGATTTTGCACTCCGCCAGCACCTGGAAGAACTCCAGCACGGCCCGATAGAAATCATCATAATCTCCGCCAAACGCGGAATAAGTGCCGGTTACGTCTTTATATAGGTTGCAGGCCAAATTGTCGCCATCGATGACAAGTGCAGTGTTGTGCAGTTCAAAGGGTTTAAGATAGATCTCAGCGCGTTGCGCTATGTAGCTGGTTAATCCACGAACACCCATTTAGTGTCGCCCTCAAAAATCGTTGTTTATTTATTTTATTTTGAGCATGAAAAACGCGTGTTAAAAAACATTAGTGTTGTAAGGTGTGTGGAAAATAAGTGCTACCCATAACTAAAAAAAAACATTTGCAATTTAAAGATATATAACTGCAATATACCTTCACCTAAAACTACAAAGACAACAACAATAGTGTAAAAAGTTACAGAACTGTTCTGCGTGTAAAGTCCAAATATTAAATTTATTTTTTAGACCCTATTTTAAACCTTTAAATATGGTCACTCTGTATAATTTAGGGCATAAACTGTTAACGAATGGTAAGACTTATGTTAACGCATAAATGAGACTGTTAACGCAATAGTGCTGTACTGTTTGCTTTGGTATTTTGGCGACTCTGTTGAATTTTTGTCTTAAGCACTAACTGTCACACTGCACTCAGACTGTCGCCGTCAAGCAAATAAAACGCTTGTATTTGGTCCGTAACGTAATGCGTAACGCGAGTGGCTTTTTTTGTGGGCACCGTGAAAAATCAGCGAGCAATTAAAATCAAAATCAAATGCTCGTGCAAACAAACGAAATAAACGAAAAACAAGTGACGAACCAAACAAACAAATTTCGAAAATCAGATGAGCGGCATGATAGTTGTGTAGTGTAAATCGAGTGCCTTTCCCAAATGCGAGCGCGTGCATATATACGGGTTCCGTTCGTTCCGCAGCAGCAGCAGCGTATCGTATTTTCCCTCTTGCTTTTGCCACTTTACGTTTCTTGTGTGTGTTGTTTTTGTGCTTGTTCAACGTAAATCAGCAGCATTAGCAGCACAGGTATACAACGTCTAAGACACCATAAAACGATCAAAAAATAAAAATAATAAAAAATTTTAAGCTACATAGCGAAAAGTATAGAATAAGAATTTCGATTGTGAGAAGCGCATCAACAACAGCAACAACAAAAACAAAACAAAAAAACAACAACAGCACTTATTTTTTCGTGTTAATTACTTTTGTGCGTCTTTGCTTTGCGGTCGCATTCATTTCATATACTAGTATTATTATTTTTTCTTGGATTTTTGTTCAGCAGCCGCAGCCATCAACGGCCGCCAGACAAACAACAACAACAAATGCTCTCGCGCCCCCATGGGTGTGAGCGAGCGCGCAGATCATTTATACGTATCGTAATCGTATCGTGAATGAATTTTCTGTCTATGTGTGTTTTGGATATAGAGCGAGGGAGAGAGAAAGAGCGCGCGGTGCGTACCTTTTTCAGTGTATGCGTGCGTGCTTCGTGTGTGTGTGTTGGTGTGGGAGCCAAAAGCATTTATAATAAATAAATTGTGTTGCCACTCGTCAAGCAAATAAATAATTATGCTGCATAAAAGAAAAACGGCAAAAGCGTAACAAAAAGTGTAAAAAGAATCGACGACGACTTAAAAATATTAACAAATATATATATAATAATAAGACGAGTTGAAAACACTCGTACGACTTAAGAGCAAAAGCAAAAGCTCTCAAGCTACTATCCAAAAAGTATATCGTTTCTTTTACTCTCTCCGTACCGTACGTTGTCGTCAGATTCGCGAGTTTTGACAATTTCTTCTGTTGTTGTAGTTGTCAGTCGAAAGTTTTTTGATCAACTTTGTCATCGGATCGAGAAGCTGCTTTTGGAATACGCGCTCACAATCTTCAAAAGAAAAAAACAAGTGAGGGAAAGAGTACTCAATAAGGTGAGTACATAATACTTTTACCATTTACTTTTACAGTTATTCCTTATTGCTATTTCTCAATTATGCTCAGTCTGGAAGTCAATGGAAGTTGACAATTATTCCAGGAACTGGGCAACAAAGCTACGGGTCGTCCGCTCGCTCACGTTTCCTGTCTTCCGCACACAATTTTCACACGTCCTTGCTCCTATAGCGACAATTGCAATTTTTCTTTGCACAAGTTGCGTTTCCCACGCCTACCACACACACACAAACACACACATGCACCTAAATATTCAATCAGGCAGGTAGCTGGGGAAAACAAAATCTCGCATCACCAAAATTGAACAAATTTCGTTGAATGCCGCCATAGGTGGGCGAGTGAAATGTTCTTTTTCCAGCGCAGCGTGAAAAAATTAGACACACACGCATACACTGCCATGCGTGCTTGCATATATGTGTGACTGAAAATTCGCAAAATTCGCCACCCGCAGTTTTTAGCAAATTTCGAAAAAATAAGAATGATTTAGTTAAGAACGCTCAACAATAAAATACCCTGTACTGACTTAGAGCATGCATTTTTTTTAAATCTAAGAAGGCTTTTGCCTATGTGTAATAAATGTGAAAAACCGCTACGAAATAAAAAATAAATTATGGTGATTATCATTAAAAGGGTTTTCCGACTGCAATTTGGCACAGTTTGAGATTCGGCGAAGCCGGAGGGCGCCTTTGCTGGTGCTGCTGCTGCTGTGCATGAATCAAGCGAAATTGAAATGCCGCTGGTTGCCAAATTGAGTTTTGGCATCATTATGCAATTTTGTATTCTTATTGTTGTTGCTATTGTTATTTTGTCCAGGCACTTTGGCAAGTGGAATATTGAGCACAAAAGTTCATGGGGCACTGCTACAGCTGCTGCTGCTGCTGCTGCTTAAAACCCCAAACGCCATTCCCATTCCACAAGTCGAACAATGACTCGACTGGAAGTTGAGTTTAAGTTTTACTGTTTGTTGCGACAGCTGCTGCTCTCTGATTTTATGAATTTTGCTGCATACAATAAAAAGAGCATAAACTGCACTCACACACATACGCTTATGAACCGTGACAGCTGCATCACAGATCTGTCTCTCTCTCGGCGTTTGTGTGTGTATTCGTGTGTGCGTCTCAAATGACACTTGCCGACGCCGTCGCTGTCGCCTGCACATATTTCTTTAGAATTTCCTAGTAGGAAGTGCAGCAGCAGCAACAACAATATCAAAAACAAAAACAACAACACCACTTGACAATTGTCTTTGGTTGTCTCGCTCTCACACCTGCCGCCTGCCTTAGGCAACGTAGCAGCTAGAGAGCACAACAGCAGTAACTGAGTGTGCGTTTGTTTGTGTAGGTGTTGGTTTCTTCCTTCTCGTTGTCGTCGTCTGGTACTCCAGTTATGTTTATTTTTTTATGCTTGCAATTATTCAATTGTTTTTGATTTAATGTGCAAATTTGTCTAATGTTCTCTTGCTTTATCTGATTGCGCGGAAGTTACCATTTAAAGCTGCATTTAACTCTCGGCCATTTGTAATTTGTCACTGATCGGTCCCTCTCTCACTCCCGTTGCCGCTATTTCTCACTTTCTCAATTACTCACTTATCCGCTGTCGCAAGTGAGAGACATGAGCTTTTTAGACATTATGTATCTATGCATTAACCGTTAATGCAAAACTTCCCCTTCCCACCCACGTCTTGACCTACAAGTCGGCTTAATTATATTTTCGACGCGCGCATTTCCTGTCCATTTTTTTTGATTACTTACTGCCTAGATTTTAGGTATTGGGCAAGGCGCACACGTAGAAATACAAAAACAACTATAAATGAAAATAAAAGCAGTTTCCAAATGCAACCACAAAAACAACAAATAAAGTAATTATTTCCTTTCACAAGCTTCACCCAAATGAAGCAAAGCAAAGATCCAAAAATAACAACACAAATATCGTATGTATATGCAAACATAATTCTTGATGTTGTTGTTGTTGTTGCGGGTGTAAGCACGTGCAGCAAAAAAATAAAAAAAAAATGAATAAATCGAAGTGATAGCAGGCAAACTATTAATAAACAATAAAAGCAAGTAAGAATTTGCATTGATCAATCGCACTCGCCCTCTCTCGCTCTCTCTCTCTTGTGTAGTTTATTAAGCACTCTTTCGTTTCAAACCGGAACTCAATTGGATTTGTGAATGAAACGGCATCGACCTTGCCCCGCTTACGTCAAGCTTACGTTACGTTTTTTTGCATTGATCGTTGATCAATTGAAAGCTCAGCCGGAATCTAAATTGATTGATGACGAGACATTTACGTTTTGCTTACGTTACGTACAAATCAGGTTTCGCTCTCTCACTCTCCCTATGTCTGTTCTGCTTTTGAATGTGTGGGAGGCTGCGCTAGTTGAGCGTTGAGTTGTAATTTCGCAAATGTGTGTCGCTAATAAATCATGCGTCACTTGTTAGCTGTAAATTGTAAATTGTGAGTTCAAATTAATTTTTGTTTTGTATTGTTTTGTTCGCTTTTGGCCTCCTCCTGTGCATTGGCTACCGTTTGCGCTTACGTCATTTGCCTGGCCGTCTTCGTACAAAGCTTGGCCATGCCTTACAGTTGTCAATGGCTGCTGCGACGGCAACTACAACTCTTTTTGTTATGTTTTTTGTTGACAACCACAGCACATTTTGGTCGCGTCAATACAATGATATTATTAAAAAGAGGTAACATTTGAGTCATCAGTTTTGCTGTTTTCTTTTCTTCTGGTAAACTTTGAATATATGTAGTTAATTTATAAGTTTTCACACCTAAACATTTTTTTATTTTTCAACTATAAAGTTCATCCCGAAATGAAACTGTTTAATTCTTTTGGCTGTGCGCATAATTCGTGAGAATTTCCATTTGTCTAGACAGTTTTCATAATTAGCTCGTTAATTGAAAATAATGCAGACATTTGTTTTGATTTGCTTACGTTTCAATAACTCATGAAACAATCCATGAATGAGACTGTACAATAAACATTTTCGAGCCTATGGAAACTAGTTTTTTATTGGAATTTTACTCTAAGAATAGATCTAGAATAGACATTTGGCCAAACACAACATAAGATTAAAGAGTTTGGTTTAATATTAACTAACAAAACCTTCTCAAAAAAAAGATATCAGTTTCATTTGTTAATATAACCCGCACTTTTAAGGCATTTAATTTGGGAATTTACCACGAAAATTAATAGACTCACTTCTGCAAGGTAATAGTGCCCTTGTCTATAATCTTATCGACGGCTGTTTTTTTTTTGAAAAGTTGCCTAACGAGGTGGGTCAACAATTCAATACAAATAACTTAGATACAATTGTCATAGATAAAATTGGTATGCCTTTAGATAGGGGTAAAAAAAAAAACAAACCTTGTTGTTGTCAGTTATTTAACCGGTCTCAATTCCCACACTTATCATAAAAATGCGTCAGAAAGGTAGCCTCCGCACTAAGTGAATCATTAAACAAATTACAAATTAGTATGCCAGTTATAAAGGTATAGAAATAGAATTTTCAACAACAAAATAGACGGGGTAAACATATTGAATATGTCCATCAATGTAGTGTAAATATTGGCGCAGTCTATATGGTATATGAGTATATCTAAATGAGTCCCAAACACCACCCACAGTCATCTTTAAGCATTGTATATATTGTATTGTATATGTAGTATGTAAACATGGGGATACATCATGCCTTTTATAGTTTACGGCTAAACTCAATTTAGCCAAAATTATGATGCATTTAGTTCACATTTTGTTTGGCTCATTCGCGTTTACACATCAAAGACTTTAGGCGTAATAGTTATCATAACAAATACTTAAAGGCAAGTTTTCTTTATAATTAAGTTTTTTTTAATTATTAACTTTTCGCAAAATCATTTTTCCAACCATGTCTATAATTGTGCAATATCTTCATACTTATTTCTTGCAGAGGAAAGTTTCTAAGCACCGATCCTTCCAATCAAATTTTGCGTAGTTTGCCGCTTCTGCAAACAGTATTTAGTTGGCAATAACAAAAACCTTTGTTTTTATTTTTCTTTTTTGGTCGGTTTCTAGAACTTTGATTTGGATTTTATGTGCATAATGTGCAGCAATCATTTTGATTGATATAAACGCTTGGTGATTTAACTGTGATATAAATGTCTCTCTCTCTCTCAAAGAACGTTTCCCAGACATTTTTCTACCTTTAGACCGACTGTGGTTAGCCCGGTCTAAACCAGTTTGGGAACGTAAGCCGCAAGCCAACCGAAAAAAATTAAAAAAATAAATAAATTGCTTACCCAAAAACCACATGAAGAGTGAAAAACCACAATACGAATTCCCATAATTATAACAATGGCACTCAGTTTCAAAGCCCCAAAAACGAAAAGATATCCAAGCGTCACAATTGTCAGTTCCACAGACATGACAACGAAGAAGAAGCATCGAAAGCAAACTAAAAGAAACTTAAGAAGAAGAAAGAATCAGAGTGCCTTTGAAATTTAAACTTTTGTGGTTACAAGTTTTCTAGACCACAAAAATTTCTCAACCGAAAGCAAAAGAAGTTGTTGTTGTTTTTTTGTTTGTAGGCTGCCAAAACAAAAACAGAAACACAACAAAAATAACAACCATGAAGTTTCAAATGAAGAAGAAGCAGAAAAGGTGTGTGTGTGTGTGTGTCTCTCTCTCTCTCTCGAGTCAAATGAAAAATAAGTAGAAACAGTCCAAAGCAGACAATGTTAAACTTTTCTCAGCTCTTTTATTTTTCCCTCTCTCTCACTCTTTCTTTTTTTTGTTGGTAACAAAACTTTAACAACTTCCCAAGATGGATAAGAAATGAAAGGGGAGTAGTTGTGTGTGAGGTGTAAAGGAGAGGCGGGAGTCAAATCAAGTTTATAAAGATAACAAGAGTGTTCAACACGTAAAAGCTCGACTAGAAAATGTCCTAAGCTCTGAGATACGGTAAGAAAATAAAGAATAGCTAAATCTGCTTAAGATTTTTAAGAAACTTAATGGTAAAATTTGTATTTAAAGCTTTCCCTATCCGTACATCCACTATTAAGCGGAGAGGTTATGTATCGATAAATATCGATAAGTATGAAACAAAGTCGCTTTAGAATCACAGTAATATATGACGAGAGAAAACGTTGAATTTGAATCATTTTCAAGCTTCAAATTGGCCAGGGTATTCAAAAAGGCAACCCTTAAACTATAACAATATAATCTACGGCAATGACTAAGCACAAAACAGCGCGACATTTAAATCAAGCTTAAATAAAATGTGCGGAAAATCGTTAAGAGCTGTTAAAGTAAATGGTAGTTGCAACAAATGTGCTGTTAGTACAGTTTGAATCAATTAAAAAACGCCGTCCGCCATTTTAGCTGTCAGTTTGCTGCTGCTTTTCAATTACTGAGCTTGTAGACTAAATAAGCTAGCGTTGCGCTCCAGAAAAGAGGTGCCCATAAAACTACTACACTAAAAATATGTCATGGCTTGCTTTTAGTGGACCTGGAAATTACCGCAGCTCAATCATATTAAGAGTCCACACGAGAGGATGACTTTTGGTCTGTCTCTCTCTGTGTGTGTGTAGCGTAATTTGTTGGCTTCCTGCAACAAGCCGCTGCACATGCGCCGCTTGGCTGGCTACACAAACACTCATACACAAGCTTGCAACAGGAGGAGCAGTTGGGTTACAGTTTCGGGTTCAATGCGCTCACACATTATTTTGTTTTGCCGTGTGGCATGCCACAACAATTGATAAACAAAATCATCATCAAGCCAACATCGCCCTTAGGGCCCTAAATACACATTTCTTCTGCTTCGTTTTTCAGCAAGTTAAGGTGCCGCCCGGTGGCAGACACGGCCCGGGATGAAGCAATCGCCTGCATATACTCTGACATTGTATATATTGTATATAATTTATTTTACTCACTAATTACGCCCACGCCACAACTTGACCCAAACTGTGTGGCAGAAACGCACGTGCCGCGGATTGCAAGCGGGCTAACCAAACAAAATGGTTGCAAAAACTTTGAAACCTAAGTGAAAATCTCAACTGAAAGTTGCTCTGTAAGTAAAGATCCTTATAAGGATAGCAAAAGTTCTCCAGCAAAAGTGGCTTACAATTTCAAACAATCCTTCTTCCCATAGTATTCCCTTTAGTTTTAGAAAAGTTTCGAAAAAAAATTATAAATTTTTAGCAAGTTTATCATATTATGTTTATTTTACAGGGTATTCGCCAAGCTTTAGTCAATTTGGAGCTCTTTTGTGATCCGTGCATAAAACCGTTTTAATTTTTTTCTCAGACTTTTATGCGAATTTCGCAGTTGTTGTTGCTGTTTTCTTAATGTTTCGCACACGTCAACGTTTAAATATAAAATGTCGACAGTAAAGGTCACAAACCTTCTTCTTGTGTTGCTGTTTGCTGCCATTTTCGTGTAGTATTTTGTTGTGTTCCATTGCCAAATCGTTCCACGTTACGTACAGCCCCCCTTACACTGATTTGCACATTTAGTTACCCCAAAAAACGAAAAAAAAGGAGAACAAAATTATATTAAGGATGAGTACAAACAAAGCATAAACCAGAAATCGATATAAAAATAAAAAATAAACTCCTTTAGGGATCGATGAGGGCAGGTGTGTATTGTCATCGTTTAACCCTTTTCTGCCCTACACTGCTTCAATTTCAATTTTGTAAATTGAGTTTATATTTCGATTTATTGACACGACTACCAACGACGGCGGACTTCGACGACGACTTCTGCACTTTTTCACTGTCATTTATTGCCATTGTTTGTTGCCAGGTTGCGTTTGTTGGCGCTTTTACGAGTTATGTGAGCATGCAAGTAAAGGAACAGTTAACTTTGCAATTGATTGAGTATTGATACCCTTTGCCTTATATTCCTAACGATATAATATTATAAAATCTATAAATTCAACTGATTGCTCCTGTTCTCATGAAAATAATCGATCTAATTTTATTTTTCAAATCCACATTTCTTTCAAAACTGAAACACAATTACCATGCAGCAGCTTCAAGAGTTTATTAAGTACATGATCGTTTGTGTCCTTAAGATACGAATCAAAACAACAGCTGCTGTGTCTGCTACGTTGCCGAACTTCGTGTGGTTAGTATTTTTTTCTTCTTATACTCCCATGAAATTTCTTACTAAATGCCATTGTGAAGGCGCAATTTGAGCAATCCTTACAAAAACACAAACACAAAATCTATGTAAAACGAAATGCCATTCTAGACTTTATTCAAAAAATTCCAAAAGTCTGGCAATAATGGTATGCCACGTGAACGTGTTGCAAACAAAACAGAAAACACATCCTGATGGAAAAAAATATTTTTCCACTTGAGTTTTCCTTGAGGCGGCGATCCATTCATGCATTAAGCAACGAGCGTCTTCCGTTTGCTGAGGAAAAGAAAAAGAAAGAAGAAAAAAAAACCACCGACATGTGTTTGAGTTAAGGTCCAATACGGAGCCTGAGCCTGAGCTCTCCCTCACCTTTCATCCATCTCTCTTTAGCATAATCTCGATTTTCAATTTTTCACCTGCCTAAATGGCCCGCCCGGCACCCGCATGCACTTAGTCTTCTGCTGTTGCTGCTTGCTGCCGCTTATCAGCGGCAAAACGGCCAACTTAATACCTAGAGAAAGGGAATGAAAAGAAAAATGCACACACTCAAACACATACACGCAGAGACACTCCACAACATACTTGTGTTTTTGAAAGGCAACAATTTGTCTATTATCTGGCCAGGCCAATTTTCGTATCGCTATCGTGCTCACTCGCTCGCTCGCTCACCGACTGATGCTGCCTTTTTGATAAATGTGCCGTCGTCGGTAAATCCGCTCAAGCCTGATTAAGTGAACTATTATGTTCGCCCATTGCCTGCGCTCTTTCTCCCTCTATCTCAACCGCTCTTGTACTTATTCTTTTTCCATTCGTCATGCATGTGAAGACACACAAGAAGCAGCAGCCGCCGACGACGACGACGTCGATGTCGATGTTGATGCCACAGTCAAACGACGCAGCGCGCACAGCCATCAAATATTGTTTATGTTTTCAACAAATATAACTCGCTACCAGTGTTGCCAGGTTAGCTTATTTCAGGCTAGATTTAGCATATTTGAAAATGGAATAGCTTATAAAATTTGCAAATAGCTTATAGCTATAAATCTAGCATTTTTCAAAGTTGATATAGCATATTCTAGCATTAAATTATATTCGCGACTTAAAAGAAATACATTTATGAAATAAATTTCCATTATTGTTTTAGAAAAAATTTATAACAATATGTAACAAGCTCTAGGCCGAGGCATTTGTCTGGGTAAGGTATGGTTTAGTGGTTAAACCAGTTGGGAATTACAAGCCCAAACACAAGTAAATGTTTTGAAGCAAACACATTACAGTCTTATTGAAGGATAATAAAGAAGTTAAGGAGTAGTTATTCATGTTAAAATTTTATAATCAAAAATTGACTTGGGCATTGGTAAAAAACTTTCGACTTCCATAACTTCCTCAAAAGTGACCCGATTTTCAAAAGCAATAGCTTAAAAGTCATGGTTTGGCTTCTAGAATAAAACTGCATTTAAGAAATTACATTTAAATAAAATTAGATTTTTGGTCATATTCATGTTAAAATTTTATGACCAAAAATTGACTTGGGCATTGGTATAAATCTTTCGACTTCCATAACTTCCTCAAAAGTGACCCGATTTTCAAAAGCAATAGCTTAAAAGTCATGGTTTGGCTTCTAGAATAAAACTGCATTTAAGAAATTACATTTAAATAAAATTAGATTTTTGGTCATATTCATGTTAAAATTTTATGACCAAAAATTGACTTGGGCATTGGTATAAATCTTTCGACTTCCATAACTTCCTCAAAAGTGACCCGATTTTCAAAAGCAATAGCTTAAAAGTCATGGTTTGGCTTCTAGAATAAAACTGCATTTAAGAAATTACATTTAAATAAAATTCGATTTTTGGTCATATTCATGTTAAAATTTTATGACCAAAAATTGACTTGGGCATTGGTATAAATCTTTCGACTTCCATAACTTCCTCAAAAGTGACCCGATTTTCAAAAGCAATAGCTTAAAAGTCATGGTTTGGCTTCTAGAATAAAACTGCATTTAAGAAATTACATTTAAATAAAATTAGATTTTTGGTCATATTCATGTTAAAATTTTATGACCAAAAATTGACTTGGGCATTGGTAAAAATCTTTCGACTTCCATAACTTCTACAAAACTGACCCGATTTTCAAAAGCAATAGCTTAAAAGTCATGGTTTGGCTTCTAGAATAAAACTGCATTTAAGAAATTACATTTAAATAAAATTAGATTTTTGGTCATATTCATGTTAAAATTTTATGACCAAAAATTGACTTGGGCATTGGTATAAATCTTTCGACTTCCATAACTTCCTCAAAAGTGACCCGATTTTCAAAAGCAATAGCTTAAAAGTCATGGTTTGGCTTCTAGAATAAAACTGCATTTAAGAAATTACATTTAAATAAAATTAGATTTTTGGTCATATTCATGTTAAAATTTTATGACCAAAAATTGACTTGGGCATTGGTATAAATCTTTCGACTTCCATAACTTCCTCAAAAGTGACCCGATTTTCAAAAGCAATAGCTTAAAAGTCATGGTTTGGCTTCTAGAATAAAACTGCATTTAAGAAATTACATTTAAATAAAATTCGATTTTTGGTCATATTCATGTTAAAATTTTATGACCAAAAATTGACTTGGGCATTGGTATAAATCTTTCGACTTCCATAACTTCCTCAAAAGTGACCCGATTTTCAAAAGCAATAGCTTAAAAGTCATGGTTTGGCATCTAGAATAAAACTGCATTTAAGAAATTACATTTAAATAAAATTCGATTTTTGGTCATATTCATGTTAAAATTTTATGACCAAAAATTGACTTGGGCATTGGTATAAATCTTTCGACTTCCATAACTTCCTCAAAAGTGACCCGATTTTCAAAAGCAATAGCTTAAAAGTCATGGTTTGGCTTCTAGAATAAAACTGCATTTAAGAAATTACATTTAAATAAATTAGATTTTTGGTCATATTCATGTTAAAATTTTATGACCAAAAATTGACTTGGGCATTGGTATAAATCTTTCGACTTCCATAACTTCTACAAAACTGACCCGATTTTCAAAAGCAATAGCTTAAAAGTCATGGTTTGGCTTCTAGAATAAAACTGCATTTAAGAAATTACATTTAAATAAAATTAGATTTTTGGTCATATTCATGTTAAAATTTTATGACCAAAAATTGACTTGGGCATTGGTAAAAATCTTTCGACTTCCATAACTTCCTCAAAAGTGACCCGATTTTCAAAAGCAATAGCTTAAAAGTCATGGTTTGGCTTCTAGAATAAAACTGCATTTAAGAAATTACATTTAAATAAAATTAGATTTTTGGTCATATTCATGTTAAAATTTTATGACCAAAATTTGACTTGGGCATTGGTAAAATCTTTCGACTTCCATAACTTCCTCAAAGTGACCCGATTTTCAAAAGCAATAGCTTAAAAGTCATGGTTTGGCTTCTAGAATAAAACTGCATTTAAGAAATTACATTTAAATAAAATTAGATTTTTGGTCATATTCATGTTAAAATGTTATGACCAAAAATTGACTTGGGCATTGGTAAAAATCTTACGACTTCCATAACTTCTCAAAAGTGACCCGATTTTCAAAGCAATAGCTTAAAAGTCATGGTTTGGCATCTAGAATAAAACTGCATTTAAGAAATTACATTTAAATAAATTAGATTTTTGGTCATATTCAACCTGATGGTTTGAAGAGAGGGGGGGGGGGGGGTGGGTGAAGGGGGGTGTTGTTGAAGTGGTGGGGGGGAGGGCAGGTGGTAAGAAATACGATCAATAACTGCACTTGATAACATCACTTGGGCGGAGCAACTGCTGCTGAACACAGCCAATGGCCCGAGGCATTTGTCTGGGTAAGGTATGGTTTAGTGGTTAAACCAGTTGGGAATTACAAGCCCAAACACAGGTACATGTTTCGATGCAAACACATTACAGTCGTTTTGAAGGATAATAAAGTAGTTAACAAGCGCCTCCCCAGACCTGAATATATGCGGAGGGGGGGGGGGGGGGGGGGGCAGAAGAGAGAGACGGGTGACGGGAAGTGGGGGAGGGGAGAGGACTGCACTTAATAACTTCACTTGGGCAGAGCAACTACTGCTGTACACAGCCAATGGTCCGAGGCGTTTGTCTGGGTAAGGTATGGTTTAGTGGTTAAACCAGTTGGGAATTACAAGCCCAAGCACAAGTAAATGTTTCGAAGCAAACACCTAACAGTCTTATTGAAGGATAATAAAGTAGTTTACAAGCGCCTCCCAGACCTGAAGGTTAGGGAAGGGGGGGGGGGGGAGATGGGTGAGGGGGGGGGGGAGAAGGCAGGTGGTTAGAAATACGATCGATAACTGCACTTGATACCTTCACTTGGGCAGAGCAACTGCTGCTGAACACAGCCAATGGTCCGAGGCATTTGTCAGGGTTAGCTATCGGCTACAACATAAACCAGTTGGGAATTACAAGCATTTTTTCTTGCACTTTTTAGCACGTTTTTAGCTTGTTCTAGCTAATTTTTCCCCAGAATCTAGCTTAAGCGGGCGCTCAAAACCTGGCAACACTGCTCGCTAAACACACACACACATGTACATACAAACGCACGCTCAATCATTCACTCACTCACTCACTCACTCAGAGAAAGAGCGCAAACGAGCGAGCAAGCGAGCGAGAGTGTGGGCATGTGAGAGAGGCGGACACGCACATTGCACTCTTTCTAATCAGCCGAGCGAACGAACGCTTGTTGCATTTGTACCTGCTTGACCTGTGCACAGTTGTTATTGTGCATCTCTTTCTCTCCCGCTGCCCCTCTTGCACACACTGTGCTTGTGTATGTGTTGCATTTCGCTGCTCTTGATCCATTTCCATTTCTATTCATTTTGTGCGTGTTGCTCATTATGCGTCTCTGAATGGTTTGGTATTTGTTTCACATGCTGCTGGTGCTGCTGTTTTCTGCTGCTTCTTCTGCTGTGTGACCAGCTTCATTGAGCTTTGCTTGGCTGCAGTCACGTCAATGCTACGTGATTTATGTTGTTGTTGTTTTTAGTGTTGCTTATGTTGCTGCTGTTATGCTGGGTGGTAAAATTAATATAACGTTCTTTTTCCCTGGAAGTGAGCTACTACAGCGCTGCTCTGTGTGCAATAATTCCAACAATGTTGCTTGTAGAATGCATCAATTTAATTGCTCCAGCATGCTGCAAGTTGCGTAATTGCTGTTCAAATACATATTGTTGTTGCTGTTGTTGTTAGTGTTATTGTTTGCACTAGCATGCCAGCAAAGTTGCATTAGGGTGCACATATGTACATGATGAATACACCTCTGCAGTTGTCAGTTGAGTCTTATATATGTTTAAGTTGCAAAAGTAAATATGTTCAAATCAAATAATGATCCAATAAACTTATAGCTTGTGTAAGAATGCAGACTAACCTTTTTTGTGCAGCAATACTTTATGACGCAATTTGCAAATTGACTCGGCCACACAATTTTATTGACTTCAGCCCACCCACAGAGACTGTTGGCCATAAATTTGCCCATCTGCGTCATTTTGATGTTATGAATGCGGCAAATTTTTCAGGCTAGCTTAAATATTTGGCATGCAAACACGTCAACTTCTCATTAAGATAAGAAGCCACAGTCGGGTTTGATTTACTAGCTGATGGCTTTCCTGCAGGTGCCACAAAAAAGGGGCAAGTTTGTGGGTGCCAAATCTCAATTGTCGCATGCAAAATGTAGCTATAGCATGAACGACGACGCCGCCTGGCAACAAGGAATTTTAACAGTTGCAAGTTGCAACGTCTTGAAGTCCCTGTTTTTCCTTCATTTATTTATTTTTTATTTTTGGCACACGCCAGCTGTCGGGAACTTGGCCAACTGCTTGTAAAATATATATCTTTTGCTATGCACACTCTCCTGCCTAGTCTAAAACGCCCCTTTCCCATTTAAGTCTTTTTGCCTTTTTTTTATATATCTTTTAATTTTTTTTTTTGTAATAAATTGCCAACATGCAAAGGCAATAAAATAGCAGCGCATTCGTAGACACATTTGCAATTTGCGAAAAAAGTGGTAACAGTTTGTTGTTGGTTGTAGAGGAGGGGGGAGGAGGTTACTCTAGATTCGGCCAAACCTATTCGTTTCGCTCGTTTTCACCCGGTTTTGTTTTTACTTTTGGCAAGTCGCCAGTCACTCGCGCTAATTCAACTTAAAACTCACAAAAACAACAACTTGCTAAAATAACGGTTTTCTTTTTTTTTGAAATGTTTTTTGCACACTCTGTTGTGCAACACAACTCCTACAAAAGCGACGACGCCTCTGGCACAAACAATTAAACGACGCGTCGTCAACGACGCTCTGATAAACAAGGTAGATAACAAGACCAAGTAGAAGACAGAAGAAGCAGCTAAGACAGACGACGACCACACAAAAGGTCTTACCAGTTTTTGTCCGCCCCTCCCTCTCTCACTCGCTCTCACTAACTCCCCGACTCTGGCAGACAAACAGCATATGTTACACACACACACACACACACACACTTCAATTGTAATTCAGTTTCAGTTTTAGGTATTTTTTTGTTACCAATAAATTGTCGAAATACCTTCTTAACTTACCCGTCGAATGCAATTTTTTCATTAGCGCTTCGTTTGAGCTGTTTTTGGTATTTTTCATTGTTGTTGTTGTTGTTTTGTGGCAGGGACTAGCCGGAGGGTCAAGTACAAGTGCAAGCCTCTACTTAATAATTGCCACAATCGGTAAATTTCAACAACTTTTTAGTGGTGACTATTCAGAGGTACGAGGCGTGATCAAAAAGTAAGTGCCAAAAGCCAAACAGATTGTTAATTTATATGCCTGTTTGTGAAAACGAGAAACGTTCAATTATTTTAGAAATTGATGTACATAAGTAAGGTTTAACCTTTTTATATTATTCCAAATTTTAATTTAATATTCTTCTTTTACTACTGATGAAAACTAGAACTTAAGATGATTTTCAAAAAAGAAACTTGGTCTTGTGATAAGCCTCCAAACAGCCCTCGCATTTGGCTACCCTGGTAAAGAATCATCAAGCATCGGGCCCCCGTTTTTTTTTTTTTTTTTTTTTACAAGCAAGTAAAGAAAATGTAGCAGCAAAATTCCGAGCAACGTTTTCTGGCCGATAGCCGGTGTGTTGTTGTTACTGGTTGTAGGTTTTTTAGAATTGCATTTTTATTGTCTGCCACTTTGTTGTTACCACTGTGTGTCGAGTTGTTGTTTTTGTTGTTGTTGTATAAATAAACCATATGGTTAAAAGCGTAGCATATTCAACGACCAGCCTTTTTCTTCTCGATTTTTTTCTGCCTTGGCTGTCTGTCATCGTTGTTGTTGTTGTTGTTGCTGTTGTTGGTGTTGTCTTGGTGGTTACCTCGTGTCTTTGTTGTTATTGTTGCTGCTGCAGTTTGGATGTGGCAGCTATGAAGTTTCTGCTTCAGTGCGTTTGTAAATGTTTATCAAAATGTCTTGTGCCGTTCTCTAAGTTCTTTTTCCTTCGCTCCCTCTCTCTCTCTCTCTTGCTCTAGCTTGCTGTTTACCTGTGTGTGTGTGTTGTATTTACTAATACTTTTACTACTTTGTTTTTGTTACATTTATAAAACGTTGGTCGTCGTCGCACGATCATTAACCGCAAAACATTGCTGTTGTGGTATGTTGGGCTGGTTCTTTCTCTATCCCCAACTCGGGCAACATGTTGTCTTCCTTACTGACACCCTACCTCCCCTTGCTAATGCTGCTGCTACTGTTGCCGATTGCTGGCTGTTTGTTTGCTTAGCAAAATTCTTGGAAGTCAGTGCGCAAAATATGTCGCACCAAACAAACACACACACACACATATGTGGCTTAAAATTGATTGCAATGAACATGAGTCAAAGAAACCTTTATCTCAAAGCTAAAAGATGCATTATTTGTCGATTACATTTTATACAAATATCGAAACTGTTTTATGCTGTTTGATCCGCGTTTATAAAAGTCAGCATAATAGTTGTTGCATGGTATATCAATAATCATAATATATCGATAATTATCGATAACATAAAACTCAATGTTATTAAGTTTCAATTTGTTTTAAATGAATACCATTATTTTTCATTCACATAATATTCATCTTACCCTTAATTGAACAATCCTCTATCTAGCGCTGACACGCCTCTTAAGCTTTAGCTACAAACTACTTCAATTGTTCTAAAATAAATCATTTTATGGAGCTTCCGCCGTTCTTTTAGGTGGCGCCGCTGTCATGAAATCTCTTTCGCATGTCGCACAATTTTCACCAGACAGTTGGCAGACAACAACACAAAAAATACACAAGACCGAGAGAAATAAAATCTTAACATCAATGAAAGCGACGCCACAGATACAAAAACAAAAACAACAAAAAAGACAAAACGCACAAGGCTATACAAAGATACACACACACATGCAGCGAGAATCTCTCTCACTCTTCAGTTTAAATCGATCGATTTTATGCGCTGTGCGACATGGCTGTAAATCACACGGCTTTTGTAGCCATGAGATACTTTGGAACGGTCGAAGATACTTTTACTCGCAGACAAATCAAATGCCATCCAACTAATTACTAAATTAAAATCACATTAAAGCTTTTTACATCTTCTTCTTTGCTCTTTTTCAATCATAAAAATACCACAGACAACACAAACTGAAAAAATGTTAAGCTGTGAAAATGCATTTGAATTGCATCTTGCGCCACACAACACAATTAATGAATTTACAACGTGGAAGTTGCACCAGCCAAATACAAATAATTGCAGCCAAAATAATAAAAAAGCTAATGTAAACAATTGAAAATGTTGTTGGTATCTTTTTGTATTATTAAGTTTTTGGTTTTTGGTGCTATTAATGAGCATTTGAATTTTAAATTGTGAAAGTGCACGAGTCTATTGATCTTTGTGTGAGTTCATTAAAAAAAAAAAAACTAGCACTAAAACTGTTGGCTAATTAAGCAAGAAATTTAATATGATTAATTAAGCGAAGATATAAAAATTTTGGAAAAAATCAATTAAACAAAGCAAAGTAAAAGTATGAAAGTCGAATAGAAAGAAAGAATAAAAAAGGAAGAATTCTTTTGGTGTATCTAGAAATCATAATTTAAACGACTTCAACCTTATCGTTTGGGTTTTAAAAAAGTTATGAAAGTGAAATATTCGGGCTGTGAAATAAGTTCAATCTATAAGAACTTTGTCTGGCCAACGTTTATCGTTTGCGCGACGGCAAACAGATTCAGAATTCATTCAGATTGAAGCCACATTCCAAGAATCTTATATCGTTTTAAGATACTACGACAAGATGTTGCACAGTGGAGTATCATTAAATGTTGCAGCAACAACTGCATTTAATCACTGGTCTGCCAAGGGCTTTGGATATATGTTTCAATAAATTCCAGCAAATCAAAACAAGACATGGGTCTTTTGGCCCAACAGCAAAAAGGAGCACGCGTAATGGTCGAAATGAATGCGCAAATGGCTTGCGGGCTGAAAATGATGAGGACAACGACGACGGCTACGACTGATGGTCAGCCTTGCCCCTAGCAGCCGCTTCAAGGAGCCTCAATGCAACAACAGCAACAGCAACCTGAAGACGTTATGGTTCATAAAGCAAAAAAAATAAGAAGCAACAACAGCAGCAGACGAAAAACAATGAATAACAGCAGAACGGCGCAAACGAGCCACAGCCACAGCAAGAAGTTGTAGTTGAGAAGACAAAAAAAACGCGACCAGCAACAGCCGCCCAAACATTGGAAAAACATCTGCTTCTGCCTGCCACAGTTGATGAACTCGATTCGGCTTACTCTCTCGCGTTCTCTTTCTTTCAAGCAATTGCCATCTCGCTCGACTGTTGCGCAGGCGCGACAGCAAGTACCGCAGAGTTTCGAGTACTGAGAGTACGACTACGGCACTTAGACAAAAAGTTCTTTCGAATCTTCGACTGTTTTACTTGAACTAGTTAAATAGTTAAGCTTCAAACCGTTAGATATTTGTGTTGAAATAACATATTCAGTCCAAACTCCATAACGAACGTTCGAAAAACGAAGTTTCTATATTAGAATGTATTCTAAACCTTGCAATTGGTCTTCTATTTACAATTTCTCTAATCGACGGTTTTCCTGTCCTCTTGAGATTCGTTAAATGGAAGCTCGACTGTAATACCTACTTTCAACAGATCTTTAGAATGTGTTTAGTTTTTAAGAACGTAATACAATTAAATATATTTTTGAAAATGATTGCTTTTGATTACTCGCTTACTTTGAATATTTTGACGGAGTGTACTCCACCTTCGACTTCCCTGCACTACCTCTCTGCCCCTTCTTATTCTTATTCTCCTCCAAATACTTTTACTCCAAGTTGCCCTCTTCTAAAGCCTGCTGCGCGTCAATGTTTTCCATTTATAATTCTCATGCCTCGCTGCAATGCCTTTGCCACTGTCCCTGGCCCCTAGACCTCTTCACCCTGTTGCTGGCTTCTCTTTTCCTACCTTCACATCTCTCTCTCTCTCTCTCTGTCTCTCGCTGACTGGGCTCGCTCTCTGTGTCTTTTTTAATTTGGTTCACAAAATAACACGCGTTGTTGTTGAAATTCTTTAGCAATCGCCTCGTTTCGTCTCAGTTGTTTCACTCTTCCTTTCTCTCTCTCTCTCTCTCTCATTCTGTGCGCTACCCTACCACTTAAAAGAATCGAGCTGCTGCTGCTGCTGCTGCTGCTGTTTCTTTAGCAGCACCGTCTGGTCTCGACTCGACTCGGCTCGGCTCGGCTCGATTTTTGACAGGTGGTGCAGTTTGTATTCAATTTCTTTTGGGCCATCGTTGTCGTTTTCTTCGTCGCCGGCGACGACTTTTGCTCTTTGGGCTGAGTTCTTTTTGGGTACACTTCTGCTGCTTCTTCTTGTTTTGCGTTTCTTATTCTTTATTATTTTTTTGGAATGTATTTTTGCCTATTCATAAAACAGCAAATGAGTTCAGACAGCCGACAGCAGAGGGCTAACAAAAGATTACCCAAAGACCCACAACACACACAAACAAACAAACACACACAAACACACACCATGCATATGCTGCATGAAGCATTCAAAAGGATGCTGAGCTAAGTCCTCAGTTCAGTTTTGAATTCAGTTCAATGCACTTTACCAAATTAGTTTTTAAAATACCCTGTGTCGTTTAAGATGTAAGTTAGGGAGTTTAGAAAGAATATTTGGGGGTCAAAAACTAAAGGGATATAATATTGCAAATAAACTTAAATATTATATGGGTAAAAAATCTTTATATGCGATTTGAAATTGTTTGAATTACATTATAAAAGTAGGGTACCTTTAGGTCATCTTTACCGCTAATCAAAACCCATAATAAAATTTAAAGCTCACGCAAATAAAACTAATTGGATTCTCTTCATTTTTTTTTCATTTCAGACGTATTGTGGTTTGCCAGGATGCAGAAGACGCGGCATTAGCCACGGAGGAACAGCAACATTTCAGAGAAGGAAGAAGAGCGTGCTAACCTAGAGTAGAGGAGAGATTGTAACAAAAATGTCACAGCAAGTGTATTCGGCGCATCCAGCGCTGGCCGCTGAGCAGCTGGCAGCAGCGCCAAGCAGCTCCAACAACAACAGCAGCAGCAACACTATTGCCAGCAGCAGCACCAGCAGGCGGAAGGCCACGCCCAAAAAGTACACACTAGGCAGAAGCTGTGCGGCGCTGGCAGCAGCAGCTGCAGCTAAAGCAGCAACAGCGGCAGCCGCAACCACAGCAGTTGTGGGAGCAACAGCTAGTGGCAAGGAGGAGTCGTCATCGTGCAACACGCGCAAAACGCAACCGGTGCGAACAAATTTGGCTGCTGTGGATGATGATGATGACATCGAGTGCGACGATGTGGACGATGTCAACTTTGGCCAGCAGCACAGCAGCAACAGCAGCAGCAGCAGCAGCAGAGGCAAAAAACCAAAGACAATGGCTACGATGAGACGGATCATGTGCAGCTGCGTCACAAGCGGCACAGTCGACAAATCCCAGACAGAGGAGGTGGCGGAGGAGGAGGCGTTGGACGAACTGGTGGCTTGGGTGGTGGTGTTGTTGGTGGTTCAATGAGCGATTTGAGCAGCGTGATTAGCTCACCATCGGCCAGTACTGTATCATCGCCGCTGTCGACACCAACGCGAACGGCGCCGTTGCAGCTGCAACTGCAGCACAACAAGAGCCATCATCATCAGCATCATTGCTGCCACAAGCAGTCAAAAGCATCGTCACATCACTACCAGCCACAACATCACCATCAGCAACAGTCAAGTCAACAGCAGCAGCAGCAGCAACAACATCATCATCACCATCATCATCATGCTGCGGCTGCCGCTGCTGTTGCTGCCTCTGCCTCAGCCGCTGCAGCAGGCTGTGGCGCCAACTCCTCCACATCGTGCAAGAGCAAGAAACTTGATCCGCGCTTCAGTCCATCACCGTATCGCCAACTATTGCCCATCGCCCTGTGCCTGCTCTCGTTTGCGCTCGTCTTTGCCACGTTAATTGTTTACATGGACACGACAGGTGAGAAACATAAGAGCAATACTTAAATCAACCTATCTAAGCTAATATTCAAGTTCCCCAAGCACCCTAAACTGACGACATATGTATATTTTTGTAGAGGGTATCAAAGAAAATGGCAAGCTTGTTGCTACATTACAATCAATGAAACTTCTATTTGATAAATACTTCATAACGTAATCTCTTCAAAAATTCAGTTTTAGCTTTACTTTATCCTCATTATAATGTTCAATATCTTAATATCAACTGTAAGATTTCGTTTGGCTTTAAAAGCTAAGTTTATTTATTTATTTTTAAACTTTCTTGTCTGGATATAAATCCCACACATTTTATAGCAACAATGTTAGGGTATTTAAAGTTCGAATCTCCAAACTCTTTATTTCCACCTTATATATTCATATAAATTTGATATCTTTTGACATATGTCTTTTCTGTTTATTTTCTTTTTTTGCTTTCTTCATTTAAATTTTTTTTTTTGTATTAAAGTATGTTATTTTTTGTATGCTTCCACCGGATGTAGGCTGTGTTTGCACTTTGGCTGCCTGCTGTCCTTTCCTGGGCACACTTTTCAGATTAGTTTACGCATCCTTCTAACTAGCCAGACAAGAGTCCTTGTTACCTATGCGCCACACATATAAACGTGACCTGCTTAGCTTCTTGTCAGCGCATCTTTTGTCAATAGATCTTTCTCTTCTTTTTTTTTTTTTGTGCTTCTGTTTTTTGTATTTCTTGTTGGCTTGGCGCAGTGGCGCTTCCTGTCAACAACAACAAAAACAAACAACAACAGCAAAGTTTGTTGATGATGTCTCACTTGGCAAACGCAACAGGAACAGCCGAGTCGCAGCTGCTGTCATAACGTCATCGGTGGCGACACGTGCCGCCTACAAAGGCGACACCGCTGCAAACGCCAAAAGAATTTCTAATTTGCCATTTGATGAATGGCACAAACAACTAACGACTGCATTGGGACCCAAACTTTTTTTTTTAATTATTGTTTTAACTATTTAAATACATGAAAGCAGCTGCAAAAACAACAGTTGGTTGTGCAAAAAGGAGCTATAAATAGTTAATGTACTATGAGTGTTTCCAAATAATTGTAAAACTTAACGGTTTACATAGGATATTTAGTACGTAAACTCTTCTTCAATTGAATTTTCCATAAACATAAGCAAGATCATATCCGTTGACAAGAGCATTTGGACTTTATTTTTGTAATTAAGAGAAATGTACTTGCTTTAATTGCGAGAAACGAACAAACCTTGCCATAATTGATACACCCACTTAGTTATACTAGAGAAACTTAGAAACCTTGTTAGTTGATTTACTTTCTTGAGCTATGACACATCGCTCGCTGATTTGATGATTAGTTACAACTGGACTACGACTATGTTGTCATCCATTCAAATTGAACATATTATCTCCAAACAGAAGAAACTGCCTCGACGACAGCTGTTGTCGGATGAGGCAATTTTCTTTTAATTCGCTAAAATATTTTGTTATTGCGCGACGTCGCCGATTTCAATGTGGAATATGTCTCTAGTACAGGCAAAATAAATTTTCTTAATTTGTGCTTGTGCTCTGTGTGTTTCTCAATGAAAGCGGACAAGCGAAATTGTTGTTGTTGGTTTTGTTTGATTTTTGCATATAATAAAGAGTTGAGCGCGCATGAGTACTTTTCTTCGCTTTGCCACGATTGGGCTACGATTTGTGGTGTAAATGTGCCTGTTGGATCATCAACAGCTCTCTCTGACTCATGCCCCTTTCTGAAAATGACTAAGGGCAAACTACGAAGAGTGGTTGGTTAAACGCACCTCTTTCTCTCTACTCCAAAGAGACCCAAAAATAAAAATCAATGGCAATCCATTGTGCGTGCTGTACAACAAATTTCAGCCTCATTCTACACTGACTCAAAGTACATACCAAAACTAAGACCGTGAAGTGCCTTCGTTTCTTAGCTTCTTATTTAAATACCTCAAACTGTAAAAGCTATGAGTTTTAATTAAAAGACTTTTGTATTGCTTTTTAACTAAGCTTAGACCACTGTACATTAATGTTTAAGAAGTGCATTGTGAATTCCACTGAGGTACATGCAATTTTCGCTGTTTCATTGCTGTTCCTCGTTGTTTGTTAGCTTCCCTTGCATGAATCGATTCCTTTCCGTTAAGCGCCTTTGTCTTAAAAGCAAAAATATATGCAAATTGTTTCAGCGAATTAAAAGTCGATAAAGACAGAGTGCCAACTTGCAGTAAACAGACTGTCAGTCAGTATGAGAGTCTTACTGTCTGCCAGTCGGTTAGCTATTCGATCAGTCAGCTGTTTGCCACCCACTTTTAAGCATCCGCCGCGATTTTGATAGTTGTTTTTGGCTGTCGCCGCCACATTGACTAGACGGGGCTTGGCTCTGCTGCACTGTGTGTGTGTGTATGTGTGTTGTACATTGGGCGTGGCTGTTGCCACTTGGCTTGCAGCAGCTTGACAGCTTGTGGCAGCAGCTCTAGTTTTATGACCCCATCGAGTTGATGGCTCTATTAGGTTTATGCTACGAGCATACGGATTCATAAGCCATAATAATACAAATGAGCACGCTGTGCATAAATTAGATGCGCCACAACATCACAAAAAAGCCGCTTAGTCACATAAATTTAAACACGTTCCGCCGTGTGGCATTAAGAAACAAACAACAAAAAAAAGGTTGCGCTTGGAAATTCTTCAAATCATTCATTGTGCGCTCCAAAAATGCGCTTATTAAAGTGACAAATTCTTGTGGCGGCTTCCACAAACTTTTTTATCATTTAGTTTTTTGTTTAGTCTTTGGGTTTCATTCATTTCCCCAACCTCGACCATGACTTTACGAAAATGAAATTCCAAAACCTAAATATCGGCAGTTTTTCTTGTTATACTTTTTGTTGTACTTGCCTACACTCTTCTTTCTTCTTCTTCGCTTGTTAGAACATTTCTCTTGTCGCGTCTTCGGCCTCTTTTAATCGCTTGGTCGGTCGGTCACAAAATCCAATCCCCCAGCTTGTTGTAAATGTCACGTTTCAGCTTTGAGACGCTACTTGATAATGATCCATCCATCTTGATGATTATGATATGATGAGTGTCGTTGCAGTTCTTTGTTTCGTTTTGCATTCCTCAACTATCTGTACGTATCTTATCTTTATCTTTGATGTAACTTGAGTTGATACCTATGTTAGTTGATTTCTATATTAATACCTTTGGCAACTCTTATCTTTTATCTTTATTGCAATTAATTACGTTGATAATGCCAGTCCAACAAAGGATTGCAATTATAATCACATAGTAAAAAAAACCTCCACTTGATAATGTGAGAATATGTGATTCAGTAAACAGATAGTTTATCATTTAAGTTACGCAATTTTCAGATTTGGATTTGTAGTTCTAGTTCTAGTTCTATTCCACATTTTTCTTACCTCTCTTCTTCTTCTTACCCTCTCCTTAACTCCTCTCTCTTTATCAATCTTTTTCTCTCCCTCGCTTTCTTTTCCTCTTTAATTCTATATCTTACTCTCTCTATTTATCTACACATAATCCACACATAGCCTACTTATCAACGCCCATTGTGCCACCTTTAAACTAACTATAGGACTTACCTTCGTGCCACACTGCAAAAGGTAGCAGACATGGCCACTTTAAGGGGTTCCATAAAGTGGCGCCAACATCGGCTCATTTCACATTGTTGACATCGCGTGGCGCATTTGCACGATACTTGATTTTACCTTCGTTCAGGTTGCATTCAACTTCTGGCAAATGTCATTAGCCCCACCTGCCACAACAACAAGCGCATAAATCGCATTAGCCCAAATCTTTAAATGTTGCCACAATTTGACGCCGCTTTGTGCCGTCTCGCGCTGCTCGTTGTTGACGTTTCTGTTGTTTTGGGGGCCAAGTGCGAATCGGCGAGTCGAATCAATACATTAATCATTCATGCTAATCAGGCATTATCTTCGCACTTTATTCCGCCCCTTAGACGAAACTACAATTTGTGTTTTTGTGGCTCTGACAATTTGCCAATTGTGGCTTTAATTGAAATAACACACACACACACTAGCATATTAGCACACACTAATGACTTAATTCCCGTTAAATTGCACGCAGCGACAAGTTTCATTCATCCATACAACTCTCTCTCCCCCCTATTGCAATTTCATTTGCTAGACAAGTAACTCGCACCCCCGCTGCGTCGCATCGCCTGTGTTTCTAAGCAGTATGCACAACACGTACTTTCTACAGTAGTCACTCGTTAAGTATAACTCATAGGCTTACAGAAGTTAAGGTATTTGGAAATAGTTGAAATTCAGGGTTTTGTCAAAATACTGTACCTAAATCCGCTCCTGCCTTTTGCCCACCGGATGTATTATTTGTGAACTGTCCTGGTTGCCCTCTTGCCCTGCCGACGTCTAATGATTCATAATTTCGTGCTGTGTGCAGCAGTATTCATTTTTGCACCCCCCGCTTGTTACACTGCTGCTGCTGCACTTGGTATCAGAGATCAGCAACTAACCAATTCCACCCCGACCCATTCTATTCGCTTTATTCTTGCCAAACTAAAGCGCAGCGAGTGCTCAATTTCAAAAGCAAAGCTCAAAAAGTATTATCACAGCATGCGCCGCTTGCTCGTTGGTTTTTCGCCATGTCTTGGCGGTTGGAACGTGGCGCAAAGCCACCCGCATTTGGGTTTCAGGTTATTATTGCAACCCCTCTTTGCTTCAACAATTGCGCAATTACTTTGTCGTCTCTTCAACGTGTGAGGTTCCCTTCCCTATTCATTCTCTCTCTCTCTCTTTTGTGTACTTTTCGATAAGACATTCAAGACACGCAGCTATAATGGCAAAAATGACAATCCTTAGTCAGATTGTAGAATAATTCAATTATTTCTCAACTATATAAGTTTCTTATTTAGGTATCTTTTTGAGTTTAAGCAGAAATGGCAATAAATCACGAAAAAATAAATGTTTTGTTTCATTTTATAATCCCAATAAATTCACATACTTTATTTCGAATTATTAGTTTACATTCTTTTTGGCAAATTGGTTGCTTTTGTCAATCATTTAAGGCGTTGTCTATTGCCTTCGGTCTCGCTTCATGCTAATTTCGCCAAAAATATCATAAAAAGAAACTTTTCAGTCACAAAACGACCATAAAGTTTATTATTATGTGGTATATTTCTGAAACCTTTGCGTTCCCGCTTGGCTCATAAAAATGAACAACTGAGATAATATTTTTATTATTTTTGTTGTGTGGACAAATGACGACAATTTGGTTATCGGAAAATAAAACGCGTCGGCAATGAAATGAAAATACTCAAGTGAAGACTTGGACTAATTTACACTGTTTGTTGGCCGTAATTTAAAAGGAAAGTGCGCCAAGTTTACGAGAAAACAAAATACCCCATGAAATCTGATATCACAGACGAAGTTTAATATTTGTAAAATGGATCGCATTACATGAACTGAGCAGCAATTTGGCCGATTAGAGGTCAACAGAATGAATGGTTAATAAATTAATCTACCAGCAGAATAATTAAATGAACGAATGTGATATGTTATAAAGCGAAACGAAACGGAATGAAATAGAACAAGAAACAATCAAGCAATATTGGAAATTATGAACAAAAATATCACAACCTTTACTTATAAAAGCAGAATTAAATTATTCTACAATAAAATATGGCTTAACCGTTTTTAACTGACCCAAAAAAAAAAAGCAAACCAACATGAAATGAAACAAGAACAGCTGCAATGGCTTGGATTAACGCTCTCAAAGAAACGACGTGGAATGAAACAATGACAGCTGCGCTCGAAAACAACCGTTAAATGTGCACATATGTAAATCCTCATTGGAACAATAAAAAAAAACAATTGTGAGCAGGAGGAGTAGTTAAAGTGAAATCAAGCCTCAGGCATAGTAATTTTGGCGTTAAAAAAAGAAGAAATAAACGCTGACATTTCTAATTTGCAAGACGGAAAAGAGGGCGAATGAGAGACGGGGGGAAGGGGTCACTCTCACAATGTTCGTATCGTCTCAGGGTGGCAAGACAAATGACGAGGCAAGACCCGAAAAATAATTCGAAGCAACGTTTTAATTGCGGTTAAGCGACGGCGGCGGCGGCGGCAAGCTTAAAACCTGAGACTGATGTGCCTGCCTGCCTGCTTGCCACATGCCCCCTCAGGGCAACGCATTCAGGACTTACTTGTCCAGGGGTTAGCATTGCTGACTCAAAATAAAGTTGTATGCACCACGCCCTATTCAATAACTCAACAAAAGCCAAGCCAGACAACAACTTTTTCATGAATTTTCAATTACAAGAGCGCTTAAATTTGTTTAATAACGAATAATCAAAGAGCAATAAAAAAACAAAGTAGAAAAACTTTTTCACTCTCTCTCTCTCTCACTCGCTCACATGTTTGCCAAGCAGGACAATGTTACCCTTGTTGTGTAATATTTGTATGGCCTGAATTGCTTGTTATACACCCCACCCCTCCCCACCCCATCTACAAGTTTTAGTTGTTGTTGTATAATTCATTTCTATTGCCACTTTTATTATTGATTTCTACAACTCCGCGGGTCGCTGCTGTTTTACGTATAATAATTGCCTTTGCCTCGCTTTGGCTTGCAGCTTGCTCCGTTCTTTCTTCTTCTTTTAAAATGGCTCGTTTCCATGTCTTTAGTGTGTGATAAGAGGCAATTGTTTATGTTGTTCTTGTATATGTAACATATATAACGACTGAACAGCAAACTGATTTATTGGCCAACAAGCCATAGCGAATCGAACTACAACAAAAAAGCGTGTCTAATCTAACTAGGTCGATCTTCAACCGGGTCTAAATGAACACGCCCCAATGTTAACTAATTGCAGAAAGTCTATGCGGTAGAAACAACGAATGACTACGTAGACTTCATAGGTCAAAGAATATAGTATAAGTAATACAAATTCGAAAATACAAAACTTTTAGCTTTAAAATTCACTAATGAAAGTGTTCCAATCTAATTTGTACCACAAATTGTGAACTTGTTTTACAATTTCGGTGTAGAAGTTATTCAAAGCTTTCCCTTTTTTTCGAAATTTCCATACTTGATCATGATCAAGCGACACGGACACAATGTTGCTCTTTTTTTGTGTTGTCTTTTACGGCCCTCTAGCTAATCCCTTCATTGCACAATTCCAACACTTTAACATATTTAAATTTCTTTTGGCTTTTATTATGAGCATTTTGTGGCCAGTTAAAAACGGAAATTTGCGCATGGAAAGTCTGAAAAGCAAATGAAATGTACAACTAGAAACTAAAACTACAAAAAATCGTTGGGCTTGTCGTAAATATACATATATATTGTGTATACTATATAGTACATGAGTTAGGGGGAAGTAGCTCATGAACTAAATATCAAAGGTTGTGCGCCCATTATATTTTATGGGCCTACCGGGCCTATACCGGCCGGTTCCCCTACAAACCATCGACCACAACGGCATAGTTTCAAGGCTCGTTTGAGTCAGGTGAGGCAGCTGCCATGTGGCTGACGTCTATATTTTTGCTTCTCTGCTTTTCTGCCACTTTTGGCAACAGAATTTAACCTTCGAATTTAGACCTAACACATTTAACCCACAAAAGTTATAGTTTTTTTGTGGAATGAAATTTATAGAAATTTGCAACATTTTGTAAGGAAAACAAGCAAACAAACTTTGTGTTGATGTGTAGAAAAGTGTTTTAAAGTCGAGTGCTTAACTCGAAGTCTGAAAATGATTCATGTAGATCAAAGCGCTGCCTACAATTACAAGAACATATTCTTGACCAAATGTTGTTGAAGTATCCCCCCTTTCAATTTGGCCAATGCAAATCTGCAAAAATGGCAAGCGAAGCATAACGTAGTTGATGCATCACACGCCAACGCCATCAAGCAAGTGGCGAGAAGATGCCTTAAGTAAAGTCAGCGTCCAGTGGTGCAACAACTTTTAATTAAATCCAATTACTCACTCGACCAACAACAACAACACAATGTTATTAACAATTATTTCTCTCTCGTTGCAGAAATCCGGCATCAGCAATTTCGATTGAATATGTCACGAGACTACGAGCTGAATAGCGTGGCCCAAGACGATCCCGCACTCATTGCATTCCTGCGCCAAATTCACATGCGCAAGTATATGTATATGGCCAAAAGCGCCACTGTTTCCAGCACCAGTGGCAAGGCCGCACCCTCCGCATCAGCAGCAATACCGCCCGCCGGTACGGGCAACATCAGCAGCAGCAGCAATATCTACAGCAATCACAATAGTATGGCCGATCAACTGGCGCATTATGTATCCGAGTTGGTTGCTAACAAGCTCAATGGTGCTGTTATCCAATCGTTAAGTGGCCCACTGGCGCATCTGATAACGGCGCCCTGGCTCAGCGAACAACTCAATTGGATGGGTGTGCTGGTGGAGCCGGAGCCACGTTGGTATTTCGCGTTGCGCAAACAGAATGCACAACGGCAACGCATGCAAGTGGTGCATGCTTGTGTCTCACCAAATCCCTTTCCCAAAGAGGTAAGTACTCGAATGGGTTTTAGCAATCTGTATTCAATTAATAAACTTTTCTTTTTCTGCTAGATTACCATACACAATGAGGATGTGCGCATCAACAGTTTGCACGATGAGGAAACATCGTGGTTCAATTCGCGTGTCAAATGCTTTCCGCTCTACACAATCATGCTGGCATGTGAGCGCACCGAATACGATCTGCTCAGTCTGGGTGTGCAGGGGCATGAGCTGGAGGTTGGTTAACGTTAACGAACAAACATATATATTTTATTCACTTATACTAAAACTTTCTCTTGTAACATTTTATAGATCTTGCAAACGCTGCCCTTTGACAAGATCAAAATCGATATTATATCGATACATTTGCTGGATGATCATGAGGATGTGCGCGATTATGTGCAGAGCATAACAAAGTTCCTAGCGGGCAAATTCTATAAATTGCAACGCAAAATTGGACGCAACTATTTCTATCAACGCATCAATGCCAGCGCCAGTCGTACGCGCAAGAAAGACATACTTCTACTCAAAACACCACAACAATAACTAAAAAAAACACCAGCAGCAGCAGCAACGATAAAGGATAAAGTTCATTAATAAAAACATGTGCGTTAAGTGTTAGGCCTACATTAATGTTATACTCGATAATAAAGTAGAAAACGCATAAAACTACTTTCGAAACAACTCAAAAGCAAACGTTTATATGTTGATAATGATAGTTATTATACCATACAACAACACTATACTGGTTATATATAATATATATACATCGCATAAAGCTGTATACCCATTATGATATATGCACACAAATACACATATAGATATATATACATTTAATATATATGCATTGTACGTTTAGTTACACTTTTTTTGTCGTAAACAAAATCGATTACTTTTTGTTTTTCCATATTTCTATTATATATTATTTTTTGTGTCGAAATTGTTTAATATTCTCGGTTTTTTTTCTCTTCTATGTGTGAGATCGATACACAATATGATAATGATTCTATATAAAAACAAGCTCTAGCGAAGGTATTATGATTTTTGCTATAAGCTATATACTATATACATATATACAAATATATATATACAAATAAATATATAGAAATTTAATTTAGGCGCGCCCCTAAACTTGTCTCGATCATGTTTGTATAAATTAAAGAAACTTGCAACTATTATTTGTAACTGCTTATTATCTAATAAAAAAAAAAAAAAAACTTTAGGCATAAACAACTTACACTACATACTATACCACATAATAATATATACAACTATAAATTATTAACTATATAGCTATGCGAGTTTATGTTAAATTGAATGCTTTATTTAGTAAACAATAAGTCAAATAGCAAAAAACAATTACAAAACAACACGCAGTTAATAAACTACAAACATTTAACTTATATTAAATTATTGAAACAAACAAAACGTCAAGCACATTCATACACTCAAACACACACACACATACACAATTATAAACAATTAAAAACTCGTTGCAAAATCTGCTTTCAAAACTCATCTCATACTCATAGTTAAAAGTGTAAGCAAAATATGCAAAGAAAAACCAATAATAATATATGAGGCAGAATTCAAAAGAAAATTTATTACAAAAAAACAAATTGCACTTAAAATAGCAAAAAAGGAAACTCACACACACACACACACACACATGCACATCTTTTATGAACTAGCAAATAAATGTATGTAAATTAAATGTAGCTTCAAAAAATCTAAATATTACAATAATGTAATTACAACTTATATAAAGAAGAAAAAAAAACACAATTACACACGTATTTTAATTACATTTTTAGTAATTACATAATGTATTATTATTTTGTATATTTCATTGCACACACATTCACACACACAACACACTCACAACAGTTGACGGTTGTTGTTGCTGCAGCAATGTGAACTCGTTGCACCTCGCACTAGCTCCCACTCAACGCACAGCGCCCCAAAGGCATACAGCTTACAATTGTTTATGGAAACGAATAATAATACTATACATTTATATATATACACAAATCAGTGCCTTTTACTTAGACTTAAAAGAAAAAGAAAGAATGAAAACCAAGATTTTCAAAGCTTATAAACGTTTACAAAATGTAAGTACTCAAGCACTTGAGCGCAACAACCGTCAGTTAAATAACAATTGCCGCCTCCTAAACTTGCCTTATCAATGTTGTCCAGTAGGATACGATCTATCGAACTAGATCTGCCAGTTAATCAAGTTATAAAACTCGAACAGTTACTAAACAAATCCGTCACAAAACGCTTTGTACAAATACACACACATACACACACACAAGCATAAACATCACGTTTAATTCTTAAGCAGAATTTTCAGTTCTTAAGTCTAGGTGTAATTATTTAGTTGTGTATTTTTTTGTGTACATTTAGCGTTTAACCAAATTTTAAGTAGGCTTAATTTACATATACATAAATCATATATTTAATTCGGCTTCACACATACATCTACACACAACCATACATACATACATACAAGAAAGAAAAAAAGGCTAAGCTCGAAATTATTTATAAAAAGTAAGCAAAAAAAATCTAATACATTTTAGCTATTAATACATAAAATAAAGCATCGAAAAATTCCAAAAAAAAAATCAACTTCATTTGAAATTTGACTTTATCTGGCACAGCATATTCTAGTACCAAACACTACTACTATATCGAATGCAAAAGGAAAATTGTTTATCTTATGAAAGAAATGACTTGAAAAACCTTTGAATTTTATATTACACATGCGATAAATGCTAAAAACTAATCAACCATATACTAGCTAGACACTTGCGAACAAATTAAAAGCCGGCTTACACGAAAGGGAAAAAAATATTAATCGAAATTTATTAACTAAAACAACAAAATTTACACAATGAATAAAATAAAGATTTACATAAAATGTAAAAAATAAAAACATCAATTTGTGTTCTTAGAGTATAAACTTTTTCACAGTTATCATTAATTTCGTTTTTTTTTTTTCTCTACAAAATATTCGCTTTGAATTTTTTTTCAGCCCTAAAAGTTGGCAACACTTTATATAACATTTCAATTTCATAAGCAACCTGTTGCACCCAGTGCTAATGAGCACACCCTGTAAACCCAACAAATATCGAATGCCAAAAAGCCAAACACTTAGCCAGGGCTTAGACATGGACTAAAACTGAAGCTGGAGGAAGGCTGAGGCATTGATCCCTTTTGAAGAGGCCATAAAGCCGTCGAACAACAAAGAGACGACGGCAAAAACTCATTAAAATGGCATTAGCAAGCAGTTTAGTTTTTATCGAGTGCTAGAATTAAAACGCTATGCGCAGCAATGCCAAACAGCCAGTGTGTGTACGCTTTGGGATTAAAAAAGCAGCGACAGTAGCAGCAGCAGCAGCAGCAAACGTCTTGGCATTGTCGTTCATTGTTTGGGACATGGGCTGGCAGATGCCTTCCAGCGCAATGGCGCCTAGCTGCCTGGAAGCTTTTTGTTCTTCTGTTTTTTGTTGTTTGTTGTGCCCGCCCTCGCGACGGCAACAGGCTGTTGGCAAAAGCTTTTCTAGTTTGAGTTCTCTGTCTGTTCTGTGCGCAGGCGTTGCGCTGACACACTAACACAAATGCAGAAGGACATTCGGGCAGTCGGATTGTAGCGCGGGTGGAGCGTAGGTGCGGCAGCTGCGCACGAAAGTGAAAGCTGCGACTTTCAAACTGTTGCGCTCAAGCCTCAGCATTTGGGAGCTAAAAATCAATAACAACAAAGTGCTGGCTAAAGCAAACAGCTGTCAACCTACGTCAACTGGCAAAGCGGAAAGAAAAACAAGAACGAGCTGGAGCAGACTAAAATTTGCTCCGGCTGCTGTAGGGCAGCTTTTGCTCCTTCGCATAGTGGGTTAAACAATGAAAGCTGCTGCTGAAAATAACTTTTAAGTTGTAGTTGACATTTGAACTTCAATGTTTAATGTTGAGAAAGACGAGCTGTCGGATACTCTTAAGCCTTGAAGTTTAAGAAATATATTTTCAAAACTCTTATTAACACTTTTCAATTTCACATTTTTTTACACTCCCTTTGCCTTGCATGCAAACCGTCAAATATGAAATAAATTTTTTATGAGCATAGTGCAGTCAATTTTTAATGCGCATTTCAACAGATCCCCAAAAATTTGACTTTAACATGCTCAATTTTGGCCACTTGTCAAACAAAAAGCATGGGGCTTTGAAAAGCTTGCGCAGAGCTTTTTGCTGGATGGCGCGTGTGCCTAACCTACAGCACAAAAGCAGAGCTAACCACACTCGCACACACATACCGAAACAAAATGCGTAGGAATTTGTAAGCAACAAACTGCTTTTGTAATATGTGTATGTGTATATGTATATGCAAACACGTGTGTGTGTGTTGCGATTGTAAAACTCCGAAGAGGCAACGCCGAGCCACAAGCAGCGCTGCCAGCATACGAAAGTAATTTCAGTAGGACAGGCAGTCCTTCGACTGACGGTCAACGCGAGCAGCCACCAAAAAAACTAAAGCACCATTCAAACGAAACCAGGCAGCAGGGAAAAGTGATAATACAAGAAAAGAAATGTAAGGCATGTTTCTATGTCTCTGTGTTTGTCTGTGTGTGTGTTTATGTCTTATACATTAGATATTAAATAAAGCAAATATTTAGAAACATTAACGTTGCTGTATGAAAAACGAGAGAGAACAAATATGGCGACAGCGCAAAGCTTTTGACTCATTCTGTTTTTTGCACATTTGTATATGCGAAAGTGAAATAAAAATTTGACACTGAACTTCATTAGCTAAATGTGTATATATGTATGTATATATATATGAAATGTGTGTGTTTGTGCTTTATTTAAATGGCAACAACAACAACAAGAAGAGCGCTTACAAAAGAATTCAATGTCTCAAGCATATGGTGGGCTTAAGTTGCGGCTCTTGTTACTATTTTAACAAGAACAGCAACAACAACAACAACAAGAACAAAGTAACAGTGACGTGCATTTTAATGAGAGAATTTATGTGTGTGTGCGGAAATGCAAACAAGCGACAGCATAACGGACAATTTGTGCAAGCGACAACAACAATAGCAGGCGTGTAAACTTGACTTGTGCACACATACAATGTAAGACTTCTACTCATGTGTGTGTGTGTGTGTGTGTTTGCCAGCTTATTGCGTTGCCATTCCTTTTCCCTCTCTCACTCTCTCTAACTGTGTATGCGTGTGGGTGTGCGACAATTTTTCACCTTATTTTTTGTTGCTGCTGCCATAAACATTAAGCAGTGAGGCGCCTTTCGTACCCAGTCCCTCCACCCACTATCTCAGCTCACTCATTCACTCTCGCGCTTACGCTCGCGCTCTTTGATATTTGTGTTGTATCAACGTCATCGTGAGCCTGCAAACACCTGCGGGTTGCCGCCTGCCCACACACAAACACAAACAACTAATACACACACACACAAACACAAACTCACTCACAAATCGAATTACCGGCGCTCTTACAAGCTCTATTCAGTGGCTTGCTCTCATTCGCTCTCCGATTCGTTCTCTCTCCTTTTGGAGCCGCAGTTTAAAACGTAAACGAAAAAAATAACTTATTTCACTCAGGTTATTTTGCGGCCGCTGCTTTTGCTGTCGTCAGTCACTGACGATGTTTGCTCCAAAAAGAAGTTGTTGCTGCTTACGCTAGCATGATGTAAGGGAATAAGAATAATGAAAACACTAAAAGTACAACGAAATTAAGCTATTTTTGTTAATGTAGTGTGTATGTGTGTGTTTTGGGTGTTTGTTGTGCCTCTTTACAGCTGACGGAAGTCAAAAAGCAAAAAGTAAATTAAACTACAACAACAATAAATCCGTGTATAACACCAACAACAACAACAATTTGCATGTCTTCGTTTGTTTGCACGGAAAATGATATAAGAAACTACATGAGCAGCGCCATTAATGTCAAACTGAGGTAAGCCACACAAAAAATATATACTATAGATTGTATGTTGTAAATGTATTAAGTGTGCAGCTAAGTGATTTGACCTTTGACGTGTGCGCCTGTGTGGCAACAGGTGCGCCCGCCTTTCGCCTTTTGCCTCTCTCACTTTCTACCCCAACACACCAATTGCCTCTCTCTATTTGCCGCCCAAATAAAATAAAAAAGAAGGTAAAGAAACAAGCAGCAAGCAACGGCAAATACAAAATGCAAATTTGCCAACAGCGCCAATTAGCTCAGCTTGCTTCATTTGATTATAAATACATACATATATGTATATGTATGTGTGTGTGTTCGTTTCATACCTAAATTGAATATGTTGTATTATAATGTGTTCGATTAAAGTTGACAACTACCAAAAATTATCATGTTTGAGAAAACTCAAATTGCCTAAATAGTTCTCGTTAATATTTTGTGTAGCATACTTTCAGGTAGCCTTTATATATCAGCACATTTCGAACATTTACATATTTTTATGTCAATGAAAGATGACTACGATACGAAAATAATAAGCTATAATAAATATAGTTAGCAAGATATTTTACATTTTGAGGTATTAAATACTTAATAGGGTTTTCTTTTAGGTGTAGCAGGCTGATAGTGGTAGGTGGTAGTACCCCAGATCGATATGATGATTGTGACGATATGTTGATTTAACTATCGAGTAGATGCAAGGGACACGATAATAGAATAGTGCAGCCAACTTCACTTGAAATGCGGGTAGATCGACGGAGGACGGCTGCATAGCTGTAAATATATTTTGCTATGTTTTTTCTTAATCCTTCGGCTTAAAGCATTTACTTCTTTTTGATAAATAACGTAAACTTCTGAGATGTTTGTTTCTAAGTAAAAGTAAGGTATAAAACGATTAAGCAGCTTAATTAAAGGATGCTTGCTTTTGCAAAGTTTCTGAAAGGAAATCGTGCAGAATTCATATCAAGCTATCATCCCGTTAATGGGTATTCAATAACAATTCGTAGAAAAGTGAAAGCTTTTGTTAGCAAGTGTTTTGATTTTGCGTAACAAATATGCAATAGCAAAGCAGTCTCCTTGGGCTCCTTAACGTTTATTCACCTCTCAGGTGCCAGGACATGTGACTGGCTTTTACTTCAAATATAGCTAAGAAGAGCCACAGATGCGGAGGCATCAATCGCAGCTGCTGTGACAAGTGCCTCGTCCATTTTGGTGGGGAATTTGGTTGTGGTTCCATTGTTTCGTATTTGTTAACGTTGATTGAATGCTATTGACAAGCGCCCCTTGTGATGAATGTAAGGTGCGGGGGAATAATTGAAAATGTGTTAAAAATAACAACGATACCGGCGCGGCGGCAGCCTTAGAGATATAAATATGACACATCGAGAAATGTATTTTGATAAAGATTTGCATTCACAGCTGGAAGGCAGCTTTGTCACCAAATTTCCCACCGCCCCAACCTATCCATTATAAATGAAAGGCAAATATTTGTGCGTCAACAAAACGGTTGCAAATAGCACAAAAAAAAAAAACCATTTCATAAAAGCGCCATACACACGCACACCCACACATAAAATTGCCAGAAAGTTGACCAAAAATTGAGCAGGCGTTTATCAACCGAAAGCAATTTCGCTTCATTGTTAAATAACTCGATAAAATAGTTTCACAAACATAAAGCCTGTAAAAAAGTACATAAAAATAAACTTTAAGTGCTTAAGAAGCAATTACTTTCGGTTGTTTATTGAGTATCTGTAAGATATTATTCAGATTTCCTTTTAGTAATTTGTTTATTCATCGATTTTGTATTGTTTTTATCGACATGATAATCTATAGTTTATCTACAAATTTAGTAGAATTAGCTGAAATCAGATAATTATGCTATGAATTTCACTTTCGGTATCAATTGCCAAATAATCTCTTTGAGTTATGAAATGAATATAAATATGGAATTACATAGTTTTTAAGCTAACACACTTTAAAGATATTAGCAATGTCTCATGTTGGGACCCTTGGAATAATCTTTCAACACACTCTCAATTCAATTGAATTTCCTTCGATAAATAAGCATTAATTAGTTTATTATCGTCAAATACAAAAACTTTGTTTGAGTTAATAAACAGTTTGTGAAGAGTTTCATCATATTAAATCGTAATTAAGTAGTCCATTACTTGCTTAGCTGCCAAAGCTGTTGCCGTCTCCAATCGTTTATTGCTAGGCAAGGATAGTTAACCTCTACCCCAATCACACCCCTGCCTGTCCTTGCCTCGTTTATTTATGATTTATTATGAACACACTGGACGGTCGGCAGCCGTTGCATGCAATTAATTTTAAACTGAACAAATATTAATCAAATTTCGCTCACGTTTCCAAAGAGAACAGTCCGTACATATGTCCAAGAGTCGAAATTAAAATTGAAATACAATGGCGTCATACGTCGCATCACGAAACACCAACGACGACAATCCATTTACTTAATGAGATTGCTTGTGACATTGTAAACTCAAGCCTCGCTTTTGTCATTCCCTTGAACCTCCAACACCCTAACGCCCCAAGCAAGGCTCTTGAAGAGAGTCCAGTCCCACACTAACTTATGTGAGCCAAGTTCATTCATAAAGTGCCGTCGCCAGCCAAACAAAAACAACAACAACCGATATGTACAAAAGAAAAACAAGGGGGGTAAGTATGGTGCTCCTTAGGCAGGCACAGCGCATACACAAAATGCATAAAAATAGCTGGACAAATGTAACATGATACGAAATTAATAAAGTCCTGGCAAAGGAGTAGTGGGAATAGGAGACTTATGGAGCTGACATGACGTTTTTGCTAAATGGTCAAAGTCGCAAGCAACATTAAGTTAAAAATGTAAAAGAAAACGTTGCCAAATGCAAAAAAGACATGGGGGGGAGTGAGAGAGCGCGTCAGCAAAATGTTTGTGCTGTTGCTATTTTTGGAAAAGCAACGCACAAGAGAGTAAGTGGGTGAGTGAGTAGGTGTGTGAAAGAGATAGAGAGAGAGCGCCAAAGCTTAATGCTGAGCTCACACTCCAGACGGGCGCCAGCCCATGAGCAAACTTTGCATTACGTGCGTGGGCATTGAAAAGCTGCACGAACACCGCAAACCAAAACGAAAGCTCAATATGCGTGGGCGTCGCTGTCGACGCAACAGGAGCAGCAGGCGCCAGCAAAAGCTTTGCGAACAGCAGAAGCTTTTTGCAAACATTACTACCCCAGGCCCGACAGCTGGAACGCTGGAAAGCGTAACTTCGTTGTGTCGCCGAATTGCTGTCGGCTCTTTTTTGGTAGCTTCGTGTTGTCGGCTCGTGCTGTTGCCTACCTGATGCTCGGCGAGTGTTCGCGGCAAGACAAAGCGTCGAGTTGATTTCAGTTCAACCTGGTGAGCGCAGCGAAGTGAACGCTGGGCAATGTGTTGAGCGGTTAAATAAGAAAAGTGTTTTCCTACAACAAGTAGGGAAAAAAATACCCAGCAAGTATTCTGCGCCAGCTTATTCAGAGATTATCATCCAGTGTGGCCAGAGCTGTACAGCTTATGAGCAGCCGTTGCTACTGCTGCTGCTGCTGCTGCTTTTGTGTGGCATTTTGAGCTCAAACATATGGCAGAAGTTTGTATCGATGCCAAAATGCAGCACGCTTATCACAAGCACTTTGCGCACTTTCCACCCTGGTAAGTCACTTGGAAAACTCTCGAAAGAAAAAACTAAGTCTATAAACTTTGCGAATTGTGTTAAAAGTTTTGCGTTAGCCAACATCAACTTCTGATTTCGTTTCCTTTTTCCGCTTGCCAAAAGTGTTTTTGCTCTAAAAAGTATGCTACACTTTTTGGCTAGATTAAATTTGTATGTAAATTTTGTGTGAAAAATATACAACAATTGGCATAAAATAAAAAGAAGCTATTCGTTTGTCATCAATCCAATTAAAATGCAAATAAATTCCACTTAAAGCATAACTACCTGTGTGTGTGAAATAAATTGTGAAATAAATTGGAAAAATGGCTGACATATGTGTGCGCGTGTTTGCTCCAATCAAATTGTTCTCAAATTAATGATAAAAATTACGTATTCATTATAACGATGACAGAGCAAAAAAATAAAATCCCTCGCAATATTGTAATGTGTATCAATTTCCTGTTATCTGACAGCAAATCATGACACAGATAAAATAATGTAGACACCAGCAGATACAGATACAGATACACACAAAGGTGCAATGCAACTGTATCTCTGACAGTTACACACATTCGCGCAACACCCATCCCTATGCCCTCTCACCAAATTGCCACCTCTTATTCCACACTTTTACCAAAGTGCGCATTTGGTTTTTGGAAAGCATCGAATGTTGATATCCAATTGATATGCAATTTTCCTGCTGCTGCTGTTGTTGTCTTTGTCGTGTTACACACACAAACACACACACACTGAAATAAATCTATCTAAAGTTTTGCCGTTTGTTTCATCTGGCACATTAACGAATGCATAAATCGTACAACACATGTTTATTATATTGCATTTTATCAACATGTTTTTTTTCTGGGAAATGAATAAAATATTGTGCATAAGTTTGAGGGAAATACACATTCATATAAGACCAACACTATCAATATATGCAGCTTGAAACATAACAAGTGGCAGCCATTTTGCTGCCGTTGCCGTTGTCCTGTGCAACAGCAACAGGAGCTGCACTTCGCCAAAGAGTGCCTCGAACGTAAGCCGATTTGGCAACAGCAGCACCACAGCGCAGGATGTGCACAATTTCCATGTAGTTTGCTATTAAATTGGAAAAATGTTCCCCTTTGGTTGTTAGCTTCTAACAACAAATGCGCAAATTGCGCTACAAGAAACACTAGCACAACAACTTAAAACAGCTTAAAAAGCGCAGAAAAGCAAATTTGATATGCTTAAATCAAGTGCACTTAGTTGGAATAAAATGCGTTGAAGTTCGTTAAGCTGCTTAACGAGCTACTTTGAAAAAAAAAAAAAATAATGTGGATATGTCTTTACACAGAATTCTAAATGCAATGCTGAAAGCCTTTTCATTTACAAAACTTGCTAAATGCTTTGCGGTATAAACCGCAAATTCAAGTTTTCTCAGAAACAACTGCAAAGTTGAATGCTAATAAGCATTTTGTCCATGGAAACTAGTTTTAATCGCATTAGTGCGAAAACAAATTGTAAAACCTTTTGAAAAATTGCATAAATCCTTGGATCCAAAGTTATGAATGTTCTTTGATAAGCATTCTTTGTGCCTAAACATAAACTTTACTTTCCTCTCCTCATATAAAGAATGGTTATGTATTTCCAATTATAAGAATTACATAATAAGTTCTCAGAGTATTTGCATTTTCTTCAAGACCTTTTTCAAGATAATTATATTAAAGGGTCATCTCCGAGCCCGCATCGAACATGAAATCAGAACAAAAAGGTTAATTCAAATCATATTTTTAATCATAAAATTATTTTAGCTGCGCGCTGATTAATTATGTTGTTGTAAAACAGCTGGAGCCGAACCGTTTCTGCTTGGCGCACAAATCATAAGCAATTGCCACATTTAGCTTTGCGGCTAGCGCTTATCTAATTGCTTTACATTTTCCGCCGAACGGATATCCCTTTTTCTCCGCATTGTATTTTTGCACGCTGTGCACAAATTATGATTTGTGTGTGTATGGAGGAATAAAAGACAAGATAAGAACAATTTGTTATCCCTTAACCAGGGCAACAACAACAACAACAACAGCATTTTGCGAGTCAGTTAAATGGGGCTTTCTTTATGTGAAGGATGTAGTCCCAAATCTTCATCTAATTCCACTCGAGATTTGCAACTGTCTGTTCCGTTTATTTTGTTGCTACTCGAGTGCTCAATATTCACAATAAAGGGTACACCAAAGAGCTCTAAAGTGCCCAAGCAAGCAGCGAATACCTGAAGCTAACACTTTGGCTTCTAGTGTACGACATTTGACCTCCGTTCCGACATTGTGATTAACTTGGCAGTAACGAAGTATTCAAAAGAAAAAGAAAGACTTATCTCAAAATGTGATGAGCTGCGCCCAGAGCTAAAAGAGTGAGAAAGCCAGCGAATCGCAAAAAAAAAAACGCCTATTTTATCCACTTCCATCTCATTTTTCGACTTGACAGTACTGGTTTCATGCTCAGACGCACAGCAACTGACAGGCTCAAGCAGGGCAGAAAATAATATACATAAATAACACAAGACAATATCCATTGCGGCTTTTGGTCAAGAAATGCGCAAGGAAATTAGCTTGAAAGCGTTGAAAAACTAACAAAGCAACTTGCTCAAAAAGCCTCAAAGAAACCAAAAATGTAAACGAAACTAAAAATACATGCAACTTGCTGTAGAAAGTAACCGAGCCCCAAATACTCTGACATAAGTACAAAAACAGCTGTAATCAACTGGAGAAAAATGGCTAAGTGACTCTCAAACTGTAACTTTGCTATCGTCTATTATATAAAATGCATTACGCTTACCTCTTAAACTGTGGAAGGTGATGATTTAAACGAAGATTGCTTGTAATCTGCATTCAAATCCAATGTACTCTTTTCTCTTAGGAGTTAGAGCATAAAAATGCAAAATTTCGACGAACCTCCAAAATTGTTTGTTGAAAGTTGCAGTTGAGGCGGCGTGGCAAACTTGCTTCGACTCACGCAATTGTCTCTGGCTGCTTGAGTTGTTTATTCAAGCGTAAGACGTTCGCCATGTGGTACACCTGATGATGGCGTCCAACTCTGACAGCCATCTCAGCGTTTGCCATTTTGCTTTTGCATCTGTTTTGTATCTGTTTTTTAAACGAGTCTGCAACTGTGCCTCAACTGATTTTGTATGTTGCACGCGTCTCGAGGCAAACGCTGATTAAAAGTCGACGATTTCAACTTGATCAATTTCCGGTTAAATATTCACTTGAGCTAGAAATTGAATAAAAAGAAAGTTGTAAGTTTAGCAACAACGTCTAAAAAGAAGATGGGAAATTGCAAATGTTTCTGGAAAAAGTTAACGATAGCTTCTGCTCACGACTATCGGTACGAAGTGAATGGTTATCGAACTCATGGTGAACGATGACTCAACTTTTGATGTACTATCGATAAAGAAAAACACATGATCGCAAATAAGAGGTATAAGAATAATACGTTTAATCATCAACGTAAATTCATTATTTGTTAAGCTTATAACAGTCCATTAAAGAGCACAAGCTATAAAAGACTTCTTTGCTGCAGATAATGGCATCGCCTAGGAAAGCTTTTCATTTTTCCATTTAATTCTACAAAACTTCCACTTGTTATTATAGCTGTTCATACGAAATTGTTGTATGTACGTGTGAAAAGTAAATCCTGCCCACAATGCAAAAAAAAAATCTTAAGTCCTTTTTACGGCTGCTGACGACGACAGCTGCAAATTGAATGAAATTAAGCCGAAAGTTAGAGCCAGCCATTTTTTAAGTGGCTTTGCGTTGCGACAGTACGAGTGACTTGCCTCGCGACTGGAAGCAGAAGCCGCCCGCAACAAAAGCCATTTTAATTGAATGAATACTTATTCAGAAATTCTCGCACAAAGGCACCGCGCACCTGGCAACTTAAATGCCATTACCAACAACAGTAACAGCTAGCTGAAAAGCTGACGCATAATTCTTAGCAATAAATAAAGTGCTAGGAAAAGTATGCTTGCATTGAGCAAGTGTTGAATAGGGTAACTTTAGTTTATGACACTTTTTATTTCACAACATATTTCCCCAAACATCAAATAGATACAGAAATATATGTAGATAAATCAAACATTCAAGACCTATTAGACTGGATCAAAACTTGTTAATTTCACCTTTTTTCTGCATTAAGGAATGTGTGTATGGAGAGAATAGATGGTCTTAGACACCTGCGCCGACGGTTAGCTCCATAATAGCATTAACGATATCGCTGTTGTGCTTCAGCAGGGCCTTGATGGCTGCCTGGCGCGAACAGACCGCCTGCATGACGACCAGCTCGATATCCTTTTCATCCAATTCGCTGCCAAGTCCATCATCTTCAATGTCCTCATCATCGTTATTAACACAAGCACCAGCATTATTGTCGATGTTTTCGTTGTTGTTGACAGTAGTTGCATTCGGTGATTGCTGTGATGGACGTCCATCGTTGATATAACGTTCGGCTGCCTGAGTTGCGGCCGCACTCGCTGTATTATCGACATGCACCTCACCAAAAAAGATGTAGGTCATGCTGTTGGGAAACAGATAGACATCCGGATGATCGATGTACAGCAGCACATTCTTGTCTTTGCGCATCGTGACGCGTGTTACATTCGGCATACGCTTCAAGTCGTGCTTCATGAGTAGGCGGCGTGCCTTCTTCTCGCCACGCGAATGCTTAGTATCCAAGAACTTTGGATTCGACGACGGTATTTCCATAGATCGCAAAGCTGCCAATCGCTTTTGCTCCGTACTGGTCTCATCATCGCTATCCGATTCGGAGTGCACGACGGTAGACGACTTTGAACCAAACGATACCGATTGCAACTTTTCAGTCAAGCTCTTGAGATTTTCATACCTCTCGAACAAAAGTCTTTTCTTGCTCATTGGATCGACATCGTAAGCCTGCTTGTACGTGTCAACAGTTGCAGCTTCTGGTGCGGCTGCAGCGGCAACTCCGGTTGGAGGAGGCATATCGGCGATAGCGGCAATTTTGGTTGGCGAAGCCACGTTGTCGGAAGCCGCTATTTTAGAGTCAGCGGTTTTTTTCGCCTTTTGTTTTTTGCCCATTTTATTTGTTGGCAAAAGTTTTAAATTTGTTTCGTGTCGGATAGTTGACGAGCTGCAATTTATTTAACATAAAGTTCAGCTCAAAATTTCATACAATAATTTGTATATATGTACTATATTCTTAGCGGAACTTGCCTGTTTGACGTCTGTGTCTTACAAAGTTTCGGCAGCAAAGAAAGATGCAAACTAATTGTGTGAACTTGGCTGCGCTTGGGGCAGTGCTGTAAAGTGATATCGCAAGTTCAGTGTTGGCTAAGTACTTCTTTGATCGTTGATTGCATTCTCTACAAGTAATTGGCTTTCAAATAATTGGAAAGTTTCTACTTATTGAATAATTGTCTTAAGTTTTCATAATTTACTGCACAAGTTTCCTTCTAATAGTATGATAATGTTGCGATCTGGCAGCACTGGTCAACATTAATTTGCATATTGCAGGTATGCATTTATTCACTCTTATCGACACACTTATCGTCGATAGTGCATTAAATTGATAAATAACGCATGGATTATGTAAACAAACACCTAAGTTTCTTAATATTTAAGCGCAAACTAACTTTTGTGTATCAGAAAGTATATACACCGAAGAGAAAGGACCACATATAGCAAAACTGGTAATAATTCATTCCAATACCCACTTGAACTCTTAGTTACGTACAAAAAATCCCTCAACAGTATTGCTGTCTTGATATTTATTCGTCTATGCTGCTGTTAACCAAAGGCATCACTTCCATAAAAAAAGAAACTTAATCATTGTGAACATTATGGCCTTCGGTTGCCTAATTGGATTACAAGTTTTGCAGCTGCATTTGGCAGGAATGTCCGTCAAAATTTGTATAGCCAAAGCTAATAAAATTTTGCGGCTTTTGCAGCGTATTTGATTGAAATTGATGATTGAAATTCAACGAGCGAAAGTTTCAAGCCAAAATATATGTAAGTACATGTACATATATGCAAGCCAAGGATTTCGAGTAAGGCAATTGCAAAAAGTGGAAAGTAAAAAAATGCTGCTGGTGACAAAGTAGTGAATGCGTGAAGTGGATGGGCGTTGAGTTAAGGTTTGGAGCGTTGTTGGTGCAAAGCGTGTCGCTTCGGGGCGCAATATGCGCGGACAAAAGCCAAACGGATGTGACTAGAAAGGCAATGGCTTTGCCAACAGGGTGGTGTTGGGTGGCGATAACGCGTTGCAATGTGTGGACGGAAGTAGAGCGAACAATGAATGCACAAAAAGCTGCATGAAAAAAAAGAAGGCAGCCGACGCAGCCAGTTGACAAGCGCAACAAATGTATTTTAAAGTCATTTCCCTGCATTTTAATTGCGCTCAACGAGGCATTTGGCTGCCAAACAGTCGAGCAGGGGCAGTGAATTGGAATGCGGGGCGTACTTTACCCAAAAAAATGCCAAACAAATAAGTGCGCATCCTGGCCGCGCCGTTCTGTGTGCCATATGCGGTTGCTGTGGCATGCAACAATGCGACGAGATTTAACGGAACAAGTGCACTTGTGGTTCTACGCACTTAAACTATACGAAATAAAGAAGCTTCGTAACTTGCTTGTGTTTATTTCTAACTGCAACTTTCGTTTTTGTTTATTTAACTATAATTGAAAGTGGATATTGATTTTCTCTCCAAAACAAACTAAAACAGAAGCACACAAAAATTTGGTGTTGCAAACGCGTTAAAAACATTTTAATCTCCAAACTTAACACATTTAATGATAAAATTGTGCATAAATCTATTTTATTTCTAAAATAAATCAGACTAAAATAATCGCCTCATTTAAATGTCAACAAGTCTGGACTTTTTATCTAGCCATTTATGTCTTAAATATATTTAACCAAATATATTTTCGTTTAATGGCAATCGAAAGTGATTTTCAAACAAAATAGGTATTTTGTAGAGTTCTTTAGTGTCTCCGGGACAAGGCCAGGGGCAGGCAGTAAGTTGTTTTTATTACGCTGTTCTCGCTTTGTCTGTGTGCAACTTTGTCCATTTTGTCTTCTTGTTTTTTTTTTGCTGCTGCACTCACTGATGCGTTTTTAATTGCTCGACATTTTTAATTAAACAAAGAAGGAGGATGGGAAGCGGACATTAATTAGAAAGTGGACTAGAAGTACGCAACGGTTTTTGCAGCCATCAAAGTTGAACGCTAGGTCTACTTCTAATTGAGTTGCATAAATTATAAAAGAAAGCAAAAGGACGACACTGATGACGTCACTTTAATTGAATGCTCGTGGTCAGCTAATCAAATATTCTGTTTAAGCGCCAGTAAATTCATATTAGTTAGTAATATTATAAAGAGCTTAAGTAAGTTATCTAGCTTCTTCTAACTTTGCCTTCGGTCTATCATCGTTAGGGATTGCTTTGGGGCTGGATGGTAAAACTTTGAGGCTGGCACGTTCATGGGATGATTAATTATGCCGCCGCATATGTTTCAATGTCATGCGGCAAAGGCAAAGGGGCGCCATGGGCTCGTTCAACATACTGAAGCTTAGTTTAGTTTTGTTTAGTTTTTCTCGCAGTTACACTTCGAAAATGGGAGAGTTTATGGAATGCTCTTTCATATAACAAATTGTATTTTTGCTGAGTGTAAGCGTCAACGGGCGGTGCATGAAAAATGAAACACCCAAGACAAGACCAACGGGCATAGTCATCGGCTATGTCCTGGGAATAACTATGTCAAGGCAATAAAGTTCTGATTGGGAAGAAGAATGAATCTGTGAGCACATTAATCATGCAGCTTATGCGAAATGATTGAAAACGCAAGATGTGCTAGCACCCTAAAGGGTTTGATTTCCATGTATGTGTGTGTGTGTGTGTAAAAGTCGACCGAAAACTTGATTCTTTTCGAAGAAAGTTGAACTTTTGTGTCTTGCATTTGCAAACAGCAAATAACACACAGAATTACGAATTGTATATTTTATTTGTTCAATTTCACAGTTCAGCGCAAATAATCAACAAAGTTCACTTTGGAATTTAATGGCATTATTTAATCTTAGATTTTAAGCAGGTCTTAGATATTCCTAAGGGTACAATATGTTATTCTTAACGAATTGTTTGTTTGATAAATTTTGCATTTTAAATTGGTTTTTGTGATATGCTTTAATTAGTTTAAATGACGAAACAAAACCTTGAAACTAGTCGTCAACAACGTAGTAAAACCTTGTTATTTTAAGTAAATTATTATGTTTTTTAATGCATTCAGCTATTGTAGAGATTTCTTAACTTGCATAACAGAAGGTAAAAAGGGTATTATGTCAAGACCATTTGGCTTTGGCTCATTATATCTTATTAATTATTTGCATGCAGAAAATTGGATAAATTATTTAGCTTCTTAAGCATTTTATTCCTACAATAAAAACACGTTTTCTATTGTGCACTAAATTCGTGTTAAATTATGCAAAAGGCAGAACATTCACTTTGCTACCCGCATTACTGTTAAGCATTGTGAGGGAATCCTTTTGCTATTTTGCTGTTATTGAAGCTGCCAAGCTGTTATTCCCTAGGAATATAAAAACAAGCACCCAAATAAACACATCCAAAAACCAAACACAAACGCATATTTTGCTTGGTGTTAAGCTATAAAAATCTGGCCTTTATTTATTTTATTGTTTGGCTTGGGCTTAGGGTCAGATTGACAGGTAATTGCATTTTGGGCTTTCTTCCTTTTTATTTTGTCGTCACACCTAGCTCAACATTTTGCGGACAGCTTATTCTCTTTTGTTTTTGTTCGGCATAAGGCTTTAGCATATGTGCGACAGTTGATGAGCTGCAGGCGTCAGGACATTGCCCAGGCCAGTGCTTAGCAATAATACAAAACACAATGCGTAGTTCAGAACCTTCGCTTAGAGAAGATGTCAGCCTTAAGAAAAAAGGACCCCTGAGAAAGTATCGATGATGGGAGGGTTGGGTACGTTTTGGGTGGGGGGTCAGGTACCGGGCGCCTAACCATTGAAGCGGCAAGGAAAATCAATTTCCTTTTGGCACTGTGCTGCTGGCAAAACGAAGCCTGACATTTATTACCATATAAACAGCAAGAATTATTTGTTAGAGCGCGCACAAAGGGAGCAACGGGAGAAGCCCGGAAACTGCCAAACAACAATACTAAACAGCTTCACACAATTCCCGCTTACACACACAGTCTTTTCTTCTTCTTTTCAACATACTTATGAATATACATATCCGACTCCAAGGATGTGGCCTGATTGCTTTTTGTGCATATTGAACCACAAAATATTGTTAGCAATATCGAAAAGCTGTTTTTCCCACGCGCCTTACTGCAATTTCATGCAAACATCTACCCAGAGAGCGCACAGTGGTGCCAAAACTAACAGAAAGTGGTTAATGTCATCATCATCCGTGCATGATAAATGAATAATATTTTTAAGTTTTTGTTTTTTACGGCAACCTAGCGTTAATTTATCATTTTTGTTGACAGCTGGAATTCTGTTTACAAATTATGCCATAAGCCAAGTATAAGAAACATTTATTAGGTAATGTTTGACACGAGAAAGAACAAAAAGACATTAGGATTAGAAGTGATATACTACTAACTAACACTGCTAGCTGATGTTTTTGTGCCATTGTCGAAATACATAAGCTATTCACTTAAATCCTTTGTCGATTTCCGTCAGCAACTCAAATCTATAGACTTCATGTTCTTTATTTATATCTTTTAAGGTGGGCCGATTATCATGGCAAGCAATGTACAGAGACAGCAACAAGAGTGGCAGCATTTTACAACAACAACTAGAGAGCAACCACAACACCAACCACACCAACAGCAGCAGCAAGAGCAAGAGCAGCAACAGCAGCACTTGGCAACAACAACAACAACAACAACAACAGCAGTAGCAACAGCAACCGTGTGCCATCAACAACAGAACGTAGCATGGTTTAAGCCGCGATTGCAGCAACAGCAACAGCAACACGAACAACAAGAACAACTGTTTGAAAAAAAGTTACAGCTACAAGAACAATATCAGCGCAGCTATCGTCGCCTGCCGATCAGTAGCCGAGCAGCGACGTCAACGACAACGTTAGCGCCTGCGTCAGCGTCTGCGTCGTCGTCGGCGTTGCGTAGCTGCGGCGTGCGCCGCCTATGCAACAATCTGGACGCACTGAGGAAATCCTCGAGGCAGCTGCAATTTGGTTCACTGGCAACGCTTCTGCTACTGCTGCTCTTGTTGACCACGCATGGAGATTTTGTGCAAGCGGAGGGCAATGTTGGTAAGTCACAAAGAAACAAATGCAACACTGCCACATACTGTAGGGACACTGCGTCTGTGGCAGCAACACCTTTACAAGTTTAATTAAAAACTTTATGTGTGTCGAAAACAAACCAGATCCAAATCCCAAATCTCCTTTTAACAAGATTTGCAGTGCGACAACTTTTTTTTTAGCTTGTTTCGTGTTGTACATAAACCAATTGCACCCACTGTAACACAGTTTGTAGGTGTATGTGTGCGTTTTTATGTTGTCTGTCGATTGTTTGACCGGAAACCGACAAGCTGCGACAAGCTAAACGAGTTATAGTTATTTAATCAAATTACCGTTGCACCGCACTCGACCATAAACTTTTTGTGTGCACTGTACTGTGTACACAGTGCGTGTGTGTGTGTGTGTTGGCAAAATGTGAATTTAATATGGTGCATAATAGGTTTTTGTAACATAAACTGAATAAATGTTGTGAATTAAACATGTTTCATTCAATTTTTTAAATAAATTGTAAGTGAAAACTTTAATGGAAAGGTTTTAAAAGGAACATATGTAAACGAGGGCAGGATTCAGTTTAAAGTTTCTGTTTAAAACTCAGTTAAAAATCTTAATTAAAAGTTCTAATTATTTTTGCATTTACAAAATCTGCAACACCTTTAAACTAAATTCTAGTTTTAAATTTATATTCCTTCAAAGCATCGAGAGATTTATTAATAGTTCGTAAACGAATACTGCTCAAAGGTTACATATTAGGCTTTGAAATCTAGTTAACTTTAAAGTCTTTGCATAAAACTAATTTTAAAAAACGCAATTAAAAGTTATTATTTTTGTATCTAGTGCAAATTCTACTACACTTTTGAAAACAACTCGACAGAAAGTTTTGTTTGCACTTATGCACATCAGACTAACTAAAAGCGAACTCTGGCATTGTGGCGTCCTCGTGGCATATGTTTGTATAATGCTCATGATGTTTGGGGGGGCACGTAGAGTTAGCAACTGTTAACTTGGCAACACCTGGGATGCTTTTTGGGCTCGACTGTACTTTTCCATTAGCAAAAACGTCAGTAGCTCAACATAAAAACTGAAACTTGAGCTGCAGCTTTGTGGCACGTTTCTCCAACTCCCTTTCCTACCCTCCCACTCACCTCTCAGTGCAGTCGTCATGACAACAACCAGTTGCTGATGCTCCTGATGCGAAATATTTCAGCTCGGACGTCAGCAATCAACCCACACACAGAAAATCTGTGGGTGTGTGTGTGTGTGTGTTGGGTTTGATGTGTTTGTGTGCATTTATGCATTGCCCTGCACACAAATATCAACAGGAGCTAGGTCCTGGGATTTATTGATTGCCATCCAGTTAGTGTCGTCGCCTACGCATCCTTTTGCTCTTGCCTTATACAGACTCAAAGCTCTAGATAAATGAACTGACATAGCCTGATGTTGCTGCGGCAACACACACGCATATTGTTGCTGTTGTTGGCCTTGTCATGGATAAATTAGTAAGCAGCTTGCATTATCAGCAGTAACAGCAAACATCATCATTTGCCGTAACTAGCGCTGAGCAGCACTCAAGTTGCAACACTCTTTGCTGCTGCCAGCAACCATAAAATTTAATTAGAAGCTACAGCTACAAAAGTATACGGCATGTGCTCCACATTGAACTACGCCTCTGGCAGGCAGTCAACGACAACAACAATTATATATTAAAACAGACAGACAGCCAAGCAGAAGAGCTAAAACTTTAACAGCCTGTCATCATCATAACGGTTGCTGTTGCAACTGTTGCTATATCGCTTTTATTCATTTCATTTGATAAGCAAATATTTGCATCTTTTGTATTTGCACATTTAATGGAATTTCTACACGAGTTTTAATTCAAATTCCAAAACAAAACTTTAATATTTACAATTTTTACAAACGTCACATTGCGTATACGTTATGTGTTCTTGTCACTCACTAATTGAAAACCAAATCTAAAAATGCTGAAAAAATCAGATTTTGATTCAATTGGGAACACAAAAGTAATCCCAAATACACGCATTGTCTGCTTTGCTTTGCTGTGATTGGAATGATTTGAGAAAACATAGAATATTCTCACAAAAATTGATATTCCTTTGTTCGCAAATATTTTCGATTTACTAAGCCTCTACAGAAGATTATATTTGAAATTGCGATTTGATGAAAAATAGTCTGACAAAAAATCATCGATAATTTAACAAATTTGTTGAGAAATCTCCTTTTTAGAGAAACCACATTGAATAAGTAGATTATATTTTCATTTTCAGCATCACATATGTTTCACATGTTGCTTACGTAAGAAAAATAAATGGGAAACTAAAACTTAACTTGTTTGAATTTTAAACGTTGCAATTGCAAACTAAAAGCTATTTAAAAGTCAGTCTAAAACTTGGATGAGTGCCACATTATCTGCTCTGCTGCTAAGTGCAGCTGGAGCAGGCATCTAAATGCAACAGCTTTCATTTTTTGTGTGTGGCAAGCAAGAGTTGCCGCAATTGTTAGTAATTGCGACACTTAAATTGCCCACCGTGGTTCACCTACAAAATGTGGAGAGTTTCGGGGGATGCCAGTTGCAGCTTGGCAGCTGGCAGTTCTTGTCCCCATGCCGCCCAAAAAATCAACAGTTTCAGTCTGTTCACTGCTTGTCTTGGAATGCAGTCAAGCGGAAATGTCAAGCGGAAAAGTCGAGCATTTTCCTGTGCTGGCTGGCGGAAGTAACAAATATTGTTGTCTGCAACATGAGAAATGCTTCTCGATTATATCAGTTGCACTGGCTTGAAACAATATACCAGCGCATTCGTTTAGTTAAGTTTACGTTAGCAAGCTGCCACGCCTCCTATCTTGACTTAAGGCAGCATGCGAAACCTAGTTAAGCAGAGAACATTGTTGGTTTCATGTCACTTGAGCAGGGGGAATCACAAATTAAGTGCATTTTCATTAGATACAAGTTTTAGTAAATTAAATTGCCGAAGAGCGCGAGCGTGCAGCAACCGGAGACGCCTCCAATTCTCAGCGCTGCAATTATTTTTCATGGCTCACATTCGCACGTTTAGCCTTGAGAACAGAGAAGAACAGAAAGAGGGAACTAGAGTGCATCACATTTGAAACACTTCAGCGGATAGATATATTAACTTAGTAAAAGTTTTTGTGGCACGCAAATCAAAAGTTTTGTAGAATAAAAACAAGGCTAAATCTATGCTGACTAACTATTAATAAGCTTGTGACGAAAGCTCTGAAGATAAAACATAAAAACCTTTAACCTTAAGCCACAATGTTAGAAACTTAGTTGCATATCAGCAGTTTAAAGGAAACACGCGTGTTAGAAATCAAGAAGAAGAACATACATATATTTGTCAACAAAGTTTTCGACGTAAAACAAATGCATAAAGTTGAAATTGAGGTTAGAGTAAACGTAGGGGTAATAAATATCTATGGCAACACTGACAAACGCTAAATGTCAGCAAGGTTTTATTTCTTATGGTAGTTTCATATTTTTATAGATTACAGCAACTTTTTTTTTTATCAACACTCAAATGAAATATCACCAGGACACGGTTTCCTTTTCAAAGGCAGTCGTGTTTGAAGATTATTAATAAAATATTTAAAATTATGGCTTTTGTGTTGAAAAAAAAAGTAGCTTGAGGCTAATAAAAGTTGAGAGTTGCCCAGAAGTTTACGCAAACTTTAAATGACATGCCAAGGACATATATTTTTTCATTGGCAAATACTGGTTGTAAAAGCTTTATACTATGTCTTAATGGAATGTTGCAGTAAATATAAGAATGGAAAATATAAGATTTGAGGCTGTTAAATGTAGAGCAGCATGTTGCCAACAGCTTGGATAAATGTAAAAACATTTCTCTAGAATTTTTTTAATAAGCTTTTCCAAGAATTTCTCAAGTATTTATTGTTTATGGCGAGAGGCATTTGCAATTAAAATACTTGAAGTAAGACAAAATTCTTTAATTCAAAAATGTTTTGAGAAAAACAATTCCTGCAATCCAATTAATATATTTTCCAATGTAATTAAACAAACATTATTCATATTGAAAAAACATTTCTTTAGATTAGACCAACTTAATTAACTATCGTTATAGACAGCGTCAATAATAGCTCAAGTTACAATTGCAGTATCAGTTGGGGCACACATTGAAAGCCTTAATAATTCAATTATGTGGCTTCATAAACTTGTGCATGTTGTCTAGTGTGTATGTTGAAAGGAGATGCTCCTTAGACATATCGTATATCGACAGCACGGCAGCTACTCACACATCGGCTGGCACGTTAATTAAACTTGGAGCGTCGAAGGCATTGAAAGCAAGCATCAAGATGAAAATGTAATTAAGAGATAAAAATAAAACAATATAATGTGTGTGTGTGTGTGTGTGTGTACGTCACGCCTAGTGAGCAGAACGCCCACATGCATTATGTGTCGCAATCAGCTCAATGATAAATACAATAAGTTGAGCTGACTGTCGTACAAGGAATTAATAATGAGTTTGTTTCACAGTCCTTAAAGGCAGCATCCTTAAATATATATATGAATGAAAAGGTAGCAAGAATTGACATAAATGTTATAAAAATACAAATAATCGTTATCATCAAAAAGGTTCATAAAAATGAAATGTGTTATAATAAATTAAGCTCAAAATTGTCCGCTAAATTGCTAGGGGGCATGCCATCAAAATTAACGTCACATCGTAAATATTTGCAGCTGAATTTCACATATGTTTGTACATAACCATAGACATAAGTACGATTATATATTCATTTGGATGTATATGTGTGTGGCAAGTTCAACACAGTGAAGTGCAAATGAGCGTTAAATTGCGTAGTCATTACACACAATCTCGGCAAACATACAAACATTTTCACGCAACAGATTTGGCACATTATACGCAGAAATGTCGCGAACAACACATTAAAAGCATGAAGCATGGATAGATTAAACTGTTCAAGATCCAAATCCTTTGAGACACTTTAACGTGCAGGGTATTATGGGCAACCAAATTGTCTTTGGGCTATTTTGTATTGTAAGCGTCTGCTGCTGTCGGTTTGGGCACTTGCTCATATTTGGCAGTCACACACACACACACATACATTTACATTCAACTATTGCCCGCTAGCCAACTGCGAGCAATTACTTTGTTGGCACTTTGTTTTGGGTTCGCTTTTGAAGCGTGTTTTACTTTTTTCTTGTTTTGCGCTCAATTTGCCAGCGGCTCTGGATCAGCATCAGGCATAGTCTATATATAAGTCTATAAAGGCAGATGCCAAAACTAACATCCAACAACAACAATAATAACAAACGGCACTAACAATTGTTGGCACTTTTCATATGTTGCATAATTTATGCAAATTTATTTATTGCTGCGCCGCAAAGTAGGCAACACAAAATGGTTAGTGGGTGAATAGAGTGTGGCGGCTTCCTTGCCATAGCAAAATAAATGTTAATTTCATGGTAATATTGTTGACTTGCCTGTTATGTGCAACAAAAAGTAAACTCAGTAAACTGCCCCGCCCCTCCCCAAGCCGCCCCATGCCCTACACTTTCAACATAAACAAGAACAGCTCGTGCAAAAAAAAAAAAAAGCAAACAAGAAGAATCCAAAAGTCAACTAAATGTATATCGATGTACATTCCGCACATGCCTGCTGTATTTTTAGAAAAGCTATGTGTGTGTTTTTGTAAGTGAGTGGGCTGGTGTGTGCTTTAACATGTATATGCATGCTGGTTACTTGCCGATGGCAAAGCGGTTGGTAAAAAAAAAAAACCAAACTCAAAAAACATGTAAAATTCATTGAAGCAACCAACCAGCAGCGCTTTGTGTGTTTTTTGGGAAAACTTGGAGCACAGCTAGATGTGTGTGTACACAGCAAGAAAAATTGAGTTATTATTAAATTACGTGCAATGCAAAACAAGTAGAACTTCAATTAAACGCAGTACTATTTGTTTTGTTTTTCAATATTCTGCATTTGAATAAAGAAGTTTACTGCAAAAAAAATAAATTTAGTATCAAACAATAATTCACTTTGTCTCTTGGCATATTTATATAATCAAACAACAATGTCAATTAAATTTCAGTGTACAAATGTATGTATGTAAGGCTATCCCTTAATATTTGACTTGGCCTCGACTACTATGTGGGCGTGCGGAAATATTATAAGAATAGGATTTTTATGTTTTTGCGCGTCTGCAGGGCATATGTTGCAGACACGAGGAAACACACATATGTAAGTGTGTAAGTGTGTAAGTGCCTTCTCCATGGGGCATACTTAATTTGGCATTAATACCCATGACAAGCTTAAACAGCAGCCTTCGCTCTCTCGCTATCTCCTCTTTCATTGCGACCTTAACCTTTTGTGCTAATGATCTGATTTATTTGCGCTATTCTTTGCACAGCCTCCACAAAAAAACAAAATAATGCCACATAAATAAATAACATATTTCCCTTTAGCCTAAAGAGAACACATTTTATCAGGTTAATTATAATTAGAGTTAATATAACGCAATTAGTAGCTGTTTGTGAATTTGCCCAAAAAAAAAATAAAGTTAACATCATTAAAACTTCAACACAAATCAATTTTTAAATGCATTTGCAAATTTTGTGTAATTTATCAATTTACCTGGACACGATTTGCATGCCAATTAATTAAATGAGTTGCCATTGGACCGAAATGTTAATTTGTTTATTTAATGTGTGTTTGAAATGTGAAATGTAATAAATCCGTTGACATTTGCCGGAATCTGAACATGATTATGTTATCCTTAACCATTTCAGTTAAAATTTGTAAAGAAATGAAAACGAACAACCAACATTTCTAAACTTATCTTATATGTAAAATTTCTGATATAATACTATATAATTTATCGATAATTCCTGCTCTTTAACATCAATGTTCTCAGTATTTGTTATTTTTGTTGCTTTTAAATTATGCACAAAAAAATCTCTAGCGGATAGGCAAAACAAGAGAAATAGAACGTTCGTTGCTCGCTGTGCAAATTAATAAAAATTTATGAGCAATTCTTTTGTCTGAAGCAAAGGCAGCGCTGTTAGAAAGGAATAGAAGGCCATTAACGTGTGCAAATGAAAAGCAAAGTAAGGCGCTCCATGGGTAAAGAATGGGCAAACAAAATATATAAGCAATCAAGATTTGTGTTGTATTTTAATGGCAAATTGCTAAAATACTTAATTGCAAATTAAAGCGAGGCGAAAGCGTTTTTTGATTAAGTTAAATTACTTAAAGAAGTCATGCTTGAAGCCAGGAGCCAAAACAGGTATTGTGGGGATTTATTTGTTTCAAATCCTCATAAAACCAATTGCCTGGAAATTTGTATGCAAGGGGAGGAGCATGAGTAAGAGCAGAATCAGCAGGAAGCCATAGCTCTTAGACTGTTGCTGCTTATGCAAGCAGCCAGATAAGTACAGCACTGTCTCGCCCACCTGCAACGTCTTGCAAATCTTCCACTATCTGACATAAATCTCTTTCTTTGTATATACTATATATGCAGCAAGGCAAGGCGTTGGTTGCCGGAGGTCCCTTTGCTGACTGGCAAAATGCATGCTGGCTGCTCGCCAGGGGCCCAGCAATCAAACATTATATCTGAATTTTGATTTTGATATTCCATTTTCGTTGCGTATACGATTGCAACAAGGCAACCCTCTTTAGAATTCTTTTCATTTGCAATTTCCTCGAACTTTGGGTTAGAGGTTGCGTTGGGTGCCAGCTTTCATAATTTTCCATTGAAGCGCAACCAACGCTTTGAGTAGAACAGATGACGTTTACCACGCTGTGAAAGTTGTTCATTATGAATTTCCTCGAATTAAGTTGAATGTCAAACGAATTCCTCTTAATAATAATAATAATAATAATAACCTTCACCCAGCATGCAAAAGAAATGAAATATAAAGTGGAAAAAATATGCAAATTACAGGCAACTGATAAATTTTCATTTGGGTTGAGTTATTGCAAAGAGAATGTTTACTTTTTACTTTAACGTTGATGTTTATTATTCGTAGAAAATTGTAATTGGATTGTTTATAGCTTTAACTATAGTCAATCAATTCGCATCCTCAATTTAAATTAAATAGTTATTTACTTGTCTCGAAAATCTTTAAAAAAAACTTCTTTTAAGCAACTAAATTCGTTTTAATGGGCTGTCATTTGGCTATTTTCCTTTTATCTGAGTACTTATGAGCTTATAATGCATGCGGACACATAATCTTTGTCGACTTGTGAAATCCTTTTTGACAAGGATATGTCAAGAAATGAAATATACTGACAGCTGTGGAAAATATATGAACTCAGCATAGATTTTTGTGTCAAAAATTGTACATTATCATTATATAGAAAACTACAAAGTTTTCTTTTAAATATTTATGTATCAATTATCAGCTCTAGACTAACAATGTTAGAAACTAAAAGCCCTGGTTCTTGGTTAGGTTAATCAGTTTAAGGGACATGCTTGCAGCATTTGCCAGTGACTGTGGCAAAAAGTCAGAAAGACAAATAGAAGCCGTCAGCAGAATATGCGGTCCCTGGTGTTTATATTTCAGTGCGCTGTGGTTAGTCACTTTTGTGTGTGTGTGGGATTGCTGCAAGGACTTGCAAGGACGAGGCTTTATGTGCTTAATCTGCCGCTTGTTGCTGCCACACTCAATTTATATTTTTCGGGGCCACAGACAAAAAGGAAAACAGCTGCAAAAGCAGCAGCAGCACCAAAGGAAAAAGTTAATATTTATGTGGCACGTTTATTTGAAGTGTGCAACTTGGCCGCCTAATTGCGTGCCAAATTTGTGGCTTTTGTAGGCCAACAACATTTTTGTGGGCTAACAAATTCCGCTAGATAAATCAGAGCAAGCCGCTAACCAAAAGGACGACGTGGGCAGAACACGCTTAAGGACAGTCAAGGCATATCCTGAAGACATCAAAATTTATGAATTAAATGATTGCGCATAAATCAGCATACAAAATGAAAAAGTACTTTGCCTGAGCAAAAAATGGGAATTACACACGATAAAGCTAAAAGACTTGTAACCAAGAATAGTTCATTTGGTGGCTGAAGCTGCCTTCTTTTTTAATGTCTCGCAGCTGCTGCTGCTTAAGCTGCGAAATACCGCTGCTTATTTACACTTCATAAAGCTGCAACAAAAAGCGTGGCAAATGCTGAGCTTGCATGCGTTTTACTTTGTGATTTTTATGGCAGTGCACAAAGGGTATGACGATTAAGTCATAAAATGTGCAACATATTAGGATAAGTCTAATGGAGCTGCTGTCTATTAAAACTTTTTACAATAACTATCTAGCTAAGACCTCATTAACTAAACGTTAGTTGATAACTTTTTGGCTTTAAAAAAGCAATATATAAATATTTTGACATATGCTTTTTGGTTCTATAACTTTTTAATAACTTGTGACTTGTCATAAATTATGTTTAGGGTATTAAATCTTTGCCAACTTTCAAGTAACTTTTCTCTAACTTGTTGTTCGTGCTGCTAAGCCCAACAACAGCATTGTTGCTGGCGGATGGAGGAGGCAGTGCATCCTGGCTTCATTATGTTTTATTTGTTTGTTTGCTTTTGCTTTTGAGCACTGCGCTGCGTGTCGCACTTGTATGTGTGCCAATGCATTAAATGCTTGGTAAGGCACATATGTTGCTAGAGTGTGTGTGGAATAATGGTATGTTTGGCAAGGAGGGAAGTGGGTGTGTGTCCCTTGTTATGGGAGCCGGTAACGAGCTACGCGCCACTCGCTTTAAGCTTTGTGTCTATCATTTCTCTCGTATAGCATTTTGTCCTGGCATCTCATTGTCCATCTCCTTTTGCTGTGTGCTCTGCTTTGCTCCTCTTTGGTTTGGTCTGGTTCGGTTCGGCCCTTGTCTTTGTCACTATTAATGGTCGCCTCTGTTATTATTATTTTTATTATTTATTCGCTTTGTGTGTCGCTCCTGACAGTTATTGTTCGCCCCAATGATCTTCTTCTTGTTGTTCTGCTGCTGCTGCTGCTGCTTCTGTTGGCAATGTTATGTTAGCCTTGTTGTTGGCCCTAGTCGTTGACACACGTTGTCGAGCGTTTTGTGTTTTGTGCTCTCTAGAAACAGCAACAAGCATACGCACAAATGCACAGTGGAAAAGGTCATCATTTGGAAGATTATATGATAACATTTTACTCTGATTTTGAAAACGTATAATTTCTATCAAATTTACTGTATATGACCTTAAATTGTAGATAATAATATCTTATTTTCATTTGTTTTTATTTTCTTTTAACAACGAATTTCAATTTAATTTGTGATTGCACAGAAATGTGTTTCAACTTTTTCTGCTTATATGTTTTAATCATGGTTGTAAAATGATTCACTGCTGCGGTTTTATATATTATTATTTTTCACATTACACATGCCACATGTTAGCCCTGGCGCCGTTGCACCTTCACAACTCGCACGTGTCCTGCTGTCTTCTCCCTACTTGTGTGTTGCGGTAGACAGAAAAAAAAAAAAATGAAGAAAAATGTTGTTATGAAATGAAAATCTTTTTAAAATTCCTTGACCCGAAAGCAAATGGCAGTCAAGCAGGGTCTGCGACAGAGCGTCGGCTAAGTAAACAGGCCACAAACCTGAACCACAATCAGGACCACAACCAGAGCCAGGGCCTGAAACATAGCATACAGGATAGCGTTGAAATATGCATGGTCGTGGACATCAATCAAAAATGCGGAGCACTCTGTGGATGCTATTCGCCTCAATTGACGCGACGCACAATTCATTGGGGTGTTGAAATGGTGGGTGTTGTTGGGTGCTGGAATTTTCAATTTTGTCTTGCGGCAGAATTTATTAAATTGTTGCGGCTGTTCGCTTTTTGCCAACCATTGCCATAATTTATGTGCAGAAAATGAAATAATGTCAGCAATCGTTTCAAGGAGACGACGCGTCGTTCCAGTTCTTAGCTTTTTAGTACAGTTACCGCAACTAGAGCTTCCGTTTCAGCTGCCACTCAGAACCATCTTCATCTCTTTTATATTCCCTTGCCACCATCAACATTTGTAGTTTTTCGTTTTTCTAACATTGTCTCGTTCCAGCTCATTGACAGTGATGCGAGTTGGAGCGCCAACGTATCAATCAAATGAAAGATCTAACCACAAAGACCACAATAAAGGAGCGATGGGTGTGGCACAATAGAGTGGGCGCAACGGAATGACGTTGCCGATTTTGATTTGTTATTTTGGCTTGTTGTTGTTGCTGTTGTCAAAGATTGCAAATCATTTGGAATGTCATTGCAATGTGTTTTCTAGTTGCAATCGCAGTTTTGCTTCATGCCACGTTAACTGGGTTACAAATGGGTATTTTATTTATTGATAGTTTCTTCACTTTACTAGCCTTGACTTGAGAATTGTCTTGCGTTGAAAACCTTAGTAGTTCAAGAACTTTTCGAAAATGTTTTCATACTCCTAAGAAATTTAAGAGTAATTAACTCAAAGCAATAAGCTTCTTAAATGTTAGCTATCCTCTTAAAACATATCTTAAAAGTGGCTCAAAAACTTAAAAGTAAAAATAATAAAACAATATCTTGGTATTTTTCAACTTTTACAAATTGAAACAAACTTACATTTAAAGAAAAAGTTCGGCAGAAGACTTCCTCTTTTTATTTAGACTAACACAAAAAGTACTTAACAATTTATATTAAAAAGTAGCTCAATAATATCCATGCCAATAAGTTCAGTTAAAACTATTTGAGGGTAATTTGAACAAAGTATTATTTTCAGTTGCTCCTTTTTTTTTAGGTCCACCTCAAAGTATGACCCCAATTTACTTAGTGCATCAGTTCAAAGAGCTGCACTCTCAATTTTTTAACGCCACTTGCAAAGGATTCACGCATTTTTTCGAGCAAATCGAGCGCAAACATAAATAAAAGTTGCAGCGCACAAATAAGAATGAAGTACAGAAGGGAAGGATGAAAGAGAATGTGCAAAAGAAATGGGTTCAGAGTGGGGCAATTTGGTAGATGTTGCAACGCGTTTGCTGCTGGCATTTAAAGCTTTTAGCCCCGTATCGCTTTATTGGCTAGCACCACCTATACTCTGGGCAATTTTGCCAGCATTCCACGCCTCGACCACAAGTTAACTGCACAATTTTCATGGCAAATTTTCACTGGTGTGTAGGTGTTCGTCGGCCTGTCTACTGGCAAAAAGGTTGAATATTCCACATAAGCTGTTGTATGTGTGTGCGTGTGTGTGTGTGGTTTTGTGTGTCTGCTGCCCTATCGTGGAAAGCATTGGCAGCTAGACCTAGCCAGACTCTGGCACAGAACGGAACATGAGTGTGCATATTTATGAGCCTTGGTTGAGGACACTGTGCTGATGGGACTTTGATGTGGGGCGTGATTTGTTTTTCAACGTTTCACAACAATATTGACAGACAGACAAAGGGTAAAGAGTGTGTGCAAAATGTAAAGTGCAAGGCATTAATGTTGAATATTCAGAGGCAACAAAGCTTAGATCAAATTTATAGTGAAAAATGTAGAGTAAACAATATCTATCTAACTGTTATACCTTTATGACAATAGCGACAATTAGACACACAAGCAAATTGCTTTTTTTAAAGTTGCCACAACATTTGTTTCGCGTCATTTTACAACTGTGTCGTCTGCCAAAAGCTTCACAATGGCCCCATTTGACAGTTATTGACAAGCATTTTTCAAACATTTATTGGCAATATGGCCCTTGCCATGAAGTGTACTTCAATCTGTCAAGTTGACAATGCACAAAAGTCCTGATGTTCCATAGAGCTAACTTACAGCATCTACTACAGCCACATCTCTGGCCCCAAACAATGTTGCAGTTGAGTGTACTACAATAAACTTGGCCGCTTATTGACATTTGATAGTCTTGTTAAAGAATGAAGCAAAGAATGCGCTGAAGTATGTGCTGATACTTGATGATCTGCTTGACTGCTCTTAAAAGGCACTTCAACTATCACTTTTATTTCACTCGTCGGACAAAGGCAATCAACCATTAAGCAAGCGAAAAAGACATTTAATTTTTGTGATGGCGTGAACATTCGCCTATGAGCAAACGGTTCAAATGAAGTCAAAAAAAAAAAATTACATGTTAATTAAGCTTATTTATTTTAACTTCATAAGGTATTGCTCTGAACACTGATAATTGGCATTGTGCCAGTACCAGATAGTAAAGTTTCATACATTTGATTAGTATTTTGGAGCTACCCTTAGCGTCTTTGCTTGTTGCAGGGTAAATCGAGAAGCCAGGCTGCAATTATACAACAATTAAAAACAAACGCTCGAAACGCTTGCTGGCCTGGCCCCAAAGGAAAAGTTTCGTCTTGGGTCGCGGTGAGTTTGGGTTTTGGAAACTACGGTTTGGCGGCAGCCCGCAAAAAAATTACTGGCTGTTTAATTAATGGCCAAAAAACGTTGGTGCGTCAACAAGCAAAAGTTAGAGAACACAACCCCCCCACACATAAATAAGACAACGCCAAACTGTTGACAACGAAAAAAAAAACTTTGGCTTAGGGTGTTTTTGGTGGTGTGTGGTGTGGGTTGTGGGGACTGGGTATAATGACAGGCGTTGACATTCCCTACGTGAGCTACTGGGCGACAAGAAAGTGCCACATATATTTTAGGCACCCGAAAAACACAGCTGCGGGCTTTGACGTCACAGTAGCAGCAGTAACAAGCTAAAAAAATAGCTATTTTTGGCTTGACGAAGTCTACATACACTTTCAGCTATACTTTAATCTAAGTTTCATCATAAATTTGAAAGCTGAGTGATCGTTGCTAGGGAAGGTTTGTGATACAGCTGTCGTAGTCTATGTCGATGTCTATCTACTTAATGTGCCACCTAACACATTTCATGTCAAATTTATAACACCCTGTCCAAGAGGACATCAACAGGCGTGGTAACGTGGTTTTGGGTGATATATTTTGTAGTTGTCTTTGGTTTGTTGATGCTGCTGCCATGTCTGTGTGTGTGTGTATGTGGTGTGTGTGTCATGTGCGACATGCTCGTAAAAAGCGTTTATTTAGCCAAGAGCCAAGCGAGTGGCACATGACACCGACAAACAAGCAGCGACAAAATGGCGACGTGCCAAAACTCCGTTCTAAAAATAGGGTTGCTGCTGCTTTTAAAGGGCTTGGCAGAGGGATAGGGCAAAGGGCTCATGTTTCCGCCCAAGTTCCCTTAGTATGGTAATGCTGATTTGGCTTTTACCACATCATTATGTCTTAACTTAAACTTTTTGTTGTTTTCCGCATTCATTCTTTTCCCTTTCTGTTTTTTGTGTGTGTGTTAACAACTCTTTTATGTCGGATGTTTTTCAAATCTTTCTTTCAGGCTGCCAGTTTGTTAGAACGCTTTGTATATCCCACGCCGAGGTCTGCTACGATGGTAAGTTAAGATACGAATAATGGCTGTGAGAACACTCGATTAACTCGACGTTCTACAACAGCATTAGATTGTGTCTTTATGAAGTGTAAAGCGAGTTGTCTATGTCAACAGATTAGTTGCGAATTGTGACATTAGAAAAATGGTTGACACAAGCTTTAGGGAAATTAATACATTAACTCTTGGGGTTATGTGTAGTTAATGGATTGCAGATATGTTATCAGGTCAAACACGAATTGGTAAAAGGTTTAACTTGAGAAAAGAAAAGCTTAACTTTAAAGTAAAAGTAAAGAAACGAAATGAAAGCTTAAAATAACAAAAAACTGCAGCTTGTGACCTTTTTCCATTCAGAAACGTTTGCCCTGGAAATATAAACCAATAACTGGCCTTTATAACCAAAGCTGGACTTTTGCAGCTGCACTCACAAAATGCTCAATTGCACTAAGTGCTCAATAGCAGGCGAATGTAGGCGTGTCATGCAATAGAAAATGACTGCTTGTGGCACTCCTTCTAGTTTGGATAGAGGGTGGCGATTTGCCAAACAGTTGCCAAAATAACGCTGTAGACCCGAAATACTTTAAAAACCCCACTTGTGGGTCAACATGCAACGGTCACAACTGGGTTTGAGAGTCGGTTTCCTGCCAGGAGTACACAATTTTCGTACTATTTACCAAGCACTTCAATGCCAGTCGCTTTCAAAAACTGGTACAGTGAAACGTGCAGGGGCTTAGGGCTTCATTGAGCATATAGGCGCTTTGAGGGTTGCGTTCAGGCGTTAACTACTGTAGTACATTATCGAGAACACACTCAATTACTTATGTAAGCCATTTCTCGGATAGCTGCTGCTACTGTGTGTGTGCGTGGGTGGCGAGAAGTAACAGGAGAACAATTGCAACAGCAGCTGCAGCTGCAGCTCGTAAAATACCTGCGAAAAATTGTGAAAATTGCAAAAAAAAAAATATAGAGAATGGGTGACCTGAAAAGGCGAGAACAAAATGAGCGCGCAGCGACACAAAATGAAAGATACACTCAAAAAAATGGTTTTAAAATAAACTTGGATTTTTCCACACAAAATGAATCAAAATCTTAACATATTCGAGCTTTCATAATACCAAATGTAAAAATTAGAAAAGATCTTATTACTATTTGTGATGCATTAAATTTTGAAAATACAGATACAAATTTTCTAAGTGTTTGTAGACACATGTGTTGGCTTGTGACGGTATTGTATGCCAGCAGAAAAGCAGTCGCAGTCACAGTATTTTTTTATCCCCCCGTTCGCATTTACATTATGCAAATGCTGTTCGAGACAAGCCAGCCACAAGGATATGTATTTAAATGCTCGTAAATCAAAGAGAAAACAAAAGGTGCCCAAACTGAGGGAATACCGCGCAGGCAGGGGTGGAAAACGAGGGAATACTGTTGACAGTAGAACAATTGTAGGACATGCACTTATAATGCAGTTACATGGCCTATTAAAATATTGTGGATCATTTGCATTTACCCCCAGACAACATCTTTGGCAAGTGCATACCAACCACTGGAGTCGACGTGGAGGACATTGAGAAGTAATTATCCTTACTGGCAATTGTGCATATATGTATTATTATTTTTCCCTTAGGCAGACTGCATAATGAACTGTAATTAATGCAATTATTGTTTATTACTCAGTACACCACTCACCGAGGACCAATCGCGATTGCTGGCCAACATGTTGGAGGAGCTTCAGGGCGCCGGCCTAGGCTGGGATCATCACTACGTTCAATGTCGCATTCAAGGAGCGCTCTTCTCGCTGCAACGACAACAACAGTTGCCGCCCAATCTTTGCGCCAATTTAGCACCATCTCCACCGGACTATGCTGATCCTGCTAGTGCGCTAGCCTACGTGCGCTTCACATCACCCGAGCAACAGGAGCAGCAAATGGATTATTATGAGCCGGAACAGACGCAACTTTATCCGATGCTGCGCAAGAAACAATCGCAGAATAGTGGCTTCAACAGCATCCTGCAGCAATTGCAGCAAGTGCAAGAACGCCGTGACTTGCGTCATGATCCACTGGAGTTGGAGCACTTTGGCAAATTGGATGGGCATGAGAAAAGCACACAGCTGGAACTACCAAGCATTATGGATGCATTCCTCGATACGGAGCGGCAGCGCATGGAACGGGAACAACAATTGCGCCTTGCTGAACTAGCCGATGCCAACCAGAAGACGGAGCAACAGAACCGTTTGGAACTGTATCAGATTTTGGCTGCCTCTGAACCCGATCCGCAGCCGTATCAACGCAAGCAACAGCCGGCTAATGCAATGGATAAGCTGGAAGCGATTGTTGAGCAACAGCAGCAACAACAACAGAAGCAACAACGGCTGCAGCAACAGCTTCCACAGCAGCAACAGAAGCAGGAACAGGATCAGCCTCAACCAGCGAACGTCTTTGTGCCCGAGGAAGTGAAAGAGTCCAGTGAGCTTTATTTTCCGGAAAACTTTTCGCCACTCAAGCGCCGAGTTGCCCCACATTCCTTCTTCCGTGAGCTGACCAATGATCAGCATATGACAAACAAGCAGGTCAAGCGACGTCCCGACATCGACAATGTGCAGGAACAACAGGAGCAACAGGAGGCACAGGAGCTGGCCTTGGTTTCGAGTTTGCGGCGCAATTCGCTCACACCCTTGGAGGAGGAGGCCATGTTGGCCTCCAATAGTTATCCGCGCACACAGCACAATCAGCGGGCATTCACCGAGGGTGGTCTGCTCCTTATGCCACAGCAATCTGAGCTTCCACAGGACTCTGCGCAGGCCGATGAACCGGCGGACATGAAGCAAGCACTGCTGGCCAACATGTTGGGATTTGCACGTCACGAGCGTCTGGATGTAAAGAAACCAGGACCACAGTTGGGTCCTCCCGCCGAGGTGAGCAATCAGCTGGAGACGGAGAAGCCACGACGCCTAATGGATGAAGTCAACAAAGAAGTGCTGCCTGCACATATCAAGGGTGGCGACGTCAACGAGCCGTACAAGAAAAAGAAGATCGTCAAGGAGCAGCACTCGGACGAGGATCATGCGCCGCACACCGTAGACACTGAATATGCACATGTGTTCGTCAAGAACCCGTAAGAATTTGCATAGAAATAATAATCCCTTATCTTGTGTTTTCGTCTATCTATAATGCTATGCTTCTTCTCTCTTATGGTTTCTTGCAGTATTGACAGTTGGTACGATGGGCAGCGCATTATGAATGAGCTGGCGCAAATACTACACATGCAGGGATACTTTTCTTATTTAACGTAGGTTCCCATTTGCTATGGTTAAAGTTTTTAAAAGGCTCTAAAGGGTCTCTCTTTCTCTAAGCACTGACTTAAAAAAAAAGGACGAGGTTCTTTTTTCGACTTTTCTATCTTCACAAAATTTAAAATTTTTAATCTTGATTTTAACGGGGTTCCTAATCCAAACGTGTTTAATAACCTCAAAGTAGTTTTACTAATTTCGCTTTGGCTCAACCCCATCCATACTTAGAGGAACTCTCAAACTTAATGTGACTGCACATTTTTAACATTGCAGCGTTCAACCACACGAAGTAAGCTTCCGGGTTGACTCAAACAACCCCGATCGCAGGACGGCCGCAGATGTGGCACGCTACATCAACGAGAATCGCGGCGTCAAGAATAACATCCAGCGACGCGTCGGCTTTTATGTGCTGCACGCCGGCGTTGGTGATCGTGTCAAGGATTTGCGAGATCCAAGCATTACTACGTCACACATTGAGCTAGCCGAACAGGGTCCGGATGTGACGCACATCATGGCCTATATGTTTGCTGGGGCAGGTGCGGCGGCGGTGATTGTGATCTTTGCGACATTGATTCTGATTAAGAGGCACGATCGCAAGCGCGATAAGCTGGGCGGATTGCAGTCGGGTATGTCGGGCGCGGAAAGTTGCAGCAAGGACTATCAGGAGCTGTGTCGCGCGCGAATGGCCGGCAAAAATGGCAATGCTACGCCTGCCAATGGTGGCAATGGTGGCTCCGGTGGGGGTGCTGGTGCAAATACAACTGAGCCATCGCATAGCGGACGCATCACATCGCTAAGCAAGGAGAGCGAGGGACGACCACCATCCTCACGTTCCAGCACATCATCGTGGAGCGAGGAGCCTGCATTGACGAACATGGACATCTCAACCGGACACATGGTGCTGGTATGTTGAAATTCAAAGCTACATGATCCGCTACTGTAATCTGACCGTCTTGCAGTCTTACATGGAGGATCATCTGCGCAACAAGGGACGATTGCAACGGGAATGGGAGGCATTGTGCCGCTATGAAGCGGAGCCCAGTGCTCGGGAAGCCGCCTCCCAGCCGCAATGCGTTAATTTCAATCGTCCAGGCGCACCGCTACCCTACGATCATTCGCGAGTTGTGCTTAATCATTTGGCCAATGCTGAGGGTCTAGATTATGTGAATGCATCGACAATTGTGAGTAGTTTGGGACTCTCAAATTTAGCTTTAAAGTTATCCCTTATCTACTTCTATTCCATAAAAAGACTGATCACGATCCAAGGGCACCTGCTTATGTGGCTGCTCAGGGACCATTACCCTCGACACTGGCGCACTTCTGGCAAATGATATGGGAACAGGGTGCTGTTGTTATAGTCGCACTGTGTAGACTGCAGGAGAATGGAGAGGTTGCTTGTGCGCGATACTGGCCGGAAGAAGGTGCGGAGGTTTATCATATCTATGAGGTGCTTTTGCTTTTGACTTTTCAACGCTGCAACAGTTAATTGAATTGAAATTTGTTTAGGTTCATTTGGTTAGTGAACACATTTGGTGTGATGATTATCTTGTACGTTCTTTCTACTTGAAAAATCTGCGCACCAGCGAAACTCGTACCGTTACCCAATTCCATTTCCTGTCCTGGCCACAAATGGGTGTACCGGCGCAAGCTAAGGCGCTCCTGGACTTTAGGCGGTAAGTAGAGAATCTTGAGTTAGTAAAGTGATGAAGTTAACACTTTTTTCTTTTGACTCCACAGCAAAGTGAACAAGTCGTATCGTGGACGTTCCTGTCCCATTGTGGTGCACGGCAGTGCTGGTGCCGGACGCACTGGTTCCTACTTACTGCTGGATCTGGTGCTGGGACGCATGAACAAGGGAGCACGCGAGATTGACATTGCCGCCACGCTCGAACATTTGAGAGATCAGCGAGCCGGTTTGGTGGCTACCCGTCAACAGTTCGAGTTTGTGCTAATGGCTGTCGCGGAGGAGGTGCATGCAATACTTAAGGCTCTGCCAGCGAATACGTCGGGCGAGAAACGGGAGCTGGACAAAGACAGTGGAGCAGCGAAGGAGCCGCTCAAGGAGGATAAGGCGCAGGAGGCCGTCCAGGAGGAGGAGGAGGAGGAGGCGCCGACTAGCAGCACCAAGGCAGCAGCTGCAGCGGCAGCCAAGGAGAAACTAAAAGAAATGGAGCCGCCCAAGGAATCGCCTAAGGAACAAAAAACGCCGGCCAAAACGCAGTCACAGCCGGCCAAGAAGTAAAAAAAAAGAACAAAATTATAAAAATTAAAAAAAAAAAACTAAAAACCAAAAAACACAAAACACAACAAAAATACCTAAAAAAAACTTTTAGTTGAAATCACCAGTATGTTGCAGCGTTTCGGGGGTCTAGACTTAGTTAATTGGTAGTTAGTAATTAATGTATATGTTTAACAAAAACTATGATTTCATGGTCTAAGCACAAGGAAGGTTCGAAAAAGGCAAACAAAATGGTCGGCTAGCGTTGGATACACTTTTAAGTTACTAACACAATTTATGCAAGAAGAAAACAAGAGCCTAAGTTGCGCACAAATTGCACCAAGAGTTAAATAGCGCCTGCAACGTTGCAGCATCGCTTGCCACATGGCTGGTACGCTGTTTCTGGTGCACACACCAGCCCGTGACATTTGAAATGCGTCTCTGGCGGCGGTTTTTAAAGCTTTGCTGCTTGTGCGGTGTTCAGCACTAAATGCACAGATTATATACATATTAACGTATATGATATACATACATATATACATACTACATAATAAATGAACAAATGAAAATTCTAACAAATTTCATATTTGAGTGTTATATACAAGAAATATTTATATACATCTATATATATATATAAATCTAGTATATAATTATACATGTGTAGCTGATAAGCATTTAAATTCGATTATGAATGCATTTTAACTAACGCGATTATCAATGTTGGCAAGAATATCCTCATAAATTTTACGTGCTTGAAATAACCAGTAACAAATGAAAAAAAAAAACAACCAAAACGAACATCAGCAGACAAACTAGCTTGAAATGGTATACATATGCCACAGAAGCCAAAAAACACAAGACATGCACAACAACATTAATACATATACAAAATGACACACATACATATGTAAACTGACATAAAGGATGAAATGAAAAATTTGTACCTAAACAAAATGAAACAAGAATCTATTTACAAATCCGATGATAAAACAATGCTATTGATGTGTATGACAATTAATTATACAAATTTATTATTATACATACCATATATATATTATTATATATATAAATATAAAAATTATATTCATATACAACAACAATATTTATTATGAGTGTCAATACTTATACATACATATATAACTTATGACCTATCGTTAACTAAAACTATCTGCGTGTAACTTTAAATATTGTTTTACCAAACCATATGCAATCTTTGACATATTACTATTCTGTTTTATTCAACCCTATCCTAACATTCACAACTAAAAAATATATTAAAATTTAATTAAATACGCCGATTACCATTGGGACCAGCGATTCCAAAAAATAAGTGCCAACGTTTTGAGCTCACAAATTTCTTCAACGATTTTGTGGCAGCTTTAAAGCGTTGCTTGCAAATTGTTTGGGATCGCAAATGGCCCTAAAGTAGATCGCGTTAAGGAGGAGGGTATGTAACACACATATGAAAAAAACAAAAACATATAGATATCGATGCTTTAAGATATCGAAACGGCAACAAAACAATTGGTTACTTAATGATGATGGAAGCGTCCAGATATAAACTAACTACAAAGAAACACACACTCCAACACACTTTACACAAATAAACGAATAACAAAATGAACTCCCCACTCAGGCACGACCCTTTGAATAATTCAAAAGGACTTATAGCAAACGTTAAACAGGATTTAAAATAAATAACATATGGTTTAAATGCGGCATCTACAAATGAAAAGCTGCATAACACGCTACACGATACACCACAAGCTACAGCCACAAAGATACAAATGACTTTAAGATGCTAAATAATGACTAGAGATAACAAACAAACTTAGTTAAGTAAGTGCAAATTATTCAAAAAACCAAAAAAAAAAAAAATACAAAAACTATTTAAGAAGAAGAGTTAAAGAGTTGAGTTGAAGCAGTAATTGAATTATCCTGCAGTTAAAAAGAAAATAGCTATTTAAGAAAAAAAGTAAGTAAATAAAACAATTATGTAGCAGTTGAAGTGTTAAAGTACATAATGCAACAAAAAATGAGTTAATGTAGTTTGAAATCAACTTTTTCGAAACAAAACGTCAACTAAATATTGTTAAGAAAATACAAAAAACAATTTAATTAGACGCAATATTTATTTGTTAGCATCTCTTTCGTTAACACACAACACTACAAAAAAAAAGCATATTAAATTCAATATTACAATAACTGTGGCAAGCCCAACAACAACTTGGGGCTTGCAAAACTCCAACTAAAGCAAAAAAACAAAACAATTTATTAACGTAGTAGAAAGTATTTAAATATTAATGTTTACAGTTTTACGACGCATTAATGGAAATTCACTTTTCCGCGTGCATTTTTTCATTAGAGAGTTTCAGTGTTAATTAAATAAAAATTACAACAAAATATTTCCAAACGTACTTGACAGACAAATTAAATAAGTGTACTAAAATACAAAATCTCTTAATGTACGGTAGTGAATCGTAAATTAAATTCAATACAATTATTATTGATGTATATTTGAGATAATAATATTATATTAAAGAATAAAAAACATTATCCATGCGTAGACGATTGAACGGAACTTACAAATAATAGAAAAAAAAATTATAATAATAATACAACAAATAAAAATATCGATGAAATTATTTATAAATAATACAGGAAATATACAATATATATATATTAGTGTTTTGTAGCTTATAATCACACACTATATATACATACCATAAGTATGCGATTAAAGGTCAGAGATTAGCTAAATATCAAACATTATATGAACATTCCCTATGTATGGAATTTAAGGTCAGAGATTAATTTATTATTTGGTCCTCATACTTTCATTGATGGTGTAAAAAAACAACTAAAACAAATTTTATTAAAATGACAAAACTTGACTTTTACGGACAGCCGTTAATTTAAGCACACAACACAAACGGAACATTATAACCCGCGAGTTTTACTCCAGAAAACACAACTTCCGCTGAAGTTGAAGTTGAAGGCGTACAGCTCAAAATATGAAATAATAATATGCATTTATAAATGCGAGTACATAAAGGAACGCATAGCTACAAGAGCTGTGTGTATTAATTGTAAAAGCAACAATATATGTACAGTCCCGGGACTTGATCGTATCGAGGGTGACTGCGCGACATTTAAGTGCAGAGCAGATAGTATGAAACGAAGACGGACTTTTTTTAATTATTTGACAGACGTACCAATAACTAAATGGTTTGAGTTCCTAGATCAACGCAAGCTGACTTAAGACGGATACGGTTAGTAACTTGAGACGCTGGACCTGCTGTAAATACGCACATCTTCACTTCGAACAGCTAAAACTAACGAATACTGACGACATTAAATTTAAACACACCGACCCAGACGTACAATCGAACGTAACCGCGACAGACCCTTAGTTTGAGGTTCACAGCATGAGATTAAGAGAAGTTGCGAATACTTAAAGCAAGCGTAGTTCGATCCCTCGGTTCGATTATAGTTCCGATGCTGGTGCAGTATTGTCTATAGTTAAGTATGAAATACATATGACGTTCAACATGGCTACAAAAAACACAAATATTATATTAATAATTAAGAAAAAAAAAACGTACAACAACTTCTTAATTAACTAAATATATATGCATTTGATTTATTTACTTTA